>JAKZAP010000013.1:6677733-7348295 GCA_023053575.1 Branchinecta lynchi | reverse complement strand
GGTTCCATTCTTTGAATATAAGTACAAACACAAAAATTATGTATAGGATCTTTGCATTTTTGGACTATACCGTATACTGAATGTAAAGGTCGACCAATGTTGTATCGTTGTTTTCATGGCCAAAGGGTTCTAGTAACCTATCTATCGAAACAAGAAAATCAGACAAAGGGAAAAGCCTTTAGCTGGTATACGAATAAAAAATATAGATTGAATATTGGTTTTATCTATTTCACTAATTTTTGTTTTGATTTTTTCGTCCTTTTTTGTTTCCTCCTTTTCATACGTGCTATGTACGAGTGTCCCCGCTGGCTTTTTGTTTCACGAGTAATAATCCTGCTGGTAAAATTTAAATGAAGTTGCACGCAAAAGGGAGGATAAAGAAATGAAAGGTATCCGATGTACTTCATCTGTGATGATTAGAAAGATTTTGCCACACTTGGCAACAAGACATAACCCCCCCCCCCCCCCCGCACCAAGCAGCTCTGCTTATTATCACCAATCTTGGAGGATAGCCATAATGCTGGGTGTCAACAAAGTAAAGCAGGTCTAGTAGAATAACCACTAGCCTTTCAAAAGGACCTTGGTATACTTTTACCCGCCAGTTCTAAGGCCTTTGGTAAGGTGCCAAGATCATATCTCCTAATGGAATTATCACCCAGGGCTTCATAGCAGATAATGAAAACTTACTAAGGCACACAGGACAGCATTCTCCAGGTTTTGTGACCGGATTTCTGCAGGACACAGCAGGGCACTGAACTGGTTTACACGAAACCTCTCCTCGCTAGAAAGGAAATATCATTTATATCAATCTAGACAAAGCCTAAGATTTAGCCTGAAGATACGGAAGTTGACCCTGAACTGGAAACATCGTAGGTAGTGAGCTGACTCAAGACACAAATTCTTCAAGGATGGAAGCTGAACCCGAGGCTGAACCAAAGACCTTCGGATGCAGACGTCATCATTCATTCATTTATTCTTATCGTACGACACAAACTACATAACATAAATATAAGGCAAGAAACAAGACCCCCCTGAAGCTATTTTTTTTTTTTTTTTTTTTTTTTTTAATAATAAAGCAAAACATGTTTCAAAATAAAATCAATCAAATTAACTAGGTAATGTACTGTAGAAAACTTAGGAATGTTACCAAACTGCTTTCGATCAGTTACTATTAAAAGATATTCTTTAAGCCATGTGGCAACAAAACTTTCGTAAATCTGCTGAAAATTGATGTAACTGTGATCTCATTAGGTGCTCCTTTCTTTGGAATGGGGGTGATAAAACCTTTCTTCCATTTCTTTGGAAAATAACCTGTTCGCGTTATGTTATTGTAGATTATCTGAAGGGGGAAAGCTAATTCTTTAGCAAATGCTTTAACGAGAACAACTGGAATATCAAAAGGAGCAACAGAAGTGCTTTTTGGGATCCCAAAACGTAAGTGGAGGGATACCTATGACATCGCAAAAGTTGTCGTCTGTCCGTCCGTCCGTCCGTCCGTCGTCCGTCCGTCTGTCCGTCCGTCTGTAAGCACGATAACTCTCGAAGGGAATGAGATATTTTGATGAAACTTGGTGTGAGGATTCGTTGGGTCGTCGGACCAGTCGAGTTCGTAGATGGGCTTTGTAGCCTACATTTAGGGGTGGGGGAGGGGGTTTAAATTAAGGGGCTAACAAAATATTTGAAACAGCTAATGTGATAGTCGATTATGGGGTAAGAAGACATGCTGAGCACGATGGTGAAAACCATTTTGTCATCGGACGAGTAGTTCGTCCGGAATCCGGCCAAACCGGAAAGTTTGTTAAAAGTAAAAGTTTTATTTGAAGTGATTAGGTGTTCGAATTAGGGTTAGGAAGACATGCTGAAGGCGGTGGTGAAAACCATTTTGTCATCGGACGAGTAGTTCGTCCGGAATCCGGCCAAAACCGGAAAGTTTGTTAAAAGTAAAAGTTTTATTTGAAGTTGATTAGATGTTCGATTTAGGGGTAGGAAGACATGCTGAAGACGATGGTGAAAACCATTTTGTCATCGGAGGAGTAGTTCGTCCGGAATCCGGCCAAAACCGGAAAGTTTGTTAAAGTAAAAGTTTTATTTGAAGTTGATTAGATGTTCGATTTAGGGGTAGGAAGACATGCTGAAGACGATGGTGAAAACCATTTTCTCGACGGACAAGTAGTTCGCCCGAAATCCGGCCGAAACCGGAAAGTTTGTTAAAATATAAGTTTTATTTCGAGTTGATTAGATGTTCGGTTAGGGCAAGAAGACATGCTGAACACTTATGTGAAAACCAAATTTCTACCCGGACATATGTTCGCCCGGAATCCGGCGAAAACCGGAAAGTTGGTTAAAAGTAAAAGTTTAATTTGAAGTGATTAAATGTTTGATTTATGGGTAAAAAGACATGCCGAACACGATGGTTAAAATCATTTTCTCGCTGAGAACTAGTTCGCCCGGATCCTGCCAAAACCGGAAAATTTGTTAAAGCATAAGTTCTATTAGATGACAGATTAAGGGTAAGAAGAGAGGCTGAGTCGGTATATGACAATGGTTTTTTACCCGGACATATAATTATTCCGGAATCCGGTTGTAACCGGATTTTTTTTTCAGTCAAATTTTTATTCGAGTTGATTAGATGTTCTTTATAGGGAGAAGGAGATACGCTGGTTTTATTTCTGTATTTTTTTATTTTGCTGACTATTAGTTCGCTCGGAAATCGGCAGAAGTCTCGGTCAGTATCGTCAAAATAGATATGGCTTATAGAGGTATATTTGAACTTGGTTTTCTCTGATGATTAGCCTGTCCAAGACTGGATCTGGCGAAGACAAGACTCGATTGTCTGAATCAAATATTAGATTTTTGGGATCCCATCGACACCTTTGGTCTTGTTAACTTAGAAAGTTTACGGGTTATCTTGTTGGTCTATCTTGTTTGTCATCCCAAATGTGTTTCTAATCTGTCCTAGCTGCAGCCGACAACGGTGAGTTCGTGTCTGAATACTGGCCGATGCAAGGTCATATGCCCTTGATGCACATTTTTGTGCCCTGTCTTAGTTCTAAGAGAGATGCTCCAGATGTGCCGTTTATGGGTCCGAACCGTATCTAGCAAGGGTGCGGGGAGCTGTAGGGTTTCCCCGAAATTGCGACTCCTAGTTCTTGTTCAACAGGTTTACGCAACACTCTTACTGAAACGGGACTCACTGATGTAAGCGTATGAACAACTCAGAATGGGCCCTTGCCATCGGCTGACTTTAAGACAAACTACTATTTTTTAAAGAAACCGACTGTTTTTACAAAAAACCGACTGTTTTTTAAGAAAAATCGACTGTTTTTACGAACTTTTACGGCTAGATGCAAAGAGGGTAAGACCTCGGCTAGATCCCGAAAATTATTAGACTGTCGCTTATACCGTGTGTAAACCGACCAGTCTATACACATGGTTCCTAGAATTAACTTAACAACTTCTATGACACTCGGGAATGCAGTTTCTAAATTTTTTTTTTTAGTGAAATCAGACCGTGCAAATATTCTGCGCCGATATGAAACCTCTACGTTATTCCAAGGATAAAAAAAAACACACACAGGAACGGGGCGTTTACAATTCCACACCTATATCCTCAAAGCAATTCATCCAAACATAGCAAATGATGGTGTGAAAACAACGAAAAGTGGCACGCGACATTTTTGGACCATGAGCTATCTAGAAACTTCTTTTCAATCTAACCTACTTTCGCACAAAGGAAGAATTTTTTTTTCGAACTCTAATCCTTGAGCGGATTTCCCTAGACTGAAATGAATGGAAAGACGAGGGGGGGGGGGGGTCGTTTACAGGAAGTCAACCGATGTTTCCAGATAAGGAGTCGATCGAACTGTGAAGGGCAAAAATGGCAGCTTGGTTTCTATTTCCTGTACAGCTACAGGAGAGAGAAAATTTAATAAAGGGAGGCGCTGATTGGGTATGCGTGGTCATAGTACCCCTTCGATCTATCGAATATTTGGCGTCGAAAGTCTTTTATGTTGGAGTTGGGTGCTAAACTGTTTCGTCAGCTAAAAAAGAGTTCGGCCCTCTTGGTAGGAGTCCTCTTCAGGCTACATTTTGACATAACTTGCGAAGAGCCCGAGGAAGACGAAGACGGAAAAGTCAAAGTTTCGCATAATATCGATTTTAGGTAACCGAACCTGTTTAACGCCATCACAAATATTGCCTTTGTGTGACGAAATGCAGAGTCTATATCCCTTTATGTATGTTTTCTCCGAATTCAACTCCAGGATTCCTAAATTCCCTTCACGGCTTTGAATTATCATTTGTGAATAAATGGCAATGAAAAACTTCATGAGCTTTAGATCTCAAATTGCAAACAGTTATCCCTTGCGTATATTTTGAATGTCTTGTTTCAGTTTTGTTTTCTTTCTTGCTTGAAATGTTTGTTATGTAGAGCTATTGTAGTCTGAAATTGTATCTTCCTGCTTGCGGTGGGCCATAAAAGTAGGTAGGTTGGTCGGAAGTAAAAGTTGAACATTAGATTATGATTTATGAATAATATGTCTATGTTCGGATACTGACTTTAAGATCGAACCTTTGCCTCTGTGTGAGTGAGAATGTATTTTGATACGTATGTGGTTATGTGTGATATGTAGGTTCGTTATAATGTGTTTTTCCCTTTGTATATGACTACGGCTGAAGTAAATAAATAAATTATCCTTCAAAGTAAGCCTTTCAAAGAGAACGAGAAGAAATTTTTTTAGGGTAGTTTGTTTCCAGATCTCCTGAATCTAGGAACTCAAACCTTATACTTTTGAAGTTATGAAATGCGTCAGAAAGCCCCAAAACTTCGGAATAACTATGTCAGTTTAGTTAAACTAGTTGCGAAGGTGAACCGTCTACTTTGTTGTATGACCTTTCGTGTTAGTAAAATTGTCAATATCATTATTATGGATCATTGCGTAACAGTAGTGAGGCAGTTTACTTTATAGAAACACCGCAAGAAACATGACTAAATCTGGGCCGCACGAAGGTCTTCTTTTTCCCAAAACTATATTCCAAGAAACGCGAGAGATCGTACGGCTTCACAAAAATATACACTTTACCCAATTAAACCACAAAAAAGCCGGTCCCCCACTCCCTAATGAGACTTCAACTGTTATAATTAAAGGGTAGCGGTCCGGTACACCTTTAACCACGCACAAGGCAGTGACTCAAGTGCCACATGGCGATCGTAATATCAATCAATCAATCAGTCAAGTTTATTTTCCAAATAGCTTAAAGCGAGAAGAGGATAATATATCTGTCCGTCTATCGCTCTGTCTGTCCAACTCTTGCTAAATCGGACACTTCCACTCAGCCGATGAACTTGCCACGCATATTAAGGACCCTACCCAATGCTCTAAGAAACCTTTTTCTCGGATCCAGTAATCTGTAGGAAAGGGGGGGGGGGAGTCCTGGAGCTTCTGACCCGCCTTAGTTGCAAACGGGTGAACTTGATGTATGGCAGAAATGATGTGTAGAGGGCGTTGGGGCGGGTGGCAAGTTATGACATGAGCAGGAACGAAACGAATAGAAGGAATGTGATGAAACTTGGAAGGTACAGAGGTCATGTGCCTCCGATGTGCAATTTTGCGGTCGGGCGGATCGACCTCGTAAGCTACGTCGGACGGGGTACCGGCTACTGCCCCGAAACACTCCGATTCTAGTGATGGCGGTGTGGGCATATGACCTAGGCGCACTTTTTACGTGTCCGAACAGCATCTTGCCACAATGAACAGGAAGTTGGAGAGGGGCACGGAAATTCCTGACGTCTTCATTACTATCTTATAAAGTCTCCCCCGTACCGAGTGCCATATGAGCTCGTAGCTCTTATCAGTGTGTGAATATGATACTGTAGTTCATGGTCCTAACTCAAGCTTACTTTAGACGGCTGAGACAGTTCTTCTGGAAAAACAGGGTCATGTAGCGGAAGGCAAAGCTTACACTGTCAAAAAAAATGTTGCAACATTTGCTACTAGAATTGACCTTGTCTCTAAAAAGATAATCTTATCTCTAATTCGGATTCATCTTATGTCCCGTAGAGATAAGATTAGTCCCAGTAACAAATACTGAAATTAATTTTAATCCTTACTTGGAGAAACTTTTTACAGTGTAGTTGAACGGTTGTCCGATCTTCAACTTTAGAAAAGGAAAGCGTGGCATTTCATTGCTAGGCCACGTAGCAACGGTTGCACAAACAGAGAAACTCCGTGGGTTTCAGTGAATATTAGCAAACTATAGAGAATTATGACGGGTGGTATAAATAGGATTAGACAGACAATCTCGGGACTCGACAAGGGGGAAGCGACAACGGAGAAAGATAAACTATTTTGGCCTAAAGAGAACTACAAAATATCTTCCGTTGCATTCTCCCGTTTATCCGGCTTTTAGATTACTTTACCAGAACAATCCGACCGGATAGACTATGATTGAACTAAGCGCTAACAGATCAAGTTATTAATTAGGTGACGTGAAAAAAAAAATCGCACGAGCTCAATGGCGCGAAACAAAAAATGTCCTTTAAGCTACGTGCACAAACAGTACGATAAGGTTTCGTTTGCGAAATTCGCATTACAGTAGTACAATACAACTGAAGGAATGTTTGCTGATAAACATGATTTTTACTTTGTTAGTCTACCTAGTTGTTTCCTTTTATTTGGTTTTTAGTTTGTATTCTCTGTACCATTTTAGTTGGTTCATGTTGCAACTTGGATGTTATAATGATATAGTTTTTATTGGCTGAGACGGCCACAACCCAGGGACAGGCCAGTGCTTTCTGGTGTGGCCCTTATGTAGTAAGTGGTACTATTCGTTAATAAACCTCTCTCTCTCTCTATGGGAAACCTGCATATGATAGGTACAAATTTCGGAGCGAATGAGGATTCGCCAACTGCGAGAAGTGAAACTTCTCTAACCACAAAAATCCTATCGGGTTACGATGGATCATCTTGCAGCGATTTAACTCCGGGGAGTTATCCAACAAAGGCAGTTAGCCTAATCAGTACTTACCCGACAAATGCAGTTATCACAGCCATTACTCCAAGTTTCGCCGTCCGCTCGTGAGGTGTTGTTCCAGCTACAGATTTCCGACATTCACATTCTTCCACTTGACTTAACCTCTCCTCCGCGTTTGTAACTGAAAGAAAAGGTGGTATGTTTTCAGGGTGTGTTTGCTTTCTGGTCATCCACCTTCTTTTAACGAAAGTAAGATGGCACAGTTAATGAGTAAAAATATTGAAAACGAAGAGGCGACGAATTTTCCAAAGCACTAAAAAGAAGCACAGTTCATAATCAAGTACCGTTGTATACCGAAATATATTAATAATGAAAACCGTTTACGGTCATTTTTTTATTTTATCGTGTTGTTTTTTGTTCATTGCCCTTGTTAGTTGGAGTACGGTAAATTAGTTTGGGTAAATGGTGTATGTGTGAAGGAACTTTAACTCAGGATACAGAAACTTGTATATAGCGAAAGCGATAACGAAAATAAAGGTAATATTAAAACCAACGTTAACATTTTGATTTTGTGATTGAAAGGTGATGAGATCTAGAAAAAAGTAGACGAAATGAAATCATTTAAATCTATATAAGCTCAAAAGGTTTAGATGGTGTCCTTCAAATAAGATTTGTCTCTGTTAAACAGAGTAAGTGACACTAATAGTTAAGATATTAAGGTCAAAAAGAGGAAGAGTCGTAGCCCAAAAGAATGAATCTTTTTTTACTGTGCAAAACGGATAAGTAAATTTTATTAGAGCTATATTTCGGCTTCAGGCTCAGGCGACTCAAGCTGGAAATTGACTCGTTTTGCACAGTCAAATATGATTCGCAGTCAGCTTGGGCTGAAGGAACATCCAAGGATGAATCTTACATTGACAAGACAGGCTATAATGTCAAGTTTTATAATTCAGCTCGCTTCTACACTTCTTGACGACAATTCTAGTAAAAAAGCAGTCGTACGAACGAGTAAAAATACTTTCCGTAATCCCCTCGGTGACTGTTTATCGATACTTGTCTTGATTCTTCTAATCTTGGTAAATCATCGTGAGAAAGACATTTTCTTCTAAATCTTTTTAAATATCAATCATCCTGTCAATACCGAAGGTGATGTTACCTCGGATGTGATACTAACGAGAAATACCCCTGCTTCCACTATCAATCTCAACTTCCATCTATATTTAAAATCTGCGCCATTAGCACACTCCTAGCTTTCCTTACATCACCATTAATCTCAAGTTACGTCCTGCATTTTACAATCTGCCACCGTCAAACATCGGGGTTCTTCTCTAACATGAAATATCCCTACTTCCACGATCAATCTCAAGTTCCATCCGGATTTTAAAATCTCCGCCATTCTTGGTTCGCGAAATGGAGCAACGACCCCCGGCAAATAATCGATTACCTTGCCAGCCAGCCTCCTTGACATAACTTTCCAGAACGGAGACCGTCATCTGCAATGAGGAAAACTGGCCGCATGTGGGGCAACTGGAATCGGCAGCTGGGCACTGGACTAAGTGACCGTTAGGTCCACCAACGATCCGCACGTCTTGCATGGATCCCTGGAAAAAAAAAGTAATCAGAATATCTTGCAAAACTGAAAGCCCTTTTCCTCTACAATTTGCGAAGGAACTCTGATAACTCGTAATAAGGGCGATTCTGAGTCCAAGACACTTATCCATTTCGGTGGAGATACATAACAAGCTTAAGTTTATGATATTATGAAATTCTAAAATATTATTATTGTCTAACCAATATGTACCTAGTGACTTTTTTCAAAACGAAGTTATGTCCTAACTCCTAACCGTTTTTTTTAGGGGGATGAAACTAGTAAGGGGGGGGGGGGATGAAACTATAAGCGCGAAACAAGATCCGTGTTTTTAGACACGGTGATTCTAATAATATTAGAGCTCTGACATTGCTTTCCTTCAAAATTTCTCACAAATATTTCGTAGCTTGAATCAAAGGCCAGTCGAAAGACATCTACTCTGAAGTGATTTGTCGACCGCGGTTAGATCATATCATACTTTCAAATGCTAACTTCCAATACTTGTAATTCATCTACTACTGTCAGGATAAATTTGAATTTCTAGCGAATATTTGTCGATTTCTTGCAATTTTTGTGTGTGAAAAATTATCAAAACTGAGCAATTGGTGTGCCAACAGAAAAATCACCATATTTGTTTTTGAATCACCACCCGTGACAACACAGGAGGTCGCTGGCGCCACTGAAACCTCCCAGTAAGCACTCCTCCTTCTGATCAACTCCAATTAATATTTCAGTAAGTTCCACAGTGAGTCCTGTCTGTCTGTTTTTGGGCAAACAAACAACAGTCATCATATCTGTTTTCCAGCTCTCCCCCTATTTTTACAGACTAAAACGCAACTGATCTAACATGCGATTCTAAATCGAAGGCAATTTCCACATCCACGTCATATGTTTTGTGCCTCTCCACCTGTCCAACAGCACGCTTACTGTCACGCATAATTTCATGTTTCTTTCGCTAGTTCAGTAACTACTACGATGCGATGTCTTCTGGTCGTTTTTTCGCGGGGAGGGGGGGATTGAAAACGATAGGATCAGGTCCGTATCCAGGAATTTAAAGATAAAATCAGGGGCTTAACGCCTATAAAAAGATTGCTTTGTGGACAAGGTTTGAAGCCAAGCTGACCATTCATTACAAAAGAAATAGAAAACCGTGATTTTTGGGAGTTTTCGCTGATGAGCTAGTTATCCCATCGGTTGCACTTCCGGCAAAGCGTCCTAAAAAAAAAAAAAAAAAAATCATAAGACCAACACAATGTAAACAGAAAAACGGTGCGGAGCCAACAAACCATTAAACGACATGTAACTAAAAACCAGATAAACGATGCGGACTTGATCTACATACAAATACAAGTAAAATAATGAATATTAAAATGTGCTTGTTGAAAGTGTATATGTACAAGTCTGTGATTATTTTACAGTTCTGTGACTGTATTAAAATTCCCAACTATTTTTACACTTATTCCCTAGAAAAGCGCAGATGCTTTCTCCAACATTTACACAATCCTTGTTTTCCATCACTGTCAAATACTTTCACAGAACTGTCGAACCCCCTACCCCCGCCCCCCTCTGGATACGGCACTGGGTAGGATTTATATTACGGGATGGGAGGGAGGAATAAGATACGTGCAAACACAGTCCGGTTTTCGTAATCGGATGCAAATTTCGTCCTTGCTCGGAAACTTTTACGCATCGCATGCATGTTTCCAAAAGTGATGCGAATTTTGCATGCGAAACCTTATCCGAGTGTGTGTACCACATTATTTCAAATCAATAGTGGCCCTACGGAATTTAAGAACTCACAAAACCATACTTAATTCAGGTCAATTTAACAGGAAAAGAGATAAGAGTTTATACTTGTTCAACGAACCTGTGAAAGGCCTAACTAGAAGATTAAAAAAAAAGTAGGGGTCCGAACTTGTTGAAAGCAAATGGGCGGAGGCTAGGCTACTATGGTTTACTACTAAACAAAAACTTACGATTAACCAACCTTATCCCAACCTTCCTGTCAGCTAACACAAAAATCCGTCTTCATAAATTACGTTTCCACAAGCCAAACAGAGGTCGATGAAATAAAAGTTCTGCAGCTTTGATCTCCGGTCAAGATAGGATAATTAACTATGTAAGAAAGTCTTACTTCTTCCAAATAAGATTGATTTCCAGAGATGTGGCCTTGGCAACACTACTATGGATTCACAAAGTTTTTAAACATTACTACTTCTAACTTCCTTACTAGAAAAACGTGGAGCATAAATAACATCAATTTCGCTTCCCCCATAAATTTAGAAAACTACCAGTTTCCGCAAGACGTAGAATCTCGAAGAAATAACAGTTCATCTGCCAGGAAGTTTATACGGAAATAAGACAAAATGGCTCCCAAGATGAACAGTTAATCCCATCAAGTTGGGAGCTGAGAAACTTACAGGGTTCTGGGGATAGAGACGGTCTTCCCATATTTTCAAATTAAGCACTCTATATTTAAATTTCGCGCCTTATTTTTTCTCCAGTTTCTGGACCGGAACTGTTACAACGTTCGTGGTACTCCTATTCCAACTCAGTGAGGGGGGAGGGGATAAGGGCGAAAGTCTACCATACAAGCAGGGGCTATCTCGGGCTACCTTTTCCAATTGCTGCTGATTCTGATTCCGCCCTAGCACTTTACTCTCTTTTTCTAAGCTGTCCTAAACAATATGATAAAACCTCGATATGAAAAAAAAATCACAAATATGTTAAGGGTTTTTACACGTTTATACTTTGTGATTTATGCGTATCGCATTAGAAGCTTTCAAGCGCTCTGAGCATCTTCAGACACGCTGACGTCACTAAGCAAGGCCGTATTCACGGGGGGGGGGGAGTTAGGGGGTTGCCCTCCCCCACCCCGAAACATACACAAATTATCATTTTTATAGGTTTTTCCCTCTAACTATGTGTTTTTTGTACTTTTTTTGTCCGACCAGCAGGCAACCCCCCCCCCCCCCCAACAAAAAATAAGTTCCTGGATACGGGCCTGTCACTAAGAACGACTAAGAAAAAAATAGAAATAAAGAGTAACGATAGACTGTATATAATAATTTTGTATTTATTTATTTATTACCCATAGCGGAGTAATTAGTAAAGTAAAGAGTACCTGAATAAATAGAAAATTAATAAATAAAGTAATAAGTAAATGAATAAAGTAACCAGTCACGTTTATATATAATAATGGTCTTTTGTTTACATCCGAAACCCCAGCGGGATATATTGTATCCAAAGTCAACTCCATGACGTTCCCGATCCAAACAACTGTCCTGCTGATACAATATTCACATATCCATACAATAAAACATCAGGGTGCGCTACTACTGGGAGGTAGGAAACGAACGACAAACCACGTCGTATCAAATTCCACACCCATTAGTAAAGGCCTCTTCTGCGGCTTCTTGATTATTATGCTGGTCCATCATCAGTACCAAGCATGTATCAAATAGCCGCTCATTTAACCAAGCATACAAACCCTCGCGCGTTTGACGACGCCGTTTCTGCTACCGAAAACTCCCACAAGTCTGATGCCAGGAATACGCTTTCCGAATTGTTATTGGGTGGTGTACCGGGTTGAATGGGGATTTTTTTTTTTATTTATTTATGACCAGCTTTTTAGTGACAGCGGCGTAAAAGGAAAACAAAATAAAAAACACAAATTAAAATACAAAACAAAATAAATAAACAGCCTGATGGTGTTGAATTATCAAAGGTTTTTGATGGTTTTTAAAGTAAAAGGCGTAACAGCCTTGTGTGAGATGGGTTGTGAGATTTTAATGTCAGCGTCAGCTGGTATTTTATCCCTACATCTTGAATTTTGAAGTTGTCTTTTTAAGCCTAGAACTAGTGAACAAAAAAATATATAAATCACTGGTAACGACCATCAACTTATGCAGATATCTTTTCAGGAAATTGTGAACAACTATTCTTTTCCAAGAAATTTCAACGAAGTGGAAAAAATGACAAAATGTTTGCTACCCTACTGAAATGTGCGACCCTACATGTTTTGAAAAAAATTTGTAGAGGCTTCTTGGCCTAATTGTTTTTGCAAAATACTATTTTTAATATTATTATTATGTACTTTTTGAAAATGTATCGATATTCCTTCAGCCCAAGCTGACTGCGAATCATATTTGACGGTGCAAATCAGATAAGTCAGCTACATTTTATTAGAGCTATATTTCGGCCCTTCTTGGCAAGGATCCTCTTCAAGCTCAAGCCCTCAAGCTGGAAATTGCACTTGTGGACAAACAATTAAAGATTCTTCTTTAAATATCTAAATTTTGTTAACTTCTTCTCTGAAAATTGGTTGGAGTTAAAGCTGGTGCTACAACTCCAATTTTCAGCGAAGAAGTTCACAAAATCAGATATTTAAAGACGAATCTGTAATTGTTTCTCCACAAGTTCAATTTCCAGCTTGTGCGGCTTGAGCCTGAAGAGGACCCTTGCCAAGAAGGGCCGAAATATAGCTCTAATAAAATGTAGCTGACTTATCCGTTTTGCACCGTCAAATATACCTTTTTATCACTGACACAAATGGGTTGCGTTCAGTGTCGCTGGTACGTTGGTAGCCTACTATATTTTGGATTTTGAAGTTGTAATTTTGTATCCAACTGGCTAGTAAAAACTAAATAAAATTGTTGTTAACCAGCTTATTCTGATACAAATATCTTTACACGAAAAAGTCTCTGAGAAAAAAAAAAAAAAAAACTTTTGAGAACTTTTCTGTCACTGATACATTCATACAGATGGAATGTAGGAAATTTTAATGTTAGCTGGTATTTTATACATATATCTTGAATATCTTCAATTTACCTAGATCTTGAATTTTTGGCAAATTGTCTCTGTGAACGCCTACTTTCCCCAACAAATTGTCAACAAACTGGAAAGGTAAATCATTTGTACTAAAAGCTGTTGCTGAAGAAAACTAGATGCAAATACCCGACACGGAATCATCCTTCAAAATAATATCTGTTTAAGAGAAACTGTCTCTGTGCTGTAGAGACAACTAGATATAGGCTACCTACCTAAACCTAAATACTAGCAAAATTTCTATACACCCTTCTTCTACTCATCCACACTTATTCATCCTCATTTTGCCCAACACATCCTCTGCTAGCTCACCTAATTCCACAAATTATGCAGCCACGGTAGGTGCAGACGTAGTCCAATTTTCGCGTTCGGATGCGAATGTCGTCCTTCGCTCCAAAAAGTCTGACGCATCGGATGCAGGTTTTTCCAAAGTGACCACAAATTTCGCACGCGAATATTCGCGTACGAAGTCTTCTCGGACTGTGTTTGCACATGGCTTTAGTATGGCCCAAAAAGCGGGTTAGAAATAATATTTGAAGCGGAGATGAACCAGATTTTGACAGATACAAAAAAATACCCAAATGATAATTTGAAAACTTGTACCCAAAAAATAAAAAGGTCTGTAAAACCTTTATAGAGCAACCTCAAAATGTCAAAATACACACCTGAAACATGAAGTGGTCAGTTCCTCTCTGTCCAAGCCACAAGGACATGTTCTTCCCACTCGTTTCAAACTTCCTGTCCGGAGTCCGGATCACTCTTTTATAAACTTGTTGGCAGTCAACAAAAACGGTAACTTCTGAATCACTAATTGTCACTGCTAGGCGGTGCCATCTAGCATCACTAAGTCTATAGGGAAAGGTCTCCACGTGAACTTGACCCTTGTGGAGGTAGTGCAGGCGAAGCTCATCTTTCCGGCCGCTTGATTGGAGCTCGAAGATTCTGGAATTAAGTAATAAATGGAGCTAAATAAGCTAAGAGCGTGTTCCACCCTTCCGATAATACAAATTATTAGTTACTATTTTCGTTTCAACCTCGTCAAAAGTTACTACGCTGACCGTTCCAACCTTATCGGAATAGTAACTAATAGTAACTACGAATATACGGTAACTACGAATCTCTGTAACATGATTGGTCCGGTCAGCCCGTGTCATGATATTTGACCAGTATTTGACCGAGAAAAGAAAAAGGCGTTCCAGCCTTGAGACCAAGAACCCAAGATCGTGACGTCATGCGTAGTAACCACGGTAAGTAGGGCGGAACAGGCTCTATGGGATTTACAGTAAGAAATATACGCTTCTTTCGATGTCATTCAACCTTCAACGGTGTCATTCCCGTTTTGAGGTAAGGTCAACTGTTACAAAGTCAAAGCAGTTCCTAGAAGACTCATAAGATTCCACCGTCAAAACTATATTCCGATTGACTTCGGACTTGGCCATTTTCATGCAGTTAGCCAAAGTTGAGTTAGCCAAAGTAGGTAATTAAGGGCCTCTGAAAACACCTGAATAGGTATTTTGGATCTTCATTCTACCATTTATCCCACGATTGCACTGTTCACATTTAAAGTAAACATAACTCTACTGTACCAGAATGGAGATTACAACAAACTAAGTTTTTTCCCAGGACACTTCAAAGCCCGCCGGCAAGTCCCCCATTGGTGGTGATAATTTAACATGGGCATAACTTTCCAGCTTCCACGAAGTCACAAGAATTCGCGCGCTGCTTTAAGCTATCTTCGTTAGTTCCGCAGCCAGATGTTCCAACCTTGATCTTCTTTCTGCTCACCATTAAGGTCCATTTACACACTGCGTAAAATTCGAGCGTATTTTACGCACGTTTTGAGCTTGAAAAGATTTCTAGCAATACGAACGTATTCAAATACAAAACGGACCGATTTCTCAAATATGTCCGTATTGCTAGACATGTTTTCAAGATCCAAACGTGCTTAAAATACGCTTGGATTTCAAAATACGCTCGGACTTTACGCAGTATATAAACCCACCATTAGTCACCATCCAGGAGGACAAATTTCCACGCCTGACAACGTTTTATATGTTTCCCTGTTTACACACACTCTGTTCTTGTGCAAATACTATGTTTTCTGTGTTATACATTTACCATGAGCTCTGTAGTATACTTTTGTATCTTCTATCTTTTTTACTACACAAGCCAATGCCATTTCTGTGGCTTACACATACATCCTTCATAAAATCCGATGACGAATTGCCGCCAGACGCGCTAGAGGAACAGTCACAATCACACGTGAGATCTGGGGATAAGGTATCTGACTGGTGAATGAGCGATTAGGGTTTCGCTTCAGATCGAGTCGCGCATTAGCCCCGTGGAAAAGAGAGCCAGCACTCAGCACTGAAGTGGGAAGCCAGAAATGACAAACTTGATGACGCTTGACAGAACAGAGTTGGATAAAGCAACAAGAGCTAAGAGCTCATATAGCACTTGATACGAGTAGGTGGTACGCGAAAGAAGATGAGAACGTCACAAAATACCATGCCATCCAAAAATGTGATTCGGACCCATAAACAGGATATCTAGTTTTACTCAAGTCTGAGCATTACCGGCATCGCCTTGGATAATCTAGGGCAAATCAGAATCCTACCTTCCAAGTTTCAACCCAGTAGATCCACTCGTTTGGTCCCTAGACGTGCCACACGGTTTCCGGTACCAGTACCCCCTCCAACTCCCCCTACCGTGGCCGAATCTGATTCGGACTCCTAAATGGATTATCTGAAGTATTTCTCTTACCGCCTATTAAGTTTCATTCAAATCTGAGCGTTTTTGAGAACTTTCGGTAACTCTCCCCCCTCCTCCACCGTGGGGGAGGTTCCAGTTCGAACCCTAAAATATGTCATCTGTGGCATGTGATCTCTCTACGCTCCAAGTTTCATTCGAATCGCTCAACCTGTTTGACCCCTATGCGAGCCACATCATTTCCGGGACTCCCCTTCCAACCCCCCTTGCTGTGGCTGAATACGGCTCAGACCAATAAAAGTCGCATATCTGACATTTCCTATTCCCGTTCATTAAGTTTTACTGGACATTATGTCTGGTCCTTAAGTCACTAATACGCCTGCAAAGTTTTATCGGTCCTTAGAATTTCTGGAACTATCCTAACTGGCGATAACCGGAATTCCGGGAAACACCCTTCAACTCCCCCATAGAGCCCCGATTCGATCTGGTTTTGTCAGTTACGTATCTACAGCTAATGCTTTTTCTTCCCACCAAATTCCATCCCAATACCTCGACTCTAAGCGTTTCACGAGATTTCCGGTGCCCCACTCCAATTCCCCCCATAGGTATCGAATCCGATCAGGACTTGACGTGGAACATCTGAGACGATAGCTCTTTCCACTTGCCAAGTTTCATTCAATTCCGATAACCCGTTCAAAAGTTCTGCATGCCACTAAATCCGGGCTCCCCATCCCTCCACTCCCCCCATGATGGTTGGATCGGGCAAACGACTGTTCTCAAGTCAGCTTGTTCGGGTCCGTGATACTTCTCCCAAGCTTCATCGTCCTAGCACATCAGGAAGTACCGAACCAGCGGGATCACCAGATTCCAGAGCCCCCCCCCCCCCCCCGACTCCCCCACAGTGCCAGAATCTGGTCCGGTTATTCAAACCATGTATTTAGGACTTGTGTTTGTTCTTTCCACGAAGTTTCATCCCGATCCCTCCAATCTAAGCGTTTCCCGGATCCGGTCCGGATTTCACAAGGATCGTCCGAGACACGAGGTCTTTTCAAATATCAAGTTTCATTAAGATCCGATTACCCGTTCAAAAGTTATATATACCTCAAGATTCCGGATTGCCCCTCCCTCCGCTCCCCCTACGATGCTCGGAACTGACTATTTCCAACTTATTCATATGGGGTCCCTGATATGCCTGCCAAGTTTCATCGTCCTAGCTTATGTGGAAGTGCCCGAACTAGCAACACCTGGACAGACCGACCGACAGATAGCGACAGACCGACGGACGGACACAAATTGCGATCGCTATATGGCACTTGGCCGAAGGGGCATAAAAAGAGGGAAAGAGGCATTGTAAACAGCTTCAAACATGGTTAGGCCTAAGAGGAATTGAAAATAGCAAAACAAACCTGGATGAATGTA
This sequence comes from Branchinecta lynchi, assembly GCA_023053575.1. NCBI lineage: Eukaryota > Metazoa > Arthropoda > Branchiopoda > Anostraca > Branchinectidae > Branchinecta > Branchinecta lynchi. The sequence goes on along the minus strand of JAKZAP010000013.1, from coordinate 7,330,780 downwards.
CACAGCGAAGTAACGTGTCATTGTTTTCTTTATGATAGCGCGCCTAGTGGCCAAAAAAGAACTAATCTGAGAGGAATTTTATGAGGGGCGTATTCACTCACTCGTTACCAGCCACAGTATCTACTCGTTCAACCAACAAACCTGAACCTCTACACCTAAGAATAGACTCAGTTGGTTGTGCTATGTTGAGTGCAGTTGGTTGTAATCCCGAGATCTGGACATTCCTATGTGATTTGTATCCACACAAATGGAAATACCGTAATTTTTGCATTTGCCGTGTTTGGATCTTTTCAAGAGGGATCAGGCTCCTGCTTGATGTTTCCGAGGAACTAACTGGTCAGAAACAGCAGTTACGCAAGTTTTTCGGTATTAACTCTTCAAAACTAAGGGGGGTGAGCGAGGGTGAAAACAACAGGGATGTGTCTGTAATGTTGAGAACCCCAACTCACATTTAAAGGAGTCAGGTATGTTAGAACACCAAAACAGAAGCTATCTCTACTACGACTTGTGCTTAAGCACCATTTGGAAAAAATAAGCAATAAATAACCCTGGATTGTTTCAAAAAAAGGCGTAGACGAAGACTAGAAACATGCTGAATGTCGTCTTCACTGGGATGCCAGTGAGCCGACGTAACAACAAGGTCTACCAACCAAGCTACAAATCAGCGCGAGACGGAGCATCACCCCAACTTATCCGTTTTTGCCGTATCCTGACAATTCTTCAACCCAATTTTTACATAGTTTTATTCCAACATTTATTTCACATCATATCTTGTAAGTGTATTAGTTAATTTGTTATCGTTTTTATGTATTTCAAAAATACTCTATTCACCTCTAGCTTTAGTTATTTGGAAGTAAATTTGATTGACTGATTTACTACCTTAAAGGACACCTGAACAATGAAACCATACTTGAACACACAATGGAGAATGCATTTACAGACAGGGCCACGGAGATCATTCTTCTCCTGAGCGTGACGTTTTCAAAATAGGGATGTTCGTTTCTGGAGGTTTGCACATGCAGACTCCAAGATAAAAAGCGCAACTCATTCAAATCTTGTACAGCGCTGGCCGGATCGTATTGGAATTTCTTCTCGATATATGTTTGGGCTTAACTGGTTAAAAAATATTCCAGAAGAAGGGTTGATTGGAGACATTTGTTCAGTTCTAAAATTGTTCGGTACTGAAACAAGGACAGATGCAAAATGGAGCAAAAATCATAGCTTGGAAACTCTATGTCGTATTTGGATCGGGTTTTCTGCAGGCAATGTTAACGGAAGTCATAGAGATAGGGAAGATACTTGGTACTCTTCATTCAGGTGTCCTTTAATGGAAGTGCGATTTAAGCGAAAGGAGACTCACCTGTCAAAATCTTCTGAGTATGATATGAGTGCGCCTGTATTCAGCTCAACCTGCTGAATATGTGCGATGAAGGTAACGTCGGACGACGAACGAAGAATATTCACGACCCTACTTGCTTCTATATCAGGTACACGAAAATCACGACGGTCGCCTGAAAGAATTTTAGCTATAACCGACCCGCAACGGAAAGGACGGTTGACCTTTACGATCTAGCTAGCTCGATTCTTTGAACGGCCAGTAATGACACTAGGGCTATTTCACCAAGCTGTCAAGATTCTAATAATGATGATGGTGATCAAATTACTTCGGGTGGTTACAAGACCGCTGTCTTGAAAAATTACGGGCTTTACCTTACATTTCTTGATTGTATATTTGGGCTAAGATCTTTACTCTTCTCCACTTTTAAGAGGACCTCGGCTCGAAGAGGACTCGTCGTACCTGTAATGCTAATGCATTCTACCCACTCAAGGATCCTTTTATACGGTAGCCAACATTACACAACTACACCACCTTGATTTTACCAGCTTTATACATGTTTCGCTAGTGGATCATGCCAACAACTGTTCACGAGAAGCTCATTCATCACAAACGACGGGTCGTATCTAAGTCGTATCTAATTTGTTCCATCCAAAGCCTAGTTTTAAAAAATTCAACTGTTTTAGAATTCTGGAATATAAGCAGTAAATAGCGCAATCTACCCTTTAACTGCCGTCATAATTTTTGGTCTCGCGATATTTAGGCTACTGCCATTCTTTCTGAATTTAAAGTTTAAGCGAAAAGCCAACTTCTGTGCCATTTAAATGAATACACTGCTTTATTCTGATTGTGTTACGGAATATCTTTATTTTTCAGTATTTGCTCTAGTATGACGTTCAGAATATCTAGGCACTTCCTCAAAACACAAATTCTACTATGACGCTGAAAATTTGAATCTCAACACAAACGTGGCTTTTCAGTGGCCAGTGATCTGCTTGCGGGAGGTAGCTCACTGCGCAAAACTTATTTCTCGTAACTCGTTTTTGTCAAGCATACAACACAGGTAGAAGATTAGATTAGATTAGATTATTTTATTGCTAAATTACATAATAACCCATCATGATAGGTAATCGCCCTTGAGAAGACATAAATGCACTGGCACTGGACGGTTACCACAAACTACTTCAACTTAACTTAAGCAATAACTTAATTTCATTTCAACACTAAATCATCATCCATATACAGAAGAAAGAAAAAATTAATACATAAAGGTAAAAAAAAAGAAATAATAACTTGTACCTTCATTCTCTGAATCGCGACTCCTCAACCCTCCAACAAAAATTTATTTTCTCTTTTTTAAACAATTGTTGGTATTCAGCCGCCTCAACACTATCTGGGAGTGAATTCCCTACCGCCTGGCCCAAATGTTTAATTAAAAAGCCAGTTCGTCTACCACTCCTATACTCCGTCACCAGATTAGTAGAATTCCTTGTAAAATAATCATGCAAGTCATTATTTTGTCTATACAAATCTAAAAACATAGACCGGCACACTTCAAGGGCACAGAGGTACCACAAATTCCAATAGGAAAACCAATTACTCGCAAATAGTAGAGCACCGAAGTAAAGCATTTTCATTGAGTCTTTAAGCCTCTTTACTTGAATAAGCCATGGGTAAATAGATTGTCCTGTCTCAGGCCTTTCCAGTTAAATTAAAGGCACGGCGCAAAGACCATGATTGCACTTTCCAGTGAAGCTGCATGCTGGTAAAACGTTAACACGTTTTTTGTACCATTTCATCTCCACCTGATAGGCTATACAGTAACCTATGGCAACTGTAGACTCCCTGTAGAAATTTCTTTTATAGGTATACATGGTAGAATAAACGTTTAAAGAAACTGTGTAGTTCTCAGAGTCTATAGAAGAACACGATGGTGGCGCTTAAAGAACTTCTCTTACCTAGAATACTAACGTATTATAGGTAGCCTACTAAGTATCACGCTATCGACGGTTTTCTGTGAGAAGCTTTTCCATCAGAACAAGACCAAAGGTGTCGATGGGATCCCAAAAATGTAATATTTGATTCAGACAATCGGGTCTTGTCTTTGTCAGATCCAGTCTGACAGGCTAATCATCAGAGAAAACCAATTTTAGATATACCTCTATAAGCCATATCTATTTTGACGATACTGACCGAGACTTCCTGCTTTACTTCTGACAAGTTTCCGGTTTCGCCCGATTTCCCAGCGAACTACTAGTCCAGCAAAAAAAGAAAATTCAGAAAAAAATCCAGCGTATCTCCTTATCCCTATAAAGAACATCTAATCAACTTTGAATAAAAGTTTGACTTAAAAAAAAATCTGGTTACAACCGGATTCCAGACTAATTATATGTCCTGGTAAACAAGACCAAAGGTTTCGATGGGATCCCAAAAATTCAATATCTGATCCAGACAACTGGGTCTTGTCTTAGCCAGATCCAGTCTTCGCCAGACTCCTTGAACATTTTTACAACTAAAATTCAGAAACAGGTTAAGGCCAAATAGCTAATCACCTGAGAAAACCAAGTTCAGATTTGGATTCAGCCTGTTGTTTTTACCCCTATAAGTCATATCTGTTTTGACGAAAACTTCCTGCCACTTCTGCCAATTTCCCGGTTCCGGCCGAACTCCAGAAGTACTTGTCCGGCGAAAAAAGAAGCTCAAAGACGAAATCAGGGTATCTTCTTTCCCCAGTAATGAACATCTAATCAACTTCAAATAGAAATTTAGCTTATAACAAATTTTCCGATTCCAGTCGGATTCCGGTCGAACTATATGTCCGGGTAAAATATGATTGTCATACAGGGACTCAGCATCTCTTCTTACCCTAAATCGCTTATCTAATCAACTAGAAATAAAACTTTGACTTCCAACAGATTTCCGGTTTTGGCCGGATTCCGGACGAACTACATGTCCGGGTAGAAAATTGTTTTCACATAAGTGTTCAGCATGTCTTCTTGCCCTAAATCGAACATCTAATCAACTCCAAATAAAACTTTTAATTTTGACAAACTTTCCGGCTTGGGCCGGATTCCGGTCGAAATACTTGTCCGATGACAAAATAGTTTTCACCATCGTCTTCAGCATGTCTTCCTACCTCTAAATCGAACATCTAATCAACTTCAAATAAAACTTTTACTTTCAACAAACTTTCCGGTCTGGGCCGGATTCCGGGCGAAATACTTGTCCGTCGAGAAAATAGTTTTCACCATCGTCTTCAGCATGTTTTCCGACCCCTAAATCGAACATCTAATCAATTTCAAATAAAACTTTTACTTTCAACAAACTTTCCGGTTTGGGCCAGATTCCGGGCGAAATACTTGTCCGTCGAGAAAGTAATTTTCACCATCGTCTTCAGCATGTCTTCCTACCACTAAATCGAACATCTAATCAACTTCAAATAAAACTTTTACTTTCAACAAACTTTCCGGTTTTGGCCGGATTCCGGGCGAACTACTTGTCCGATGACAAAATAGTTTTCACGATCGTCTTCAGCATGTCTTCCTACCCCTAAATCGAACATCTAATCAACTTCAAATAAAACTTTTACTTTCAACAAACTTTCCGGTTTTGGTCGGATTCCGGGCGAACTACTTGTCCGATGACAAAATAGTTTTCACCATCGTCTTCAGCATGTCTTCCTACCCCTAAATCGAACATCTAATCAACTTCAAATAAAACTTTTACTTTCAACAAACTTTCCGGTTTTAGCCGGATTCCGGGCGAACTACTTGTCCGATGACAAAATAGTTTTCACCATCGTGTTCAGCATGTCTTCTTACCCCGTAATTGACTATCACATTAGCTGTTTCAAAATATTTTGTTTGTCCCTTAATTTGAATCCCCTCCCCCACCCCTAAATGTAGAGCTACAAAGCCCATCTACGAACTTGACTGGTCCGACGACCCAACGAACCCTCACACCAAGTTTCATCAAAATATCTCGTTCCCTTCGAGAGTTATCGTGCTTACAGACGGACGGACAGACGGACGGACGGACGGACGGACGGACGGACAGACGGACAACTTTTGCGATGTCATAGGTATCCCTCCACTTACGTTTTGGGATCCCAAAAACGATTGTCATGTACCGACTCAGCCTCTGTTCTTACCCCTTAATCTGTCATCTAATCGAAATTTAGTTTTTAACAAATTTTCCGGTTTTGGTCGGATTCCGGGCGAACTAGTTGTCCGGCGAGGAAATGATTTTCACCATCGTGTTCAGCATGTCTTTTTACCCATAAATCAACATTTAATCAACTTGAAATTAAACTTTTACTTTTAACCAACTTTCGGGTTTTCGCCGGATTCTGGACTAACTACTTGTTCGGCGAGAAAATTGTTTTCACCATTGTGTTCAGCATGTCTTCTTACGCCTAAATCGACCATTTAATCAACTTCAGATAAAACTTTTACTTTTAACCAACTTTCCGGTTTTCGCCGGATTCTGGACTAACTTTTTGTCCGGCGAGAAAATGGTTTTCACTATCGTGCTCAGATTAGATTAGATTTAGATTTATTATATAATTCAGGTACAAAATTTCGTAGTTGTCCAACCAAATTGTTTGACCTTTGTCAAGTAATATATACAACAATTGTTAAAATCAAATTCGTAATCAAAATAAAAGGTAAACCATTGAAGTCAACAACCGAAATAAAATTCATAACAAAATAACTAAGACAAAATAACATTATTGTAAAAATCAACAAATTTCGGAATGAAGCTATTACAATATCTTTCCCGGTTACATGCGATCGGCATGAGCTTCGGGACTTTGGTGGATACTTGCCTTGGTGGCCTTGGGCGTTCAACCTCAAAATCCGGGGGTAAAAGGGATCGGAGAGTTGGGTGTTCAAGGAGTTTTAGTCCAAAATTTTGACACAACTTCTGCCTCCTATTAGACAGCGCATCCAGTCCAAATAAAGAAAGAAGGCCAGAGTACGGTATTTTAGGGCCCATGTTCACAATTCTTAGGGCACGTTTCTGAATATTCTCTATACGATCAGATTCATCCTTCGTAATACCATAGTGCCAAACCGGACAAGCATACTCCACAAGAGGACGAACAAACGTACAATACAGACGCAACATCTTTTTTTCAGGGACCTTAAATTTAGTTAGTGTTTTTAACATAACAATAGACGCATTAGCTTTTCTAATCATGCTATCAGTGTTTTTCTTCCACGAGAGATCAGACGAAACGACGACTCCAAGGAGATTAATTTCCTCCGAGAGGAGGCCATCATCTAACTCAGGGTGGAAACTTGGCTCATCCGATAAAAAAGAAAAGGTCAAAACCGTTGTTTTTTCCGCATTTACAACCATATTTGAATTTTTTGCTTCCGTTGCTACATCCTGGACTATTGTCATTGCTTGGCTTTTAAAAGATCGATGCAATACTTCCACAAGTGACAAATCGTCCACGTACTTCCATCTCTCATCAGCATCAATAGCAATATCATTTATCATAATCAAAAAACAAAGAGGTCCCAACACGGTTCCTTGTGGGACACCACAGTATATAGCACTAGCAGATGAATGAAGGCCTTTATATTTTACAACTTGCTGCCTTTCCGTTAGAAAACCACGCACAATTTTTAAAATGAAATCCGGAATATTTTTCTGTCTCAGTTTTTCCAATAAAATATTATGATCAACTAAATCAAAAGCTTTTTTAAAATCTATTGCAATCAAATTTAACCACTTCCCTGGGCAATCCAAATTTTTCAAAATAAAATCAATCAAGCTAACAAGGTAATGTGTTGTCGAAGTTTTTGGTAAATTCCCAAATTGTTTTTTATCAATCATTGAAAGGAGGTGTTTTTTCAACCATATTGCAACAAATGATTCATAAATCTTGCTGAAAATTGAAGTCATAGTAATTGGTCTCACTCCCGTAAAATCATTTGGACATCCTTTTTTTGGGATTGGGGTGACAAAACCAAGCTTCCATTTCTTTGGATACTGGCCAGTTTTAGAAATAATATTATAAATACTCTGGAGAGGTACAGCTAACTCCTCTGGGAAAGCTTTTATGAGTTGAACTGGGATGTCAAAAGGTGTAATTGATGTTTTTTTAATTTTTTTTAATTTTGAAGCAATCTCAGCCTTTGATAGCTCTGGAACTGCCAAACCAGAACCTTCACTTTCATCTTCTGGAGTACTTTCAGGTGTCGGTCTTAAAGGTGGGTAAGTTTGTACTATAGCTATCAGGTGAGCATTAAGGGCATTTGCCGTTTGTTCTGGGGGCTCATTAACATTAAAATCAATACTTTTATGTGATTTTCCAGTCATGCTTTTTATTTTCTGGTAGTACTTTTGAGGTTTTAGTTCGCATAGATCATCCACTTCACGACCATACTGTTCCTCCGCTCTCTTCAATTTATTTTTTATTTTATTCCGCAGCTTATTAGCTTGTTGTCGGTCACCCGCTCGGAACAAAAATAATTTCTTTTTAATCAAATTTTTAATCTCTTTTGTAACATAAGGCTTATCTGAAGAACAAAAGTTCACCTTTTTTTCAGGGAAACAATCATCAAAACGTGTTTTTATTTTTTCGTGAAAAATCTCAGCTTTTTCATCAGAAGTTGGGGCCTCCAAAACTTCAGTCCAAGGCTCACGCGTAATCCAATCACCAAACGCAAGCAAACCTTTATCTGTAATTGGACGAGTAACCACTTCTGTCATCGAGTATGTCACTTTTATTTTATCAAGAGGCTTCCATAGCATCATAAAATGATAGCTTCCACCCAGTGCTGGTAGAGCTTCAGGCGCTTGGTAATAATCTTTTAAATCAGATAAAATCACATCGAGACATGTATCACCCTTCGTAGTAAAGAAATTTACAAGACTTTTTAGGTTTAATGACGATGCAAGGGAACGTGTATTTAACTCATTTCCATCACCAAAAATACTTAGCGCTAAAAGTGGATATTTTTTATGAATAAAATCCGCAGATGCTTGAATCTTCTCCCAAAACTCTTGTTTTACAACAGCACGTTGTAAGAGCATACCTTCTTACCCCATAATCGTCCCCTTAATTTGAACCCCCTAACTCACCCCTAAATGTGGTGCTACATAGCCCATCTACGAAATTGACCTTACCCTTGACCCAATAAATCCTCAGACCAAGTTTCATCAAAATATCTCATTCCCTTCGAGAGTTATCGTGCTTACAGACGGACATTTTCGCGATGTCATAGGCATCCCTCCCCTTACGTTTTGGGATCCCAAAAACCGGTTATGTAAATTGTTTCCTTGTTTTCGCTATAAGTCAACGGATCTCAGAAAAGGCTTAAAATAGCCAAAACTGTGGGTTATTTGTTGAAAGCACAGCCTAGTTTTAAAGTATTCAAATATTTTAAAATACTATAAGTTCAAGAGTAAATAGTGCGAGGGGCCTTTAACAATGTGCTTGACGTACAAAGTAAGGTACACGTAAAAAGCGAGTTTGGAAAGACATTAAGAAGGACGTGCAAAAACAGCAGCAGTGTCAAACTGAAATCCCGGCCCTACCTTTCAACTCCAGCAACTCATAAGAAGTAACTCCCCCAAAATGATATTTGTAGTTACTAGAGATTTCATTTACTATATCGCAGGTTCCTTTTTCAAGCCTCAGGGTCTCTTCTTATTATTCATAGTAGACCGAAACTTCCATACTCCTACTTTTTAAAACACTTTAAACCAAAACACTGCAGGAGCGCAGAAAGGAGCTAAGCACCGACTTCGGTTCAGCCATGGTATCTCACCTTCTCCACTCCTAAATTCCCCCCTACCAAAAACGTTAGAAATCGACGCGAAAGAATGGCAAGTTCTAGGGTACAAAATTCTGTCCTACACCTACAAACACGCCAGATATGCAAAAAGTTTTATTCCAGAGTTCGTGAAACTCTTTAACGACGCTTGACAGATTTTTAAGTGTACTGACACATATATTGTAATTTTTTCTGTTTTTTTTCCACAGTAATCTCAAATTTGGTTCTATAATCACGAAAGTCGATTTTTAAAATAACCTTTCTATCAATCTCTCTGTCCGAGAGGGGCCCAAACATCTCTGGACTATTCTGAGCTGATTTCGTCAAACAAGATTCACAGTCAGCTTGGGCTGAAGAAATGCTTCGGACATGAAGCATACAACACCGAAGTCACTGAAGATTTGGGACAGAAACTAAAACCCAAAAACTAAAACCTGGAAACAAGTTTGTGCCTTGCAAAGCATCAGCGTCTTCCAGATACAGGCGCTCGCCCAGGCAGTAGTGTGTACATTACATGAGTATGTAGGCCTAATAACCGCAGTGAAATTGCCACTGAATATGACTATGTAATAAAAATTATATGTTTATTTATTTATATGTGAAGCTGTCCATTTAAATCTGTAAAGATACCATACAGCAAATAAACCTCATCTATCTAACGCAAAAGGAAACAAGCCCCCCCCCCCTCACGGACACGACATAAAGAAAGAAACACTTTTACTACTTTTTGCGCTTCTCCATGACCTCTTGCAGAAAAAAGCCCCCTCCCCAAAACGACTACCGGAAGAATGCTGAGAAAACTGATTTATTCTGTTTTTCAGTCAAACCAGGCACAGTAAACGCACCATAAAAACGAAGATGATAATCACTTTTGGGGGAGACAACGAAACTCTTTCATCTTGTGACTTTATGAGACAGAGAAGCAACAATAGCAGTTTGTGACCTAGATTCCAAGATATGGTAAGAAATACCTCTATCTCTCGAGATCTAGAGAGTCGGAGGAGCTGTAAATTCCAAGAACGTTCCCTTTCTAAAGAGAAGAAACTGTAATACGAAAGACAGAGTGGGGTTTTAAAAATAATCCAGAAAAAAAAGCAGAAGAAGATGGAAAGTCCGAATTGGTTTTGCGATTTCGAAATCAGGAAAATCTTAGGAACCAAAATCAATTTTGTTTCAGGCTCAATCTGGTAAAAGTGAAACCAACCCTCATCGGATTTCCGCTCGTCAGGGCCAGCCACCTTTATAAGGTCAACTGTCATTCAAACGCTATTCCGGTGAAAGCTATCTTTACAAGTGGCTCCCTTAACAGGACAGCTCCTATCAAGTATCCCACAAGTGCGCACGTACCCTTGGAAAGATACCCGATGAAAAATTTGTAGCCTGCGTAGTTGTATGACAGTTGTACGAAAAAGTTAGATGTATTGATATGTAATAGTAAAGAATACTATCATTTAATGTGCCTCAGACTGGGCCAATCTTAAGCAGTAGTATCCAGTAGCATCATGTCTTGCTATGCTATAGTAGCATCCAGTGCTAAGCATGCAGTAGAACGCAGTAACACGTTAGCCTTGACATAGAAGCATGTAGTAGCATAACTTCGTACTGCATGCTACTTTTTCGTACGACTTCATACTACTATTTTCAGATAAACTTGTCATCGGATAACCGCCCTTACAAAGCGAGACAGCAGACAATTCTTACTAGATCCGGTTTTGACCGCATTCCGGTCGGGATATTCATCCGAGGCGAGAACTAATAGATTTCTAATTCAGCATATCCGCAGGAGTTCGACTGTCTACAGTTGGGATTTTAACAGACTGTTCAGGCCAAGCTGATTTCCATATTTCTGATATTCAAATACCTCCTTGTTCGAAGCCCTATTCAGGTATATTTTATTTCCACTGATCGGCACGATCAGTGCCTCCAAGGATTCACTACGGCTCTAAAGTAATACTATATGACAAAAATTTAAACAGTACACAGTTTGATTATCGGATGCCCTTTTTGAAAGTCACTTTTCATTACTGTTTTGCTACATCACGAATCACTGGAACATCCAAAGAAAACAGTTTCTACCCACTCAGAAAAGTTGCCCTTGGGCCCCAAAGTCACTGGCATTTCCCGATGAAAAATTTGTAGCCTGCGTAGTAGTATGGTAGTAGTACGAAAACGTTGCATGTAATACTATGTAATAGCAAGGAATACTATCATTTAATGTGCCTCAGACTGGTCCAATCGTATGTAGTAGTATCCAGTAGCATACTGTCTTGCCATAGTATCATCCGTTCTTGCTAATTGTAGTATATAGTACTATGCAGTAACACGGTAGCCTTGAAGTTGAAGCATGTAGTAGCATCGTTAGTACTGCATGCTACTTTTTCGTACTACTTCATAGTACTATTTTGGGATAAATTTTTCATCGGGTACCCTCAGACGCCATAACAAAGAGGGCAATCCCGCCCATCACTCGAAGTCTCCATATTCCAGTTCAACAGTACACAGTTTGAATATCCGATGCCCTTTTTTGAAAGATCACTTTTGAATATTATTTTGCCAACATTACGAATCGCTAAAATATCCAAAGAAAACAGTTCCTACCCACCAAGGAAAGATCCCCCTGGGTCCCAAAGTCTCTGGATTACCCTCACACGGCATACGAAAAAGGCCAATCACACCCATCACTCGAAGTCTCCATATTCCAGGCAAGAGACACTATCCACTTTAGTGATCATCACCATCATCAAAGTTTGAATAAAACTCCACCAACATATATGTTTAACAATATCCCTTCAGCAGAAAGAAAGTGCGAACCTCGCTAACCATGAGAGTTTTATCCTCCCTTGAAATTGAAAAGTGAAGCTTCTCTTTCCTCTTCATTAACTTCTATTGTAACCTACTGCATACTGATAATGAGGTGCGAGGACAGATACTAATTCGCTTGGAGCGAAGGTTCTTCAAGGTTCCTATTCCCAAATTTAACCAAGTACAGAGGAGAATTGGCCTCAAGCTGAAACCGAAATTCAACTACAAATCTCTGCCATACTTCCTTCAGTAATGTTTTAAACTTCCCGACTGTTAAGCGTGTTCATCCATTATAGTATCAAATAAAACTGATTACCGAACACAACAGAGAAACAAAACTAACAGTTATTTATTACTTTACTGCAGTACATAATTTGCTTCCCTTGCTCGAAGCATCCCCACCCCCACCCCCCAATTTGTTTCCCTTTCCTGAAGTGCTGGTCTTTCCTACCAAACTGCCACGTCTATGCTTACAAGGTGAGGATCACAACTGGTCTTCCGACAAGCTTCGTTCCGTCTGATTTTAGTCGCGGCTTGGCAGGCAACACGCCATCGTCGGCACCTGTGCTTATTCTAGTAGCACTACTTTTGTAGTGTAACATTTTTGCAACCTGAGCTCTGGCAAAGCCCTGTTTTCCAATAGTCGCGTCGAAAGAAAGTCGTAACGAGCCTACAGCCGAGGTAACAAGGGCAGACAAAAAAAAATACCAGATGCAGAAACGACCCGAACTGGTGTAACATTTGGTGTTTTGTTTTTTCTTGTACGTGATTTTGTTTTTGTGGTAGTTGCTATGGGCAGTAGGCTTTTTGCCATAAATATCATATCATATCATTGTGCATCTAGTTAGCACATATGTCCGGGAGTGAGGTTTATATGCCCTTTAACTTACCGAATAGTCTAACAGCTGGTCGACTCCCATAAGGTCCGCTTGTGATGGCAACTCCGGTTCTATTGACGAATCCAAGCGATCTAAGCAAGTCCACTTGAGGCCGAGACTCGAACTCCATTGATACTGAAAAAATCATAATTATAATTCAATGCATTAACAATGAATAACTTTATTGTAAATATCGCGAGGATAAATACAAAAATAGTTGTTTGTCACTTATTAAAAATTTTCACAAAATATTGTCTGAATGACTGCCTGTATCTGGTCGACGCACTAGGGTTGCATGGTTGCATGGGGTTGCATTACAAACTATTTGCGAAACTGGTTTCTGACAGGTTATTCTACAGCAACCAACTAAACCACGCTCCACTATTTGAATCCATCACGACGTTCCGATCAATCTAAAGGACATCTGACCAAGTTTACGATCGGCTTTTTTGGGACCTATTAACCTAACCGGAACGCATACTTTGTTTTGCTATTCGCTCGGAATACCAGTTTGTATGTGTTTTTGCTCTAAGACGAAAGAAATCCAAAGCTAGGAACCACCCCCCCCCCCCAAACAAAACAAAAAAGATATGCTAGTAGCTCAAGTTCATAATTATAAAGATATGAAAGATTTTAGAACAGTCGGAAAGAAAGAGTATCTAGTACAGCGTTTCTTTTACAGACAGGGTTAGGTTCGGAGTGACCACGCAAAGGACCCCCTTCCACGCCCGGTACAAACAGGCAACGGTTAATCTGTAGCCTCCCGACGCAATTTCTATTTCTCTTCTTAGGGCTAAGCCCCCAGGCCTTGCAGAAATCTGCCCTAAGCTAGTCCATGGCAATTGCAGCTCGACTGCGGCATCCCTCCTCCCCTTTCACGCAATCTGTCACACTCAGGCGAATACCAAATCCATAATCGTTCTAATCGTGAGGATTATCGGCTCCCCCCTTTCCAGATTTCTAGGTCTATCAATTACTAGTAGAGACTAGATAACTGCTGACCAAGAGCTTGTTCATACTTTTAGTAGCAGAATGAAGAGAGCACTGGGGCAAGTTGGAAGGAAAAACATGACGGGGGCGGATCTGGGGTGAAAACAAAAAAATAAATACACCATAACCCTCGTCATGTAGTGGCTCTGCCAATACATCAGAATAGTTACAACGATGTCCTCTTCTGCTGGTGTCAACCTTGCTTAGCACCAACAACATTCCTATGAAGTTGATAAGAATCGTTGCGGGAATAGCGGTATCTCCCGCAACTATTCCGCAGGATCTGAATGAAATCATCTCGAGTTCAATCTAATCGCCTCACATTCATCGATGATACAAGCAACGAACGTCTCAGACGTACTGAAAAGCAAAGACGTAAAGGAGAACTAATGTCTACACCGGTGACAGGTGACTCCTGGACTGAAAGTCAATATGTTCGTGAGCTTCTGAAACGGACAGAGATGAGCGAGGGAGTCGTTCGCAACTCCACTGGTAAAGGGGAGATTCGGAGGGCGACAGACCCCTCCAACAGTCGACACTTCCCCAAAACAACAGGGCCCAACCAGCGCACTACGTCGTCCACTGCTTCCTGTCCGAAGATTGAAAATTAAGTGTCTTTTTCTGTGTGTTTCTGTGTTTTGTTTATTTTCTTTATTTTCTTCATTTAGTCCGCCTTTTCAAAATGACGGGTCATAAATAAATTACTTACTTACTTACTTAAATTCTAGAAACACGCTGCTGGTCTGGACAGTGCTTTTGGCTGTGACAGGGTATGGAAACCTTTTTAGTCGGACGAACAATTTTTTTTTCAAGACAGACCAAGCCCATAGTTTGTTGGTCATTCGCGGCATTTGAGACAGCATTACTCCTTCTGCACCGGCATTATATTCTTCTTCAATCGCAATCCAACTCAACTCTACCACATCATGTGACCTCACGGGGGTAACTATTCGCGAGTCCAACTCACGGTCGTACAATGTAGGCTGGTAAACAGGGGGCGTCACGTACGGAGAGGGGGACACCTCTCCCAATGTTGTCGGCCAGTCGGTAAAAAAAATAACCGAGTCTGCGCGGAGCGCCGCGATTTTCGGTAAAACAGTCGATTTTTCTTAAGAACAGTCGGTTTTTCGTAGAACTAATAGATCTTTTCTTAAAAACAGTCGTTTTTTTTCTTAAAAAGAGTCATTTTTTCCGCAAAAACAGTCGGTAAAATGACCAGTCAGTCGGTGAATATCTTGCCCGTCCCCGCCACCCAAACATTTTGGCTAGTAACACCTGTGTTACTGAAGAGGAAGCTTGCCAAGAAGGGCCGAAATATAGCTCTAATAAAATGTAGCTGACTTATCCGTCTTGCACCGTCAAATATGGTTCGCAGTCAGCTTGGACTGAAGGAATATCTAACACCTGTGGTCTCAAAAGGAGTCGTTTTTTATTGTCTATTTGGAGTGGGAGGAAACTACTGATATAGGTTAGACCGCAGAAACAGAATGTAGCCAGTTATGCTAGTACAAGTACTCCTCAGCTCCAGCTGACTGCAAATCATACGTGATGGCGCTAAACTAACAAATCAGCTAAGATTTGTTCTAGTACTGTTTGGCAGACCTTCTTGGCAAAGGTCATAATGGACAAATTTCCAAAAAGTCGGAGCCTTCTTTGTTGACAAAATGAAGCGAATTTAATCAGTCGAAGCCGTGTTCGTCAATTAGGTTAACGCTCAAACTAGGCCGGAACAGAGTTCCTGTCTCGGCGCCCGAGTGGTTGGGAGCTGGATTTGGAATGCTCACTGAGGCGTTCGAACTAGCTGTAAGAGTAGCCGCAGACGACCCAGCTGTATAATGAGTACCTAGAGAAACCTAGCGTGGAAGAACGGGTAGCGTTAGGTAGCTTGCTCCCAACCACAGACTGCACTCCCGACCGAGGATAGTGAGACGGGCACATGCGCTAGTCGAACCGTGAATGTTTTGCTTGCGAAAGTATTGTTTTTCCTAAGCTTAACCGTTTTCGGACACACCTGCAACTTACTGGACCTCAGTCAAACTTTGTGGGAACCAAACACAAGAAAAAAGAATACAGTTCTAGTGCCAAACGACATGTATGTTTTTCAACTAATCGAAATATCTGAATCCTAACCGCAACGGGGGGGGGGGGGGTCTGGAATACTTTTCCAGACTCAATTCTAGAAGCGGAAAGTGTACCGCAATTTAAAAATCGGTTAAAGAAACATTTCCTTGAGGGTAGTTGGTGAGTGGAGGGTTTGGAAGACGAGAGAGGACAACTTGACAAATTAATTAATTAATTTTTAGTTTATTTTAGTGAAGGTTTGATTAGAATATGATAGTAAATGTGTACTGGTTGCGTTTTTCAAGCACGTATGTGCTTTGTGTGTAACCGGTCGTCAAGCTCGAATGAATTTTTTTTTTAGTAAAGTTGTTGCTTGGATCTATGAGAATCCAGAATCAGCAAGTCGATAGATGTCGCCGCCGTTTCAAAGACTGTTGACCAAACTGGTGCCGCACGGGCATTACTTTTAAGAATCCGTTAGACAAACACCAAAATAACATCGCCAGATTATCGACGTACGGGCTGAGATTACGGCGAAATAACAGGAAACACCTTATCGGTTTCAAGTTGCGTGTTTCTGGAGCGTCAAAATCGATTCCCGGCCAAGCGAGCGGAATCCAGATAAGAAAGCAATTCGCCAAACATGACATGAAAGCCGGGAAATATCAGTTTCTCGAGACGAAGAGGAAAGTACCATTATTCGATACCAAGAACCTGACGGTCGGATATTCAGCCGGAATATCTATTGTGAGACGTAAGAGGAATGGCTTTAGGAGAAAGATCAATTTCCTTTGAAATAAAAAAGAGACGTACGCCTAGTTAATCGAGACAAAAATCTAAGGTTCGAATTTTCGGCCAGAAAATCTTGCCTAAGATGTACCATCACGTGACGTGGGTGTAGCCAAAATATAAATGTCTGTGGCCAAAATTGGTTAGTAACTTAAACAATTGCCAGCTTTTTACACAGAAACGCACGAAAAGTTTCCCAAATTCCCAGGTTCATCCAAATTTGACGATTTAAGGTATGTGTCCTTGACTGTTCGGAAGTTGCACTTAAAATGGCCAAACTAAAAACGACTCATTTACCACTACGTCTGTGATGCGAAGATGGATGTCTTCGATCCAATGTGGCGCAGCTTTTAGAAATTGACATAACGTCGCAACCTGTTGTCACTATTTACATTGCAAACAAAATTACTATCGTTATTTTTCTACGTGAAATTTTACTCGTGATGTGGAAGCAAATAAAATTATACAGTTGCGCATGGTACGGTCCACCTAAATTATTTCGAATTCATTCTCACTTTCCTCGCATGTCAAAACAATTTGAAAATGTAGGCTATTGCCTTGCAGGCAGGTCAGAACGTAGAGATTCAGGGCCCCTTGTCGACCCCCCCCCCCTGCGATTTAGCAACAAACAAACTTCACTTAATTTCGATTTATTTAACATAGTTTTGACTTAACAAGCAGACTTAGAAATGAAAGTAAGAAGTACCAACTACACTTGTTTCCGCAATATAATTACCACTTCTGCCCCGATCCCTTCCGAGGTTGGGCCTTTAGGTCAGCAGCAGTTCGTCACGGTTCGTCATTTCCAACCGGCTTTTTACAAACATCGTTTTATAGTTCCATTTTGGATTACTAGATGTCACCAGCGATTCTTAAAGGACCCCTCTTGCTTATTCTGCTTTTTATAATATACCTAGCTCCCTTATGGAATTCTAAGCTTTTGAAATCCCTATCTTTCTCCATTGTTTCGTTTTGCGCCTATGAATTTTTAGTGCCTTTTCGGCCGTGCCGAGTTTTGCCCGTTACACGACACAAAGTTTGCCAGAATCTTCAACGTCCGCTGGTAACACTTTCACACACAAGGATACGAGAATCTTCTGTTTTTTACTAATTTTATTTGCTTAGTTTTCGTACATTTGATTTTCATTTTTTGTTTGCGCCCAGCCGCCGCGTCGGAGAACAGGCAGGCTGTGCGGAGTCATTAAACGCTAACAAGAAAATCGCTAAAGTCAGATGGAAAGTAATGGTATTTTTGAAAAAGCTTTTTTCTGATCCATTTCATAGCGAAAAGATCATTTCTAGCTGGAGCTGTGCTTTAAGATCCCGGCGTGTCAAGGTCCCGATCTCACGTCAGCACCAAGGGAAATGGAACAAGCATAACTACTGGCATGGGAGCTTTTGACCTTACCACCCTTCACTAGTAGGCAATCTGATCATTCCTCGATCCCAGTCTGGATCGGGAACGAATCCAAAGACTCGTAATCAGGTCCAGCTATAAGATTGCGCGGCGGTTTACAACACTCCCGATTGGGTCCTATAAGAACCGCAATCCTCGCGAGCGCCTATTAATCGTTGTTGTGTGGGGGACGCACATCATTAATTTCTTTAGTAGAAAACGAAGCGGAAATGTCACCCCTAGTAACGACACCAAACATATGTAACGGTCGAATACACAATAGGATTCGCAAGCACAAGCTGCAAGAACTGACAGGCTTTTCGGGGCTCAAGAGGAATAACAGGCTTCAACTGATAGGGATAGAGAAAAAGCATCAAAAAAATAACGCTGCAAGAAACTTTTAAACTTTCACTAGTTCGAAAACATTTTTTTCCGTTATCTTTTCACCGTAAATGGTGGGGTAACGAATTAACCCCTAGCCAAAACCCCTACCGATTCATGGTCATAAGAATATAAGCAACAAAATAGCTGCAAAGAGAAGCAGATTGGCCCGTACGCCCGTTTTTGAGTCGCCAAACTGGACACTGGGAAGAAAACAATTATATTCAAATAATATGTGCAACGGATACGTCAGCTACGATTCTTCATCAGCGATATTTCGGCCCTTCTTTGCAAGGGTCCTCGTGGCAAGGGTCCTCGCAAACCTGTAATCATGTTTACAGGTTTGTTTCCTTCCCCAACGTAGACTCAAAACATTGACAGCCTGACGAGGACCCTTGCCAAAAAGGGCCGAAATATCGCTGCTGAAGAATCGTAGCTGACGTATCCGTTGTACCTATATATAATTTGAATAAATGTTTCAAAGTCAGCTTGGGCTCAAAGAATATTTAAGAGAAGAATTGCTGGCTTTTGCTGGATGGTCCCAAATCGAAAGCGAAAAACATAAAATTATTTCTCCCCCAGTCGTCAGTCTAGCAACTAAAAAGTGGTCGTGTTAGCTTACCGTATAAAACAGGTTTCGTTGATAATATTTGTATAATCAGGGATCGATATTCGCATGAAATCAATTTTTTTTTTGTTACCTTAAGATCTATTTCTATCTTCCCAAATCCCAGTATACCATGAAGTTTAACAATAATTTTGAACCCTTTACTTTTCTTATCATTAGAAAGCATTGGGGCATCCTTTATGTAGATAGATATCTACGCAGATTTTATTATATTATATTCATATTTATTATACAATATTATTACAATCATATTATTATCACTTACGTTTAGATAAATAAAAACATCCAAGTCCCGATTAGATAAAATAATTAACTTTGATAGAGAAGAAACGAACTAGACTATAGCGTTATGCATCCGACATTTTCTGTGGGATTGTTGAACAGAATGACAGACTAGAAGCGTGTTCCACCCTACTCACCGTAGTTACTACGCATGACGTCAGGAATTCCGGCTTTTTGGCGTCAAGGCTGGAACGGATTTTTCCATTTTCACCAAAATATCGTGCCACGGGCTAATCCGGCAACCACATCACAGAAATTCGTAGTTACCACACTTACTAAGCTCCCGACCGTGGTAAGCAAATAGTTACTATTTCGAGAAGGTTGGAACGGTCAGCGAAGTAACTTTCGGAACGAAAGTTACGTCGGAACGAAAATAGTAACTAATAGTTACTATTGTTAGTGGAACACGCTCTGGATAAGAATAACGACCTCTGATGACGCACCTAGCGAACTTTGCTATTTAACATTGCTTACGGAATTAAAAGTAATCAAATTCTACACCCTAAGCCAGTGCTCACCCTTTCTAGAGTCCGGAATGGTTATGGCGCGACTGTACCATTAAACTAACATAACATGAATATGAATGAAAAACTGAATTCTTATTCTTTCGAGGGCTCATTATCAAGCACATTTGATCCCAATAGGTTAACGCTGCTTCCCCGACGAAATAAACGACCTTGTCGCTCATACTTGACATGAACGATACAATAAAACTTGTATTAACCGATAATCTATTCTGAAAATGTTTATTTGACTAATAAAATATGCAAATGTTTTTGCTAGTTCCGTACACGAAGACGCGTGTGATTTGGAACTTGCTAGTGAAAGTAAGTACTGAAAGTAATAAAGAAAATAAGAGTTAGCTAAATAAAAATAAAAAAATCCCTCAGTAACAGAAGTACACTTAACCTTGTGCCTTAAATGTACACCAGACGGAAAGTCATAAAAAGGGACTAAATATTCGAAGAGGTAAAAATTTCTCGGTTAGTGACCAAACGTCTAACAAAGAGGAGAGGTTGAATTCTTAAAGTTTAACAAAAAAGCAGACCCGTTATTCAATTTACGATTTGAATACCACTGAATTATCACAAATTTGCCAACGGATCTTTTACTTTTTCCTCTTCGGCTCTAGTATGATGTTAAGAACATTCACTGCTAGTCCGACAAGACAAAGTTCACCCAGACGCGGTGGATCTGAATTTTGACAATTTGCATTTCAATGGCTAATGGAGCGAAGCTCGGGACATCGTCAATCCAAGATTGTAGGGTCACTTCCAACGAAAGCCGGCGTGTGACCATTGTTATTTCTAGAAATGTATAAAGGTTTTAGAAACAAAGTGGGAGTTTAAAAGACAATAAGTACTCCTTCAGCTCAAGCTGACTTATTTCATTTTCATTTATCTGTATTTAAACATAAAAAAAAATCAATAATATAAACCAAATTCAACATTCGAGGAAAGCGCGAAGTAGAGTGTTTGGCTTAGGGTATGCTACCAAAGATTATAAAATTTAAAAGAAAAACAGATCAACCGATTATAAAAAAAAAGAAAAAAATAGCCTAAAAAAAAAATGAACAAAGATGATGGTTCCAAAACTGACTAGTCAGCTGAATTTCGCGCGTTATTTCAACCCTTCTTGACAATGGTCCTCTTCAGGTCGACGAAAACGACAAATCGAAACTTGGGATGAAAATGTGCGCAGAAAAAATGTTTAAGAAAATAAAGGGGCAAATTGTCACAAACCCCACCACCCACCCCGATCAATTGTGTGTGTGGGGGGGGGGGAAATAAACTATGGATGTCTTCAAAAAGAGTATTGGGCCTCCAAGTCTCTCCAACCCCAAAAGCAAGACCAGGAACTTGTTGAAAAAGAGGCCTAGTCCCCTGGGAAACAATTATTAAAAGCAGTGCAAGATGTACGGAGACCCAAGAAACCTGAGCCTGGTTTTATTTTCACCGTATTTGCCATTATCTTGACTTTATTTATAGATCATCCCAGATACGCTCACGGATTTTTTAATTGATCGTCGGTTTTCCTATAGTAAATATGTTTTATAGACAGTCAGTCATGGCTGTCGTCGATTCTAAACAAATTCTCACCTCGTTCGGGGGAAAACATTTGGGTACAAGCAGTTGAAGACAGTAATTTTTCTGGGTTTTTTTCGATCTGGCATGTTCTAAGAAACGATGCTTCTCTTTTCTTACCGGTACGACAAAAGTAGAAGGAAACAGCAGAGACACCTTTTGTAACGGACAATCAAAGACATTTGGATTTCTTTCCTTTTTTTATTGATCGGAATAGTTCTTGTAACCAGAGTCATTAAACGTCAACATGTTTGGCGGGGGGGGGGGGGGAGACAAAGGTATTTACCGACTAGTTTTCATAATAAACAACTATTTGTAAGAAAAATCGCACCGCTTCGCGCCGACTCCTTTGCTTTTATACCGAAAGGCGCCGACATCTTTTTGGGATCCCAAAACTTAAGGGATACCTATGACTTCGTAAAAGTTGTCTGTCTGTCCGTCCGTCAGTCAGCCTTTAAACACAATAACTCTCGAAGGGAATGAGATATTTTGATGAAACTTGGTGTGAGGACTCTTTGGCTCAAGGGAAAGGTCAAGTTCGTAGACGGTCTCTGTAGCTCAACATTTAGGGGTGGTGAAGGGTATTTAAATTAAGGGGCGAACAAATTTATTTTTAACAGCTAATGAGATAGTCGATTTAGGGGTAAGAAGACATGCTGAACACGAATATTAAAACCATTTTCTCGCCGGGCAAGTAATTCACTCGGAATCCGGCCAAAACTACAGTTTGTTAAACGTAAAAGGTTTATATAAAGTTGATTAGTTGTTCGATTGAGGGGTAAGAAGACATGCTGAATCCGAAATTTGAAAATCATTTTGTACCCGGACATACAGGTCGCCTGGAATCCGGCCGAAGACAGAAAATTTGTTAAAAGCTAAAGTTTTACCTGAACTTAATGAGATATCCGATGAAGGGGTAAGGTGATACGCTGAATTCGTTTCTGAGCTTTAGTTTTTGCCGAACAAGTAGTTCGCCCGGAGTGTCGAAACGGGAGATTTGGCAGAAGTAAGGCAGGAAGATTTGATCAATTTCGTCAAAGTAGATATGACGTATAGCCTAGAGATAAATATACACATGCTGAATTCATATCTGAACTTGGTTTTCTCAGATGATTAGCCATTATATGATTAGCCGGATCAAATATCTGGATCAAATATTAAATTTGTGGGATCCCATCGAAACCTTTGGTCTTGTTCCCATACGTGACGCCTCTGCTGGTACACGACGCATCTCTGTGAAAAGTGGCAATATTCAAAGTTTCCAAGATCCTATCTTAAACTTTTTTAAGTACCAATTTCGTTTTCTGTCACAAAACACGACCCACAACAAAAATTATCAATTTCATGTCCTATATTTAGCAAATTGATTTTTTATTTTCAGTCCAACGTGCTTTAGCATAAACTTGCGGACTAACCTGCACTTCCAAACTCCTTAACAAAGACCATTATCCACATTGTAACTATCCAAGCAACTCCAAAGTTCATGGTATCCAAAAATCTAGCATAGACGGTCATTCCACAATCCCGGAATGCACTGAATGAAATACACAACTTTTTCTTTCTCCACAAACATTTCAGTGCAGACTCCCATTCCTTGCGGAACTATCCACACTTAAGACATTGTATTCCAAGTCACTATTCCATACGACCAGATTGTTCACCCCTTTAGCTCACATTCCATTCAAGCGCCACACTAGAAGCTGAATTCTGACTAGTTCACTTTACTGCCCGAAGAGCTGAACTGCCGATACTGACTACTGGGAACGCAAGCCGGACCAATCAGAGAAGCCGTCCTTTCCCTGTCCTATAGAGTGGTACTGGTGTACTTGGTAACGAGCATGAAATGGAATACGGTTTTGTATTTCTCTTGAGAACTATACAAGAAGAGAAGAGCTGAACTTCAGCCCCGAAACTCGGAACACAAGCTGCTTTTCTCACTTCCAAGTTTAATCAGTATCACACAACGAGGAATGGAGTTGGTTCAAATAGAGATAACGCGTTTTTTTGCAGTTCTAAACAGAAAGAGGGTAATTTAAAGCCGCCGACTCATTTGGGCGGACTGAAAAGTAGGATTTCCGTATTCAGTTCAGGTCCTCTTATTCTTAGAAACTTACACATATAAATAATAATATACTCCCGGCAGAGAGCAAAGCACGAATGGCATGCGAGTGAACTGAAACGAATTGCACTGATGTACTTGGTAACAAGCACGAAACTCAATACAATTTGGTATTTCCCTTGAGAATTGTACAAAAGGAGGAAAACTGAATTGCAGCCCGGAAGAGAACCTGAAACGGACCAAAAATTACTTTCTGGCAGGCCCGTATCCAGGAATTTTTTTTTTTTTTTGGGGGGGGGGGGGTTGCCTTTCTGGGTTTTTATGCCTGCGGGTCGGACAAAAAAGTACAAAAAAGACATAGATCAGAGGGAAAAGCCTGTAAAAATGACTATTTTTGCGTGTTTCGGGGGGGGGGTCAACCCCCTAACCCCCCCCTGGATACGGCCTTGCTTTCTGGGATATAAAAAACATTAGTTACGGGATAGTCTACCTAAGGCTTCATAAAGTTTCTCCGTCCTTATAAATATTCCTTGTGCCCAAGCTGACTTGGAAACATATGTTCAAATAATGCATAAAACGGATACGTCAACTACGTATGCTAGGTTGCATAAGAAGCGTGCAAGGTTGCAGGGTTGCTTCCTTCCCGGATATTGACCCTGAAGATTGACAGCCTGACGAGCACCCATGCCAAGAAGGGCCGAAATATCGCTGCTAAAGCATTGTAGCTGACGTATCCGTTTTATGCATTATTTGAATATATCCGTCCTTATATCTGTCTGTCTGCTCGTCGGTCCTTCTATTCGCCTGATAACACCTGAAGGAGTTGAAATATTTTGTTCAAAACTGGTGTGAGGATCCTTTGCTTCAAAGTATCGGTCAAATTCATTCCTTATCCCTAGGCTACAGGAGTGAGGAGGAGTTTTACATTAAGGGGTGGAAGAGACTTTTTTTTCCAAACTAACGTGGCAGTCGACATTTTGTCACCAGACAACCAGTTTGACCGGAAGTAAACGTTAAAGACAGAAAGTAAACGTTTTTTCTCAAGTCGATGGCAGCATCGATACAAATTAAAGACAGAAGTAAACGTTTTTTCTCAAGTCGATGGCAGCATCGATACAGCGGTAAGAATCCATGCTGAAACAATACTTTTCGACGGACAAGATGTTTGACTGGAATCCGATCCAAACCGGATATTGGGAGAAGTAAAAGCTTTTTTCTGAAGTCGACCAGAGCACCGATATGGGGATAAGAATACATGCTAAATCCATAAAAGGACTTTTTGTTTCCCTGGAGCGATGGCTCACCCGGAATCCGGCAAAAACAGATCGAGGAATGTATCGAGGAATTTATTTCGGGGGGGGGGGGTTGCCTGCGGGTCGGACAATAAGTACAAAAAATACAAAAATCAGAGGGAAAATCCTATAAAAATGATTATTTTTGCATGTTTCGGGGGGGGGGGGATCAACCCCCTACCCCTGGATACGGCCCTGCCTCCAAGTACGGAATACCTGCAAGTTTACGGATTCTGGAAACCCGTCAGACCCAATTATAGTTTGTATCAGGAATATAAAAGTATCTAAGTTTTGGGATCCCATACCGAAACCTTTGGTCTCGTTCTTCTCGAGGAGACAATGCGAAATAATAGGAGGACAGACAATGCTAGAAAATACTGAAGGAAAAACAAACAAAAATTTGTGTTTCTTTGTCACATAACCGCTCTTATCCTATTTCTATCCCCTTATCCTATTCTCGTGTCGTTGTGTATTTGTTTCTGTTTTACTGTCAATGCTTTAGGCTAGTTTTTTTTTATATCAATTAGTCAATTTAAAACACGTCATTTTCGTGTGCCACTTACATATCTGCCGCTTTTATGACATTTGAGTTGTTCACCGTAAAATTTTACCTTACCTCACCGTACAAATAACAGATTTTCGTGAAAAATAGTCGGTAAATACCTTGTCCCCCCCCCCCCCCCCCACCACCAACATTTTAACTAGTAACGACTATGGTTACCAGAACCCTTCCGATGAACAAAAAAAGGAAAGAAACCCAAATATCTAACTAATGACACAAAGATATGCTAACTTTTAAAGAGGTGCTGTAAAGTTCTACGGCTATTAAATTACTCATTCATTCATTAAACATTTTAGCGGATAACCTACTACAGAAAATACTCAGCATTTTTAATAAAACAATTCCAGATTTCAAATATTTCTATGAAGACCGGAAGTAGTTACCAACATTTGTTCTAATCAACATCATGTGGGTGGTTATGGGGTGAATCCGAGTTCTCTGCAGATTTTACGAATCGAACCAAATTAACGATAAAAATACCTGCACTTTGACGGATAAATATGTCGCAATCATCCCCAAATCCTATCTCAATTTCCAACGAAAAGCAACCCCCAATTAAAATTTTTCCCTCGCACTCTTTAGGCATCACACTCTCCCTAAATATATACATCATTTGCACTCGCAACCAAAATTCACGAAAAAAAGAAAAGAAGATAAGTCATAACTCACACAGTCGTTACCTCCTTCTGTCAAAAGGCATTTCTGTAAATGGGAAATGTAGAAATTAAACAGATGTTACAAATCTTATGTCTTTCCGGAGGATTAGCATCTTATTTCAATAAGAGTATGCCACAATGATTGCTTATCCATATGATAATCTTTAGAAGGTGTTGCAAAGTGCATTTAAATTAGGACCAAGATAATCTCTGGGCTTTGTGTTTTAACCAATTAATCAGGTTTATGGGAAAACTAATCATACTTCAGAAAAAAAGGCAAGGATGCTGAGCCGACTGGAAGATCATTCATACCCAAAACGTATATGGGACATCAATTTGCGCTGCTCCGCGACTGAAATATAATCCGTCTAAAAGAAATGTATCGAACTAACTATTTAAAGCCTGTAACTAGGCCCGACACCACAAACGGCGCGGCACGATAACACGGACGTTTTAATTAACGGCAGACATCTCCTAAAAACTGAATTCCTTTTCTGTCAGAAGTTTGATAACAAATAACCCAAGTTGGCGCATCCCTGTGTTAAAAGTTCTGATATCGTATCTGTTATGACCCTTTTATATGTTATGTCATAACTTTTATCTCTCTTATCGAACTTCCGGCAGTGTTATATAGGCAACCAGTGCCTTTTGAAAGATAGGATTTCTGTCATAAAGTCTACTCGTTACGAGTCGAGAAGTTGTGAATCGAAAAGTGATGGACATGGGAATTGTCTATGACTTCCTAAAGTTTCTAAGCGTCTAGAAAATAAATACTCCTTGAGCCCAACTGACTGGGAACCATATATTCAAACCAAGGCCGTATCCAGGGGGGGGGGGGGGGGGTAGGGGTTGACCCCCCCCCCCAAAAAAAAAAACACAAAAAAAGAAGGATTTTTATAGGATTTTCCCTCTGATCTAAGTGTTTTTTGTACTTTTTTGTCCGACCAGCAGGCAACCCCCCCCCCCCCCCGAAAGGCAAAACCCCTTCCCGAAATAAATTCCTGGATACGGGCCTGATTCAAACAATGCATAAAACGTAAACCTACATAAATACCTAAGCTACGATGCTTTGGCCTGAGTTAAGAGGACCCTTGCCAAGAAGGGCCGAAATATCGCTGCCAAAGCATCGTAGGTGACGTATCCGTTTTACACATTGTTTGATAATATGCCTAGACAATATTCAGTTAACCCTGCTCTCCCCAGAGTAGCTTGCATATGATTATATTCAAACTGAGTTTCAATTTCAGTCTTATTCAGTCTCAACTAAATCCATGTTTAGCTTTCCGAAAAATGATAGTCTCGCAATGGCAGCCAACAAAATTCGACCTCTTTTTATAATGACCGATTTTACCTCGGTCACAGTCACTTTCGCAGATGCGGCAGGGAATCGATAATTTGGCCCTGACAGCTGGGAACTTCCCTGGGTCGGACCCGGCAATTTATTTATCTTATTTGAACTAGGATACAACCAAGTAGGGTAAAAAAAATGACAAAATAACTAGCAAACACTGGCATAAATCCAGGGTTGGTCACCAAGAACCAGGGTGTACGAGTTACTTCAGGATACTTTGGGTTACTCAGGGTTACTTTGGGTTATTTTTGGTTACTTTGGGTTACATTGCAATGGGTTACTTTGGGTTACATTAGGTTACATTGGGTTACTTTGAGATACTTTTGGGTTACTTTCCAGGATGTACGAAGTTACTTTTGGTGACCAACCCTGGGCATAAATATGAATAACAAAATAAAATTTCAGCACATCAGCCTGGAAAAAAAACACAATTTAGTAGGGTATCCCACGGCAACCAAATTTGCTATATACTGTTCCAGTCATCTCCCAGGTTTCAAAGTTTTTCCCTCAACAAAACCCATGTCAATCTAATATTTCAAACGGGCCGATCAGCTCAACACCTGAATCGCAACAAATCAATCAACACCCGACTCGCACGTCATTCCTACCACCAAGTTAACAACCCCCCAAACAGATGGGCAGTTAGTATGTTCAGTAATTTCAAGAGGAAATGCCATGCAGATGTTTTGGGCGTCACAAGCCGGCATTGCTTCCAGTACCGGCCGAAAAAAAATTTCTTCCGTATGGAAATTATGAAGTCCAAAAGTTTCGGTGGGATCCCAAACTAGGCTGTTCGACTTTTTGAATTCAATATCTGTTCCGCCAGGAAAAGAAAAAGGATTACATACACGATTGCTGGGCGCATATCCTGCTTATACATACTATATCTCTCATCAGTTTGCTAATTTCCTTCGAATTGGCGATTTGGCGAGAAACCAATCGGAAGAAAAGATTAAGCATCTCTTCTTTTTAATCCGCTAAATCTGCAAATCTAAGAACTTGATAAAGAAATGCATTGCTATACGAATTTACGGTTTTCACCGAATTCTCGTCGAACTATTGCTCCGATGAAGAAACGGCGCAAAGCAGCTTGTCCTCTCACACTCCAACGAAACTGGCGTAAGGAGCTTTCTGGTTACGTGAATTTAACTGATGCAGTTAAGTCCCACTTGGAAAGTCAGTAATATTTTTCGAGACAACTTTTAGAGCGCCTTTCGGGAGATCACCCAGGTCCATGAAATCCTCAGTGACCAGATAATTCCGACTCCTTCCAGTTTCAGA
This sequence comes from Branchinecta lynchi, assembly GCA_023053575.1. NCBI lineage: Eukaryota > Metazoa > Arthropoda > Branchiopoda > Anostraca > Branchinectidae > Branchinecta > Branchinecta lynchi. The sequence continues at coordinate 7,302,159 of JAKZAP010000013.1, read as the reverse complement.
TTTTGCACTGCAATTTCCAAAGAACCTGCTTCAACCATAGCAATAAGCCACAAAATGTGTCTTTATGGGAAGCAAATCAAACCTTCCATCGCAATTGGATAGACGGGCAACCAGAACAGGCAACGACTTCAACAATATGGTCGGGAAATGTTAACTCCATGGTTTGGACTGTGCTTTCTAAAGAGGAGGTGGGTGCGCGGTGAACAGCGCAAAAGCTTATTCTCAAGCTAATTCCACCAGAAGCTTAAAGGGCCCCTCGCACTATTTACTCTTCGCCTACAGTATTGTAAAATATTTGAATACTTTGAAACTATGCTGTGCTTTCAACACATAACCCATGGTTTTGGCTGTTTTAAGCCTTTTCCGAGACCCGTTGACTTGTAGCGAAAACAGGGAAACCTACATAACCATTTTTTCTGATGGAAAAACTTCTCGCAGACAGCCGTCGACAGCGTGATACACATCGAAGGTAGCAAAACACGGAGAGTGAGAAAATCAGCGTGGTTTTGTTAGAGGGGTTAGAATGTTCCGTACGAAACTGGGGTCTCCGGGTTTAGAAATATATGGAGTGATTACGCAAGTAGGTTGCATTAGTACTATAGGTAAGACAGGTGCTTTAAGAGCTTTGGAAGTGGGAGTCCCAAACTTGGAAGTCCCAAAACTGAATTAGTCCGGGCCAGAACCGACCGATAGGCTGACGGGACATAAGAAGAGTCGCACCCAGTAACTGTCACTACCTACAACGCATCAGTGGGATGGTAAATAGTAGACCTATGTTTTACGTGAGATTACTGGGATCTTAAAACTTTAGTGACAGGATACCTATGACTTCGTAAAGTTTGTCCGTCCGTCTGGTATCATGATAACTGTCGAACGTGTTGATATATTTTGTTCAAACTTTGTATGAGGATTCTTTGGGTCAAAGTACAGGTCAAGTTCGTGGGTGGGCTCTGTTCATCTATATTTAGAGTGTGGAGGGGGGTTCACATTAAGGGGCGAACAAACATTCTCTTAAAGCTAATGAGGAGACGTGCTGAATTCGAATATGAAACTTATTTACTCGCCAGACAGTTCAACCGAAAAAAAAACGGACAATTCTTGTGAAGTAAAAGTTTTATCTGAAGTTGATTAGAAGTTCGGCGTGGGGCTAATGTGATATGCTGAATTCGTTTTTCGTCTCGTTTTTCTTGCCGGGTAAGTAGTTCAACTGGAATCCGGCCGAAACCGGAAATCCACCAGGAATTTTAAAACCTAAAGACATAGTTGATACATAAAGTGAGGAGACATGCTGAATACAGATCTGAAACTAATCTTCTCGCCGGACAAGAAGTCTATCCGGAATCCGCTCAAACCGGAAATTTGGTAAAAACCAGAGTTCATTCTTAATTCAATTAGTGGCTCGCATCAGGGGTAAGAATATTCAAGAGTGAGGCCTATGAAGGCGGCGTATTTGGAGTCGTTGAGAGATAAATCAAAGGAGTCATGGTCGCAGCAGGTTAAGGCAATTTTAGATAGTACAGGATTATCTTATATTTGGAATGAGGGAAAAGGGTGGGATAACATAGGAAGTATTGCGAAAAAAGTGGAGAGTAGGCTAAGAGAACAGGAGGTGCAAGATTGGCAGTGTAGGCTGGCTGCTTCGGATTCCCTGAGGTTTTATGCTGTAGCCAAGGAGACATGGGGGGAAGAAGTTTATTTCAAGGCGGGAATTCCTTTAGACCAAATTCAACTTATAATTAGCCTGAGGGCAGATTGTTTACCGGTAGGACTAAGAAGGAAATATTTGGGTAAGGTTAGAGTGCTCCGTGGTCCTTACTTCTGTCCGATGTGGGGTAAAATTAATGAATGTATATTCCATTTAATGTGTGAGTGTCAGGAGTTAAAAGACCTGAGGAAGGAAATATTTGGGGAAATGATTTGGGGGGAGGAAAGGTTTAAACAAATTTTGAAAAGTAGAAGTTTTAGAGATATAAGAAATTTGGGAAGATTCCTAAAGGTAGCCATGATTCACAGGGAAAGTTTTTTGTAAATAGTGGTTGCGGCTATGGTTTCGTTTTTGTGTTGTTTTCTTGTTTCCATGGCCCTTTGTGCTTTTCCGGAAATAAATCTTATCTTATCTTATCTTATTCGATGAATCCATATCTGAACTTTATTTTGTCGCCAGACAAGTAATTCTGCAAAAATTTGCCAACACACGGAAATTTGGATCGAAAGGTTCTTGGTTCGCCTCTCAATGTCACCAGATCTTTTGCTCTGCATGCATTTCGCCTGGAATACAGCTGCAACAAGGAATTTCAATCAATCAATCAATCAAGTTTAATCCAAATAGCTAAAAGCTGGAAGAGGAATACAAATTTACGAAATACAAAGACACGAAACAAATTAACTAATACACTTACAAGGTATGACCAGAAATAAATGATGGGATAAAACTACGTAAAAAGTGGGCAGAAGAATTAGCAGGATATAGAGAAAACTGAATTTGGTCTAAGTAAAAGACTTTTGTATAGTTGATTAGAGATGAGGCATGGGGGTAAACATACATGTTCAATCCATATCTGAACTTGACTGTCTCATGTTTTTGGCCGTATTATGCCAAAAAAAAAATCAAAACGGTATCATTTCTTCTACAAGTGGTTGATTATAGTAATATGTTAAAAGGGTTTGACGACCCGATTGTATGTCTTATAAATATTCAGTTTTTGGGATCCCGTCGGAACCTTTGGTCTTGTTATTAAAAATGAACATTATGGTTTTTTATGGCACTTGCCCTTCGGCCAAGTGCCATATAGCGATCGCAATTTCTGTCCGTCCGTCGGTCTGTCGGTCTGTCCAGGTTTTGCTAGTTCGGGCACTTCCACATAAGCTAGGACGATAAAACTTGGCAGGCGTATCAGGGACCCCAAATGATTAAGTTGGAAATAGTCACTTCCCCGATCCGAGCACCGTGGGGGGAGTGGAGGGAGGGGGAATCCGGAATCTTGAGGTATTTTTAACTTTTGAACGGGTGATCGGATCTCGATGAAACTTGATATTTGGAACGACCTCATGCCTCAGACGACCCACTTAAAATCCGGACCGGATCCGGTGACTTTTGGGGGGGAGCTGGAGGGGGCAACCGGAAATCTTGGGAAACGCTATGAGTGGAGGGATCGAGATGAAACTTGGTGGGAAGACACCTAGCAAACACTAGGTACATCATTGACATAACCGAGCCGATTCGGGCACTGTGGGGGGGGGAGTGGAGGGAGGGGGAATCCGGAATCTTGAGGTATTTATAACTTTTGAACGGGTGATCGGATCTCGATGGAACTTGATATTTGGAAAGACCTCATGCCTCAGAAGACCCACTTAAAATCCAGACCGGATCCGGTGACTTTTGGGGGGAGTTGGAGGAGGCAACCGGAAATCTTGGGAAATGTTATGAGTGGAGGGGTCGAGATGAAACTTGATGGGAAGACACCTAGCAAACACTAGATACATCATTGACATGACCGAGCCGATTCGGGCACTGTCGGGGGAGTGGAGGGAGGGGGAATCCGGAATCTTGAGGTATTTATAACTTTTGAACGGGTGACCGGATCTCGATGAAACTTGATATTTGGAACGACCTCATGCCTCAGACGACCCACTTAAAATCCGGACCGGATCCGGTGACTTTTGGGGGGAGCTGGAGGGGGCAACCGGAAATCTTGGGAAACGCTATGAGTGGAGGGATCGAGATGAAACTTGGTGTGAAGACAACTAGCAAACACTAGATACATCATTGACATAATCGAGCCAATTCGGGCACTGTGGGGGGAGTGGAGGGAGGGGGAATCCGGAATCTTGAGGTATTTATAACTTTTGAACGGGTGATCGGATCTGGATGGAACTTGATATTTGGAAAGGCCTCATGCCTCAGACGACCCACTTAAAATCCGGACCGGATCCGGTGATTTTTGGGGGAGCTGGAGGGGGCAACCGGAAATCTTGGGAAACGCTATGAGTGGAGGGATCAAGATGAAACTTGGTGGGGAGACACCTAGCAAACACTAGATACATCATTGACATGACCGAGCCGATTCGGGCACTGTCGGGGGAGTGGAGGGAGGGGGAATCCGGAATCTTGAGGTATTTTTAACTTTTGAACGGGTGACCGGATCTCGATCAAACTTGATATTTGGAAAGACCTCATGCCTCAGACGACCCACTTAAAATCCGGACTGGATCCGGTGACATTTGGGGGGAGCTGGAGGGGAGAACCGGAAATATTGGAAAACGCTATGAGTGGAGGGATCGAGATGAAACTTGGTGGGAAGACACCTAGCAAACACTAGATATATCATTGACATAACCGAGCCGTGCCTACTCGTAACAAGTGCCATATGAGCTCGTAGCTCTTGTTTAATTAGTTTGGGCAAGGTTTACTGTACGTTATATTAGACGAGTACCACTTAGGATCGTTGGATCGTTTGGGATCTCTTGGATCCTTCATCGTCAAATCAACAGACTCTCTACAGTGGCTCGGCATACCATTCAAATCTTCATTGTCAAAATTTTGCTCTTCGGTTGTTCAAGAAGTTTATAAGTCAATCCGTAGCGCCTATGGGCGCATCGTCCCCTACCGGGGGCGGTATAATCGTAAAGCTTTGGGAAATTTGTACAGCACCTTCTGCGCTCCTTCTCTACTATTTTGTTCTGGCGTCACTCATGTTCTGCGAAAGAAGGAGATTAAAAAGATGATATCATGTTATTTTAAATATGCAAAGCACCTGCTCCACTTGTCGAAATTATGTCATAACCATACATTCACGGAGAAATTCAAAATTCAAGATGCAAGTGTTACCCTTTTGGATGTTTCGTCATCGCTTTCAAAAATCATGGACAACCTGGCCCAACCAGCACACGACGTCGTCCACTGCTTCCTGACCGAAGATTAAAAATTAAGTGTCTTTTTCTGTGTGTATATATGTGTTTTGTTAATTTTCTTTATTTTCTTCATTTACTCCGCCTTTTCAAAATGGCGGGAAATAAGTAAATTACTTACTTACTTATCTGGCTTGTCCACGATTTGGATATTAATGAAGTTTATTCAATTTTATTCTATTCTCGAACGACTTCGCAGGTACGTCATTCATAGATGGTCTATATCCAATACAACTTCACGGTTGACAAAGCCTGCTCCCCTGTGACAGCCACACCTGCCCGGCACGTGCATTAAGAGATAAAATGATCAGCATCCGGAAGACTGCAGAGCTGCCGAATTCAGGTGCTATTCCGGAACTGCGGAAGTCCACCAGTTTCCGTCATTCCCAAAATCACGGAACTGATGTGTCCAAGTTGGCTGCGACTTCCACAACGGGAAAAAAGCGATTCGAGGAAAGTGGACACAGAATACAATCTACCGGAGGAAACTGTAGTAATGTCACATACAGTACATTTAGCAGCCTGATTCTCACGGGAACGAGGCTGGGGATAACAAAAAATGCATTGATTCAATCAAAGACGACTATTTTGGTTATGGTTTCCGCAGAATCCGTGACCTCAATCATTAAAGGATCTGTCTTACCAGTATTAAACATTGTTATATCTGTCCCAATTTCCACGATTTCTTCCAATGAAATGTTTATCCACCATATCGGAGCTAGACTGTCACTTGCATTCAGGCTCCCGCTTATTGGTTCCGAGGAGCTCATTGGTCAGAAATACCGGTTATGCAAGTTTTTCCGTGTTTCTAAGTAAAGCCGACGGACTGGGTGAGGCTAAAACCCGCCGGGACGGTTTTGTAATCTTCTGAAAAAAAACGGCGGAGTGTCAACGTGGTCGCGGATGTCAGGATACTGGAGCAGAAAATGTGTCTACTACGACTGCTTAAGCAACCGAAAAGTTCAAAGCTTCTCGTTCTAAGCCTAAACATGATTTGGACATAAATGTGTGAACCATGTTTGTAAGCTTTTGGTTACATGCGAGGTTACTTGGTCCCGTAAAACTGTACACACACAAAAGTAAGGGTACCCAAAGAATATGCCATCACCCGCACTCCAGGGCATTCATCTACGCTACGCGCGACATCCCTGCCGAATCCATATCCTCTCAGAGAAAATGCCCCCACTTCATTACATTGTTGCTGATGACTAATCCTCATATAAACAGCCCTAATGTCAGCTACCGCTGACCATATGACATCGCACGAGCTAAATGTATCAGGTGTTAGAGCGGTCATATCTATTACAGGTGATAGTAGCGGGGTGGCGAGCCGTGAAACAGCCAGAAGCCCATTAATTAGGGGGCAGCTTTATTGATTGCTCATGAGAAGGGACAGGACGAATGCAGTAACCATATCCAAATCCTTGGCTACAGCGCCGAAGCGCCCCCCCCCCGTCTGTTATGATTGTTGTTTTACTAACGCATCACAATTTAGGAAAAAATACATAAGAAATATGAACAAGATGTGGCAAAAGAACGGAAAGTTGTGTAGATTCTAGAACAATCAACTAATACAACTTGATTGAGTTTAGAATGAACTAACACTTTCGTCCGACGTTCGTGCAGGTCTAGTCACGCTGTTTACGGTATGCATTTCCCCGTTCGTTGCTGGTTGCTAAAGAGAAAGTGTTCACTCAAGCAATTTCCGATGAATCTGTGGGTTCTTCCTAAATAACCCAGAAAAAGTGCGCAAGCGCTCAGACGTGGAGTGTAAAAGTAAAAGTTTATCACATTTTACATACAGACAGCTTTAGAACAAAGTATATCTCATGACTCATCCCCAATAACCAAACAAAGATTGAAATAACCTAATTTGTAATCACCCCACTTTAAAAGCTTTAAATGTATACAAACAGCCGGTAGAAATCCAAAGAAATGTTGAAGATCTTGCACGAATAAGATTCGTTCCAACACTGAATGGTCTGACAGCCAGTCCCACCCTTTAAACTAAACCCCTTTTCCATTAGCAAGGTAATAAAAAGCGCAATAAACCAAATCGTAGCAGCCTAATGCCCCCTTTGTGACAATTCATTAACAACATCATATCATCGATCATATGACAAAACAGTCAAGTTTCCAACTGTCCTTTAAAGACTAAAGTACGTCGCGTCGTCTTATTTGTTGTTGTTACACCAAGTCCTCATCCATCGACATATCTCCCCAAATATACAAGAGTTGACTTGAGACCTGTCACTGACGAACTTATGGGAAATCTGGGCCCAGCTGCCCATGAACGGGAGGGAGGGAGGGGTCGGGACCCATTAAAATGCGTATTTACACCTTTTTTCTTCAAGTATACCAGCTTAGAGTTTGATTCCATTCACGGGTCAAACACTTTTTCATGGCAATTTGGGCCCACTTGGAGCCCACAACGGGGAGGGTGGGGTGGTTCAACTCTCCCCAACCCCTATGATCCAAAAGCACATAGGAATTTCATCGCCTTATCTCTAGTTAATGTCAAGTTAAAAATAAAAAAAATGGGCAATCTGGGTCCAATTGCCCCTGAACCAAGTGGGGGTGGGGTTTGGGACCCACAAAAAGTAAAAAGAGACCCCAATGCTCGCAATCCTACCAAGTTTCAACTTGATACCTGTGGATTTCTGTCCCGGGTAACGAACGTTATTCCTGGGCAATCTGGGCCCAGTTGCCCATATAAGGGGTGGGTGGGGGAGATGCAACTTTAAAATCAATTTTCCAGCCCTAGGATCTACACGTCCAAGAAATTTCATCGTCCTATGTCCAGTTCTGGTCAAGTTATGAACATTATTTACTGGGCAATCTGGGCCCATTTGCCCCTGAACCGGGTGGGTTTGGGGGGTGGGACCTCCAAAAGGCACTACTATATAAGGCACTACTAGACCCCAATACCCACAAGTGTACCAAGTTTGAACTTGATACTTGCACTTGTTCATGAGTTATGAGCTCCACAAAATATGGTGAAAGCCTAAAACCGAAAGCTGCTACAGCGCTCGCAATAGTGGATTGTTCCAAGGAACGCTCCACTAAAAACAACTCCTCTTTGGTTTAAGAACAAGTCGGGGAAAGCATTCCCCGCTTCTGTAGATACGATAGAAAATGAATTCTGAATGAGCTAAATCTTCGAAATTCGACGCTCTTGCAGATCACTATGTTTTATATTGATGAACCATGTACACTTTACAGAGGCGCCTTTGATACTGGAACAAACGAGATTTCTTGCTCGCTTGGTCTTCAAAATTCTTCCTTTTTCCATTTCGAAAAAAATTGGTTAGGGACCATGAAGTAGACAAATATTTATTTTGTAAAAACGGTTTGTAGAAGTCCTGTAGAGCAGTCGTTCCCAACCGGGGGAAAGCGAGACCCTTGTAAGGGGTACACGAAGATTCCAAATCTCTGAATTCGAAAACGTCTGCTTTTGTCAAGAATTTAGAGTTTTGGCTTAAGAAGTTTAAATGAAACAGCGCAAGTGTCTTTGTGGTCCTTGATCAGTCTATGGACGAGATCTTGACACATCTTATTAGAATAATAGAAGAATGGTTGTTCAAAAAGGGGTGCGCAACCTTTTTGAACCTTAACTAGGGGAACGCGACACTCAAAAGGTTGGGAACCACTGCCGTAGAGGTATGTTTCTTTGAACTCTAAGCAGAGTAGTTTTTGGTTAAATGAAAAAATGAAGACTCAAAACCCCCACTCGAGTGTTCTTAGGATCACTTAACTGGCTACTTTATAGATGACTGGTAGTTGACTTTTGTCGCAGAAACAGGATGAAATCGCACTAAGGTTAAATAACGTTCAAAATCTAAGCAGATATTCAGACAATGAATAATACGGATACGTCAGCGTCGTCAGTGACGTAACGGTTTTATGCATTGTTTGAATATGTTTCCCAGTCAGCTTGGGCTCAAGGAGTATTTATGTTCAAAGAAGCACATCTCTACTGTTTCACAGTTCAATATATTTCGGGGTTAGTAAGTTCAAGTTCAATAGGGTCAGTGCCAAACTGTGGGGATTTTGACCAGTATGTAAAATGTAGGCTATATAAGTGTTCGCCCTCTAGTGAGTCTAGTCAGAGGCGTTACTAGCCAAAATGTTTGGGGGGGGGGCAAGGTATTTACCGACTGGCTGGTAATTTTTACCGACTGTTTTGGCAGAAAAACGACTGTTTTCAAGAAAAGAAAAAAACAGTTTTGAAAAAAAATCGACTCATTTTCGGAAAAACAGACTGTTTTGTCGTGACGCCCCCGAGTCTAGTGTAAGCTTTAATGTTCAGTTGAGTTCGTATCCAGACTTTGATTGCTTTTTTGAATATTCCATGGTATCTGAAACCGCGGTACTTCAGCAGTTACCGAGTATCTGGCTAGTAACCGCGGCATGGGGAATTCAGGTACCACGGTCCCGACCGTCGGCTGATGATCTGTCTTTTTTGTAATTTTTGGTCCGATCTGTGGGCACCCCCCCCCCCCCCCCAATGCTGTCAGCCAGTCGGTAAAAATAAATAACCGAGTCGGCGCGAAGCGCCGCGATTTTTCGTCAAAACAGTTGATTTTTTTCATGAAAACAATCGGTTTTCTGAAAATTGGTTGGTTTTTCTGAAAATCAGTGGATTTTTTTCAAGACCGTCATTTTCAAAACAGTCGTTTTCTCTGCAGAAAAAGTCGGTAAAAATTACCAGACAGTCGGTAAATTCCTCCCCCCCCCCCCCACACACATTTTGGCTAGTAGCCTCTGATGGATACAGACCTGTACAGGAGCCTGGATTTCTTTTGTAGATTAGTGCGCAGGAAGTTTGGTACTTATGATGTGAGGGTAACGTCTTTAAGTATGAATTTGGCAACTGTCATTTTTGCACAGCAATCGCAGTATCAAATACCATGGTAACTGCAAAAACGACAAAATGCTGATACGGTTACCGTGATGTCAGATACTGTATGATAATGAAATAAAGTCAGCTTAGTCTGTCTACATTATATAGAACACCCCCCACTCCCAATGTATTCAAACCTGGAAACAAATCCGTATCCCCTGATCCTCCCCTCCGTTGCGCATTCACCGGCCGCAAATTGACTCCAACCAGCAGGACTCTTCAAAGCTGATGTATTTAAATTACACACCTTTGGTCAAAGTCGTCAGTAACAGAATAGACATGGGAAGAATTTTAATGAACTCTGTTGTAGAATTCTAACGGAAAGCTCGTGGGATAGAATGGTGGAAGAAATGTGAAACAAAGGGCGGCATGTTATTGCGATTTGTCGCAGTCCGCACTTCAACTAGGGATAGGAGGGGTAAGTTACCCGTGATGAAAGGACAAAGCGGGTGGAGCGAAATTTGAGTTTTAGGAGGTGAGTATTCTTTAGACAAGGTGAACGGTATGGCTTTTGTCGCGGCCGAAATCGCGTTTTTTCTTTGCAATGTAGTATGCTTTATGTCACATGAAAAAAAAAGCGTAAATCATGTCGGTCCTGTTGAAATGTTCCAGCGCACCTGTCAATTCCGCAAAGCCCAAGATGTCGAAAACGTAGAGTTTTCCGGGAAAGCTTGAATCTGGGTTCTCGTTCCTTAGAAACAGAAATTGGTACTCTCAGTCAATTTCCGTTCTTTGCAAAAACTGTGTATGAATCGAACAACGACAGAGAGACATAACTTTGTATGCCTCAAGTAAAGATTTTTAAAATCTAGAGACCACAGTTCACCATATTTACTTTTCAGTTCGAATCTTCTTACACTATATAAAAACAAGAGCTACGAGCTCATATGGCACTTTTTACGAGTAGGTAGTGCTAGAAAGTAGATGAGAACGTAACAAAATACCTCTTTCAACCCCCTGGGGTCGGACTTAGAAATAAGATATCCAGTTTCATTCGACACTGAACATTTCCGGCATCGCCTCGGAACATCAAGGGCAAATGTTTCATCCCACTAGTTTGATCCCTAGGAGTGCCACAGTATCTCCGGTACTCAAGGCCGTATCCAGGGGGGGGGGGGGTTGAAGCCCCCCCCCCGAAACCTACAAAATTAATCATTTTTATAGGTTTTTTCATGTGATCAATGTCTTTTTCGTACTTTTTGACCGGGCCACAGTCAACCCCCCCCCCGAAATAAATTCCTGGATACGGGCCTGCCGGTACTCCTCTCCCTAAAACTCCCCCTACCGCGGCCGAATCTGGTTGAGACACATAAATACATCTCCTAAAGCATCTTTCTCTTCCCGGCTATCGAGTTTTAGTCGAGTCTGATCATTTTTTAGAAACTCCGGTACCCCCCCCCCCCCCCTCTCCACCCCACCGTGGTTAGACGCGGTTCGGAACCTAAAATATGCCATCTACGGTACATCGTCTCTATACTTGCCAAGTTTCATTCAAATCCCTCCACTCGTTTCACCCCTATGCGAGCCACAAACTTTCTGGAACTCCTCCAACTCCCCACACTGTGGCCAATACGACTAGGTATCATAAACGTCAAATCTCTGACAACTTTCGAGTCAAGTTTGACTATAATCGGGGCACATCTGCAAATCTCCAGTTTCCGCTTCATCCTCCTCCTACCGTGGCCGGATCCGGTCCGGACGCCAAATAACAAACTAGGCCGCATAAAATCAGTAATGTACAACTTGCATCCCATTCGGGACATTCGTTTGGTTTTTGTGCATGTCACGAAGTTTCCAGACCCCCCCCCCCCTCCAACTCCTCCAACCATTGCCGCATGCAGTTCGGAGACACGTTTTGCATATTTGTCATTAGTTCTTTCAACCAAAGAGTTATAGTAATAGCTCTAATAAAATCCAGCTGACGTATCCGTTTTACACTGTCAACTATGATTCGCAGTCAGCATGGTCTGAAGGAATATTTCTTCTCATACCATTTATTAACTATTTAAATCAGAGAACAGAGGGAAGGTCCTTAATGTACAGAAAACTCAAACAAGAGCTAGAAGTTCATATAGCACTTGCAAGGCTGGGTCAGAGGAGGAAAGTAGGAATTGGTCAATTCGTGAGTTTGTTTGAGATAAGAATGATCATAGGTCCTTGGAAATCACGAGAATGTATCGTTCGTAAAAACTATTTTATTTTTGGATCTGGCTGTGACGATGCACATTTCAAGGGCTCCATCTGTAATGAACACTCTTGAAGCACAAAGGATTATAAGCTCATCGGGATCATGAAAATTTATATTTTGCTCAAAATTACTGTTAAACTTTAAGGAATTCATTTGTAAGCAAAACCCTTGAGGCAAAAATGACCATGGGCCCTTGGGGATCGTGAATATACATAATTTGGTCGAAAGTTTTTTTTTTTTTTCGGTTAAGGTACGCACTTTAAAGGTGCTAAAAGTAATTTTTTAGCAAAACTCTTGAGGCAAAAATTATCATGGGTTCATGGGGATGATGAAAATGTATATTTTGCTTGAAAGTTTTTTTGTAGGCTACTTTGTGGTTAGGATTTAATTTAAGGGATAGCCGGATCTGAGAAACGACAATTTCTAAGCCAATCTTGTAAAGTCTCTAATGCCTAAGCCAAATTTCATCGTCCTAGCACATCTGGAAGTACCTTAATTCGCGATCACCGGAATCCCCCCCCCCAAACTCCCCTCAGAGGTAACCAAATCCAGTCCGGTTCTGTGACTGACGTATCTGGGGCGTGTGCATGTTCTTCCAACCAACTTTCATCCCTATCGCTCCACTGTAATCGTGTCCCAAGATTTCCGCCCCCCCCCAACATTAATCAGATCAGGTCCGTACTTTAAATAGGACATTTGAGACACGAGGTCTTTCTAAATACCAAGTTTCACTAAGATCCGTCCACTTGTTCAAAAGTTATATACTTCAAGATTTCAGATTCCCCCTCCCTCCATTCCTCCCACGATGGTCCAGTCGTGGATCTGACATTTTCTAAGCCAATCATGTCAAGCCTCTAATGTTCAAGCCAAGTTTCATCGTCCTAGCATATCTGTCGCGATCACCGAAATCCCCCCCCCTAACTCCCCCCGTAGGGCCCAAAACCGATCCGGTTCTATCGCTGATGTATCTAATTCTTGTTCTTCCCACCAAGTTTCATCCCAATCGTTCCGCTCTAAGCGTGTCACAAGATTTTCGGTTTCCTATCCGACCTCCCCCCCCCCCCAATCGGATCCTGTCCCGACTTGGGATATCTGAGACACGAGGTCTTTCCAAATATCAAGATCCAATCACCCGTTCCAAAGTTATACATTCCTCAAGATCCCAGATTCCCCTTCCCTCCACTTCCCCCCACGGTAGTCGGATCAGAGAAGTGACTATTTCCAAGTTATTTTGAACGGGTCCCTGATACGCCTGCCAAGTTTCATCGTCCTAGCCGTTCTGAAGTACCCTAAGTGAAGATGCAAGTGCCATAAAAACCTGTTCAGCTTGCGATAGCCACTGAGACACTGATCAGAATCGGGTGACTACCCGGAACCATACCCAATTCCAGTAATAAAAGACACAAACCCTATCAAATTTAGGAACTGGATAGAATTAAGAAATAATATACAATGGGATTTACCCTGACAAAATTTCGCTAGAACTTTGGCGAAATTTTTCTAGCCAAACTCGCTATAATAAACTTAGATGACTTATCCGCTGAGCGCGCTAAACTATGACAGGTTCTCGGTCTTCAGATTCCATAGAGAGCGTTCATTTTGTTACAATGTACCAAGATTTCATGTACCAAAATTGTCTCTAAATTAGCATGTTTTCTTTTTTTCTGAGAAGTAAGAGGCGACATTTGACCCATTGCTACCCAACTACAGCCTGAAGAGGAGTCTTGCCAAGAAGAACGCAATATTGCTGAAGAATATCCTAGCTGCATGACTTTTCCATTTCGAGTAAGATTTATATAATCAAAGGTAGCTCGTAAACTATGGCCTAGACTGAACGGGAATTTGTAGAATATATTTATTCCCACGAGCGTATGACGAACTTCGGCTGCATCGAACCGAAACGTCACACTTTAAGTTCCACAGAAACCAAAAGCCTCTCTCCAACACCGGAAGCTCCCCACCGCCCACTAAGCCGCTACATCTTGATCAACCCCCTATTATCCTAAACTCCCTCATAACCTAGCATGACCTAATCCATCAGAATACCCACAACGCGGCTATCACCCAATCAATTTGGCCTAAATGACCAATACACCCCCAATGGGTTGCAAGTCAGCTGCCCCCCTAATACCCGGCAGACTGGATCAAATGGACCATTAAAGCGATGGCAGAACAGTTGACGGCACCAGCACAGCTGGAACCGAGGTCACGGGACCTGGACTGAAGCGGAAAGAAGAGGCGCCCTAAAGCCGGATTGGCCGAGATTTCGTTGAGCAAATACTCGTGTTGAACTTTATGTTTGTGTTCCAAAATCCCGCGTGGTAGGTGCCATAACCCTTGAAGAAGCCAAGAAGCTACAACAATTTGACCACTACTTATTTATTCGCAACTGCCTTCAGCTCTATACCCTTAAAGTTTAACTGAAAAGCGAACTTATTTTTGTATCATTTAACTGTATACACTGTATTTTCTTGATTATGGTAAGGGATTTTTTTTTTTCACTATTTGCTCTAGGATGACGTTCAGAACATCTACGGTCGTCCTCAAAACGCAAATTTCTACTATGACGCAGGAAAATGAATCTCAATAGGCTACATACGCGGCGTTTCAGGGCCCAGTGATCAGCTTACGGAAGGTAGCTCACTGCGTGAACACTTATTTTCGTAAATCGTTTTCGTCGAGCATACAATACAGATACAAGCGCATAGAGCATTCAAATCAGGCAAAGGAAATTCCGCTATTTGAAAATCAACTATTCGTGAATAGCGGAGCAACAAAGTAACGCATTTTCGCCGGGTTTTCAAGCTTCTTTAAGTGAATAAGTGATGGGTAACTAGATTTTTAGGGTCGCTGTCACTACCCCCCACCCGTCAGTTCGCCCACCCGTCAGTTCGCCCACTTCCAAAATCCGACAGTTCGTCCACCCGTCAGTTCGCCCAACGTCAGTACGCTCACCCGTCACTACGCCCACCCGTCACTACGCCCACCCGTCACTACGCCCACCCGTCACTACGCCCACCCGTCACTACGCCCACCCATCACTAAGCCCACCCGTCACTACACCCACCCGTCACTACGCCCACCCGTCAGTTCACTCACCCGTCACTACTCCCACCCGTCAGTTCGCCCACCGTCAGTTGACCCACCCGTCAGTTCGCCCACCCGTCATTTGGCCCAAAAATCCGTCAGTTGACCCACCCGTCATTTCGCCTAAGAATCCGTCACTTCGCCAAATATTTCCGACAGTTTGTCTACCCGTCAGTTGGCCCAAAAATCCGTCAGTTGACCTATCCGTCATTTCGCCTAAAAACCCGTCAGTTCGCCCAATTTTTATGACAGTCACCCACCCGTCATTTCGCCTAAGAATCCGTCAGTTAGGTAGCGTTTACACGGACAAGAAATCCCGTCGAGTAGAAAGGAATTCTGGTCGACTCGAAAGGATTCCGTTCGTGAAGACGAGTAGAAAAAAAGTCTAGCGGGACGGGAATCCTTTCATGATGAAACGAATTCCGGCCCACTTGAAAGGAATCTTCACGGCGGCGCTGGTAAAAAGTACAAAAAAAAGGCTAGCTAGCTTTTGAGAGCAGCAATCATCAGTACTGATGTCATAAATGCTCTAAAAATATTTTTTTTAATGGATAGTGAATTTATATATCTCAGATTTTCTGGTTTGAAGAATTAATTTTTTTCCCTCTGCGTGTAAACATAATCTTGTCACCAAGACCGGATTCTGTTCAAGTTTTCCTGTACTTGTAAACGCTGCATTAGCCCAACTTTTCCGACAGTTCGCCCACCCGTCATTTGGCCCAAAAATCTGACAGTTCGCCCACCCGTCATTTGGCCCAAAAATCCGACAGTTGGCCCAACTTTGCTAGATCAGTAACATCTATGAAGAAGGGGCGCGAACCCAGGGGAATAATCAGAAGGAGCGAACATTTTTTCGTTTAATTAGGGTCGATGCAAAATTTCTTTGGGTTCGACTGTTCTGTTTACCTAAAAAAAAAATCCCGTTCACGTGAAGATGGGTGAAAAGAAAAGCTGTTCAAATAGTTTGTAACAAACTTTGTTGCTTGATAAAGAGGTTGTTGCTAATTTTTACGGAAATTGAAAGGTTTTTGCCACGATACGCGCAAACAGACCTATCCAAAGTTCAACATCCTAGGTAGACTCGGAGCTGTATTTCGTAGTTTTTTATGTTACTTTTTCACTGTAATAATTACGTAAACATTTAGTCAGAAATATTAGAAGCTTGTTGTTAGATTCTGCATAAAATACGAAAGGAAAATATAGAGGATGAGCACAAAAGTAAAAGGTAAAAATAGAGTAACGTGCAGAGAAAGTTTTCGACTGGCAACACGATTGGGAGTAGTTCACAAGGAAATAAGAAGTAAAAGCATAGTAGGAATAAGGGGTGGCCCGAAGGAGCGGAGATTCACCCCTCTCCTGCCTTTTCCTAAGTCCTATCACTCTTTTATTTTGGCCTCATCGAGGTCCTGGACGCTCGTTTTATTTTAAGACAATCCGATTTTTTTTTTTTTAATTGTTAATTTTGGCACTTTTGGCCAGCTTCAGTCGTAAATCCGTCCCTGTCAAAGGCAAGCCGGATAGTTTAAACCAGGTTTCATAACCCCGTTAGGTCGGTGGTATGATATGACTTTTTTTGCTATAATGGTTGTGCTAAAGAACATCTGCAAAGCCTTCGTGAATTCCAGTCCCTCAGATGGAAATCAGGGAACACCTACAACTCGAAGACAATCCTTTTATTGTACGTTATTTGGACTGTAAGCGAACTTTTCGTTCTTCAATTGCCGTGTAGAGCATCGCCCGTCGCGTATCGAGACTCGGACCTAAGTTGAGGGTTAGGTCGTAGATTTTAATGCCAAGCTTTCTCGTGTCGCCTCCTAGTATTTCTTGGAGAGAATATTAGCCCTACTATCAAAAGTAATTGCAATGTACGAGACTCAACTCTTTACGGAAATGTTCCTCTTGTTAGTGGGAAGATGGTTTTTCTAATTCTACGTAGCCTACCAACTGAATATAAATAGGACATCAAAGATATGTGTTTATATGTGTAAGAACCGAAGGCTTTCAAACCAGGGACCCGAATGTCCAAAAGCTACTTAACTTTTTCGAGGAATTTCGCGGATTAACCACGACAGACCAGGTTTACAGATTGCAATATCCATTGCAAGTTTTGGGATTCCATGTAACAAGAGGATATGTCTTGAGAAACAAGACCTAAGGTTTCGATGGGATCCCAAAAATCTAATGTTTGATCCCGGGAATTGGGTCTTGTCTTCGCTAGATCTAGTCTTCACCACGCTAACCATCTGAGAAAACCAAGTTCAGATTTACCTTTATAAGCCATTTCTATTTTGACGATACTGACCGAAACTTCCTGCTTTACATCTGCCAGATTTCCGGTTTCGGCCGAATTCCGGGCGAACTAGTTGTTCGACGAGAAAATGGTTTTAATCATCGCGTTCAGTATGTATTCTTATTCCATAATGGAACATCTAATCAACTTCAAAGAAAACTTTTAATTCTAACCAACCAACCTTGCCTTATCCGGCAAGAAAATGGTTTTCACCATCGTGTTCAGCATGTCTTTTTACCCCATAATCGACTATCACATTAGCTGTTACAAAATTTTTGTGTTGCCCCTTAATTTGACCCCCCCCCCCCTAAATGTAGGACTACAGAGCCCATGTACGAACTTGATCTTACCGTTGACAGAAAGAATCCTCACACCAAGTTTCATCAAAATAGCCCATTCCTTTCGAGATTTATCGTGCTGACAGACGGACAGACGGACGGAAGATTACTCCATTGGAGACACCCTTTCTCGTTTAATTAGGATCAACACGAGTTGATTATTAGTGCAGGTTTTATGTTTTCGTAAAGAAGAGTATGAAGATGGGTGCAAAAAAATAGTTGTAAGCTCAAATGGCACTTGCAGCTGTATGTAGTAGGTAAGGGGTCTGTCAGATGTTCGGGTCCCGATATGCCTGCCAACTTTCGTCTTGAAAAACGCCATCACAGGAATTCTGGAAGGCCCCCCTACACCTCCTACTTGTGTTCTGCTCCAGTCCAATCGTGCAAACGATTTATCTAGAATAAATGCTTGTTCTTCCCTGCCAGTTTAACTCCGATCCCTCCATTCTATCCGTTTCTTGAAATTTCTGACCACCCCTCCATCAACTCCCCCATAGCTGTTGAATCCGCTATCATAAGTTGAGATGAACCATTTGATAAAAAGTGCTTTCGGACTTTGCAGTTAACATGCGCACTTTAAGGGAGCTGGAACTTCATTTGTAAGCAAAACCCATGAAAATGTATATTTCGCTTAAAAGGATTTTTCTTACTAGTCGGATTTAGTCGGAGATAATAGTCGGATTTGAAAAGTGGCGATTTCTAAGCCAATCTTCTCGAATGTCTAATATTCCAGCCAAGATCTTCCTAGCACATCTAAGTGCCTTAAATCGTGATCACCGGAATTCCGACACCCCCACCCTCCCCTCAAACTCCCCCCACAATCGCCGAAGTCATTCCAGTTGTGAAAAAGATTTATCCAGAGCATCTTTTTCTTACTCCCAGAAAGTTCCATCCCAATCTCTCCAGTATCAGCCTTTCACGTATCCCCCCCCCATCTTCCTGACATGAAAAAGATCCCCAGAGACATGTCCTTTGTTCAATTATAAAATTTCACTCAAATCCATCACCCGTTCCAAAGTTACGCATAACTCGATATTCCAGATTCCCCCTCCCTCCAGTCCCTCACGTCCTAGCACATCTGGAAGTACCCTAACTCGGAAACGTGTGAAAAACTGCCCTAATTTTCCAGATTCCTCCGCCCCCTACTCCCCCGCAGATGGTCGGATTGAGAAACTGGTTATATCCAGGTTAGTTTGTTTGGTCCCTGATAAGTCTGCCAAGTTTCATCGTCCTAGTACATCTGGAAGTACCCTAGCTGGAAAAAGTGTGAAAAAAAAAACCGGACAGACCGACAGACGGAATTACGATAGGTGTATTGCATTTGAGACAGAGGCTACAAGTGCCATAAAAAGAAATTTAGACAGGTCGTATTAAAATTTCAGTACCTCCATTTAATCTTGCGAAAATTGTGAATATTCCTTGAAAAACTATGAAAAATTACAAAAAATTAGAGACAAAGTTGAAAAATAAGACGTTGAGCTAAAATGTGTTGTTTTTTACAAGTTGTCATGTGTCAGACAACAACTGAGGAACTCACTCAATTCCCTCACTCACCGTGTATCACTGACCAGAATCATGTCCAACAAGTAGTCCAGTCTTGTTACATTTAAAGCTCGATTTTTTTTTACATGTAATTTGACGTTGCCATATGCACTAAACGAGTGAGTTTCGAGTCCCGGTGTCTCCAATTACGGGTATCGAACAGATCTAGTTAAAAGTCGCTTAACGTAAGTGGAGGGATACCTATGACATCGTAAAGTTGTCTGTCTGTCCGTCCGTCCGTCCGTCTGTTAGCACGATAACTCTCGAAGGGGTTGAGATATTTTGATCAAACTTGGCATGAAGAGTGTTTGGGTCAAAATACAGGTCAAGTTCGAAGATGGGCCATGTAGTTCTATATTTAGGGATGGGGGAGGGGTTTGAAATTTTATGGGAACACAAAATACTTTTTAAAAGCTAATTAAATAGTCGAATTCAAGGTAAGGAGACATGCTGAATCCGAATATGAAAATTTTTTTCTCGCCGGACAAAGAGTTCACCCGGAATCCGGCGAAAACCGGAATATTTGTGAAAAGTAATATGAAGTTGATTGGAGGTTTGATTTAGGGGCAAGAAAACGTGCCGAGTCCGAATATGAAAATTATTTTCTCGCCGGACAATTAGTTCGGCAGGAATCCGGCCAGAACCGGAGAATTTGTTTAAAGTAAAAGTTTTATTTAAATTTGATAAGATGTTCGATTTGCGGGTAAGTAGACAAGCTGGATTCACATATGACAACTATTTTCTCACCGGACGTATAGATCGCTCGGAATCCGGCTGAAACCGGAAAATTTGTTAAAAGTAAAATTTTAATTGCAAGTTGATTAGAGGTTGGAATTAAGGAGACATGCTGAATTCGTTTTTTGAGCTTTATTTTTTCGCAGGACAAGTAGTTCCGAAATTCCGCCGAAACCGGAAATTGGCAGAAGTAAGGCAGGAAGTTTCGATCTGCTTCGTCAAAATAGATATGACTTAAAGGGGTAAACACACATGCTGAATCCATATCTGAACTTGGTTTTCTCATATGATTAGCTATTTTGCCTTAATCTTTTTCTAAACTTTAATAGTAAAAGTGTTCAAGGAGTCTGGCGAAGACTGGCTCTGGCGAAGACAAGACCCAATTGTCTGGATCAAATTTGAACTTTTGGGATCCCATCGAAACCTTTGGTCTTGTTTAATATCGTTCCACTTCTTACCTTATTGACTACAACAGTAGGCTTTCAATTAAAAAAAGAGGTAAATACGTAAAATAAAGTAACATGGATCACGTGCATATCCTCAACAAAGCTCCAGCACCCGGTGATGTTGCAGACCGATATAGCCTACTGATTCTACAAAGTTACTATGCATACCTGACTGACACCTGGTGTACGAGGGTTTCATAGGTAAGAAACCCCTATGTTTAGGCCAAGCACTATCATTTCTGCTAAGCTTATTGTAAATGTGGTTAACTGTGTACTCATACTGTGACAAATAAACCAGAAGTAGAATTTGTATTTAATTGATTGATCATTGATAAACCAAGGCAGGGCCTTTATACAATCCAGCATTAACTTCTGGTTTACTTGTCGCAGTAATACTCTCTTGTATCAAATCTGACCGCTGCGTAAAGTTTACAAACAACTATAAACAACAGTTTATAAACTCCGAATTATGCTTATGGTCATATACCTATGACAAATATTATATATAGTATATTACAAACCTGTAATATAGATTACAGGTTTGTTTCCTTCCCCGAAGTTGAACCAGAGGATTGACAGCCTGACGAGGACCCTTGCCAAGAAGAGCCGAAATATCGCTGATGAAGAATCGTAGCTGACGTATCCGTTGTAAAAGTTATCCTTCTGTCCGTCCGTCCGTCTGTTAGCACGATAAATCTCGAAAGGGTAGAGATATTTTCTTGAAAACTGGTATGAGGATCTATTGGGTCAACGTACAGGTCAAGTTCGTAGATGAGCTCTGTAGCCCCATACCTAGGGGTCAGGGAGGGATTTCAAATTAAGGGACAACAAAAAAATGTTTTAAAAAGCAAATAAGATAGTCGATATAGGGGAAAGGAGACATGCTGAATCCATATCTGAAACTGATTTTCTCGCCGAACAATTAGTTCGTCCGGAACCCGGCCGAAGCCAGAAAATTTATGAAAGGTAAAAGTTTTATTTTAAGTTGATTAAACGCTTGGTTTAGGGGCAACAAAACGTGCTGAATCCGTACATGATAATTCATTTCTACCCGGCCGAGTATTTCGCCCGGAATCCGACCAAAACCGGAAATAATTGGTAAACGTGTAAGTTTTATTTGAAGTTGATTAGATAGATACAAATCATACACGACTAGAACAGGTTTTAAAACAAGGATGCAATGGTACCCGTCGTTCGAGAAATAATCATGTCACCGCCCTGACGGGGTATTGAAACCTGATTTAAACGACTCGGCTTGCCTTTGACTGGGACGGATTTACGATGATATTAAAAAAAAAATTCAAACGACTCGGAAATTGTGTTTGACAGATGTCATCCCCACTCACCCCCCCCCCTTCGGGCTACCCATGGCCCCAAACTGGCAGTAGATATTGCAGTAAGCAACCCTGGGCGTGTCCTTGGTCAACAGCACAAGGGACTCAAGGTTGGAAAAGCTGTTCTGTACGAATCTACGATCATATTTTGGAAAAGCTTTTGAATATTCGGGTTTGCTGGGTTGAAAGCCGTCGGCGAAAGAAATTTTATAATTCTCACATACCTTGAATCACATAACGTTGATGAGCAGTTTAAATTTAGTTTGTGGGCTACGTAAATTTACGAAAAAAAGTTTTCCCACTGACAAGAGGACACTTTCCGTACAGAGTAGAGACTCATACATTGCAGATAGCTTGCGAATATACTCGGAGATAGTACACGGAAGCTCGGTAGTAAAGTCCTGCATTATATTATTTCTATTATGCTTTTACTTTCCATTTCCGTGTGAACGACTCTAAATCGTATAACCAATCAGAACCCTTTACTGCTCGTTACTCTATTTTTCCTTTTTTTTTCATCTTTTAGATTTTCCAACTGAATTTGCAACAGAATCTCGCAAAGCTCCCCACGTTTCTGACTAAACGTAATTGTCGGCTCCTTCTGATTATTCCCCTAGGATCTCGGTGCTTTTTCATATAATACCTTTTTTGAACCCATCTTCATATCCTTCTTTACGTAAACATAAAAGTTGCACCCATAGGCATCTCGTGTTGACCTAATTAAACGAGGAAGGTCGCCTCTGTCTGAGTAATCTTCTGAGATTGCTTCCCTTTTTTTACTGACAGGGCCGAGTTGAGCTGATTATTCCCCTGGGGTCGTGGCACTTTTTCGTGGATTTAATGATCCTGCAAAATTGGGTCAACTGTCGGATTTTTAAATTGGACGAAGTGACGGATGTCGGGAGTGGGTCAACTGACGGATTTTTGGGCCAAATGACGGGTGGGCGAACTGTCGGAAAAATTGGGCGAACTGACGGGGAGTGGGCCAAATGACGGATTTCAAGAATGGGTCAACTGACGGATTTCAAGAGTGAGGGAACTGACGGCTTTCAGGAGTGGGCCAACTGACGGATTTTTGGGCGAAATGACGGGTGGGCGAACTGACGGTGGGCGTAGTGACGGGTAGGCGTAGTGACGGGTGGGCGTAGTGACGGGTGGGCGTTGTGACGGGTGGACGTTGTGACGGGTGGGCGTTGTGTCGGGTGGGCGTAGTGACGGGTGGTCGAAGTGACGGGTGGGTGTAGTGACGGGTGGGTGAACTGTCGGAAAAAGTGGGCGAACTAACGTTTAGGCGAACTGTCGGAAAAAGTGGGCGAACTGACGGATTTTTTAGGCGAAGTGACGGGTGGGCGAAATGACGGGTGGGCGAAATGACGGATGGGCGTAGTGACGGGTTCCCGATTTTTAAGCCATTTTCAGTCAAAGTTTAAAGCACATCTCGTACTACATAATGTATCTGCTGAGATGTTCTTACTTTAACACTTAGCTGTGCGTACACAAAATTATGCAACTCCTCGGCTGTGTTTAGCTTCGTTCCTGTTCCCTGGGCTAGATGACAAAAAGGGAAAAATTTACAAAGCCGCTCTTCGAACCGCTAAACTTATTAGAAACAATCTCGGAAACGAGAACGGACGGAAATACTACTGAACTGGAATGAATTACTATTATAAGTACGACGTATCCTTTAACTAAACCGGTCTTCTCCCAACTTCATTAGTCACCTTTGTCCACTGCCTTGTATTTTTTTTTTCCTTTTTTGGTTGCTCTAGAATGACGTTCAGAATATCTACAGTCTTCCTCACAACGCAAATTTCTACTATGACGCAAAAAAACTTAATCACAATATATACGCGGCGTTTCAGAGGCCAGTGATGGTAGCTCACTAAGTGAACACTTATTTTTCGGAAAATTGTTTTCGTGGGATCTTCTGTCACCTTCATTACAGAGTCACCTTTGTCCACTGCCTTGTATTTTTGCCCTTCGGCCAAGTGCCATATAGCGATCGCAATTTCTGTCCGTCTGTCGGTCGATCGGTCCAGGTTTTGCTAGTTTGGGAACTTCCACCTGTGCTAGGACGATGAAACTTGGCAGGCATATCAGGGATCCCAAATGATTAAGGTGGAAATAGTCACTTCCCCGACCCGAACATCTGGGGGGGGGGGGAAATTAATCCGGAAGAATTAAGTATTTTTTACTTACGCTCGGGTCATCAGATCTTAATGAAATTTGACATACAGAAAGGCCTCGTGTCTCAGACGTCCCATTTTAAATCCAACCGGACCCGGTGACATTGGGGGGAGTTGAAGGGGGGAACCGGAAATCTTGGGAAACGCCTACGAGTGGAGCGATCGGATGAAACTTCGTGGAAAGAACAAGCACAAGTCCTAGATACATGATTTACGTAACCGGAGCGGATCCACTCGCTGTGGGAGAGTTGGGGGGGGGGGGGGGGGGGGCTGAATTTCTAGTGATCCCACGAGTTCGGTAGTTCCTGATGTGCTAGGACGATGAAACTTGGCAGGCTTGTCAGGAACCCGCACAGATGGACTTGAGAATAGTCGTTTCCCCGACCCGACCATCTTGGGGGCGGATGGATGGAGAGGGAATCCGGAAAAGTGATGTATTTTTAACTTACGAACGGGTGGTCGGACCTAAATGAAACAGAAAGACCTCGTGTCTGAAACGCCCCATTTTAAATCTGGAGTGGATCCGGTGAGATTTGGGGGGGGGGGGCGGAGATCTTGGAAAACGCTTAGAGTGGAGGGTTCGGGATGAAACTTGGTGGGAAGAACAAGCACAAGTCCTAGATCCGTGAATGAAATAAAACGGACCGAATCCGGTCACTGTGGGGTAGTTGGGGGGGGGGGGGGTCCGAATTTCTAGTGATCCCGCGAGTTCGGTACTTCCTGATGTGCTAGGACGATGAAACATGGCAGGTTTGTCAGGGACCCGATAATGTAGTTTCCCTGATACGACCATCGTGGCGGGAGTCGGGGGATGGGGAATCCGGAATCTAGTGGCAAGCTCAGCTATTGAACGGGAGATCGGATTTAAAAGAAACTTGATATTTAGAAACACCTCGTGCCTCAGACGTCCCATTTTAACTCCGGACCAGATACGGTGACATTGGCGGGGGGGAGGGAAGTTGGAGGGGGGAACCAAAAATCTTTGAAAACGCTTAGAATGGAGAGATCTTGGTGGGAAGAACAAGCATTAACACTAGATACGTAATTTGTGTAGGGGCTCTGTGGGGGGAGTTGGAGGGGGGTTCCCGGAATTCCAGTGATCGCGAGTTATGATACTTCGAAATGTGCTAAGGACAATAAAACTTGGCAGGCATATTAATGATCCGACCAAATACCCGACACAATGTCCTAAGAAAATCTCCGTTCCTGGACCTGACCTTTTTTCGAGGAGTTGAGTGAGGGGGAATCCGGAAAGTACTGACTTCTGTAGGTTGCGAACAAATGGTTCGATGCAAGTGAAACTTTATGGGTGATAAGAATTGATGACCCAGATGTGCAAAGCATGTGTCCGAACCCCATGCGGCCGGGGGACGGGGGCCTAAAACTTTGTGACGACGTACAAAAACCAAACGGATGGGCCGAATGAGATGCAAGTTGGACAGTACGAATTTTATGCGGTCTAGATTTGTCATCTGGAGTCCGAACCGGATCCGACCTAAGTAGGAGGAGGAGGAGCGGGAACCGGAAATTTAAGATATGCTCCGGTTCGATTTAACTTGATGGACGGCAAGAGGAGATGTTAGATATGCGTTTTTGTGTCCCAGTCGTATTTGGCCACAGTGAGTGGACTCCCAGAAATGTTGTGTTGTGGCTCGCATAGGGGTTAAAAGAGTGGAGTGATTTGAATGAAATTTGGGAAGTAGAGAGATCGTATGCCGTAGATGGCATATTTTAGGGTCCGGGCCGGGTCCAAGCACGATGGGAAGGGGTACCGGAATTTCCTGAAAAATGCTCAGATTTAATTTCTCGTTTTTCTCACAACTTACTCGTAACAAGTGCCATATGAGCTCGTAGCTCTAGTTTGTTTTGTTTTATTCCTTTTTTGCTTGCGTAAAACTTAACAAGTTTAAGTCTATATCAGTGTCAACAGTCGAGCACGTAAAGAGCCATCCACCTTCTCGTCGCATTTACACATTACCTACCGGGAACCGTGGAAGAGGGAGGGCAGGAAATCACCGCGGAAATGATGCTAACGGACGGCCCTAGTCTTCGTTAATTTTGTGTAATATGTAAGTTTTTGTGTCCGATTTCCTATGGTCGTCATGATTTTGCTTCCATCTTAAAGATATTCGAAACAACGGTACCAACAACAGCCCCCGAAAAACCGAAACTGGGATTCTCTCCACATCTTGAACTTCGTCTAAATTATTCTGTAAACTACAGAAATTCCAACATAATCCTCAGTGAGATTGTATTCAGGAATATACCGTTAGAAAGATGAATTCCGTAATTCAGAAACCGATCAAAGATCAGCAGCTTCCAGTGCAAAAAGGATGAGTCCCAAGTAATCTTCAACCAAACAGGAAGCTTTCCATGCCATCTGGCGGTCACAGCGCAGTCCGATGCTAGAGCCTACCGCCGCGCCATCAAACGGCTGAATTATTTATTTATTCTAATTAGAAAATACCACACAGATGCCAGGCACGGGATTCCATCGATAATCAGGCCAAGGCCCCATGAAAGTTATTCATAACCTACTTGCTCATAAATGTCATCCTGCTACCTATCCATTCATAGATGTGTACTATCTTTTAAATGAAAAAGTATCATGTAAGAAACACGATAAAAGCAAAGTGACGTTTCAGGAAATATTGCCCCTACCCTTCGTGACTGAACTTACCCCCAACGACATAGAACCCTTAATTTACCTTCACAATTCAAAGTGTCAATCTGATTCAATGTTATAAAATTTGTAAAGGGTACTACGATGACGTTTAGCAAGAACGATCTGCACGGACATGACATGAATTGCTGGCGATTCTCTAAGGGCTCGCTAGGCAGATGGTCGTTTCGAAATAGGGTGGTCGACCGTTAGTACGCCATTCCACCAACGCTTTCAAGAATGCCTTGATCAATCCGTAAGCCGAACAAAATTATGATAATAAGCTTTATACGAACGCGAAGCCCAGTGGCATATTCTGTGAATTATTATTATTATTATATAGCAATATAGGATAACTGTTTGGGTCAGATAGATAAAGCAGTACGTCCAAGGTGTCATTCGTTCACTAGAGAAAACGTCAACGTCACTACTATGTATATCTCGTCATCTAGTACATGATGGTTTTTCATGAATTTGTCAGGCCCAGTTAGAAATTATTTCTAAGGTTTGTCTGTTCATACTGTTATTTATCATGTGTTGTTTTTCATTGTTCTCTTTACTCCGCTATCACCTTGTGTATTTGGCGGTTTACAAAATAAAAATATATATACATAAATCAGTAAGTGCACGAACGTCTATTTTGTTTTTTTTGCTTTCTAGAAATCCAGATAAATTACTAATTTAAAAACCAGAGAAAGCACAGCACCATCAACTTTTCTGTCTTAGTACAGTGTCGCATAGCAGAACAAGGAAACTTACGAAGGGAGAAGAAGATACCAAGAAATCAACTTAGTGGAACATTCTGGGTTATTACCCAAAACACATCAACGATCCTGGATTGAACTAAGCGACGCAATCGATGTTGTAGCGACAACGATGACGCACTTTAGTGAGCGCGTCACTGAAATCTTTGCCGCTTTCTCTCTGTGAAAGTAAAGTCGAGCTATGCTTCTTTGAACGTCGCCTAAGTCTGAGCGACACAGAAGAAAATGACGAAATTGCCCAAGAAACACTCCATAAAAAGTACTGAGTGCAAACAACACTTTAAGTAAAATAATGTAGCGTTAACACGGACAAGAAATACCGTCGAGCAGAAAGGAAGTCCGGTCAACTTGAAAGGATTTGTAGAGACGACTAGACAAAAAGTCTAGCGGGACGGGAATTCCTTTCGAGATGAAAGGAATTCCAGTCTATAAGAAAGGAATCTCGTCGGCGGCACTGTTGAAAAAGACTAAAAAAGGCTAGCTAGCTGTTGAGATCAGTGGTCATCAGTACTGGTGTCATAAATGCTATCAAAACACTTTTTTTGTTGGCTAGTGAATTTATTTTGTCATATTTTCTTGCTTGAAGACACAGTTTTCTCCATCGTGTAAACACAATCTTGTCACCAAGAACGGATTCTGTTCCACTTTCCTCTACTTGTAAACGCTGCATAAATGCTCCCTCAAACGGCGAAATTACGGTATCGTTAGCATGGCAGCAGTTTGTATTACTTTCAAATTTGTCCGAAATATCCCAGCAGATGGAATGGAACATTCTTGGCGTCAAAAGAAACCAGGCATACTTTGCTCGTAGCACATACTGACTTCTTGATTTTACTTTTCCCATATGATAATTTAAGATGCGAAAAGCGCAACCAACTTAGTGCAAAACTTGGAGAAGTTGTACAACTGAAAGAAGTCTACCTCTAATAGGCTCTAATGTTACTATTCGGTTGCTTTTTTCCCCTTTCTGACAAACCGGAGTGTCGTCCTCCGTGTCAACTTCACAAAGCACGATCCGGAACCAATTGAATCTGAGGCTAACCTTAAAGCAGTTGAATCTACAAAAATTCCTGGGATCGCAATCGATAACAACCTTGGCCGGGAATCCCAGACCTCTAAACTGGTCCAAAGGGGAGCCAGTCTCCTCAAGCAATTTGCTCAGCTAAGACAATTTGGGCTGTCCCACCCAACAACACTCTCACTAACCTCTATAAAACATACATGCGTCCGGCCCTTGAGTATGGATGCCATGTTTGGCACGCCGGACTAACAAAAGCCCAGGATTCGAAAACTGAGCCCACTCAAAAGCGTGCATGTCGTATCATCCTCGGTCACGAGTACATATCATACGAGGCGAGTCTGGCGTAACTAGGCCTGGCTACCTTATCAAACAGACGTCATGAACTTCTCATGGCTTTTGGGAGGTCCTGTCTATCGTCGGAGCTCTTTCGCAACATTCTGCCAGATTTCCAGCCAGCAGCTGAAACTAAACGCCCCACTCGAGGATCAAATTTAGGGAGACAAAAGTTAAAGCTCCCTCCGCATGACCGTTCATGCGTACCGTACTTTTGTAATAACTTGAACAGCGACTTGACTGTGACCTCAAGTGCTTCTATCTTTGACGTGCCAGTGCTATTCGTTTTTGGATAATTATGGCTAATAATTAAACTTGATTTGATCTGAAGTCGTCACAGACAGCAAATACTTTGAACAGTACACCCTCACGTCAAATCAGTACATTTTTATTCAAATAACAAAAGATCGCCATGAGGTTACACACGTCCGGCTGTCAAACAAATAATCACATGAGCAAGAAGTTTAGATACATTAAGCCATCTACAGATTCACCTTTCCAAATTCGGTTAAACGCTACAGAGCACTCCGAACCGATGTTTGTCTTAGGCTACTGTCCCATCTAAACTACAGCCCAATTGATGGTAGTACAATAAATTGGTCAGGACTTGTCCGAGTTGGCCAATCTTTTACGTACGTCACTGTCAAACGTAACGTCCTTAAATAATTTTCGTTTAAAATACGTGTCATTTCTGGCCAAGGGATTCCAGAACCGGCACCCCCGGAAATAGGGACTTCCATTCTAACGTAACGAAAATAATCTTACACCTGTCTTACACGTTTAGTCAGCCAAATATTATATGACTGGCTTCTACTTTTTTTCAATTCATTCCCAGACGGCAAGAGGGCCATTAACACAGAGCGTGTTCTACCCTCCTAACAATAGTAAGTATTAGTTACTATTTTCGTTTTAACCCATCCCAACCTTCTCGAAATAGTAACTAATAGTAACTATTTACTTGCCATACTCGGAAGCGTGGTAAATACGCATCTCTGTAACGTGACTGGTCGGATTCGCCCGTGGGATTCGTTCCAGCCTTGACGGCAAAAAGTCAGAATCAGTGACGTATGCGTAGTAAATACGGTAAGTAGGGTGGAACACGCTCACAGTCTCCTCCTTGGTCTTCAGCTTTCGCTTTCAAGTAAGATGAAGTGAACTTCTAAACTGGAACTGCTTGGCAACAAGAGAAGACAGTTTAAAATATGGGACACTTGGGCACTGAAGCGTTTCATTCTAATACGAGGGAAGTGCTTAGCTCAGTGTTTAGCCAGATTAGTTGGCCCGGCATTTTACGATTGACTGTAACCTCTTGCCCTTCATTCCCGGACGGCAAGGGGACCACTCACAAGATCGTCGAGCTTTCGCCCCCGAATCAGGTGATCTTAACTTCCAAACCCTGAACTGTTCACACGCGTTCCTACCTAACGAGTAAAAAGTAAGGACATTTTCGAATCCAAATGATCTGGACATAAGGGCGTTTCATTCTAATGCGAGGAAGTGTTCGATTCGGTGTTCCTCCACAATTAGTTGGCCAGGAATTACATGATGAGCCTGTAAGCCTTTGCCGTTCATTCTCCGACGGCAAGGGGACATATCACATGAGCCTCGTTTTTGTTGCATGCTGCAGGTCCACTTCTCGGCCGATTCCGGACTGATTATTTCTACATCCGTTTTTGCACTGCAGCGCTTCCGAGGAAGACGGCAGCGCTTCTCAAGAATCACGGACTTGCTCCCCCACTAAGTCCGTGCTTCCCTGCAAGATGCTGCAACGCTGCCGCTTCAACCAAGAAGAAAGTGAATCCAAAAACGCATATTGGGCAAAAGCAAAGAAGTGCTGCAGCTGCGATGCGACAGCGCGATTGCATCAAAAACGAGGCTTGATCACCTAGTGATCAAGCTTCCACTTCCTTCTCAGATGATTGGAAACTGCATAACCCACTGTTCACCTGCGTAACGAGCATCAAGTGGGGACAGTTCCGAACCCAAATAAGCACACCTTGACCCAGAGGTGTTTCATTATAACACGACTAAACTAATACTGTGAGTTCGTACAATATCAGTTGGCCCGACATTATTGATTAGCCTGTAAC
The DNA here is from genome assembly GCA_023053575.1 of Branchinecta lynchi. Lineage (NCBI taxonomy): Eukaryota > Metazoa > Arthropoda > Branchiopoda > Anostraca > Branchinectidae > Branchinecta > Branchinecta lynchi. The sequence continues at coordinate 7,271,332 of JAKZAP010000013.1, read as the reverse complement.
CTCTTGCATTTCATTCCCGGATGGCAAGGGGGCCAATGACAAGGCCTCACTTAGTCTTCAAGCTTTCGCTTCCGATCTTCTGCCAAAACCAGGAACGCCCATACACGTTCCAGCATCATGAGCAACAAACGAGGTTAGTTTCGAATCCAGCGTAACCGGACATAGGCGTTTCGTTCTAATGCGACGAACTTTCTAACCCAGTGTTCTTACACAATTAGTTTGCCAAAGATTATACGATTGGCCTGTAACCTCTTGCCTTTCACGAATCGACGGCAAGGAGGTCAATCAGAAGGCCTCACCAAGTCAAGCTTTCGCTTCCGAGTCAGATGATCTTACCTGCCAAACCCGGATACGTTCACCCGCGGAATGGGCAACAAAAAAGTTCATGCTCACCTGGCCTGCATGGTTGCCGCGTCAAAACTTCGGATTGTTCGCTATCAACTTTCGACTCAGGTCATCCAAAATCACAGAGAACTGCCACTGTTTTTCTTCGCCTATTTCAGGCAACGGTTCATCGTCTATGACAATAAGTTTCCCGAAGGGCCCCACCGCAATTTCATCGGGATATGCAGGGGGTTGTTCTACGACCCGAGGTTTCCGGCCGCGGCGCTTTCGGTTTTTCACGGGCGACTTTTGCTGAACTCTCTGTTCTCTCTCCTCCTGTTGCTGAAGCTGACGCTGAAATTAAAAATGAATAAATAGGCTGCAGATATTGCTCAAATACTCAAACTACTCCACTCTTACTCTTACTCCACTAGAAACAAAGTACCAAATATAAACGAAAGCACTAGAGACAGTGCTCCTTGTGCGACATTCCAGAAGAGATTAGCATAACCTCCCTAAATATTTTAGCCCCACAGCAACTTCTTCTCCAACCTTTCTCCAGATATGCTTACCCCCGACGTCTAATCCAAAACCTTACTTTTTCATTATTTCCGCTCTTCACGTTAACATTTAAAAGATGCATCAGATCTATTCTCATAACGTTTGACGCAAGGATGCGCAAACATGTTTTATCTGTTATAAAAATTTCTGATAGTGTGCGAAGGAGAAACTTGGAGCAGGAAATGTGTAGAAGTTAAAATGTGGAGAGGATGTGCTTTCGAATTAAATACTTTGGTTTAAGTTCCCGAAGCTGACTTTCCGGCACAGACGAAGTTATTTTTACAGGGAGTTCAGGAACTTTTGTTATGCATATAAACTGTATATACCTGTACTTTTAAATACTGGCACAATGTTCTTCTCTTCTCTATATTGTTTCTTTTTGTTGTTTTGGTACGATGGCCCTTGTATGCTTTTATGCACTAAATATCCATCTATATCTATATCCGACGGTCTTTTGTGAAATATGAGTAACTTATCTGTCTATCCATATTACTATCCAGGGCTTTGGCTTATGAACCTACTACATATGAAAACTATATGCAAATTTCTTAATTATTTGTTTTATTTAATACATCGAGAATCGACTAGATCGTATAGGAGCTCTGACATAAAGGAGATCTTGGTATAATTTTGAACTTTAACTCTAAACTTGCGAAGAACGACCGAAATGGCGACGGACTTAGATTTCAGCTTAGCAGTTTGTTTAAATCAATATTCTTCCTTCATGGAACATTCCTCACGGTAAGGTAGTAAAATTACCGAATCTTTTCGTCGATATGCTATCTAGCCTACAACTGCATTTATACATCGTGGAACAATTTAGTAGTAGTAACACAACGACAATTTTTTTTTCTTCAAAACTGAAGCTAAAGAAGTTCACGACTGAGAACTTCGCTCGTACAGTGCATGGGGCGTACTTAAAGTTTAACCGAAAAGGCTGAGATATGACAATCTAGATACCCATCACTTATTCACTTAAAGAGACTTGAAGACCCGATGAAAATGCGTTACTTCGCTGTTCACGAATTACCGATTTTCATACAGTAGACTTTCTCTGTTGGATTTGTGGTACATCTATGCGATTGTACCTGTGTTGTATGCTTGACGAAAACCATTTACGAAAAATAAGTGCTCACGCAGAGAGCTCACCTGCAACAAGCTGACCACTGGCCACTGAAAAACCACGTTTGTGTTGAGATTCCGCGTCATGGTAGAACTCTCCGTTGTGAGGACGGCCGTAGATGTTCCGAATGTCACACTGGAGCAAATTGTGAAAACTAAAAAAAATCCCTTCACACAATCCAAATAATGCAGTGCATTCAGTCAAATGATGCAAAAATAAGTTGGCTTTTCAGTTAAACTTTAAGATTGAATCCTACGAACTGGCTATGCTACCAGTCTCTGGGGTTTCTATTTAGCAGCAACAAACTTGATTCGCAGCTTGTGGTGAAGGGATATTTATCAAGTCATCCCTCAGAGCTCCAACCCATGAACAGTTATTCCTAACCTACCTTTAGCTTCTTTTCGCTGATGAACTCTGAGGCATCATAAAAGTTTGGTCTCTCTCTCCTAACTCTCTCTGTACGCCGGATAGATGTCGCCTCTGACTGCTTCGCTGCAAGATCAGGCGAAGGTCCAGGTTCTCCTTTCACGGGAGTATACACCTCAAAGTCTTCATTCATCTTCTCAGGAGAAGGAGTTTCAATCTTTTGTGAATAGAAGAGAAACCCGCAAATACACTTCTTGCTGGCAACAGCGCACTAGAAAAAATAACAGCTGTATACTTTTCTTCAGGCCCAGCCTGCAGGACACAAGCTCTACCAGGGTTGCCACATCGAAAAAAATTAGAGTGACTTTTGGAGTGATCTGGGAGTGAAATTTTGTTTTCATGAAAAAATGGGAAAAGGTCACTTTAAATATTCTTTGAGCCCAAGCTGACTTGGAAACATTTATTCAAACAATGTTTACAACGGATACGTCAGCTATGAATTTTCATCAGCGATATTTCGGCCCTTCTTGGCAAGGGTCCTCGTCAAGCTGTCAATCCTCTAGATCAACTGCGGGGAAGGAATCAAACCTGTAATAAATAACTAGTGTTGGGCGATATTCGATATCGATATATCAATATATCGGACCAAATATCGAATATCGAAACGTAAATATCGATATCGAAAACGATATTTTTTCATTCATAATAATTGTAAATAATCCCGCATACGGCATAACCTACATTTATATATCCGAAATTGAAGCAATATATTTTCCGTAATTCAGTTCTTATGTATTTGGAGTTTGAGATGATTCAAGATGCTATTTAAATACAATTTCGTTAGTAAATTTTGGCGAAAAGACTCGTATCCTATAGCGAGACAGACTAAAGAAATATCGATATCGATATATCGATTATCGAATATCGAAAATGAAAATATCGATATATCGATATATCGATATATCGAAAAATCTAAATATCGCCCAACACTATAAATAACTGAAGCTTCTACGGACTTTAAATATCTTATTAAAATAAAATTATCTTCAAATACCACTAGAATGAAAAAACTAGTCCTGAGATTTAATTTTTGACAACGACGCTGTTTTTGCTGCACGATTGGAGCGATGACAGGAAAGGGGTTTTTCTGCATTTTGATCAACTTCGGTTTTTTTATTAATAAACGGTTGAAAATTATTCAAAGTAATAGGTACAGGCAAGTGTTCATAATAGAAAAGTAGAACGAGGTCATTAATAAAATAACATTTAAGTTTTCAACCGTTTATTAATAAAAAAAACCGAAGTTGATCAAAATGCAGAAAAAACCCTTTCCTGTCATCGCTCCAATCGTGCAGCAAAAACAGCGTCGTTGTCAAAAATTAAATCTCAGGACTAGTTTTTTCATTCTAGTGGTATTTGAAGATAATTTATTTTAATAAGATATTTATAGTCGGTAGAAGCTTCAGTTATTTGTTACAGGTTCAGGGTTGCCAAAGTGACACTTTTGGTGTCATTATGACACTTTTTGAAGTCCGTGAAACTTTCGACACTTTCAGGCCAAAATGTGGCATTTTTTGCTAAAATGACACTTTTGTGAAACTTTCTGAGCACTAGTCATACAGTTTGATTGAAAGAATAATTGAAGTAAATATTGTAACAGTTTGATCTCTCATCTGAACTAAAAGTTGCGTTTATTTCTGGGATCCCAAAGCGTAAGTGGAGGGATACCTAAGACCAGAGGCGTTACTAGCCAAAATGTTTGGGTGGGGGTGAGGCTTTTACCGACTTTTTCTGAAGAAAAAAACTACTGTTTTCAGCAACAAAAAAACATTTTTGAAAAAGAATCACCTGATTTTCAGAAAAATTCCCTAATTTTCAGAAAAACCGACTATTTTGACGAAAAATCGACCAGTTTTCAGAAAAAAGGACTGTTTTGATGAAAAAAATCAACTTTTTTTGACGAAAAATTGCGTCGCTTCGCGCCGGCTCGGTTATTTTTTACCCGACTGGGCGACAGCTTTGGGGGGGGGGGCTTCCTCCCCCCCAGTCGTGACGCCCCTGCCTATGCATGACATCGCAAAAGTTGTCCGTCTTTCTGTCTATCTCTGAGCACGATAACTCTCGAAGAAATGAGATATTCTGATGATACTTGGTGGGAAGATCCTTTGGGTCAAGTGAAAGGTCGAGTTCGTAGATGGGCTCTCTACATTTAGTGGTGGGGCAGGCGGTTCAAATTAAGGGACAAACAAAATATTTGTAAACAGCTAATGAGATTGTCCATTAAGGGGTACGAAGACATTCTAAACACGAATATGAAAACCCTTTTCTCGCTGGACAAGTAGTTAGCCCGGAATCCGGCCAAAACCGGAAAGTTTGTTACAAGTAAAAGTTTTTTTGAAGTTGACTAGTTGTTCGATTTAAGGGTAAGAAGACATGCTGAACACTTATGTGAAAACCATTTTCTACCCGGACAATTAAGTAGTTCACCCGGAATCCAGCCAAAACCGTAAAATTGTTCAAAGTTAAAGTTCTATTTGTAGTTAATTAGATATCCAATTTTGGGTATGAGATGCTGAATCCGTGTCTGACGATTGTTTTTCACCCGGACACATAATTCGCCCGGAATCCGGCTGGAACCGGAAAATGTGTTATAATTTAAACTTTTATTTGAAGTAGATTAAATGTTTGGTATAAGGGAAGGAAGATACACCGAGTACATTTTTAGCTTTCTTTCTTCGCCGGACAAGTAGTTCCGGAATTCGGCCGAAACCGGGAAATTGGCAGAAGTAAGGCAGGAAGTTTTCGTCAAAACAGATAAACTGATAGGGGAAACACACATGCTGAATCCATATCTGAACTTGGTTTTCTCAGATGATTAGCTATTTGGAGTTAATCTCTTTCTGAATTTTATTAGTAAAAGATGTACGGAGTCTGGCGAAGATTGGATCTGGAAAGACAAGACCCAGTTGTCTCGATCAAATATTAAATTTTTGGGATCCCATCGAAACCTTTGGTCTTGTTATCTTGGATTATATGCCAGTCGTCTTTGGGGAACGACTTGTCTCTCAGATCCATTCTCCTGTTATGGGCGACAGTGTTCACCGGCACTTAATATCCACTTTTAAACGGAAATTGGATAAATATTGACACAAATTTTGAAAACTGTCACTTAAAAACACATCTTTAGATCTCGAGAGGCTGAAGGGGGTTGTGCTCCCGTCCCCCTCGAGTATTTCGTTGTGGGAAAACATCTGAAAAGTGATACTTTTTGTGACACTTTCTGAATTTGTAAATGACACCGAATGGCACTTTTTGGATGAAAAAGTGACACTCTCGGCCAAAAATATTTGGCAACCCTGTACAGGTTTGATTCCTTCCCCGCAGTTGATCTAGAGGATTGACAGCCTGACGAGGACCCTTGCCAAGAAGGGCCGAAATATCGCTGATGAAAAATCATAGCTGACGTATCCGTTGTAAACATTGTTTGAATAAAAGGTCACTTTTGATCAGAATCAATGCTGCAAAAATTACAAATTTTAATTTAGTGTCCTTGAAAGACATGAACGCCCTTATTGAGCCGAAGGGATTTGAGAATGGACCAACAAAAAGTGCACCGTCAGAAGTTTGGTATCATTTACCACATGTGTGCGCATCCTTGTGTTATACGTTGAGACTATATCCGCAACGACCCTTTTAAAGAGTGAAGTTTCGCGGAAAGATAAATTTAAAAGGGTCACAACAGATATTTTCTCATGACGTTTAATACAAGGATTCTCAAACATGACTGTTTCCTGTTTTCAAACTCCTGACAGTGTGATAAGTTTTGGTCGAAAACTACGAAATTCAGCATCCGAAACACAAATATGAGATACATAATAAAGCGCCACAGCGTTATTTTTTAAAATAAATGGCGAAAATAAAAAAATCAGAGCAGCTTCCTTAGCAAGAATTTGTCAGACATATGTTCCTTCTTTGAGCGATAATTTCTGTGCCAATAGTATAACCTTCCCAGTTACCGAATTTTGTATATAGTATAAGTAAAATGATTTTAATACTTTTACCTTAAAATTACCTTAAAAGGACTTAGCTTGGAGTGAAATAAGGACTTGTTCGTGTTCGTATCTTTCTTGTTCCATGATGGCCTCATGGCTTTAAGATGCAAATAGATCATTCAGTCAGTCCGTCATATTTTACTGACTGTTGTCGGACAAAAACCAACTGATTTTTGGGATCCCAAAACGTAAGTGGAGGGATACCTATGACATCGCAAAAGTTGTCCGTCTGTCCGTCCGTCAAGTGGCAGGAAGTTTTCGTCAAAACAGATATGACTTATATGGGTAAACACACATGCTGAATCCAAATCTGAACTTGGTTTTCTCAGGTGATTAGCAATTTGGCCTTAATCTGTTTCTGAATTTTAATTGTAAAAATGTTCAAGGAGTCTGGCGAAGACTGGATCTGGCTAAGACAAGACCCAGTTGTCTGGATCAGATATTGAATTTTTGGGATCCCATCGAAACCTTTGGTCTTGTTAGAAAAGACGACTCTTTTTAAGAATAATCTACTGTTTTGATGAAAAATCGGCTGATTTTCAGAAAAACCGAATGATTCATGAAAAAATCGATCGTTCGCCGCCTCAGTATCGTTCGCCGCCTCAGTATTTTTTACCGACTGGCCAACAACATTGGGCCCCCCCCCCCCCATACGTGACTCCCCTGTAACGAACAGACACAGAAAAAAGAGTCGCAGAATTATTTCGAAGAAAAACGACAAAGAAACACTTTTCTGAGCTACTACCTCAGCGATAATTTGTCAGGCTTTGTGTTCTAGTAGAATTCCGGTGACCTATGTGTCATCGAACATAGGTAGTCCCAATGCCGACGCTACGACTTGCTGCTAAAGTCAGCATCCAAGTACAGTGTCGGCACAGAAGGCAAACTTAAAGCATTCGATAGTTTGGATCATCAGGTTATTATTAGTGAATCGACCGCAATGGGAGCTCGAAAATTCGTGGTTAGATTACTAGCTAGTTTTTTAACAGGTCGAACGCAATGCGTTAAGTTGACTAACGGGGACGTTTCGGAATTCATGAGTATTTTTTGCGGAACGCCCCAGGGTACCAAGCTGGGTCCTTTGTGCTTTTTAATTGTTTTTAACAAAGTTTTGACTACTTTTTATCACCGTTTTAAATTTGCTGACGATCTTTCAACCATTTCGCTCCGTTCACTTTCTCCTTCGGATGACGAATCACCCCTTTCAACAGTTTTTGACATATTGCAGCGAGACCTATCCGAAGTTAAACTTTCAGTAAGCCGTACAAAGAGTGTTGTACTCAGAGTGTCTTTTTAAAACGGGACCTTCCTGAGGTTGAGGATATAGGTCTCGAGTCGAAAACAACAGTTAAACTCCTCGGTGTGTTAATTGATGATGACCTTAAGTGGAGTTCTCACGTACAGCATATTACTCGAAAAGCAGCACCTCTCCTCAAGTCGTTCGCGGCTCTCAGACGTTTTGCAATTCCGTCGCGAGATTTACGCAGTATTTACTGCACGTACATCCGACCTTGCCTGGAGTATGCCTGTCCGGCTTGGCACCCTGGACTCGACAACGCACAGACCGATAGACTAGAAGCCATCCAAAAAAGGGCTGTTAAGATTATGCTCGGCCCGGGCTATCTCTCTTATGAGGATGGCCTGGTCAAGCTTGAACTGCCAACCCTTGACGAACGAAGGCACCAATTGACAATAGCGTTCGGGAGCAAGTGTCTGACATCACATGCTCATCGTGCAATTCTACCTGATTTTGATACTACAGAAAATAGCAGGCCTAATACGCGACAGAGACAGATGGACGCTGATTCCCAGAGACTAGAAAGACCACCCATAAACTCGACAGATCGTTACCTGAAATCTTTTGTACCCTATTTTACCCAATATTTTAATTCTAGTTAATTCAAATTATATTTTCAAGTTGTGTACGTGTAGATGAAGTTAAGTCAAATTATATTTTCAAGTTGTACGTGTATGAAATGTCTACTTATGTAATTGTCATATGTTATTTGTGTGAATGACGATCCAGTGCTAGCGTGTATAATACAAGCTATTAAGGAAATAAAGTACATTATTAATATGACATTACATTTTGGAAAGCTCCGTAGAACTCTTGCCTGGGGCCAATAAGGATGGTTTTTGCTTGTCCTCGAGCCAGAGCCTACGGTTTGCGAAGTGAAGTGGAGTTGTATAGCCTATGTCACAGAGGACTATCTGAAGTTGTGCAGCGAACCTTTCGTTTCATCAAACCATGTTTCTGCTTTCGAGTGGAAAGCTCCGTTCTAGCACGCAAGCAGGCAGGCACCAGTTTCAAATTGAAGATGGACTCAAATCTATAAGTGTTAAATATATGCGGCAGTTACCCGGCCCCACAGCCAACATATCTTCTTTGAGTGATAAATAGAAAAATCTACAGAGACAAAAAAGTGGCTTTTTCCCACGGGTCCGAAAGTGCTGCCATCTATTGTTTATGTCAATGTCTGCGACGATTTCAGCTGGGTTTATCATTTTTTTTTTTTGCACTTGGGTTTGCGGTAGAGTAACGGTATCAGACGTGCCCCTTAAACTTTAAAAGTTCTCTCATTGCTAAAGAAACTAGAGCTTATCCTTTGCTCCTTTCTAAGTCGAGACGTTAGAAAGTTGTCCTACGGCAAAAAAGTCAACTTTTGAACTAAGACAGGTAGAATTTTTTTTCGACGGCAATCGATAGCCATTGATGAGCTCATCAAAGTATATGTCATCCATTTTTTGGTACAAAAATTCCTTCATGAGACACACCAGTTTGAAAATTTCAAAGGGGTTGACAACTTCAGTAGTAAGGTACATTGAAACCAAAAATAGGCGATACCAGTTATGAGACATATAGGGGACTTTTAAGCAACAGTCGACTGTTAGCTCATAATCATCTTCGGTAATGAGGGGTTTGCAGCTTTTGCTAGTTGGTGTACCTGTTATTTGTTTCCGGTGTATTCGATGGTAAGAACAATTTGGTTCCCAATGGTAAGATATGCAAGGGAGTTGTAAGTAATAATCGGCTGTTATGCTACAATCATCTTCTGTGATGATGGGTTTGTAACTTTTGCTAGCTGGTGTACCCATTATTTGTTTTCGGTTAACTTAATGTATATCACGGGAGAGGGACTTGTAAGTAGGAATCGGTTCACGAGGGGCTAGGAATTTTTGCAAATGGGTGCACACTGTATTCGATTTCTATAAATCTGACGGTAAGAAAGTTTGTGTCGATGGTCTATCAATGTAACCTAGGATTAACTGTTTACACAACGGATACAAACGGAAATGTAAAGCAATGAGGTAGTTTCGTAATAATTAATAGTGTCATCGATGGTATTTAAATCCTGAAAAGTTACGGATAGCTTTCTAATACCAACTAGATTATATAAGATATTGTTCCAAGTTTTCATCCGTCAAGATGTCTACGATTGAAAAGGATAAAGTTCAACAGAACTGACTGCAAAGTTAATTTAGTCCCTTCTTCCTATATTATTTTGTTGTTGTTTTTACAACGCTGAAGAATACCTTTTCATCATATGATTAATTTTTTTAGAACATCCCGTTTAAAAAGCTTATGCTATAATCATCTTTAGCGATGAGGGGTTTGCAACTTTTGCTAGCTGGTGTATCCATTATTTGTTTCCGGTGAATTTGATGTCAATCACGGGAGAGGGACTTGTGAGTAAAAATCGGTTCAAGAGGGGCTAGTAATTTTTGAAAATTGGTGCAGATTGTATTCGATTTCTGTAAATATGACGGTAAGAAAGTTTGTATCGATGGTCTATCGCTATAACCTAGGATTAACTTTTAACGCAACGGGTACAAACGATACGGTAATGTAAAATAATAAGGTAGTTTTGTAATAATTAATAGTGTCATCTATGGTATTTTAATCCTGAAAAGTGACGGATAGCTTTATAATATCAACTAGATTAGATAAGATATTGTTCCAAGTTTTCATCAGTCACGATATCTACGATTGAAAAGGATAAAGTTCAACTGACCGCAAAGTCAATTTGGTCCCTTCTTCCGATATTGTTTTGTTGTTGGTTTTACAACGCTAAAGAACAGCTTTTGATCATGTGATTAATCTTTTTAGAACATACTATTTTAAAAGCTTCGATAAGTTGATAATTTGATAATGATAATTTCAGCACTTTACCGACAGCGAAGAAACAAAACCAAAGTGTTGCTCTCGCAACACTTCAAATCAAATCAAGTTTATTAATTAGCCATGATTATCCAAAAACGAACAGCACTGACACGTCAAAGATACAAAAACTTGGGTCACAATTTAAGTCAAGTCACTGTTAAAAGTGCTGCAAAAGTACGGGACGAATGAACGGTCATACCGCACACTGCAATTTGCAGGAGGGAGCTTTAACTTTTGCTTCCCCGACTTTGATCCTCGAGTGGGGCGTTTATTTTCAGCTGTTGGCTGGAAATCTGGCAGAATGTTGCGAAAGAGCTCCGACGACAGACAGGACCGCCCAAAAGCCATGAGAAGTTCATGCCGTCTGTTTGATAAGGTAGCCAGGCCCAGTGACGCCAGACTCGCCTCGTATGAGACGTATTCGGCGAAGCCGGACAAAGGTTGCCGCAACACTTCACGTTGCCCGGCAACGCAGGTCTAGTTTGGCTCTTGTTTTGTCTTGCTTGCGTTTTATTGAGTTCTTGTTTCCGAAAAGTCAAACTACACCAAACTACGTCGGTGAGGTAGTTTGTAGTTTGAGCTCAATAGTTTCAGCTTCAAAACTACAGCAAATGGAATGGACAAATAAAACGGCTTTTAAGCTAAACTACGCCGAAACTACATCCAAAAAAACGCAACTATTCCAAAACACGCCAGCGATCCTCAGGAAGAAGGAGTGAGCGTGTCCGTACGACTCAAACTCAACGACTCAGATCCAGTGTCAATCAATCACCGCGATCTTTGGCAGCAGCTGTGACACCACTTCTACCTTTCTTCCCCTAGCTACCCGGAGAGACCGGAGATTTTGCATCAGCAAGGAGAGATAGTCATCAAGAGTATTGACAACGCTCTGACAAACACCCTTCAAGAGGAATCTGGACTCCCTAGCGGATTGGTCAAGTGAGTGGAAACTGGAGTTTAACCTTGACAAACGTCGTATACTCCACTTCGGACATTAATAATCCAAAGCGACAATACCAGATGAGAAGACCTGGATCAGGCCTCCCAGTTCCGCTCCCACCCACCTCAGAAGAGCGAGACCTCGGAGTCATTGTAGACGACCAACTGAAGTTCCATTCCCACACCAACAAGACCAAAGGTTTCGATGGGATACCAAAAATTCAATATCTGATCCATATAACTGGGTCTTGTCTTCGCCAGATCCAGTCTTCGCCAGACTCCTTGAACATTTTTACTATTACAATTCAGACAAGAGCTACGAGCTCATATGGCACTTGTTACGAGTAGGCACGGCTCGTTTATGTCAATGATATATCTAGTGTCTGCTAGGTGTCTTCCCACCAAGTTTCATCTCGATCCGTCCACTCATAGCGTTTTCCAATATTTCCGGTTCTCCCCTCCAGCTCCCCCAAAAAGTCACCGGATCCGGTCCGGATTTTAAGTGGGTCGTCTGAGGCATGAGGTCTTTCCAAATATCAAGTTTCATCGAGATCCGGTCACCCGTTCAAAAGTTATAAATACATCAAGATTCCGGATTCCCCCTCCCTCCACTCCCCCGACAGTGCCCGAATCGGCTCGGACATGTCAATGATGTATCTAGTGTTTGCTAGGTGTCTTCCCACCAAGTTTCATCTCGATCCCTCAACTCATAGCGTTTCCCAAGATTTCCGGTTGCCCCCTCCAGCTTCCCCAAAAGTCACCGGATCCGGTCCGGATTTTAAGTGGGTCGTGTGAGGCATGAGGCCTTTCCAAATATCAAGTTCCATCGAGATCCGATCACCCGTTCAAAAGTTATAAATACCTCAAAATTCCGGAAACCCCCTCCCTCCACTCCCTCCACAGTGCCCAAATTGGCTCGGTTATGTCAATGATGTAACTAGTGTTTGCTAGGTGTCTTCACACCAAGTTTCATCTCGATCCCTCCACTCATAGCGTTTCCCAAGATTTCCGGTTGCCCCCTCCAGCTCCCCCAAAAAGTCACCGGATCCAGTCCGGATTTTAAGTGGGTCGTCTGACGCATGAGGTCGTTCCAAATATCAAGTTTCATCGAGATCCGGTCAACCGTTCAAAAGTTATAAATACCTCAAGATTCCGGATTCCCCCTCCCCCCACTCCCCCGACAGTGCCTGAATCGGCTCGGTCATGTCAATGATGTATCTAGTGTTTGCTAGGTGTCTTCCCACCAAGTTTCATCTCGACCCCTCCACTCATAGCGTTTCTCAAGATTTCCGGTTGCCCCCTGCAGCTCCCCCCAAAAGTCACCGGATCCGGTCAAGATTTTAAGTGGGTCGTCTGAGGTATGAGGTCTTTCCAAATATCAAGTTCCATCGAGATCCGATCACCCGTTCAAAAGTTATAAATACCTCAAGATTCCGGATTCCCCCTCCCTCCACTCCCCCCACAGTACCCGAATCGGCTCGGTTATGTCAATGATGTATCTAGTGTTTGCTAGGTGTCTTCCCACCAAGTTTCATCTTGATCCCTCCACTCATAGCGTTTCCCAGGATTTCCGGTTGCCACCTCCAGCTCCCCCCAAAAGTCACCGGATCCGGTCCGGATTTTAAGTAGGTCGTCTGAGGCATGAGGTCTTTCCAAATATCAAGTTCCATCGAGATCCGATCACCCGTTCAAAAGTTATAAATACCTCAAGATTCCGGATTCCCCCTCCCTCCACTCCCCCCCCCCCACAGTGCCCGAATCGGCTCGGTTATGTCAATGATGTATCTAGTGTTTGCTAGGTGTCTTCCCACCAAGTTTCATCTCGATCCCTCCACTCATAGCGTTTCCCAAGATTTCCGGTTGCCCCCTCCGGCTCCCCCCAAAAGTCACCGGATCCGGTCCGGATTTTAAGTGGGTCGTCTGAGGCATGAGGTCGTTCCAAATATCAAGTTTCATCGAGATCCGATCACCCGTTCAAAAGTTAAAAATACCTCAAGATTCCGGATTCCCCCTCCCTCCACTCCCCCCACGGTGCTCGGATCGGGGAAGTGACTATTTCCAACTTAATCATTTGGGGTCCCTGATAGGCCTGACAAGTTTTATCGTCCTAGCCTATGTGGAAGTGCCCGAACTAGCAAAACCTGGACAGACCGACAGACCGACGGACGGACAGAAATTGCGATCGCTATATGGCACTTGGCCGAAGGGCAAGTGCCATAAAAACAGATTAAGGCCAAACAGTTAATCATCTGAGAAAACCAAGTTTAGATATGGATTAAGCCCATGTGTTTACACCTATAAGTCATATCTGTTTTGACGAAAACTTCCTGTCCCTTCTGCCAATTTCCCGGTTTCTGACGAACTCCGGAACTACTTGTCCGGCGAAAAAAGAAAGCTCAAAAACGAACTCCGGGTATCTTTTTTTCCCAATAATGAACATCAAGTGGCCGCTAATCGTAAATTGTTTGCTTAATTTATGTCTATGTCTAAATCTAATAAACTTCAAATGAAAATTTACATTTATAACAAATTTTCCGACTCCAACCGGATTCCGGTCGAACTATATGTCTGGGAAAAAAAATTATTGTCACACAAGGGTTCAGCATCTCTTCTTACCCCTAAGTCGGATATCTAATCAACTACAAATAAAACTTTAACTTTTAACAATTTTCCGGTTTCGGCCGGATTCCGGGCGAACTACATGTCAGGGTAGAAAATTGTTTTCACATAAGTGTTCAGCATTTTTTCTTGTCCTAAATCGAACATCTAATCAACTCCAAATAAAACTTTTAATTTTAACAAACTTTCCGGTTTTGGCCGGATTCCGGGCGAACTACTTGTCCGTCGAGAAAGTGGTTTTCCCCATCGTTTTCAGCATGTCTACTTACCCATAAATCGAACATCTAATCAACTTCAAATAAAACTGTTCCTTCTAACAAACTTTCCGGTTTTGGCCGGATTCCGGGCGAACTACTTGTCCGATAACAAAATAGTTTTCACCGTCGTGTCCAGCATGTCTTCTTACCCCACAATCGACTATCACATTAGCTGTTTCATATTGTGTTTGTCCCTTAATTTAAAACCCCCTCCCCCTCCCCCACCCCTAAATGTAGGGCTACAAAGCCCATCTACGAACTTGACTTGTCCGACGACCCAATGAATCCTCACACCAAGTTTCATCAAAACATCTCATTCCCTTCTAGAGTTATCGTGCTTACAGACGGACAACTTTTGCGATGTCATAGGTATCCCTCCACTTACGTTTTGGGATCCCAAAAAGGTGGTGGCAAGCGCCATCTCGCAAACCAGCTGTTATCATGAAGCTTTACAAAGCCTTGGTCGGGCTCAAATTGAAGAGCGGTAACGCCCTTGCCTCGCCCTTCTATAAACCAGACAAGAAGCTCATCGAAGGCGTCCAGAGGCGAGCCACAAAATCCATTCGTGGCCTCAAATCACTGCCCTATGGACAACGGCTGCAGGAACTCGAACTTCCAACACTAACTTACCGGCGGAAGAGGGGAGACATGCTAGTTGTCTTCAAACTACTCAACTCTAATTGTCTCCCTCCCCTCTTCGCTTCGCAGCAATTCACGGACTAGGGGCCACTCCAGGAAGCTGTTCTGAAGATCCTGCTCCTCTCGTGTTCGCCAGTAGATAGCGCACTGGAGTGGCCCAGAAACAGTGACTCGGAAATAACTGAACACCATCATCAACCGCAAGCTTCTCATCGGGATTCAACATCCTTATTGCATGCAAGTGAAATTTAAGGTAATTGAAGGTAAAAGCTTGCAATTAGCTGTATATCTGTACCAACTCCAAGTGCCTGTGATTGGGAACCTGACCATCCCAAAATCTTATGCCTTAAATTTAATTTCCAAATATCTTAAGGCTAGAAGAGGAATAAAATATTTACGAAATACACTAAAATGACAACAAATTAACTAATACTAATATTAACTAATACAAGATTGACCTGAAATAAAAGGTGGAATGAAACTGTGTAAAAATTGGGCTAAAGAATTGGCAGGATACGAAGAAAACTGATTGCCAGTGTTCCTCTCGGACCGACGCACGGACGACAGGAGGGTAGGGGCGAATAAACTGCTCATTTGTGGACAACCCACTATCTGTGCTCCGAAATTTTTTGAAAGGGTATTTCTGCAGCCAAATAATTTAGGTACGCCCAGTTTAACGAGAGCCTCTTCATATGAAATGTTATCATCACCCAGAATAAATCTCGCTACTCTCTTTGGACATTTTCCAGGCGACCAGAGAGCTTTGCAGAAAGAGAAGAATGCAAAACCGGCGAAGCATATTCTAAATGAGGACGGATATAAGTTTTGAAGTAGCAGAGGAGGCATTTAGTACCCAAACCGAAAGACTTGACGGCAGAGAGGGATTTAATTAGAAAGATTGTTTTACGGATAATACTTTCAACGTGAGATTCAACATGAGACTTTTTTAACATTTATTCCAATACTGCTACTACAACTCAATTTACTAAAAAAAAAAAAAGGACAACTATATGGAAGGCAAGAAGACTCCAATAATTGAGACACACATAGCTCAATCAGGATGGGTCGAACCAATAGTAAAGTTCTTCCCCACAACCTAGCCACACAGATATTGAAGACGCAACTGCTGACCAGACAGGACCACCAGCAGAGATTTGCTCGATGCCAGAGTGCCTAATTCGGTTTAGACCAGTTCAACGCTTCTAGTAGACTAGTCTATCGTCTCATAACCGACGCTTGTGATAGACGTAGTAAAAATTCGGATCTATAAGGTAGTGGGTAACTTTCAGTTTCTACTACTGGACCATAAGCAAAACCTCCATTAGCTAGGAAGCAGATTGCAGGTTTTCTAATTTTATATCCAATTTTAATTTTATTATTAATTTAATCCGCTTGGAAGCACTGAATTGGAATATGATGCGTTCACAAACTAATGATCCCAGGCTACTTAAGCATGCAATCAAACTAAATAGAGGATAAGCAACCACAGACACCAAAAGGCCCAAAGGCTCCTTACCTGGTTTGAACAGTTTGGACAAACTTTTCTACTGAACTTCCTGGGACCGGCCATTATGTGTCACCGACGTTCACCTGCTGGACTATATTTACTGCTCTTGCTAAAGCACAGAATTACCACCCAGGCTGTAGATAGCCAGAAACAAGACCTAGAAAGAACAAGATGAGGGAAGGAAGAAAAAGCAAGAAAGATAAGGTTGTCCAGATAATGGTAAGCGAATCAAGATTTTTCCAGCACTGCAGATGCATTACATTGTCTACTTAAAACCCAATCCCTTCTTAATATAAGAGGGAAAGACTACTCAAACATTCAGCCGTAACCTACCACGAATCCCAAAT
This sequence comes from Branchinecta lynchi, assembly GCA_023053575.1. Classification (NCBI taxonomy): domain Eukaryota; kingdom Metazoa; phylum Arthropoda; class Branchiopoda; order Anostraca; family Branchinectidae; genus Branchinecta; species Branchinecta lynchi. Next base: position 7,254,436 of record JAKZAP010000013.1, on the reverse strand, counting down.
TTTTCGTTTATAGACTATGTCAAACGCTTGATACCCTATGCCAAATACTGGACTCCATGACTCAGTAAAAATTAATGATTTAAGAAAAACTCACAAAAGAACCATTTAAAGTTATTTTTACTGGGGGAGGGGGGGGGTGCAGGCCCGTATCCAGGAATTTATTTCGAGGGGGGGGGTTGCCTTTCGGGTTTTTTTTTGCCTGCTGGTCGGACACAAAAGTACAAAAAACACACAGATCAGAGGGAAAAGCCTATAAAAATTACTATTTTTGTACGTTTCGGGGGGGGGGGGTCAACCCCCTAACCCCCCCCCCCCCCCTGGATACGGCCTTGGGGGGGGGGAGCATTTGACATACAGTAACCAGCACTGGGGCTTTTTGATCAACTTCCCAGTCAGCTTGGGCTCAAGGACTATTTATAAACAGAATAATGCTTTTTCATCTGGTCCTCAAGCTTATTTAAGTGATTAAATGATGGGTAACTATATTTTCATTTCTCAGTACTTTTCGGTTAAACTTTAAAACTGCATATCCTGAAACTCACTACAACCCAAATCTCACTTTCCATAATGCTGATTCTCAGTAGAGACAAAAAAGGTCACATTCCAATGCATCTCACTGTCCAGAATGATGGTCATGATAAAACAAGCGAAGATTTGGCAGATCACCTGCTCCCTCACTAATTTATTTATCCCGAAATAGGCAGCCAAATGGGGGCTGATCAAATACAAACTGCTGTTTGCCTGTTTCCTTTCTAAGTGAACAGACATAGTATCCGTTCCGCTATGCTGTTTTCTTTGCAGGGGGTCTAGATTGGCTTCAACTCCGCCCATTTATTCAGCACATTATTAGTAAATGCATGGATGAAAGGCAAAGTTTCTACCATATGGAACACTTGCTGGCCCATATTCTTTGTAAATGGCATTAGGCTACTGATGCATTTTGTAAAGCCTTTACAACAAGAGCTACGAGCCATAAGGCACTTGTTACGAGTAGGCCGTACAAGATAGTAGATGAGAACGTCACAAAATACACCCACCATACAAAAATGCGGTTCGGAAATACAAATAGAATATTTAGTTTCATTCAATTCTGAGCAGTCCCAGCATCGTCTCGGATTATCTGTAGCAAATGCGCATGATTGTTCAAACTTCCAAGTTTCAGGCCAATGAATCAACTCGTTTGAGCCCTAGATGTGCTCCACGATTTCCGATACTCCCTCCATCTCCCCCTACCTTGGCCGAATCTGGTTCGGACAAAAAAACGGACATCTAACGCATTTTCTCTATAATACCATATATCAAGTTTCACTCGAATCTGAGCACTTTGGACAATTCCGATCCCCCCCCCCCACACACACACACAACTGTTGTCGGATCCGCGGTTTGGACCCTAAAATATAGCATCTAGGGTATAAGCTATCTCTATATTCCAAGTTTCATTTAAATTGATGCACTCGTTTGACCCCTATGCGAGCCTCGAAGTTTCCGGCAATCTCCCTCCACCTCCCCCCACTGTGGCGGAAGAGGACTTGGAAACATAAACGCCGTATCTATTAATCCCCTCTTCCCGTCCATCAAGTCTTACTGAAATCGGCGCATAGCCTATCCGTAAATTCCCGGTACCCGCCCCCCCCCCCCCCTACCTTGGCGAATCCGGCCCCGATGCCAAATAACAAATCTAGGCCGCATAAACTTGGCACTGTCGAACTTGCATTTCATTCGGTCCATCCGTTTGGTTTTTGTGCATGTCAAAATTTTCCGCCATTCCCTCCCCCCCCCCTCCCTAATTCCTCCAACCGTGGTCGCATATAGTCTGAACATATGTTTTACATGTCTAGGTCATCGAATCCTATCACCCATTAAGTTTCACTCGAATCAGACGACTCGTTCACAATTTGCAGAAGTCAATTTCCATATTCCCCTTCCCTCTCTCCACCAAAAATGCTCGGATCTAGGAACGGAAGTTTCCGGGGGTATGTTGTGTCAGGTTCTTAAGCCAATCAAATCGGGTCACTAATATACCTGCAAAGTTTCGTTGTCTTAGTACATCTCGAAGTATTCTAACTCGCAACTATCGGAATTCTAGGAAACCCCCTCCAACTCCCCCCACAGAGCCCCGAAACCATTGACTCCGTCAATTCCGTATCTACGCCTAATGCTTGTTTTTTCCCATTAAGTTCCATCCCAATCCCTCTGCTCTAAGCGTTTATTGAGTTATCCGACCCCCCCCCCCCATCGGACCCGGACCGGACTTGACACTGAACATCTGAGGCGATAGCTCTTTCCACCCTACAAGTTTCATTCAAATCCGATCACCCGTTCAAAACTTACGCATGCCACTAGATTCCGGACTCACTATCCTTCCACTCCCCCCACGATGTTCGGATCGGGGAAACGACTATTCTCAAGTCAATCAGTTCGGATCCCTCACATATCTGCCAAATTTCATCGTCCTAGTACATCAGGAAGTATGTCATTGAAGTATGTCAATGGCGTATCTAGGACTTGTGCTTGTTCTTCTCACCAAGTTGCATCCCGATCCCTCCAACCCAAGTGTTTCTCCAGATTTCCCGTTCCCTCCTCCAACTCCCCCCAGTGTAATCGGATCCGGACCAGGTTTAAAGTGCGAGGTCTCAGACACGAGATCATCCTAAATATCAACTTTCACCAAGACCCGACCACCCGCTCGCAAGTTAAAAATACCTAAATTTTTGGCTCCACCCTCCCTCCCCCCCCCCCCCCCAGATGGTCGGATCGGGGAAGTGACTATTTCCTATTTAATCTGGTTCGGTCCCGGACCTGCCTGCCAATTTTCGTCGTTCTAGCACATCAGGAAGCACCGAACTCGAGGGATCACTAGAGATTTGGACCCTCCCCCCGAACTCCCCAAATGAGCGGACCCGTTCCGGTTATGTCAGTCACATATCTAGGACTTGTTCTTGTTCTTTCCACCAAGTTTCAACCGGATCTCTCCACTCTAAGCGTTTTCCAAGATTTCCGGTTTCCCCCTTCAACCCCCCCCCCCCATGTCACCGGATCCGGTCTGGATTTGAAACGGAACGTCTGAGACACGACATCCTACCATATACCAAGTTTCATTAAGATCCGATCACTCGTTCGTAAGCTAAAAATATCTCATCTTTCCTAATTTTTCCGGATTCCCCCTCCCTCCACTCTCCTACAGATGGTCGGATCGGGAAAGCGACGATTTCTAGTTTAATCTGGTCCGGTCCCTGATACGCCTGCCAAATTGCATCGTCCTAACTTATCTGGAAGTGCCCGAACTAGCAAAACCGGGACCGACAGACCGACTGAAGGACAGAAATTACAATCGTTATATGGCACTTGGCCAAAGGGCAAGTGCCATACAAAATAGTGAAAATATTTACGAGGGTGGTAGATAAGTAACTCTGACCTTGAACGACAACTCAGTCTGATGTAAGAGGTAATACCACTTCTGATTAGTCACAAGTTCCTTAACCGTGCCTACTTGGGTCTTCAAATCCATTACATTAGCAGTACATTAGTTCAGAGTCAGATAACCTTTTTAATCTGAATCTAGCTAGGCTACCATCCTCAGGCAAGGCTAGGCTACCCCTTCTGTAATGTGCTAGCAGTCAAGGCAGTGTTTCCACTCACAAGTATTCAAAGTCATGAGAAACTATCCAAAAATCATGAGTAACACGTGAAGTTTGTGCTAGAAAATCATGAGAAAAGTCACGAGATTTTGTGAAGAAAATATACGAGTAAATCGTGAGAATTTCGAAAAGTCATGTGGATTTTAGTTAGCAGTATATTGGTTCCAAGGCTTTTGAGCTCCAAACATGGAGGTAGGTGGCTCAAAACATATCTGGGGTGCTCAAAATACAACTGACTAAATTACCCCTTCCCCCTAGGCTCGAGAATCACACTGGGTCATTCACTGCAGAAGTGCAAACAAGTCAGTAGTTCCGTCTTGCCCCTCAGCAAAGCCGCAAATTCTTTGCTTTAATTTGGCAAGTGGTCCTAAGGCTCAACATCATTGACACACCCTTCCCCTAAAGTTTCGTCTTGCCCCTCAGCAAAGCCGCAAATTCTTTGCTTTAATTTGGCAAGTGGTCCTAAGGCTCAACATCATTGACACACCCTTCCCCTAAAATAAAGAGTAGGGGAGAGTCAGGTAGTAAGACACCGCGTGTAGTATGACACACTCTCGGAACTATTGGTTCTATTGGTTTTATTCATATGTGCTCGCAGCAGCTAAGAGACATCTACTATACGAAGGAGAAAACGAGTTTTCCAAAAAAAATAATTACTCACTAAGAACTTATGCTCAAAAATATGTTTTTGACCCTCAAAGTAAGTTTTTTGGTCTTACTATGAACTCCCATGTGAGTAAGGTGCTCATGTGAGTAAGGTGCTATAACATAGGATAAACATTTCTTGCAGGGACCTAGGTAAGGTATCTAATTATCATAAGCAGTTGAGAAGCTGCTGGATATTCACTCAATTTAGGAGGAAATGCAGATCCCATAAAAATCGAGAGTCAAGTAGTACAACACACTTTTTGTCGGCTTGTATGACATGTGTAATAGTACCCGACTAACATTTTGACATGTACGATTTCTGTTCTATCTGAATGGTTCTATTATTTCCTTAGTAGTATATTTATATAAGTACTGAGACTCATAATATGCAATAAAAATGTATGAAACCTTCGTTTTTCGGGTTCAGTTGCCCATGGGGGGTGGGGCAGGGGGAATCGCCTTGGAATCATGAGGAATTATTACCCATGATTCTCATTTTTTTTGTTTTTTTTTAATGAAAATTTTGAGTAAAAAGATCTGTCATCCTGAACCGAGGGTGTGTGATACTACCCTCTACCGGCGGGTAGTATGACACAGTTACCATGTCCCGAATTAAGGCTAATAAAACTGTGAGAGAGAAAAATCTGAAGAACTTTTTTTTTCAGGGAACTGAACGACAAACAAAAAAAATGTGTCATACTACCGAGCTCTCCCCTACACACTGTCAGAAGTTTTGTAACAGACAACACAAGGATGCACAGGTTCAACAGACAAAAATTCAATAGACAACACTTGGGATGTAATCTGTTGTGATTTTGAATTTTATGCATAACAAGCGTTGCTGAAGAGCTGTAAAATACAGAAAATACATCTGCTGAATTTTCCTATATCATGAAGACTAACAAAAAAGTCAACAGATGCGTTTTCTGTATTTTTCGGCTCTTTGGCAATGCTTGTTATGCATAACACTTCATATATAACGTTTTCACAAATCACCAGCTTGACTGAAAAGCTACCAGACAAGTTTTGCAAAAACCCTGGCTCGAGTTTATCAGTTTCAAGTTTAATATGCATTATACAGGAGAGGTACACAACCTCAAACAAGATTTCAAATATCCAGAACAAATCTATCTGGCTTAAAAAGGAACCAAAAAATATGACAAACATACTAGATTGAAGCTAACAGAATGGTTTACATATTGAGGAACTAATTTTACATCAACATTTCTAGTTAGCCTACACATATTTTTGTTTTCAACCAGCATCACCTCATTTTTACCTGAGCTCAGATTGCTTGCCATGATTTACTAGGCTAAGTGATGAAAAAGGTAGAGTTACTAAAGTTAATAGCCGGAAAATCAGGTTCAAATCAAATAAAAGGCAAATAATCCGAATATTTTTGGACAAAAAACTGTTCAGTTGACTGTGATTATTTTGACTGTGAGGACAGCAGGGAAATTTCATTTTGACATTTTTATTGCTAAATTTGAAGCTGTGTAAAGATGAGGTGAGGTACCTGCAGGTACCCCTCCCCCCCCCCCCCAAGTTGTGATGCCCCTGGGGAGAGGTCCATATTACTGAAGTGACAGAAACAAAATTCGGGTGACAAAGGTAAGATTCCGGTGGCAAAGGTACGGTAACAAAGTCACCACAAATTTACTGAGTCCTCACAGAAATTTGTGTACTGGCAATGCAGCTTGTATCCTATGTTAGTATTTTGGCAGAAAACTATTGTAACAATAGTTGCATTTTTTGTCTCTGGTTCCTGTTCCATGTTCTGTGTTCACAGTTGTCTGGTTTGAGTAAAAAACAGTGTTTTGCTAACGCTGTTCCGTGTTTCATCGCTGTTCTGACGAAAAAACAAATTTAGGATCTTGAGCATGTCTTAAGAGGAAAATCTGTTAAATTACAAGTTATTCCAAAGCGACCATACTTTAGGATCCAGCTTTATCCTCCCAACTTCTGCAATTCTTTCTTTTCTATCTGTGAATCTCTCTGCAATTTTCTGTATGAACAGTAATAAAACATGCTAGAAGAGCAAGTTCCTTGTTTTGCAAAACAGACAGCGGAACAGAGAACACAGAACACGAAACAGCGTACAAAAATGGGAAACAGTGTGTTCTGTGTTTTGACAAAAATGGGAAAAATATAAAAACAGAGAGAAAACAACGAACATAACAGAGACAAAAAATGCAACTAGGCCTAATGAAGAAGTAGAAGCTGGCTTTCTTTGAGATACTGTACTGTTTACACCTCTTTTTGAAGTTTCTGTGGTGAGTTAAAGACAACCAAAGCCGGGCAATGGAATCAGCAAGTTATTTTATAAGGGAAATAGTATAGGCCCCAGTCCACTGCCAGTCCAGTAGGCCTAGAATCCTAGATTGGAAAAAAAAAACATGAGATCTCACATGAAACCATGAGAAGTGGAAACACTGAGTCGAGGAAAAAATGCAGCTAAGCAAAATACTCACGGCTGATCTTGTAACGTTTTCTCTCGTACTTGGCAAGCACTTGGGCAACGAATAAACAGTTAAATTATAACTAACCCAAACCAAAACAAAAGATATTCTTCCTTTCTTCTTTTAAGAATGAATATAACATAGAGCGGCACGGCACGGCAGCCCATATTTCCCAAAAGAAAATAACAGATGGCGCACTGTACTGCAATAAGAATCTTTTAAGACCCGTTACCCGTATTCAGCGTAAAGAGTGTTCTTTAAGCTTTAAGATAAGGCTGAAAAGGCAAAGTATTTTTATTCGTGAAAGAAAATAAGCCTAAACGGTGCTTTTAAAGCAAACCTTGCCAGCACCTCACACTATACACTGCGTATGTTTGAATACTGTAAAACTCGGCTCTGCTTTTAATTATCGACGGCTTTGACTTTTTTAAGCCTCTAATTTCCTGCAAAAAAACTCGGCAAAATTCAGATACCAGTTTTTCATATCAAGAACATTGTACACGAACATAAATATTCCTCCAGCCCAAGCTGACGGCAAATCAATTTGATAGTGTCAAACGTATACGTCATTTGAATTTTACTGTATTTCGGCCCTTCTTAGCAAGGTCCTCTTAAGGCACAGGACACTCGTCGGTCGCTAATACGTATAGAAAATCGCGGATCAAGTGCGAAAAAAATTAGTGAGTTGTCGTTACCAAATTTAACGTGCAACATCTGAAATTTGGGTCTCCAGGAAATAATGAATACCGTTACAAAAATAGGTGGCAATGGCAATAATGGGCGTCCCGAGGAGGGCGGGTGGCGCACCCCCCCCCCTCCCCCCCCCTATGTTTTGGGCATACAGTCAAATTTTTTCCGAATGCGAAAAATTCGGTCTAAACGGGCATCGTGGCGAAGCCGTGATGCCCTTTTCATGATATTATGTGTTCCCACATTTCCAAATTGGATGATTTAACGTGTTTATCGGTTCCCCTTTCTTTATCCAATTTGCTCATTCATCCAACTTTTGTTCACTCGGCATCAATTCCACCGGATTCGGTCAGTCCCTTCGTAAATTCGATGATTTAACCTGTTTCTTTGGTCTCATTCGTTAGCGAATTAAGTAATTCATCGGACTTTCCTCAAGTCCATATCTATTCTATCGCATTCGGTCAGTCCATTTCATAATTCGGTCATTAATCAGATTCATCTGGTTCTGATTTGTGACCGAATTCGATAATTCATCCAACTTTTGTTCAGTCCGCATCGATTTCACCGCATTCGATCCATCCCTGCGTTAATTCGGTGTTTAACCTGTTCACTCGCATTCGGTCAGTCCATTTCATGATTAAATTCGGTGAGATTCATTTGGTTCTGATTCGTTACCGAATTTGGCAATTCACCGCATTTTTCTTTAACCCGTTTCTGTTACTAGACTTGCCGAATTCGGTTATTTTAGGTGGTTCTAACAAGACTTTTATTCCATTACGAAATTCGGTTGTTATACCGCTCTCGATCTGTTTTAGTTAGTTTTCGGTATAGTACGAATTCTTTATTTGCTTCAACCTAGTTACTGAGTTCTCTAATTTAAGTGGCATTCGTTTAGCTCTCGTTCTTTACCATTTACGGTAGCTTCAGCTGGTTGATGGTCATTTTTTACTTCTTTGGATTGCAGTACTTCACGAATAAACACGTCTCTTGAAGTGAAAACTAGCCTACTTTTGTTCGCTGTAAATTCCGAACAAATGTAGCCTACTTTGGATCCATGTAACCCTGGATCGCCCCTTTCGTTTCGCCAGACAGCTCTGGGTTTAGTAGGTAATCTTGGGATCGCAAAAAGGCACTTTTTTCATCAGTTTTTTGTCATCACTAGTTAGACAAAGGGTGTGTCATGTAGTTGGTGTTTGAGACTTGGAATTTTGGGGGGCTTGAACCATGTTAATAGCTTGAATTTGAATGGAAAGTAGTCAAATGTTGCAATAAAAAAAGGCGGATTAAACAAATTTCGCCTGCGGCGCCTTAATTAATTTTGGGTACAACAGTTAGCCACGTTGTCGCTATGCAGCAATGCCTTTTTTTTTGCGATTATATAAAGTCCTGTTGGCAAAACTCGGAAATATCTTCCAAAGGTAAAAGGCTAGTGACGGCGTATCCATAAAACAAGAAGCGGAAAAGCGTGAAAAAGCGCCAATTTTTCTGTTTAGACTTGTTTGTATAAACTCTGCAACTTTTTACGTTGTAGCTTCATGAATGCAACTCGCTGTGTTTTTAGATTTTTTTTTTTAACAAATTCAGTAAAACTCAGGCATTGATTCGGCCAATTTTTCCCAGGTTCGCCCCCCCCCCAATGAAAAAAAGGCTCGGGACACCCCTGATGGCAATACAGGTACTAAGTCTATCACCGTTATGCATATTTGACGGGGCAAAACGGATAAGTCAGCTACATTTTATTCGAGCTATATTTCGGCCCTTCTTGGCAAGGGTCCTCTTCAGGCTCAAGCTGGAAAATAAACTTTTGCTGGAAAGTTATTATTAATAGTCTTATTTTGCTCTATTCCAGTGCGAAGACTCACTGCAGCATAATGATCTTGTTTCACTGCAGGCACTTCATCGAAAGGACCAATAGAATGATGTTGCCATTTAGACCCTTGGGTCTAAATCCTAAGATTTCCGCATCAAACCTACATGACAAATTGCCTACAGCAGAAGAAACCATGTTCTATAAAGACGTCCTAGACCTACTACTGAAAGCAGATGTATAAGTTTATTGAGACCAAGGACGTAAACCAGACAACCTCACTTATTTTCCAGGGCAAAGAACCAACCCTTGACTCCCTCGAGCCCTGTCATTCAAGTATGGCCCAAGCTGCAGCGAGGAGAAGTGACGGTGAGAGGATTCCAAGCACTGTGCCATCGATGGAAGGAAGGAAAAACTGTCACCGAGACTCTCGCTAAGACAGTCTGCTCGGAAAAGAGAACGTTCACGTTTTGAAGCCCTAAACTGACATTCCGGCCAAACAAAAGCCGAGGTTGCTCATGTATTTGTTCGCCTCCTTTATCGTATCTTTAAACTTTGACTGGAAAGCAAACTTATTTGTGTGTTTTTTAATTTAATGGAATACACTGAATTATTTGGATTTTGCAACGTGATTTAATTATTTTACACTATCTGCTCTAGTCGACGTTCAGAAAATCTGCGGCTTTCCCCATAACGTAAATTCTACTATGAGGCGGGAAATTTTAATCTGAACACAAACGCGGCTTTTCAATGGGCAGTGTTGAGGTTGGTGAAGATTGTTTACTGCCTGAAAAAAAAAAAAAAAATAGAAATCTTTCTCGTAAGGCATACAACAAAAATTAGATCTTCAAGCCAATTTAAAGGACCCCTCGCACTATTTGCTCTTCAACTTACAGCATTTTAATATATTGGAATACTTTAGAACTAGGCTGTGATTTCAACAAATAACCCACGGTTTTGGTTGTTTTAAGCCTTTTCCGATACCCGTTGACTTCTAACGAAAACAGGGAAGCAATCTACATAACCGGTTTTTCTGATGGAAAAACGTCTCGCAGACAACCGTCCACATCACGATAAACATCGAAGGTAGCAAAACACTGCAAGTGAGAAAATCAACGTGGTTTGGTAAAAGGGTAAAAATGTACCGTACGAAATTGGGGTCTCCGGGTTTAGAAATAAATGGAGTGATTATGGAAGTAGGTTGCGTTAGTATTATAGGTAAGACAGGTCCTTTAAGTGAATAAGTGATGGGTAACTAGATTGTACTATCCCAGCCCTTTTCGGTTAAACTTTAATAGAAGAGGTTACCTATTATACACCTTTTTGGCAAGTGGTCTTGTTTGTCGTTTGATTGGGGACGGTTTTCAGCACACACGAAGGAAGAGGGTAAAATATGTCACCGTCGATAGCTGACAATCTGACGATGAATCCGTTGCCATAATTCGTGTAGCGGGAGCTGCGGTATCACGGCATTGTCCTACATCACCTGTCCGACTTCCGCCCCAAACAAATACCAACTCTCATCTAAGGTCTTTGTCCACCTATGGCATCAAGTTTCGCCCCTTTAAATTGAATTTAAAATTGCATTGAGCTGAGCAGTAAGTCGACTTAGATTTGTTGGTCCCTTTTGTAATGTTTTAGGCTTGTTTTCTAGCCAGAGTCGGAGGGACCCTGGCCATGAAGGGCCGAAATATGGCAGGGATAAATCCCCCTCGACTTGTCAGCGCCATCAAAATCAATTTCCTAATTGTTGCTGTCGTAATCCTGAAACTGCTGGCCAAGGACTTAATGAATTTAATTACATAAAGCCCATGGCGGAAAAAAACTTGAACACCAGAACAAAGAAAACAAATAAAAACAAAAAATCAACATCTATAGAAATGATTCTCCTTGGGATATGTTCATTTGGGCCTGTAATTCCTCGTCCAATCCTCACTCTAGCCTTTGACCAGAGGCCCAGAGTGAGAATTCCCTAAAAAAATGTTTTAGCTCGGACGGACATGCCCCCCGAGTGCGCGATCCCTCGCGTGTCTGCTTCCTTGATTTCCCGACAGTTTCGGGGATTTAGAAGCGCCTGAACAAACATACGTGTGCCACGGCGCCTGGAGAAACAATTTGAGATTTTCGAGAGTTGATTCCCGGCATGCAGTAGGGAAACTACAAAAAGGATTTGCACGACTGATATGGGATTTGCATAAAAGTTGATGACCTTTTATATGTACATGGTAAGATTTTTGTTGGGAGCGTCAGTGACGATGTGTTTGACTTCGTCCTTCTGTATGCGAAATAATTTTCGTACGGGTCGAGATATTTTGATCAAGATTGTGTATTTCCTTCAGCCTCTAATGGTTGGAGAATGCGAATTAGCTGATAGTCAAAGATATGAAGACATCATAACTATCATCTGTGTTAGGACGATATTCGTCATCGCCCAAAAACGACAAACCTAATCTTTAGAAGAAGAAGACGCGTAGATTTTATGTTCGCGATTTGTTCGCTGTCGATTCTCGGACGAAATATTCTTCCGGAATCGGACTAGTAGAATTACCTTTTTTGTAGATCGGTTAGATTAGACTGTTGTGAGATCGCTGATTTATAGGTCGCTTAGAATAGAGTTGGACCAGAGCAGGCGTGCGGAATCTAAAACTGCACTTTGTTAGTTTACAGTGTCAGGGGTCCGACTGGAAGCTCTCGAAAGTTGTTAATGTGTAACAGAATATTTTCAACGAGGGTTCAGGTAGAATTTCTAAAGAATTTCGTAGTTTTTTCTTTTCTTTTTGGGGGTTATGGTTCTGCTCTTTTGGGTTTATGGTTCTAGCGTTATTCTGATTGATATTTGGGTTTTATGATAATACATCTGTTCTTATTACCTAAACTGAACCCATTACTGAAAGTGGGTAAATCGCGGGGTGTACATGTGCGCCACATGCATCTGTACTAAAAAATAATCATGCTCAATAGTGCGAACACACAGTCAAGATTGCTGAGTTGGGTTTTCCTTTTCATCATCAAGTTGAAAAATCTTAACTTTCCCGAACGGAACTGATGATATTTGATAGTGCATACGTCAGCTGAATTTTATTAGAGTTATATTTCGGCCCATTTTTGCAAGGCCGCGAGAGTCCTCTTCAGGCTCAAAACCGCTCAAGTTGGAACAAGGCCACAGGCTTCGATGGGATCCCAAAAGTCTAACATTTGGTTCAAACAATTGTGTCATGTCTTCGCCACAGTCGTCGTCAGACTCCTTGAATATTTGTACTGTTAAAATAAAGGTCAAAAATGGATTCAGCATATCTCTTTGCCCGAATACCGAATCTCGAATCAATTTCAGAAACAACTCGGACCAAATTTCCAGTTTCAGCCGAATTCGTGATGAACCATTTGTCCAGCAAGAAAACCAAGTTCAGATATGGATTCAGCGGACCTCCTTACCCCCTCAATGAATATCTTATTAGCTTATAAAAAATACATGTTTTTACCGTAAATTCGAAACCCCTCCTTTGCCTCTAAACATAGGACTAAAGGACACATCTACGAATTCGACCTGTACTTTACTAGTGAATCCTCATTGAACAACATCCTCGCTTGAACAACACATATTTGTTCGGTGGAACATGATATATTAACCCCTTCGACCTTCGTTTACACTAGATCTCTCCGGAGTCCATAGAATAAACAAAGGATATGTCGTCATCATCCACGCGCAGAGCTATACTAGTTTGAGAATTAAGGGGTAGGGACTACTATAGCCGGAAATTGGTTTACAAATTTTGTGTCCGGTTTTTGCCCGATTTCGGGTGAACTACTTGTCCGGCAAGAAAATAACTTTCATATTCCGATTCAGCATCTCTTCTTGCTCCTAAATCAATTATCTCAATAGCTTTGAAAATATATTTTTTGTTGCCCCTTAATTTGAGACCCCCACCCCTAAATCTAGGGCTACAGAGCGCGTCTATGAACTTGACCTTACCCTTGATCCACAGAATCCTCACTCACACCAAGTTTCATCAAAATATCTCATTCCCTTCGAGAGTTATCGTGCTAACAGACGGACAGACGGACAACTTTTGCGATGTCATAGGTATCCCTCCACTTACGTTTTGGGATCCCAAAAATCGCAAAAAACTTGTGGAAAAACGAACTTGTGGAAAAACAAACTAAAGATTCTAGCTTAGCGTTAAGTATTGACTTCGTGAATTCCTTTGTGAGAGTTGCTTGGAGTTTAAAAGATTGCTGTGATATCATTTTGGACATGTCTGCTGTTTTTGCTGCTCGATTGGGTCGTTGATCGGGTAGAGATTTTTTCTGCATTTGGATTGACTTTGGTTTTGTTGTAAAGAAGAGCTTGAGGTCTGATTTCCTTTCGCTGATGATGCCGTTCCATGTTCTAGTAGTGAGTGTCGATCCTTGAACGATTTTTCATAATTTCGACGGCATCTCTTACAGTTTGATGAAGTCGCAAGGGAGTTGATGATGGTGCCAAAAATCAGGCCAGGAATACTTTTGATGTATAACTCTCCATGTCCAAGAAGATTTGTCACAACAAACGCTGTTGATTAGTTGACATAGGATTTGAATCATCGTTCGAGTGACTTTTCTCGTTCTTCCCGAGGTTTACTGACGTGTTTCTGACTTAGTCATACAGAGTATTCCAATTCGCGAGCACGCAACCCTGATTGTCTGTTCACGGCATTATCAAGGGCGATCTAGTCTTCGCCTTTATCTCGCATGAATCGTCGGGTCCTGCAAAGAGGATACCGGGTGTACACAAATCAAATCGTCTAAGCAACCCCTCGCTGCTTAAGATTTTGCCAGAGTAGTGCTGAGGATACAAGATTAGGATTTCCTCGTTGGATTTTCTGGACTTTCGTAGTAAAGTTGAAGAAAACCTTAACATTTCCCAGTGGAATTGATGATGGTGTTGAAAATCCTGATGGGATCTCCAGCCCGTGAGCAACTCGGGATACAAATATGAACTCCTTTTTTCTAGAGTTAAAATAGACGTTAATAATGTCAAGTAAGAGAAACCAGCTTCTCTTGATGGGCAAAAGTGGATCCCAAGGATCTAACGATGTACACATTGCCATTGTTGGTGCAGCGGGATGCGGTAAATCAGGTATGTTTTGATTCAGATTCAGACTTTCTTCAAAAACACTTAGGTGTTAAAATAGAGAATTGTGGTGTAGACTAAGGTAGAAGCAATTACCGGTTGACAGAATGATTACTGTAAAAAATACTGTAGCTAACAGAAATAAAGTAACACCAATTTAGATTTTCGGGGTGGGGGGAACTGGATTATTAAAATGATGGGAAGTAAAGATTTTAAAGAAATAAGAATTATTGGGAAGTTCCTCAGGTTAGCTTTTAAACACCAGAAAGATTTCTTCTGATGGGGAAATTGTGTTTTTAGTGCTAATAAAGTATTCAGTGTAAATTAAAAATATTAAGATTGTGTTAGTGTGTATATGCGCATGTAAGATTGTTCACTTTTTGTTTCGTTTTGTTGCATGATGGCCGGATGGCTTTAATCTGCAAATAAATCATTCATTCATTCAATCATTCAATCATATAAGGTTTGGAGCAACAAGCTGACCATTCATTGCAAAAGAAGGACGGTTTGCCGGAAGTGGAACCGAAGTTATATATTATCCGTCGCATATCATCTTAGGGGGATAACCAGATGATCAAGAATAAACCCTGAAAATCTTGTTTTCGTATTTCTTCTTCTAACATCAGCCAACATTATCCGCAACTATCAGAAAAGAAACAGTCAGCCCTTTCTGACGTCAATTCATCTGGCTCGTGAATTGTTCAGTGGGTCAGGTTTCTTCTTCAAGAATTGGCTTATTGTATGATTTGCATGCAGAATTTCCACAGGATCCTAGAAACGAATTATAGAATAGAATTAGCTGACACCACATATTTATCCGTATTTTTACTTTTGTATTCATACAGCAGCTAATGGTTTCTTCAATTTTCTTCTTAAAGAATCCCGCTTGCTTATTCTGCGTTCTTCGATATCCCTTGCTCCCTTATGGAATTAGAAGCTTTTGAAATCCCCAGTTTTCGCCGTTCTTTCGTTTTTGTACTCGCGTCTTTTTAGCGCTGTTTCGGTCTTACAGAGTTGTGCCCGTAACGCAGCGCAAACTTTGCAAAAGGTTGAGGGTCCGCCGGTAACTCTTTCAAACATTAGAATATGAGAAGCTTCAACGTCATGTTTTGACTTTGGAAGTACATGACTGTTTTGGACTTCTTTTGCTTTGCTTGCATTTCCACTTTTAAACCACGGCGCGTTCATTTTTCAAAAATTTTGCTCCCAGAGGCCACGCGAGAGAGCGTGAACGCTGCATAGAGTCGAGAAGTACTAACAAGATAAATTGTAAATTCGCGTGGAAAATAATAGTATTTTCGAAAATGATATCCGTGGGCCATTTCATCGTGAAAAATATTATTTTTAGTAGGCTAAGAGTGGCGCTTTAAGATGCATTTTTTGCTTGCCCATGTGGGTAATTCCGTTACCCATTCCGTTACTCCGCTGTGGAGTAGGATTTATATCTGTGTGGAGGGGGGGGGGGGGGGGATTTGAAGGGGGACACCGGAATTTTCTTGAAATGCTTAGCGTCGAGGGATCGGGTTGGAAGTTGGTGAGAAGGACAAGCGTACTCCCTAGACATGTTCTTGACAGAACCAGATCATACTGGGGGGCTCTTTGTGGGGAGTTGGCGCGGGGTTTTCGTTTTTCTAACCAACATCGCATTCGGCCACGGTAGCACTGAGGATGAAGCAAGAACCGGAAATTTGCAGACATGTTCCCATTCGAGTTAACTTCTAGAATGAGAAGATCAGAAGAAGAGATGTCAGAGATGAGAAGTTTATGTGTCCTAGTCGTATTCGGCCACAGTGAGGGGAGTTAAGGCAGAGTCCTGGAAACTGTGTGGCTAGCATAGGGGTCAAATAAGTGAAGTGATTTGAATGACACTGAAATGATTTTGGAAAGGAGAGAGACCATGTAAGTGACATATTTTGGGGTCCGGACCGGATTTGAGCACGGATGAGGGGTACCAGAGTTTCCCGAAAAATGCTGAGACTCGAGTAAACTTGATAGCAGGTAATGCTTAGATGATACGTTTATCTTTCTGAACCAGATTCGGCCGCGGTAGGGGGAGTTTGAGGAGGAGGGGTACCGGAATTAATGTGGCACTCCTAGGGATCAAACTACTGCGATGAAACATTTGCCTTAGATGATCCGAGTCGGTGCCGGAGATGCTCATAACCGAGTGAAACTAGATTATTTTCTAGGTCCCACGCAAGGGGGGTTGAAGGGGGTATTTTGTGCCGTTGGAGTTCTCATCTACATTCTTGCAACACTTAATTGTAACAAGTGCCATATGAGCTCGTAGCTCTTTTTTAAATGGCAATGCATCCCATAAATTTCGAGATTTTCTTGTTGGCACTTCGTCAACTCATGGCCTTCTTTATCAACGAGTTGTTGGTGGACCTTGAAGCTTCTAGCAAGTACGGCCCACTCGCCTTTCTACTCGCACTTGTTTGTTACATGGTTTGGCAGCCATCTACCTGTCGACTCCCTTCTTGAAGTCTTCGTAAAAACCAATAAAAGACGGCACCTTTGAAAACAAACAAGGGAAGGTCACTGTCCGTTTCCTTGTCACGACATTTGCCACCCATCAATCTTTCTTCATACCTGAAACAATTGGTCATTCAACAAAATGGCGCGCATCCCAAGAGGAACCATGGAGATAAACATACCTCTCGCGTCGTAGGAAACAGTGCCAGCCAAAAACTCAAGTTCAGTGCCCTGTGATGAGCTACAGCTGTTTAACTTACAGTTACAGAAGATATTTCGTGAGGAGTAGTTGATATTACGGAAATCTGGTATAAACAACGAGTATTGCGAATACAGCTTCACGTTTTCCGTCTACAAAATCTTACAAGGACCCCTCGCACTATTTACTTTCAACAAATAACCCACGGTTTTGGCTGTTTTAAGCCTTTTCCGAGACCCGTCAACTTCTAGCGAAAACAGCAAAACAATTTACATAACAGGTTTTTCTGATGGGAAGACTTCTCGCAGATAACCGTCGACAGTGTGATACACATCGAAGATAGCAGAACACGGCAAGTGAGAAAATCAGCGTGGTTTTGTTCGAGGGGTTAGAATGTACCGTGCGGAACTGGGGTCTCCGGATTTAGAAATAATATGTTGTGGTTATAGAAGTAGGATCCGTTAGTATTATAGGTAAGACAGGTCCTTTAAACACCGGCCAATGAGCCACCATTTGAAACCTGAGTTTCTATTCATGAAAGAAATCTTCTGCTCTTAGAGCTTCTAAAACAATAGTTATAAAATGTGACCTGCACTACAGATATCTGAGCAGTGACCGTAAAATCCACCTTGTATGTTGATAGTCGCTCTAGTTCGACTTAATCGTCCTGAAACTGCATCCATTTTGGTCAAAAAAGATGGAACCCCTCGATAGTTTAGAATATATATATATATATGTATCTACGTGTATTTAAAAGCCAGTGGCCATATACTCAACTAAAAACACAAAAATAAACAAAAAAGAAAAACAATAACACTCAACACGTTCAAGATTCATCTGACGTAATTATAGATCGAAGACGGACTGAACACAAACAAGTTGACGTTGCCTGGGCAAGTGAGGGGTTCTAGCAAATTCTGGCCGGTTTCACCGACGAAAGTGCTGGGAAGCTACGCTTTTGTTTATTCTCTTTGCTACCGTTTAACAATTGACTCATCAACCCCTCGACACTTTATAATGTTTTTTTGTTTCCCGTAATGACACATTCATTCATCATCTGATCAAGGTCTATGACTTTGCGTCGAAAAAAATAGCTCAAAAAGGGAGTTACAAAATATTTGAAGCTATTTGAACGTATGCAAGAGTGGACATGGTGACTTATGAAAAATTGTAATTTAATCTTATAAGACCTTGTTAGTAGAAACTTTGTAAATGCGAGAATAATAACTCCATCTTCCGTCACAAGGAGGTTCTTGCGGTTAAGGAAGATCCAGTGTATGCTGCGGAGAGATTACCAGAATTTCTGTCTCATGTGCCAACCTTTATGTTCGCACCATCATTACAAAGGTGCGAAGCTTCCATACTCTGCCTTGCGCAAACGATAAGACGTTCCGACTGAAAACTGTCTGAATTTTTCTATTCTGTTTATTCGTCTCGTTTCAGCAATGACCGTTCGCTTTATGACGCGTCGTTTTATAAGCGAGTACGATCCTGACCTTGAAGATACGTACGTGAAGCACGATGTGATAGACGGCCAAGAAGTGACGTTTAGAATAATGGATACGTGTGACAAGGTAAAAGGCTGGCGTCTCCCTTCCTAGGACAGGTGCAGAATAATGGTCTCTTCCCTGTTGTTTTCACATTTGTGAATTATAAAACGGAAGAATGCTTGGTAGAGCCGATGAGCTAAATAGGGATAGTTCTTACGTTGAGCTTATTGGGAAGTGTGATTGCTCAGAAGTCCTAAGACGGTATGGTTTGTGCCTCATGCGTGTATTGCGCAATCATGGCTGAACAACTTGAATTTTTTTAGAGTTTCATAATACTATCAGCAGAAACTAGTGAGCAGACCTGGTAAATAGTCTAGTTAAGCACTACTAGCTTCTACTATTCTGGATCCCGGAGCTGAGTACAATGCGGCCATTCGACGATCTTGAATCCAGAATCTCACTCTGCTGCAAGCTTCCCCAATGGATGATCCAAGAAAGAACCCGAATTTTCAGATAAAACAATTTTTCATAATCAAGATTATTTGAGAAGAAAGTCATAGGAGCCTATCTATATTCCAATGCAATTTAAAACTAAACTGTCACACAAACTGGTTTCATCTGAATTGAAACCCTAATTTCAGTCTGCTGACAGTCCCCAGAGACATTAGGATGCAGTTTCCTCAAGCGCTACCATGACAAAACATGCTCCATCTCAAAATTCTGCGCAGAATAGTAGACTCTTTTTCAGTTGATTTGCCAATTTGTGCTGTTATGAGCTAATGTGACAAGGATTTTTTTTCCATCATAAATCCATGGTCTTTCTTGGAAAAATTGGCAATCAGATCAGGTAAATGCTTTTTATTTAATTTCTCTCTCATCATCTTACGTTGCCTTACGTTACGTTTCTTAAGTTGAACAAATTTCAACTCTTGATTTTTACGTTACGGAGAGCTACGTAGGGTTTTTACGTCGACGTAGCGTCCGTAAGTGTCTCAGTGTGAAGGGAGTACGTAAGAGCTTTTTTCAGTCTGAAGGGACCTTAACCCTCCGCGTTCTTTAACTTCACTCTTACGTAGATGAGGCCGAAATTACTTAAAGGACATGTTGTGCAGCAATGAATTCTCCTTTAGTAGTATTTTCGTCTATTCTCGTTACGGAGATTCTGCTATTAGAATTACATTGATTATCACGCTTGCCACGTTTGTTCTCTTTACGGGATGTATCAGGCCCCCAATCGTTGCTTCGGAAAAGCTTATTGGTCCGGAGAAGGCTATGCAAATTTAGCCAAGTTTTTTTTTATCCATGGCAAGCGACACGGGAAAAGGCTAAAAACAGGCGAAGCCGTGTGTATAGCTAAATAGCTTTCTCATAAGCATAAGCTAAGTTCGCTGGAATCTTCGCAGGAACAATACTTAGTGTGAGGTTTACTTTAAGGGGGTCTAGGCAAACCCCCCTGGACATACCCCCTCCCCTCCCGGTATCAAACCCTACTGGCAAAAACCCTTGGGTGCTACTCCCCCTGGCCAACCCTTCCCTCCCCCCCCCCCTGAATGCAATTGTATGGGAAATTAGAAAATCTTCTTAAAGAGTTCGGACTAGCCTAGACAGTTTTTCACCGATGCGGGTCCGTTTCAAGGACTTAATGAAGGCCCCAAGCCAGGCCCGTATCCAGGAATCTATTCCGGGGGGGTGGTGGGGGGGTGCCTTTGGAGGGGGGGGGGGTGCCTGCTGGTCAGACAAAAAAGTACAAAACACATAGATCAGAAGGAAAAGACTATAAAAATCGTTATTTTTGTACGTTTTTTTTTTTTTTTTTGGGGGGGGGGGGTTGGCCTTATGTCAGGGCTGTCTAACAACCCCCTGGTTGACCCCCCCCCCTGGATACGACCTTGCCCCGAGCAACCCTGCTTTGAGAAGATATATTTTGATATTTTTAGGACGGCAAGGACGCATCCCGTTATATGCAATGGACTGATGCTTTTATTGTCGTCTACAGCATAACTGACCATACCAGTTTCGTCGAGGCTCAGAAGTATCTCGAGCTAGTGTCTCAAAAGGATGTCTTCATCGGAGTTGTAGGAAACAAGTCGGATCTCGAAAACTCAAGGTCAGTTTTTAGCCTATGTTTGACTTGATGAAGGATGAGATGGATATACCAGGTCTATTCTCAGCCCTTAAGGCCTTTTCCCGCGGTCGAGCAAAGAGGCTTCGTCTCAGTTGTGGCTGGACATGAGTGTTTCCGCTGTCGTTTGTGTGGCCCACAAATTTGTTTCCGTGACGAATACAGGTTTTGTAGCTCCCAGTGTGGCTCAAATTAGTTCGATTTTTCAAATTTTTTAGTTGTGGCTGAGATTTCGATTTCGTGGCTCAATGTGTGGCAAGAAATTCAAATTTTGCGTCAAAACAATTCCAGAATATAAAAGTTGTTATTTATCTTAAAGACCCGTCGTACCTAATTAAACCTTCTTCCGTAACTGCATTCATTAATTCTTAAACAGACCCAAATTTCGTATGTTACGTTCCGTATGTTGCACACTAATCTTTGTACTTACCACCATTTACTAGTTTCCATGCGCATTACGCTCCCGACGAGTGTTCACGAAACGGGTGTTATGCGCAGTTATCGAAAATTCTGGATGGGTTCGCGACAACACAAGGCATTGAGAAGTCAGACAGTGTCGAAGTCCGGAGTGGTAAATGTAAAAATTTTAATGTGTAAACAAGTTTAGTTGGTACTTATCTACCGACTATACCTATTTTATTTCTACGCCCGCTTGTCTATTTTCTAAAGTCCAAGGATGTTAAATAAACACAAAAATCAAAGTAAAGCTTTTTTTGCCAAACTACCAGGAAAGGTTGTGCCTGGTGGTCCTGAATCCGGACCTGAGTTCAGGTTTTTCGATCTACTTCTCAGCACGAAAAGATCACATGAGAAAAGGAAAAATTTTTACTATGTTTTGGGCAAGAATTCTGATGTCGGATGAGCTTCTGACGCCACAAACATAGAAAACTGTACTAAGCCTTACAGCTAACGTATCGAATGGATGTGTGCTTGGAATACCTACACCCAAGAGCGGAATGTTAATAACTGGAACGCAATAGATATAAAACCTTGTAACGAGGAACAAAAATCAATCAATCATTTATTAATACCAAATTATCCACTGGATAGCATGGCCTGACGACAAAGTAATCGTACACTACATGACAAAAGAAACAATTAGAATAGTTATATACAATTGGTTTGTCAAATTAATTAAATTGGCCAATGTTGACAGGATACTGACACTGTGTCGAAACCCCTATCTATAGCGACTATTTCAGACAAGTAACCTTTACGGAAGGCTCAGACCTCAGCGCCCAGTACGAAGCAACCTTCCACGAGCTCAGTGTTGCCGAGAGCTACGGTCACGTCGAGTCCGTTTTCTTCTCAGTTGCCAGAGACTTCTTGAGACTCCAAGAAAAAGGTAGTGGAAGTTTCATGTCATCTTGGAGGAATCAGTCATCGATAGATGACAAATCTGTTGGTAAGTAGAACTACCGAAGCCTCGAAAGTGGAACAAATTTTTCTGACCTTCAGATATTTTGGGGGCCGGCATTGGCCCTCCTAGAAATTGGGTCCTCCTCGTGAGAGCTGATACGCACCGCACGAACGATGACTCAAACCCTGTGTCAACCAATAAACGGCGTTCGTTGGGGACAGCTGTTGTGACGCTTCCGGCTCTTCCGCTAGGTACACGGCGATTTTTCATCGACATGTAGAGTTATGGTGTACACCAGAGCCTCGTTTTTGTTGCATGCTGCGGGTCCACTTCTCGGTCGATTCCTGACTGATTCTTTTACATCCGTTTTTTGCACTGCAGTGCTTCCGAGGAAGACGGCAGCGCTTCTCAAGAATCACGGACTTGCTCACCGACCAAGTCCTTGCTTCCCTGCAAGGTGCTGCAGCGCTGCCGCTTCGACCAAGAAGAAAGTGAATCCAAAATCGCATATTGTGCAAAAGCAAAGAAGTGCTGCAGCAGCGATGCGGCAGCGCTATTGCAACAAAAACGAGGCTTAGAAGTCATTCTCGTTCACTGGATGACATTAAGTGGTAACGCCTTGGTTAACATACTTTAAGAAGGGGAAACCAATAGGTTTACACCACTCAATCAATGAATTTTATTTGAACCGTAATAGCACTAGGCTAATGCTCGGTTTCTATTCTGAGTAAAATCTGAGCGTATTTACGCGTGTGTAAACCCACCATAGTTTTCTGTTTTTTCCTGTTAATTCCCGTCAGTCCAAGAATTAGGATGTAAACTAGATCACAACAAACAAACGCGATAAACTATACTAAATTCGTTATAGTGAGCTAAATAATATTCAGCTTCCGCGACCACAAAATATCAAACTGGCCGACGATTTCTTCTTCCGACATATCTAAATGTCCACATGGTGATATACATAGTTGTTTCAATCCTCTTACACGCCACTCGATCTTCTCGAAGGTTTCGTAATCCTCTGACCAGGGCCAGGACTTTGACCGAGTCTTTGAGAAACTCTTCCAGATCAAACCACGATGCAAAATACGTCTTGTAAGCTCTAGAAGATCCACAGCGAACGGTTTTGGTACATTTGAGAATTAAGTTCTGGAGTGAAGTTTCATCTAGATCGGCGGGCACACTTTTGATAATTCCAATATGCGTGGGGGACTTTCACAGATGCGCTGACATCGTGTAGGGATTTCTTAGCTTCGTATGCTATAGTGTTGGCAGTAGCCTTATACCCAACTACGACCTTCCATTCGTTAGCTGAGTGCTTGAGCTCGGCTCAAGCTGCCGGGCACAGGCTGTCCAGAAATTCTTTCCTAGAACTCGTCGACGCGAGATCTTTAGGGCAGTTCTTTAGCACTACTGCGTAGGTAGGCGTAGTCTTAGGAGCTACCGATTTCGGAGACGATTCACCTGGGGGCCAGTTCAGGATGGACTGGCTAGAAACTGCGGCAAAAGCGTCAACTTTATGAGCTAATTCATTAACTTTTGACGTCAAGGTAGCAACTACCGCGTCGCCAGTCGTCTGGACCTCGCACGGTGAAAAGATGAGAAATTTCGGAATTCGACGTTTTTCTTTCGCAGCGAGACTAAGCCATTTACACATATTAAGCATAGTATCTTCGGATTTCTTATGCTTAACCCCACGAGTAGTGACGTTCATTTCGGAATGAGCCACTAGCTGGGCTTCCTGAATCACTTAGGGATCGTAGTAACTGATCATTTTCGCAGTTATCATGTCGATTTTCACACGGTCCAGCATCGATCTTGTAATAAAGTTCAGTATCGGATTGTGGATCAGTTTATCACCCATTCTGTCAGCAGAGGCGTTACTAGCCAAAATGTTTGGGGGGGGGGGGGGACGAGGCATTTACCGACTGGCTGGAAATTTTACCGACTTTTTCTGCAGAGGAAAACGACTGTTTTCAACAATAAAAATGACAGTTTTGAAAAAAACCGACTGATTTTCAGAAAAATCGACTATTTTGACGAAAAATCGACCAATTTTCAGAAAAAAACAACTTTTTCCATGAAAAAAATCAACTGTTTTCACGAAAATTCAAGGCGCTTCGCGCAGACTTAGTTATTTTTTTTCCCGACTGTCCGGCAGCAGTCGTGTCCCCCCCCCCCCAGTAGTGACGCCCCTGTCTGTCAGTCATTGCATAGCAGCAGCGTACACTTGCCATAGAAAATCGAATCAGTTAGTCAAATCAGTTCCCGGAGCTTATCACGTGCGCACTCGATCGCATTCAGTTGAAGACTCGAACTTTAATCTGGTTCTGGTTACCTTTAACCGTACTTACTACAGGCAAAGCTGCGTGGTATCTTGACATCGCGAGTTCTCGGGGAGTTCACACTGAACCCTACTGATAATTTCCTAAGTCATGTCTCTCCGGTCTCGACCGGCTTCTTTCTTGAAAGCAGGTATGGTTACGTCGTTTACCTTTTTCTGTAGTATTTCTTATCGCTTTCGTCAGCGACAGAATCTCTATGAGCGTGTTCCACCCTTGTAACAATAGTTACTATTAGTTACTATTTCCGTTCCATCCTCACGAAAAGTTACTACGCTGACCGTTCCAACCTTGTCGGAATAGTCACTAATAGTTACTATTTGCTTACCATGCTCGGGAGCGTGGTAAGCGTAGTAACTACGCATCTCTGGAACGTGATTGGTCGGATTCGCCCCTGGCGTGAGATCCTGCTGGAAAATAAAAAAATCGTTCCAGCCTTGACGGCAAAAAGCCAGAATTCGTGACGTCATGCGTAGTAACTACGGTAAGTAGGATGGAACACGCTCTATATTTCCGAGTTTTTACAGCCATCTATTATTTACAGGTCTTGGCGACAGGCTGAGAATTCTTGGCTCATCAAAGCTGAATTTACCGCGGGACCGTGACAACAAATTCTCATTATTTAAAGGAAAAAGCCTGAGAAACATTTTCCAATCCTAGCCAACGGAAAACGCTGCTTCAGTCTTCCCACTGAACCGGACATTTGACGAGTTCGGACATCCGAAACTTCCCCAGAAGAAACAGAACAATTATGACGAACGCTACTGTCGTTTTAGTGAAGATGACGTACAGTGTTGGATGGGATGCGAACTGGCCAAGTTGGTGCACTCACCGAGACACTGCACCGGTGTACGTCAAAAGACTTTCGTGCAGCAAGCCTGGCAAATAACAAAACGCATGTCTACAGATGTTTCTGTAGAGAGGTCCTTACAGTGCCTATAAAGAGTGCAGCCTACCCGACGATAACGGATATGAGAACAAACAAATAATATAACATTTCGAGGCATAGGACTTTCGACTTCGAGACTGAATTATCAAAGTTTGGTAACTTTTCTGAGAACGTAACTGATCGAAAACGTTTTCTTTGCTCTTTTTTTTTAATTCTTTAATCATAGATTCGTACAAAAGTTTAATCAGAAGTGAGAACTTAAAAGCATCAAACTTTTACTACAATAACAAATCTTGCTTTCTATTGGTGGGTTTTGGCTTGACGCGTCATAACCGACCAATAGGAAGTGAGACTCGATTTTTGTGTTCAAAGTTTGAAGCCTCCAAGCTGTATTTTAAACTTTTTTTTACAAAAATATGGTTATACAAACGAAAATGAGTCTGATTAGCGTTAAACAATTTACAGGCCCAAAATACTTACCAAACTCGGATAATTTAGTCTCAAAGTTGGAAGTACCTTCCAATGTAAGTTCTTGTATTATGCAGTTCTGCTGGTGACGAAGTAATATCCGTTTTCGTCGGGTAGGGTGCAATATCTCTATACTGTAATGAAAGGAGCCTTAGAAAGTCGTGCATGGAACTACACGAATTTCTTCAAGAGATCTTGCCCGATGTTTCTTTCTTTTATGACCGGATTTGGTGTTTTTCTCGCACAATTTCAGAGTCGTTTCAGTGCCTAAAAGCTAAAATGTAGTGAGGGATTCCTTAGAAAGTACCTTCCTATAGTATAAGTTAAACCGGTGAATTAAACGTATGTTGATCCCTGTACTCCCATTTCCGGAGGAGGTGTGTCAATTTTCTTCAAAACCTGGCTCAGTTTTTGGGATCCCAAAACGTAAGTGGAGGGATACCTATGACATCGCAAAAGTTGTCCGTCTGTCCGTCCGTCCGTCCGTCTGTCCGTCCGTCTGTAAGCACGATAACTCTCGAAGGGAGTGAGATATTTTGATGAAACTTGGTGTGAGGATTCGTTGGGTCGTCGGACCAGTCAAGTTCGTAGATGGGCTATGTAGCCCTACATTTAGGGGTGGGGGAGGGGGTTTAAATTAAGGGGCAAACAAAATATTTTGAAACAGCTAATGTGATAGTCGATTATGGGGTAAGAAGACATGCTGAGCACGATGGTGAAAACTATTTTGTCATCGGACGAGTAGTTCGCCCGGAATCCGGCCAAAACCGGAAAGTTTGTTAAAAGTAAAAGTTTTATTTGTAGTTGATTAGATGTTATATTTAGGGGTAGGAAGACATGCTGAAGACGATGGTGAAAACCATTTTCTCGAAGGATAAGTAGTACGCCCGGAATCCGGCCGAAACCGGAAAGTTTGTTAAAATTAGAAGTTTTATTTCGAGTTGATAGTTTGATAGTCGATTATGGGGTAAGAAGACATGCTGAGCACGATGAGGAAAATCATTTTGTCATCGGACGAGTAGTTCGCCCGGAATCCGGCCAAAACCGGAAAGTTTGTTAAAAGTGAAAGTTTTATTTGAAGTTGATTAGATGTTCGATTTAGGGGTTGGAAGACATGCTGAAGACGATGGTGAAAATCATTTTCTTGACGGACAAGTAGTTCGCCCGGAATCCGGCCAAAACCGGAAAATTTGTTAAAAGCAAAAGTTCGAGTAGATGACAGATTAAGGGGTAAGAAGGGAGGCTGAGTCGGTTTATGACGATGTTTTTTTACCCGGACATATAATTTTTCCGGAATCCGGTTGTAACCGGATTTTTTTTTAAGTCAAACTTTTATTCAAAGTTGATTAGATGTTCTTTATAGGGATAAGGAGATACGCTGGTTTTGTTTCTGTATTTTTTTTGTTTGCTGGGCTAGTAGTTCGCTCGGAAATCGGCAGGAAGTCCCGGTCAGTATCGTCAAAATAGATATGGTTTATAGAGGTATATCTGAACTTGGTTTTCTCTGATAATTAGCCTGTCCAAGACTGGATCTGGCGAAGACAAGACTCGATTGTCTGAATCAAATATTAGATTTTTGGGATCCCATCGACACCTTTGGTCTTGTTCTTTGTATCATGCTCGGATGTTGTATCATGCTACCGATAGCCTTTTTGGGATTCTTACTAAAACAGTAGTATTTTTTGTATGGCAGAACTAATAGGCATATTTACGGGGATTCGGTAGTTATACAGAATCCCTGTAGCATGATACAAAATCAGTTTTGTTGGTTTTCTGGAGATTTCGGAGTTGTTACAGTGTCTATATTAGCCTCGTTTTTGTTGCATGCTGCAGGTCCACTTCTCGGCCGATTCCGGACTGATTCTTTCTACGTCCGTTTTTGCACTGCAGCGCTTCCGAGGAAGACGGCAGCGCTTCTCGAGAATCACGGACTTGCTCCCCGACCAAATCCGTGCTTCCCTGCAAGAAGCTGCAACGCTGCCGTTTCAACCAAGAAGAAAGTGAATCCAAAAACCCATATTATGCAAAAGCAAAGAAGTGCTGCAGCAGCGATGCGGCAGCGCTATTGCAACAGAAACGAGGCTATTATATGAAAGAAGTGCCTTAAAAAGTGTAACGCGAAGCGGTGAAAAAATTTTTTCTCCCTGTAGACTATTCTAAGAAAATTTGTTCGACAGCAGAACTATTAGGTATATTTACGGGGATTCGGTAGTTATACAGAACCCCAAATAGGCTATCTGTAGCATGATACAAAATCAGATTTGTTGGTTTTCTGGAGATTTCGGAGTTGTTACAGTGCCTATATTGTATGAATGAAGTGCCTTAGAAAATGTAACGCAAACCGGTGAAGTTTTTCTTCCTGTAGACCATTCTATGAAAATAAAAGGGATTTTTTGTTAACCTTTCTCTGTTTGCTCGACCGCGATTCTTCCTTTCGCCAACGGCCATACCACGTTGAAAGTACCCAGTCTCGTCAGATCCTGGAATGTCACACAACGTCGGGCCCGGTCAGTACTTAGATGGGTGACCGCTTGGGAACACCGGGTGCTATTGGCCTTTTGCAATTTTTGAGATGATTTATCAATAAGTAATAATGTAAAACCTTGGCTATCATGAAAGTTATTGCGGATTCTTAAAACTTGCTAACAAGACAAGAGAGCTCAAACAAAAGGAAATTAGGGAACCTACAGCCCTCGTTCGATACTACCCCTAATATCAGGGCATTCTTAGGCATTTCTTTCGAAATACCGATAGGTAGCCCTCATCGTTTTGGCAGGTCTTAAAAGTGGAATAGCAGAAGGAAGGAAGTCACAAGAAATGGGTAATCTTTTCGCCACGTAAAGCTCATTATTTATTGTACGTAAAAATTTTCCAAAGATAAATCATACTCGCACTACAGTCGCAATACGTAAACTTTAAAAGCGGGTTTAGTTCTAATGCAACCACTGACGACCCTTGACATTCTTTTATCGCGGGATATTCTTCAATCTGGGTGATTAGTAAGCACTACAGACAGGCTTGCAGTAAAAGTAAAGTAGGGCCATCTATATAGGCCAAGGGCCTATTAAACAATGGCGAAAACGGAAGGTCGGCTTTGATATCCGACAATATTTATATTATATGGATATTTCGATGTCCGAAACATCGCAGACGAACATAATATCTAACTCTCCGTGTTTAGCCCTTTTTTAATATATGGTGATTTTATCTTCTGTGAGGGGTGGAAGAATGGGTAGCCTATCCTAAATCAGCAAGCTAACACAAAGGCACAGGTATTTGTACAATAACGCCTCTCTGGTATGAGATATGCAAATTCTCAATATGAAAAACACTCTATAGTAAACTTCAAACTTTTGGGTGAGACACAACGCAGGACCTCAATACTTTCGCATGTCACTGTATTTCTAATAACAGACTGGAACTGCAACTTAAGCAGGGTTGCCCAACGAAAAACCGCTTATATACATGCTTCACATCTGGCCTGACTTGGGAATATGTTTAAAAGAAAATTTCAAACACAAATCCGAAATCTGGGCTTAGTTCCGCCGCAATTACACTTTAGCTTCTTGCGGTGCACGGTATACCAACGACGGGCACAGCATATACCAGTTGTCCCGACTCGTCAGCCGCAAGGCAACCTTCGCTGCTGAGCAGATTCCTCTAAAAGTTTGAAAGTAAGGCACAAACTCCGACACAAGGCTTAGGATCGCCGCTCTTTCATCACCATTTCTTAAAGTCCTCGGTATCGCCCAAACTGGCATCGTAACACTAGTCGTCTTGGTTCGTAAGCATGAAGGCGTCATGCGATTTTGCCAACGCGAGAATTCCTCTAAAAAGACTAAAGTAAGGCTAAAAACGTCCTGACATAAATTGGCAGTCGTTTGCCAAGTTCAGCGGCGTGAGCTCGTACTAGAGTTCAGATTTCCAGGCGGTGTATTCCAGATGGCACTGGACGTTCGTTTGAAGAAGCGGCGCCTTTGGATGGGAAAAATCTTGGCCAAATCAGGCGGCAGAATCAGCAGTTCATCCGGCGGGAAAACCTCTCTCAAATCCGGAGGAGCTAGAGCTTGTTTGATCAGCTGCTCCCTAAGCGCGCGACCTAAAACAAAACAAAAATGAAACAACGGTTAGGAGTGAACCGAAAGGAAGGGGGCCGACCCAGGCCGAAGGGAGGGAACTCTGAAGTCTGGTTCCCACAGCCCAGATTCCACAAGAAGTCTGGTTCGATTTTTCTTTTCATCATGACCCGGTTGGTTGATTGTCTGACTAGAGTTTACACAAAAATCAGGCGACAACAGTCATAAGGGAAGTCACTGGCAGACCCCGAGGTCAATCTGGAGAGAGCGCTCGGGGTTCAAGGTTCCCAGTTATGTAGAGTAGCCCATGTTTCATAATTCTGCACTTAGACTTCCGCGATTGATAGAAATATAATGAAATAGTAATTTATTCGCTCACACTTTCACGGTAATTGGTGAGTACTGTCATGCACAAATTTATCAATATAACATATAGATTTAAAAGTACGTACTCAAAGGCTATTTAAAATTTCAACAATCTTTGGTACAAAACTACTTTGATAACGGCTGTGTTTGGCCGCTACTAGTTGGAATATTGGGACCTTCGTAGAGACTGCTCTCTCTTGCCTTTCCTTACATTCTTGTACAGGGGAGGGAGAAACGCATTGTAGATGGGGTGCGCAATAAGTTCTTTACCGATCTCGAGGCATAGGTTCAGTCTCCGTTTCTCCAAGGTACCAATCTTTTGAGATTGATTCTCTGATACGATAAAGATGCAAGTTCAACATAGTTTCCTTCTAGCTGAAAGCGTCCTTTTAGAAAATCTACTTACGAAACAACATCTTCGGAAGCGTTCGTCGCTGAAACCTTTCTTTCTAGTTGCGAATGTGTATGGAGTCTTACAGAGTTAGAAGGTTTGACTTTTGACACATGGATGCTCATCCTTGTATTGACTGATACCGACTAATTATCTCACAACCCCTTTGAGTGTTATCTTTTCGCGAAACATGGCACTTTAAAGGGTTGTAACATAAATATTATGTTTATATATTAAAAAAACCACACTCACCTGTTGCCCATGACGGGATCGGCTTTCTTGGTGCATCATCATCATCAGTCTCATCGCCCGAGTCCAAATCATTGATATTATAATTATTTGGATCGACGAGGAAGTCAACCTTCTTCTTAGTGTCTGGCGTGATTACGTAGCCTACTGGGCTTTCTGTAATGAGAATAAATATTCCTATCAGTCAATTCTCTTCCTCTATTCCATCATCCAACAATACTGGGTCATAGACTACCAATTGGTCAAGGGATTAAAACCGCAGCAGATACAGTTTCTCTCCCAATACCACTTGCTGGGTTTCTCAAAGATTACCAGCCCGACCCAGATGTTGTCAGCCTCGCTCGGCCCCTTTGGTTTTGACGAGAAACACGGAAAAAATTACATAGCTAGTATTTCTGACCAATGAGCTCCTCAGAAACAAAACAGGGCCTCAATAATATCTCCACAAAAAGAGCTAAACAACCCAAATCCAAATGTCAGCGTATTGCCGTCGGGACGGATGAAGTTGACCGACCAAAAAGCGATCGGTATATGGCACTTGGTCGAAGAACAAAGTGCCATATATAATTTTCCCTTGAACCTGCGCCCGATACAAGCGAAGCAGAAGACCAAATAATCTCGAAAAGAGATAGTATTTGTAGAGGCAAAGAACAGTAAAGCACGGCGTACAGAATGTGTCGGGGATGAGAATACATCATAAGCTGACAGAACAGGAGCGGATCCGCCAAATTACTGGATTTGCTTTAAAACAGAACATACCGTTGTTGTACGTCGCATTCAGTTTCTTCAGTGCTGACCCCGGTGCTTTCTTCTGACTTTGATCCTGGATGACTTCTTCGTCCTTGGAAAAAATAACGTATTTATGATATTTTACTCACTCATCTATAAAGAAAGTAGATCGAACAGACTCGTAAACGAGGTCTATGGGTATGGTGATCTAAACTACGGTAGAATTTTAGTAAAGGTAGCGTTCCAGCGACTTATTATTAGTTACGATCGTTACTATTCTTGTCATTATTGCCGTTCCAGAACCCATCGAAATAAGTAAATTGGCTCCTCCCACTTATTATTTTCGTTCCACGACTGTTACGATCGTTACAATTTACTTATGATGGTCGCGAGCATCACAGTGATAAAAACTATCGGTTCTGCAGGAACTCCCGTAAAAGTGATGACGTATGTTCTCGTTGTTAGTATTGTCGTTCAAGAGAGTGATAATTACGATAATGCGGCGCTCGCCCCTCCTTTTACCATCGTAACTTGTAATAACTTCACTAGAACGCTACCACAGTTAAAGTTTAACCGAAAAGGGCTAGGATACGACAGTCTAGTTACCCATCACTTGTTCGCTTAAATAATCTTGAAAACCCGATGAAAAAGCGTTAGTTTGTTTTTCTGATATTTCCAAATAATCGATTATCCCATTGTGCTTGCCGCTCTTCCCGTTTTTGTGATATCTCTATGGTGCCTGGAACATTTGGCAACAATACCAGCAGCAAACGAGTAAATAAATTGTGTATCAAATAAACAAAGAAGTGTCTGCTGTCTGCAGTGCCAGAAACTAGTGCTAGCTAGTGAGGTGTCTTGTGTAGTGATAGTTTAGTGATTTTCGCGGGCGAATTGTGGACGGATTCACCATGGGAAAGCGTCCACATTCCCAACGTCCCTACTGAAGACTACTGTGGACAGAATGAAAATCCCCAATAGGTGTTGTAATAATTCAATGTATTTGAATCTAAGATGTAAAAATAAGTTGCCTGTTCAGTTAAACTTTAAAGAAAATTAATACATGCCAGATGTGTGCCTGCAATTATTTCGGGCCGGGAGACAAATAATCGCGCACTGATCA
The DNA here is from genome assembly GCA_023053575.1 of Branchinecta lynchi. Lineage (NCBI taxonomy): Eukaryota > Metazoa > Arthropoda > Branchiopoda > Anostraca > Branchinectidae > Branchinecta > Branchinecta lynchi. The sequence continues at coordinate 7,221,808 of JAKZAP010000013.1, read as the reverse complement.
CACAAAATCCTCCTACCTTTCTCTTTTTGAGCTTTGCTTTCTCTTCTGCCAATCTTTTTTCTTCCAACTCTCTTTGTTTGGCTTTTCTTGCCTCATTTTCCGCAGCAGACTTCAATTTCTGCATTTCAAAGACCTTCTGCATCTTGATATCTTTTTCTTTCAATTTCTCCGCTTTGTCATCATCTGCTTTGCTCATCATCTCGCGACGAAGCAAAACTTCTTTTGCTTTCTCCTCTCGTTTCCTGGAAGAAGAAGATTAAAAATAAGATAACGATACAAGTGCATGTGATCGACCAGTAACAAAACAACCTACAGCACTGCCTGGTATAGTAGATTCACTAGTTGCGTTTTTGCAGACACTACGGTCTAAAGTCATTTTTGCTGTTATCGTGGCATCTGGGCAGTTATCGTGGTATCTCATATTCAGATACCACGGCCCGACCGTGGTATCTGAAAAAGTCATTTTTTTCAAATTGGTGGGAAAGAAGTTAGGCACTTTGGTAATTGGATATCAGTTACTCTTTTGAGATGACTTCGAAAAGCGCAACTTCGGCAATTGTCGTTTTTACGGATCAACCGTATATCAGATACCACGGTAACTGCAAAAACGACTAAATGCAGATCCAGTTACCATGGAATCTGTAAAAAACGCAACTACTGTCAGCTTTGGCTGAGGGATTGGATCTTCCCCTGAAGGTCTGACCATTACCGACAAAGGTCCTTCAGGAGTAACCACAACCTAAAGTTGAAGAAATGGATCAAGAAGAAATGGCGGTACCGGAAGAATACAAAAGACAGTCAATATAGAAGGCTGAGCGGCCGGCCAGCGAGTCGCCGGACGCAATCACACTCTCATAGACAATTCTAGGGACAATCAGTTCCGTTAGTAAATGGAAAATATAGACTTTTAGTGTGACCTCACGACCCGTAGATAATCAGCTGAAGTTTAATCAACACCGATTTCTCTGGCCACTCGTCTGATCAAGGTCGAGCTTATAGTGGTTAAGAAATCAATTTTCAGACGTTGTAGATATCAAATCGAGCTTGGCCGTTGGAAATATCAGACTAATAATTTGACATGTTTTCTTTTTCTCATTTATACAGATAATTTTCGGGAATCCTTTGCCGTTGTAGTTGCTAAATATACAAGGATTGCGGAATAAGGTAGTACAAATCCAAAAGGGACAATTAAAAAAACGAAAATCGTAATTCCTGAATAGCAGAACAACGAAGTGTCGCATTTTTACGGGATCTTCAAGCCTATTCAAGTGAATAAATGACTGGTAAAAAGAAAAAGAAAACATTCACTTGCTGTATAATATCTGTACAGATAGATGCACAGGTACACATATAAATAAATAAACAAATAATTTTCTTACAGTCATATTAATAGGCGATTTCATTGCGATTTATGCCTACATGTTCGTGTAATGTACAAAATACTGCCTGAACGAGCACCTGTATCGGGAAAACGCTGACGCTTTGCAAGGCACAAACCTGTTGTGCCTTGTTGCATATCTTGGCTGCGGCGCCTCAGGTGGGAGAAGGTTCGGTGCTTCCCCGACATAAATACTTTTTTTTCTTTTTACCAAAACCCATGGTTAGGTCGTGCCGTCTGCAAGTCAGTCTTTGGAGTTGGAGCTTCTCGAGACTTTGATCGTAATCGGGCTGTACCTGACCTAAAATAATTTTTACGGCTCGTTTTCGTACGCTCTCTATCCGTCAGATTGCTCTTGGGTCAACCCTGCGTGCCACCGGGACAAGCGTGTTCAACTCAGCCGTTTAAGTTGTGTTTTATCATTAAGTTTTTATTTTGGATAGTTAGCAGTGATCCTGGTTGAAAATGTGTTGTTGTTTTTTGGTTGTTTTTCTGGTTGGGCGTCCCAGACCGGGTAAGTCAAGCTCCTTTCTTTCTTTCTTTCCTTTTTTTCCTTTAATTTTGTCGAAGTTTTTGTTTTTGTTGATGTTTTGTTTCGACGGTAATTAGTCCCTTACAGGTTCGCCTCTTGGCATTGAAGGTTCCAGTTTTTTTTAAATAAACCCTTCATTCATTCATTCATTCAAACAATTGACCTAACGTAGAATTTAATAATGATTCACTATTAAAAGCGAAACGCCGGAGAGTGACTAGATTTCTAACAGCAAAATTTGCTTTCCTCGTCGTTTCGTAAACATGGTCATCCCAGTTAAATTTAGAATTAAAAACAAGAGCTACGAGCTCATATGGCACTTGTTACGAGTAGGCACGGCTCGGTTATGTCAATGATATATTTAGTGTTTGCTAGGTGTCTTCCCACCAAGTTTCATCTCGATCCCTCCACTCATAGCGTTTTCCAATATTTCCGGTTCTCCCCTCCAGCTCCCCCCAAAAGTCACCGGATCCGGTCCGGATTTTAAGTGGGTCGTCTGAGGCATGAGGTCTTTCCAAATATCAAGTTTCATCGAGATCCGGTCCCCCGTTCAAAAGTTATAAATACCTAAAGATTCCGGATTCCCCCTCCCTCCACTCCCCCGACAGTGCCCGAATCGGCTCGGTCACGTCAATGATGTATCTAGTGTTTGCTAGGTGTCTTCCCACCAAGTTTCATCTCGACCCCTCCACTCGTAGCGTTTCCCAAGATTTCCGGTTGCCCCATCCAGCTCCCCCAAAAGTCACCGGATCCGGTCCAGATTTTAAGTGGGTCGTCTGAGGTGTGAGGCCTTTCCAAATATCAAGTTCCATCGAGATCCGATCACCCGTTCAAAAGTTATAAATACCTCAAGATTCCGGATTCCCCCTCCCTCCACTCCCCCCCACAGTGCCCGAATTGGCTCGGTTATGTCAATGATGTATCTAGTGTTTGCTATAGGTGTCTTCACACCAAGTTTCATCTCGATCCCTCCACTCATAGCGTTTCCCAAGATTTCCGGTTGCCCCCTCCAGCTCCCCCCAAAAGTCACCGGATCCGGTCCGTATTTTAAGTGGGTCGTCTGAGGCATGAGACCGTTCCAAATATCAAGTTTCACCGAGATCCGGTCACCCGTTCAGAAGTTATAAATACCTCAAGATTCCGGATTCCCCCTCCCTCCACTCCCCCGACAGTGCCCGAATCGGCTCGGTCATGTCAATGATGTATCTAGTGTTTGCTAGGTGTCTTCCCACCAAGTTTCATCTCGATCCCTCCACTCATAGCGTTTCCCAAGATTTCCGGTTGCCCCATCCAGCTCCCCCCAAAAGTCACCGGATCCGGTCCAGATTTTAAGTGGTCGTCTGAGGTATGAGATCTTTCCAAGTATCAAGTTCCATCGAGATCCGATCACCCGTTCAAAAGTTAACAATACCTCAAGATTCCGGATTCCCCCCCCCCCCTCTACTCCCCCCACAGTACCCGAATCGGCTCGGTTATGTCAATGATGTATCTAGTGTTTGCTAGGTGTCTTCCCACCAAGTTTCATCTCGATCCCTCCACTCATAGCGTTTCCCAAGATTTCCGGTTGCCCCCCTCCAGCTCCCCCCAAAAGTCACCGGATCCGGTCCGGATTTTAAGTAGGTCGTCTGAGGCATGAGGTCTTTCCAAATATCAAGTTCCATCGAGATCCGATCACCCGTTCAAAAGTTATAAATACCTCAAGATTCCGGATTCCCCCTCCCTCCACTCCCCCCACAGTGCCCGAATCGGCTCGGTTATGTCAATGATGTATCTAGTGTTTGCTAGGTGTCTTCCCACCAAGTTTCATCTCGATCCCTCCACTCATAGCGTTTCCCAAGATTTCCGGTTGCCGCCTCCAGCTCCCCCCAAAAGTCACCGGATCCGGTCCGGATTTTAAGTGGGTCGTCTGAGGCATTAGGTCGTTCCAAATATCAAGTTTCATCGAGATCCGATCACCCGTTCAAAAGTTAAAAATACCTCAAGATTCCGGATTCCCCCTCCCTCCACTCCCCCCACGGTGCTCGGATCGGGGAAGTGACTATTTCCAACTTAATCATTTGGGGTCCCTGATATGCCTGCCAAGTTTTATCGTCCTAGCTTATCTGGAAGTGCCCGAACTAGCAAAACCTGGACAGACCGACAGACCGACAGACCGACGGACGGACAGAAATTGCGATCGCTATATGGCACTTGGCCGAAGGGCAAGTGCCATAACAACACCTAAAACTTTCATCTTATTTACAATTGGAACTTTCAGGGGTGGCACTTAAACTTACTCGCATAACTGCGGATTTTATGTGATTTATTTTCAATTTCTTGTCTTCGAAGTCTCGTTCCAACAGCTGGACAATCTATTCTAGACTGGTTATAGAACCGCTCTCTTTCAAGGGGAGTATTGTTAGGTCGTCGGCAAACTTGGCACGATTGGTGTGCCATGTCGCTAATAAGCTGAAAACCATTGTCTTTAAAATGGTCTAAAATCTTGCATCGCTTCAATGATGTGAGGATGACTTGAGCTGTCAAAGGCTTTTGCCACGTCTGCTTGCAAGATTTCTACAAATACGTCCTCGTCTTCTAGGTGGTCCAGTGTTTCCTCGACAGTTCTTACGAGATAGTGGACTGTCTGTATAGACTGACGTATCTCAGCCCTTTTACATTACTCCTTTTCTCACCTCTTAGCTTCTTCAGCTTTTCTTCGATTTTCTTCCTCCTTCTTCCTCAGTGCCTCTGCTTCTCTTGCCTGCTTTTCTTTAAATTCTTCTTCTTTCTTGCGTTTCACTTCATCCATGGCTGGCTTCGGTGGAACGGGATTGGAAGGTAAGAAAGACTGAACTCCTGTGACGATATTCGTAGGTTTGGCCTAGAAAATTAATGGATTCAAACACAGGAAATCTGCGATGTTGCATTGCTCTGTCGATGATGCACAAGCCATCCAAGAGATACAAATTCAATTCAAATTCGTTTATTTCCATGATATCTTTCAACAAAAATAGTGGTGGATCGTCATACATGGTCGACATAGTCATAAATTATCAATTATATGTTACAATTATAAAATTTTAAAACACAATCGAATAACAAACATATTTACAAAACATGTCAATTTAAAATTCATAATTCACAATCTCATCTCGAAATCACATGGTAAAAGTTTACTATACTACATGGCCAGAAGTTTCATAACAGACAACAGAAGGATGTGCCACTCCAACAGACAATGCGTAACATACAACACTCCGGATGTTGTCTGTTGTGTTTGAAAATGTTATGCATAAGAACCGTTGCCATCGGGAAGAGCCGAAAAATCGCCAAAAAGCATCTGCTGAATTTTCCGACACCATGACGATAAACAAAAAAGTCACTAGATGCTTACGTTTTCCAACACAACACATAACATCCCAAGTGCTGGCTTGCACTGTCTGTTGAAACCGCGCATCCTTCTGTTCTCCGTTATGAAACTTTTGACAGCTGAACCTATGACCCACATCGAACGATTTTACCAGACTTCGAGACTCCAGACTTATTCAAACCCCCATTAAATCAACCGAAAGTTATTAATCTTTGTTTGTACCTTGTTTATTCGTAACTGTGTCTGTAAACACCAATGTTGACAATCAGCAGCTAGCAGATGTAAATGCTATTAAGGATATATGATTTATTGTCATTATTATACGATTCCATAACACTTTATTTTCAGATCACATTAATGAGTACATTTGTAATAATAATACAAAGCAAGAGAAAAGGCTTTCGCCTCTAAATAACTAATAGAAATTTTGAAAAGAAATCTTGTAGAGGCAAGAGTCCTTGTTGTCACCTATGAACTGTGAATGAATGGAACGATTCAGGACCTGGAGTGAAGCAGTAACATAGGTAAGACAGGTCCTTTAATTAATTTTAAACTACTAAAAGACCATGTCAAGTTTAAACCATATAGAAAGGAGTAAAAGGGGACAACAAATGATTAAACTGTACAGGATTTCAGTTCTGCTTTAAACTTAGGATATCCATGGGCAATTTTATACAAAGCTCTGAGCCGGATAGTCAGCATTCTTTTATGTTCAGTTTTAGGAAAATTTAGCGTTGTGCTGGCGTCAATCTAAAAACAAGACCAAAAGTGTCGATGGGATCCCAAAAATCTAATATTTGTTTCAGACAATAGGGTCTTGTCTTCACCAGATCCACTCTTTGCCAGACTAATCATCAGGGAAAACCAAGTTCAGATATACCTCTATAAGCCATATTTATTTTGACGATAATGACCGAGACTTCCTGCTTTACTTCTGCCAAGTTTCCGGTTTCGCCCGAATTCTGAGCAAACTACTAGTCCAGAAAAAAAAGAAGAAAATTCAGAAACAAATCAAGCGTCAAATCCTTGTAAAGAAGATCTACCGGTAATCAACTTTGAATAAAAGTTTGAATTAAAAAAAAAAAAAATCCGGTTACAACCCGATTCCGGACTAATTATATGTCTGGGTAAAAAATAATTGTCATATAAAGACTCGCCTCTCTTCTTACCCCTGAATCTGTCATCTAATAAAACTTTTGCTTTTAACAAATTTTCCGGTTTTGGCCGGATTCCGGGCGAACTAGTTGCCCGGCGAGAAAATGGCTTCGACCATCGTGTTCAGCATGTCTTTTCACCCCTAAATCGAACATTTAATCAACTTCAAATGAAACTTTTACTTTTAACCAACTTTGCGGTTTTTGCCGGATTCCGGACGAACTACTTGTTCGATGAGAATATGGTTCTCACCATCGTGTTCAGCATGTCTTCTTACACCAAAATCGGATATTTAATCAACTTCAATAAAACTTTTACTTTTAACCAACTTTCCGGTTTTTGCCGGATTCCGGACGAACTAATTGTCCGGCGAGAAAACGGCTTTCACTATCGTGCTCAGCATGCCTTCTACACCATAATCGACTATCACATTAGCTGTTTAAAAATATTTTGTTTGTCCCTTAATTTGAACTCCCTCCCCCACCCCCAAATATAGGGCTACAGAGCCCATCTACGAACTTGACCTTACCCTTGACGCAATAAATCCTCACACCAAGTTTCATCAAAATATATAATTCCCTTCGAGAGTTATAGCGCGCACAGACGGACAACTTTTGCGATGTCATAGTTATCCCTCCACTTACGTTTTGGGATCCCAATGATTCAAGGAAAAGAAGCCGAATTTGATGTAAAAACTTTTTCTGACTTTTCACATTCCGATCAAGTCGTAAGAGCGAGAATCCTTTGGAATTAAAATGGGAACGCTTCTGATAAAAATTAAACAAATGTCAAAGTAAATGTCTCTTACCTTACTCGCGCTAAGCAATGGAGCACGGGCAAAACGCGTGGGTGCTTTGACGCTGCTACCTCCTGTTCCTAATACTTTCCCCGAGGAAGAGAATGGAATCCTCGACTGAAAAAGCAAAAGAAAATCAGTTAGTTAATTGACTTCCTTCCCAAAGTTAGTTTCTGTTAGCCTCATCACAAGATTTGATTAGGTAGGTAGGTTTCTATTTTAACCAAAACATTGAAAATAAAATAAAATAACATTACTAATATCCTATTGCAGCAAAAAGAAAGTCCTAAGGACTTGTGCTGCAATTTATTAATACTACTTGTATCTAAAAAATAAATAACTAAACACAACAACTTACAATTATCCACCTAGCCTATGACTTAAATAACAGACAATTAAACGTGAACACTATACACAACAACAATCCTTAATATTTACTAATTACCAGTTTCAGCCCCACCCGAACAACTGTGAAAACAAGACCAAACGTTTCGATGGGATCTCACAAATTTTAATATTTGCTCCCGACAATCCGGTCTTGTAGATATTCAGTCTTCAACAGACTTCTTAAACATGTTTACTATTAAAATTTACAAACAGGTTAAGGCCAATGGTAACAATCGGAGAAGACCAAGTTCGTATTTTACAGTGCAAAACGGATACGCCAGCTGAATCTCACCAGTTCAGATATATTCAGATATCCGTCCTGCGCTGTCAAATATTCAGATATTGATTCAGCATGTGCCCTTCAGATTGAACTTCTACTTTTAACAAATTTTACGGTTTCAGCCGGATTCCGAGCGATCTATACGTCCAGTGAGAAAATGATTGTCATACACGAATTCAGCATGTCTGCTTACCCGAAAATCGAACATCTTATCAAATTTAAATAAAACTTACTTTTAACAAATTCTCCGGTTTTGGCCGGATTCCAGCCGAACTAATTGTCCGGAGAGAAAATAAAATTTCATATTCGGACTCAGCATGTCTCCTTGCCCCTATATCGAACCTCTAATCAACTTCATATTAAACATTTACTTTTCACAAATTTTCCGGTTTTCGCCGAAAACCGGGTGAACTATTTGTCCAGTGAGAAAATAAATTTCATACTTGAATTCAGCACGTCTCCTTACCCCTATATCAACTATCTCAATAACTTTCAAAAATATTTTTTTTTGTCACTTAATTTCAAACCCCTCCTCCACCCTCAAATATAGGGCTACAGAGCCCACCTTCGAACCTGATCTGTACTTTGACCCAAAAGATCCTTCCATCAAGTTTCATCAAAATATTTCAATCCCTTCGAGAGCTATCGTGCAGACGGACGGACAACTTTTGCGATGTCATAGGTATCCCTCCACTTACGTTTTGGGATCCCAAAAAGAAAGAAAAAAAAGAAGAAAAAGACCACATACCCTTCAACACGTATTAATCGAGTGGAAAGTTTTCAGTTTCTTTTTAAAACCGTATAAAGTGGAAGACTCCCTGATGCTAGACCGTGATGCTGGCCAGTGGGTGCCATCACCTCCCTGATTACTACACCATTAGAGACCCTAGCAAATAGCAGGCCCAAGACGCGACAAAGACAGAGGGACGCTGCTTCCCAGAGCCTGGTGAGACCACCTAGATACACGACCCATCGTTATCTGAAATCTTTGTACCCTATTCACCCAATATTTTAATTCTAGTTAAAGGACCCCTTGCACTATTTACTCTTCAACTAACATGATTTTAAAATATTTGAATACTTTCAAACTATGCTGTGATTTCAACAAATAACGCACGGTTTTGGCTGTTTTAAGGGTTTTCCGAGACCCGTTGACTTAAAGCGAAAAGAGGGAAACAATTTACGTAACCGGTTTTTCTGATGGAAAAACTTCTCGCAGACAACCGTCGACAGCGTGATACAAATCGAAAGTAGCAAAACACGGCAAGTGAGATGGAAAACTTCTCGCAGACAACCGTCGACAGCGTGATACACATCGAAAGTGGCAAAACACGGCAAGTGAGAAAATCAGCGTGGTTTTGTTAGAGTGGTTAGAATGTACCTTACGAAATTGAGGTCTCAGGGTTTAGAAATATATGGAGTGATTATTTGAAGTAGGTTGCACTAGTATTATAGGTAAGATAGGTCCTTTAAGTTAAGTGATATCCATAAGCTGTCCGTATAGATGAAATGTCTATTTATGTAACTGTGTTGTGTTATTTGCGTGAATAACGATCCAAACGCTAACATGTAGAATATACAAGATATTACGGGAATGAAGTACATTATTATAATAATTTCAAGCCAAGAGCTTCCAAAGCTGACGAGACTCTCAAGTTCAGACAGGTGTAAAGGGGGTAAAGGTGTAAAGGGGGCACAGAATTCAAAGCCTTTCGAATTTATTTGTTTCTACTTTTCGAATGCTCATAGTTGAAAGCTTGTGGGTTTATATGAGGGTAAGGAGAGACACTCACCATGGACTGAGTCGTGGTTTTCGGAGACGGAGTCTTTGGCTTCTTGGAAGATGTCTCGCCCTCCGAAGCTTCATCGGACTTTCTCTTGGTGTTTTCAGCTCGTTCTAGGTTTTCCTCTCTTACGGTCTGCTCCATCTTAGAAAAAAAATAATTAATGTTCGTCATGTACCCACTGAGCTACTAGTTTGACGACAAGACAACTATTTACCGGGACCAACTTGACTTGGGAATAGGTCCAGAGAAAAGCAACGCGGAATACAATTATTTAAAGTCTAATTGAGAAGCCAACTCGGTTTGTTTCATTTAACTGAATACGCTACATTATTTCGATTGTTTAAAGGGATTTTTTTTCATTTTTCACTATTTGCTTCATTTTGACGTTCAGAATATCTACAGCCGTCCTCACAACGCAAAATTCTACTACGACGCGGGAAATTTCAATCTCGACATAAACGCGGGTTTTCCGTGACCAGCGGTGAACTAGGTGATCACTTCTCACTGCAGCAACACTAATTTCTCGTGAATCTTTTGCGTCAGCGATACAACACGGGAACAAGCGAATGGAAGTACTACAGATCCGACAGGAAATTCCACTATATGAAAATCAATTATTCGTGAATACCGGAGCAACAGGGTAAAAAAATTTCATCGGGTTTTCACGCCTCTTTACGAGAATGAGTGATGGGTAACTAGATTTTTCTTAAACTTAAAAAAAAACACAAAAAACTATAACCCACCCAATCGGAGCCTATTTTACAAAATCCCTGTTAATTTCGAAAGGGTTGCCCCACCCGAGGTTACATCATTTTTTTTTTACCCTTTTTTACCTATTCCTTCGACGGTGTAGCAGCCTTGTTACGATACTGTATATATTTCCCTTTTAAGTTTGCTTCAAGTCACACTGGTGTATGCAGCAAGCTTAAAGTACTAGCGGCAATCTACAAGCATAGCTGAACCACCGAAATTACAATATTGGCACGTCTTCTTGTCCTAATAATTTCTCAGCGGACCTCGGTACATCTCGGCTTTACTCCGAGCCCGTCCAATGGGTCTTCTACCAGTTTGCGGCTCCAAGCGGATTAGTAACTAAGTAAGTTAGTAAAGTATTTATAACACCTATTTTTCACTCAAAACAAAGCGGAGTAAAGAAGAAAAAGAAGAAAAAAGTAGAAAAATAACAAGAGCTACGAGCTCATATGGCCCTTGCTACGAGTAGGCACGGCTCGGTTATGTCAATGATGTATCTAGTGTGTGCTAGGTGTCTTCCCACCAAGTTTCATCTCGATCCCTCCACTCAGCGTTTTCCAACATTTCCGGTTGCCCCCTCCAGCTCCCCCAAAAGTCACCGGATCCGGTCCGGATTTTAAGTGGGTCGTCTGAGGCATGAGGTCTTCCCAAATATCAAGTTTCATCGAGATCCGGTCACCCATTCAAAAGTTATAAATACCTAAAAATTACGGATTCCCCCTCCCTCCATTCCCCCCTCAGTGCCCGAATCGACTCGGTCATGTCAATGATGTATCTAGTGTTTGCTAGGTGTCTTCCCACCAAGTTTCATCTCGATCCCTCCACTCATAGCATTTCCCAAGATTTCCGGTTGCCCCATCCAGCTCCCCCCAAAAGTCACCGGATCAGGTCCAGATTTTAAATGGGTCGTCTGAGGCATGAGGTTTTTCCAAATATCAAGTTCCATCGAGATCCGACCACCCGTTCAAAAGTTATAAATACATCAAGATTCCGGATTCCCCCTCCCTCCACTCCCCCCACAGTGCCCGAATCGACTCGGTCATGACAATGATGTATCTAGTGTTTGCTAGGTGTCTTCCCACCAAGTTTCATCTCGATCCCTCCACTCATAGCGTTTCCCAAGATTTCCAGTTGCCCCATCTAGCTCCCCCCAAAAAGTCACCAGATCCGGTCCGGATTTTAAGTCGGTCGTCTGAGGCATGAGGTCTTTCCAAATATCAAGTTCCATCGAGATCCGACCACCCGTTCAAAAGTTATAAATACATCAATATTCCGGATTCCCCCTCCCTCCACTCCCCCCACAGTGCCCGAATCGGCTCGGTTATGTCAATGATGTATCTAGTGTTTGCTAGGTGTCTTCCCACCAAGTTTCATCTCGATCCCTCCACTCATAGCGTTTCCCAAGATTTCCGGTTGCCCCCTCGAGCTTCCCCAAAAGTCACCGGATCCGGTCCGGATTTTAAGTGGGTCGTCTGAGGCATGAGTTCTTTCCAAATATCAAGTTCCATGGAGATCCGATCACCCGTTCAAAAGTTATAAATACCTTAAGATTCCGGATTCCCCCTCCCTCCACTCCCCCCACAGCGCCCGAATCGGCTCGGTCATGTCAATGATGTATCTAGTGTTTGCTATGTGTCTTCCCACCAAGTTTCATCTCGATCCCTCCACTCATAGCGTTTCCCAAGATTTCCGGTTGCTCCCTCCAGCCCCCCCCCCCCAAAAAAAAAGTCACTGGATCCGGTCCGGATGTTAAGTGGGTTGTCTGAGGCATGAGGTCTTTCCAAATATCAAGTTTGATCGAGATCGGATCACCCGTTCAAAAGTTATAAATACCTCAAGATTCCGGATTCCCCCTCCCTCCACTCCCCCCACGGTGCTCGGATGGGGGAAGTGACTATTTCCAACTTAATCATTTGGGGTCCCTGATACGCCCCAAGTTTTATCGTCCTAGCTTATGTGGAAGTGCCCGAACTAGCAAAACCTGGACAAACCGACGGACGGACAGAAATTGCGATCGCTATATGGCACTTGGCCGAAGGGCAAGTGCCATAAAAAGGATAAAAATTCCTGGCACAACATAGATAAATACACATGCCATTTTATAGAACAGTTAAGCCCCCCTCCCCATGCTTGGGAACGCAGCTTTACACAATCAAGGACTATAAGAATGTTTTAAGCCAGGGATGGTTCCATTTCGCCTGGACATCTGAAATCACCCGGTTCACTGAGATACTGGGGTCCGCAATCTGATGTTTTTTCGAAAGTCTCCCCCGCCTCATTATCGCAGCATCCAGCACAAAAAGATAGTACAGTTACAACGGATCCATAGGTTAATGAACACAAAAGATAAACTTTGACTTTTTACACTGAAGGGTAGAGCAAACTGCTCATCATCAGAGAGGTTCGCACCTTTGTCTACTGAAGGAATGCAATTAAACACGGTCATATCCTAACAGAGTTTTGTTAAAGTTCAACCGAAAGGGCTGTGATACGACAGTCTGTTTATCCATCATCTATTCACTTAAATAAGGCTTGAAGGCACGATGAAAATGAGTACTTCGTTATTTCGCTGTTTCCGAATAACCGATTTGTTGTTGTACCTTTATGCTTTAGATATTTAACTTTCAGTCCTCAAACGCCTTCATCTCTCGCCTTGATCATCTTTCAGCTTCCCTTAGTTTGCTATTGAAATCCACGCTTTTGCTGACATTCAAATTCCCCGCGGCTGGATGAATTTTGACTTGACGTGTAAGCAGCACGTATTCTGAACGTCACTACTCGAGCCCGAGATGAAAAAGTGAAAAACCCTTAGAAGAGTCAAATTAATTCAGTGTTTTGGAATTCAAGATATACAAATAAGTGTTCATGACGGTGATAATGATTGGTGACTAACAGGAACTAGACAACATGGTGGCTCTGAACTGGAATGTGGAGAAAACCTCTCGATGTACCATACAAGTTGGGAAATCAGTCAGAAAACTTTCTTGACGAAACCTGTTCTACAAAAACCGAGGAAGCCAGTTCTCCCGCGAGATTATCGGTTCTGCACCGTCCTCATTAGTAACGCTACAGTAGAACTAACACGCAACCTGAATAACGCAAAGAAAACTACAAACAAGCAACACGCATACTAGAACTAAAGCTTATGTGCATGGACCCGGAGGTTGTCCCAGACTCTTAGTGGTTCAGACAGACAGTCTTTTGTGTTGGTCGTGGATTTAATTCCTGCCAGGATTACCCACCTGGGGAAACCGGGGATTTTTTTTCGTTTTAACTTTAATTAACTAAGATAATGGAGAAAATATGCCCGGGAAAACCTGATGGTCTGTCACCTGTCAGAACTTTCATCATTTTCCGTACGGGAGAAAGTTTTAACTCTTCCCAAAATCCAGCCAGGATTCCCTGCCATGGATGACCGGAATCCGGGTCGCATGCACTACTGATCAAACAAGGAAAGAAAGAAAAAGCATACAAAACTTCGTGAAAGGCTCGATTTGAGTGCCATCTTCAGCAACTTCTTGGCCATCTTGGCACTGGGAGTCATACGACCGGAGCGCCGCTTCTAGTTAGTAAAAGCAAAAGTCAGAAAAACGAAAACAGCAAACAAAGCACTGTTAGAGCTGGTAATATTTACTGCATATTTTAGTGCAGCGACAAGTATGAACGATGCAATATCAGTGCCACTAAAGCTGCTTCCGGATTCACTGATTTTTCTGGAATCAGCTCATTTCTGCATTATTCGAATATATGTTTCAAACTCAGCTTGGGCCCAAGAAATATTTATCAGCTTGTAAGCTGCGACAGGTGCTCAGTTATCGGCACGGGGTAAAGCTTCGTCCACTCGCGACAATGGTCCTCTCTGAGCCATAGCAAGCAATTCTTATCACTGAAATAATCGGATAGCAAAATGGACCGTGATTTTGCAGTCGCCTTAGCCGCAGGAATACTTGCTTATAGCGTTACTCGGCTCTTAAAGCGCTACCTCGGCGAATTTGAAGTCAGATATTTTACAAATAGTCAAAACTATCATCTCTATAATTATTAAGTTATACTAATAAAATTCTGGTTATACCACCATGACAGTGTGAGTAAGAGATCGGTTAAAGTATATTTTAGGTGAAATGGATAATTTTCAGAGCCCACATAACTGAGCAAAATTGACGAACTGTGGTAGCAAGAGCGTTTACCCACACTCTTCTTAAGCAGCAAAAACATGCATGCACTGTCAGAAGAAATCGTGTGTTAATGTTGTCAAACTTCTGTAATCTTTCCGGAAGACACAAGTCACAACCCATAAAATAAGCTGAAGTGTTATGCTATCCAAAAATATAACACTGAAAGCGGTCTTAGCTCAGATTTTAGTGATTATTTTTGGGAAATATACCAGAAGTTTAACAGCTTTTAACACGATGGACATCTTCTGTTAAGTGTTATCGAACCTTCTCACATGTGTGGACAGATGAATCAGAATGCCGGGGTTTGGCGAAGCTATTTCTAGCTGCACTATAGCTCTGGTCGTCTCCTCAGGCTGGCAATGGAGCACAGAAACAGATTTTTTGGAGCTGAATTAAGTAATTTCGAGATGTTTAGTGGCGTGTTAGTGATTTTGTTCTTCGTTTGACATTTTTTGCTTTATTTTTCTTTGCTACGGCCCTCGGGGTTTAAAGCAATAAAGTTATTAGCTCTAGCGAAAAGCTGATGTCCAAGAACAGTGCGTATACCAGAGCAAAATAACTCTAGAGAGTAATGTGACGACGAATCCTTCCCATGCATAAAAAATGGGCCTCTGTCGCAGCGCTGCCCAGCTCGCGTCGCGAGACTCGCGAGAGAAACTTCAGCAAACTGTTCGTGTGTGCAGTGGCGGACTAGAGTTAGTTTGCTCTGGATCAGAGTCAGCGCTCGTTAACGACTGGTCGAGTTTCAGTAGGGATGTTCGTGTCCGCAAGCGGAGCTAGTGTCAGTGTGCGTCACTTTTTCAAAGTTCGCGCATTACTCTCTCTTATTTTGCTCTGGTGTATACTGGGTGCAGAGACGATTAAAACGAAAAATGATGTTACTGAATAAGCTTCCTTGTTAGTGCAGACTTACTAGTGCTCATAGATCTCAATGAGAAAGAAACTGCCATCGAAATAAGGAAGGAAATCCATATGGGTGGCGAGATAATATAAGGCAAGAGTGACGAAGCAAGCTAGACGACTCAAATTATAAGGTATCTTTCAAGGCAAAGATGATCTTACCTTTCCTTCGTCTTCTTCTTCGATTCTGTCGCCTTTTTCGAAGGCGGTGGCTTTTTGTTTGACAGACAAGGGCTTGTGTGGGCTGTAAGAACACATTTGATGTAGCGACTTTTTTTTAGCAGATGGAAGCACAAGCACTTGTACCATAGGAGGAAAAGCAGGTAGGAAGACTAACCGATTCTTCGCCGAAATGGACACAATGTAAAGTTAAACAATGTGATGCTCATGATCGAGGTTTTTTGCTACGCGCGCCAACTTTCCGATAAGATTTCGCATGCGAAAATATGCATACGAAATTCGCATCACTGTGGTGAAACTTGTATGCCATGCCGTCAGAATTCGCATCTGATTGCGACAATCGGACTCTGTACGCACATACCGAAACTGCGCCTTTAACGGGTTAAGGTTCGTGTCTTTCATCACATTTAATTTTTGTTTGTTGTATTTGTTTTTGTTGTATATGTAGTGTAGCGTTCGTTAGCTTTTTAGTTATATCAAATTTATCATGTGCAGAGTAGCTTCAGTATGTCACCCAACTACAGATAAAGCAATAACAGTGCGTGAGAAGGGCGTTGACATGTAAACAGCTCCTCGAAGACACTGGAAACTAAGGTTATACTGCCAGACAGAGGCGGAGTAAAGAGTCGACAGTAGACAATCATAGAGCGTGTTCCACCCTACTTACTGCAGTTACTACGCATGACGTCACGAATTCTGGCTTTTTGCCGTCAAGGCTGGAACGATTTTTCAATTTTCCAGCAGAATATCATGCCACGGGCGAATCCGACCAATCACGTTACAGAGCTGCATAGTTACCACGCCTAGGATGCTCCTGAGCATGGTAAGCAAATAGTTACCATTTCGAGAAGTTGAAACGGTCAGCGTAGTCGCTTTTTACGAGGTTGGAACGAAAATAGTAACTAACAGTTACTATTGTTAGAAGGGTGGAACACGTGAAAGATGTAAGTAAGTAATTCATTTATGACAAGCCATTTTGAAAATGCGAAGTAAATGAAGAAAATAAAGAAAATTAACAAAACACATAAACACGCAGAAAAAGACACTTAATTTTCAATCTTCGGTCAGGAAGCAGTGGACGACGTCGTGCGCTGGTTGGGCCCTGTTGTCCATGATTTTTGAAAGCGATGAGGAAACAGCCAAAAGGATCACACTTGCATCTTGAATTTTGAATTTCTCCGTCAATGTATGGCTATGACATAATTTTGACAAGTGGAGCAGGTGCTTCGCATATTTAAAATAACATGATGTCATCTTTTTAATCTCCTTCGTTCGCAGAACATGAGTGACGCCAGAATGAAATAGTATAGAAGGAGCGCAGAAGGGGCTGTACAAATTTCCCAATGCTTTACGATTATAGCGCCCCCGGTTGGGGACGATGCGCCCATAGGCGCTACGGATTGATTTATAAACTTCTTGAACAACCGAAGAGCAAAATTTTGACAATGAAGATTTGAACGTTATGCAGAGCCACCATAGAGAGTCTGCTGATTTGACGATGAACGATCCAAGAGATATAGAAGCTTTGGATGCATTCGAACCATTTGACGAAGGGTTGAAATGCAGGTACTCACATTTTGACAAGTTAACTTCAAGGACAATTTTGAGAAGTTCCGACGACAGCTTACTTACATTTTTTGTGAGTGTGGATCGACTACGGCTTACTAAGAGCAAGTCATCCGCGTAGGCTATGTAGCTGAAGGCATAGTCTGCCATTTGAATCTTACTGAAGAATAACCATACCAAAATTTTAACAGATAGACAACAGACAGATTCACGCCAGAAGTAATGAGAGAAAATAGGGCCTGAGAATGCGTTATATTGTCAAAAGCACCAGCTGTATCTATAGAACATATATGCATAGAAGACTTGTCGCGGGTAGCCTGTTTCATCAATACTGTCACTATGTGATGAGCGTGCGCACAACTGGCGCTCGAACGGAATCCAAACTGCATTGAACCAAAGCGACATTTTTCAACTATTTCTGGAAAAAGGACATATTCCAGGATTTTGCTTATGGTACAAGAAACTGTAATTGGCCGATAGCTTTTGCAAAGGTCCGCGTCTTTCCCTCGCTTAATCACTGATGTTATAGTAGTACCCAAGAGGAAACTATTCGGAACCAAACCCTGGCATAAACAAATTTGAAATAGCAGCTGAAGGTGTACTGTTAAAGCTGGACACTCAATTTTGAAAAAAATCGGCACTAAGGCCATCAGAATCTGTAGAACCAGTTCTTCTTAATTTTCGGAAAGCAATTTCGATGGAAGAACAAGTAACGGGAAGAACAGAAGGTTGAAATATTTTCCTTGGTAGGTATTTAAGAAGTAAATTTTCAAAGTGCTGCTGAATCTGTTTTTTGCAACCGCTGAATAGACCACTGTAGTGGCTGGTCCAGTCAGCCAGAGTTAGCGCGGAAGGAGATATAGCTGAACCTTTATCTGTACGAAGGACCTTTTGCCACGCTTTTTTGTCAGTGGGAGCATCTCAGCCATTCAAACGAGCATTTTTAATTGAAGATTTGTATTCACGCTTCGTTTTAGCTTTTGGATTAAAGACAGTACCATTCCCTGGGCGTCCACAAGCAATCCAAATTTTTAGCCAAAATTTGTTTTTTGCCTTATTAACTTCAGGACTGACTTTCCAAATAGGTTTCCTTATACCAACTCGAATTCTCTCAGTCGGTACAGCAATATCGGCTGCCAATTTCAAGCAATGGATAAGCTCGATACAATAACAATTAATATCAACGGACGAAGCAGCAGCTGCTATACCAGTCTGAAGAAGGTGAAAAGGAACTTTTAAAAGCGAGAGAAGATTAGTTAACGTAGAAATGTAGAGCACAGCATCTATACAATTCCAGTTACGCTTTTGGATCCAGGCCTTCTTGGGATTTGGACAACTGATTCGAGAAACAGGGACAACCAAACAGAAAGACAGAGGCAGATGGTCGTCCTGAATTTTCTCCTCATCAACCTCAACAATACCATCAATGAGACTTGTCTCTGAAACAATCAAATGATCAAGGTTGAAACATCAGTGCCACGATTATGTATATATGAAAAGGGTAGAGACTTCTCAATGAGTCTGTGAGCTACCGGTAAAGAATCGAAAAATAAGTCAGTCCGTACAGAAGAAT
The DNA here is from genome assembly GCA_023053575.1 of Branchinecta lynchi. Taxonomy (NCBI): domain Eukaryota; kingdom Metazoa; phylum Arthropoda; class Branchiopoda; order Anostraca; family Branchinectidae; genus Branchinecta; species Branchinecta lynchi. Next base: position 7,202,997 of record JAKZAP010000013.1, on the reverse strand, counting down.
ATAGAAGATCAGTGTTGATATTCCCAACAAGAGCCCATTTCATTCCTTTCCGTGAAATGACTGACGAAGTGTTCAGAAGTGTTCTGATTTTCTGACAAGCCTTAGCAAATGAACTATGTGATGCAATGTTCCGCCGGTCGCAAGGTAAATATATGTGAACAAGAACAATATTGTCCAACTGAACGGCAAGAGCATAACGCCCAGACTGGAACAGTTTTGGTGGTGCTGAACACTCGCTGGCTCGAAGAAAAATGGCTAACCCACCGGAAGGACGACCTCTAGTTTTCATTGCCGGCTGGATGAACACAAAATGCTCAGGAGATCGGCGCAAACTTTCGCTACTAGGGGCGGATAGCAGATGCTCTTGGAGAGAAAAAGTGTCCGAGGCACCGAGCTGCCTAGCAAATCGTCAAGTGGAAGATCTTTGTCCTTTGTGCCATTTACACTTAAGGACACTCAGCGCAGTTTCTTTTCCTGAAAAAACATTATTTGCCAAGACCCACGGCGTTCCTCATAACGCTGCATCTGAGGTTAAAAGAGACATGACAGCCGTCGCAATTGGCATTTGGAGGCAGCGAGCAAGGCGAGTCTTTGCTATAACTGTGGCAACCAGCACAACGAGCTCATTTTGGAGAATCAGACGGATATGGGCATTTGGCTACACCGTGGTTTGGGTATTGACAGCGAAATCAGCGCTTGGGCATTCGGTGGAATTCATGAACACGAAAAACTTCATACCCGATATTTACCCCGATTTTCATAGCTGTAAGGAGACCAACTTGACTTTTGAACCCGATTTTGAAAGAACGAGAGCCTGAAATAGGCACGACTTCACAAGCATCAGGAATCAGGGTCTTCAAGGCGTCGGCCGTAAAGGTGACTGGAACACTCCTGACAACACCCAAAAATGTATGTTTCACGTGAGGACTTACGTTTTACCGATGACTCCCACATATTCCAAGAAGGGCGTTTACGGAACTTGTCTGAAGTTACCGTTGAAGTCTATTTACTCAACGCACTTGGGTTATCCGCTTTTCGCGCTTTGAAAGAAAAATGTGGCTATTCGGGCGACTAACGAAAAGAGGACGGCAAAGTAGGCAAAAAGGTGGCTTACCTGTTGCTGAATACAGGCTTCGGGGAATAAATCTTCTTTGCAGCCGCAGCCAGAATCTGTCGAGGCGATTTCACTGGCTTCGGCGGCGTGCAGGCTACGTTGGGCTTCAATCTCGTTTTCGCAATGACAGGACTCTGTGGTAAGATTTCCTCAGGCTCATCGATTACAGGGATTTTGAATCCATGCGCCGATGCCGTCTTGTGGTTTTTGGTGCGCTTTCTTGTGGGCTCTAAAGAAAAACTACGGTTCGGTTTTGGTCCAACAGAAATTATGCAGAGATACTGAACTAGGAGAAGTCGAAGTGAAAGGAAATGTTGGCATCCACCACCTATCCCAGGGGTGAACTTTCGACAGTATACCGTAGGTGAACACTGAAGACAGAGATGGGAGAATCCGATCATGAAAGGATTCAAATTCGAATCCAGGGCTAGGTACGAATCCATATCCACCATTTCGTTTCGAGGATTCGAATCCCACCTTAACAAACAAGACTAAAGGTGTCGATGGGATCCCAAAAATCTAATATTTGATTCAGAGAATACGGTTTTGTCTTCGCCAGGCTAATCATCAGAGAAAACCAAGTTTAGATATACCTCTATAAGCCATATCTATTTTGACGATACTGATCGAGAATTCCTGCTTTTGCTTCTGCAAGTTTCCGGTTTAGCCCGAACTCCGAGCAAACTACTAGTCCAGCAAAAAAAAAAAAATTCAGAAACAAATCCAGCGTCAAATCCCTATAAAGGACATCTAATCAACTTCAAATAAAAGTTTGACTTAAAAAAAATTCTGTTACAACCGGATTCCAGACAAATTATATGTCCGGGTGAAAAATTATTGTCATATACAGACTCAGCCTCTCTTCTAGACTCAGACTCAGCCTCTCTCCTCGGTCTTAATCTGCCATCTAATCAAACTTTCGCTTTTAACAAATTTTCCGGTTTTGGCCGGATACCGGGCGAACTAGTTGTCCGGCAAGAAAATGGTTTTCACCATCGTGTTCAGCATGTCTTTTTACCCCTAAATCAATCATTTTATCAACTTCAAATGAAACTTGTACTTTTAACCAACTTTCCGTTTTTGCCGGATTCCGGACCAACTACTTGTTCGGCCAGAAAATGGTTTCAACCATCGTGTTCAGCATGTCTTCTTACCCCTAAGTCTACCATTTAATCAACTTCATATAAAACTTTTACTTTTAACCAACTTTCCGGTTTTTGCCGGATTCCGGACGAACTACTTGTCCGGCGAGAAAATGGTTTTCACTATCGTGCTCAGCATGCCTTCTTACACCATAATCGACTATCACATTAGCTGTTTAAAAATATTTTGTTTGTCTCTTAATATGAACCCCCTCCCCCACCCCTAAATGTAGGGCTACAGAGCCCATCTACCAACTTGACCTTACCTTTGACCCAATGAATCCTCACACCAACTTTCATCAAAATATTTCATTCCCTTCGAGAGTTATACCGCTCACAGATGGACAGATGGACAACTTTTGCGATGTCATAGGTATCCCTCCACTTACGTTTTGGGATACCAAAAATCAGATCATGTACATAGATTACAGTTTAAAAATCAAAGACACCAAAAGGCACTGATATCTAAGGTAATCGATAGGTAATCGATAGCGTGATAGATTACTGAGGATGATTGGTGGTGTAGACCAAAAAGTTGGATTGCCTAAGCACACTGTGTAAAAATCGGGAAAACGGAAACTGGAAGGATGAACTCAGAAATTTGAGCAGATTCGTAAGACTGAGGGTTTGGAATCCGAGTCCGAATCCGAATCCAACCTGACAGGCAGAAGATTCAAATCCGACCAAAAGGACGAATCCTGGATTCAAATCCAAACTTGGATTCGCCCATCCCTGGGTGGAGAAACGCTTTGTGTCAACAAGTGTTTCTCTAAATGTGCCATGTTCCTGAGTAGATGTTAGAACAAAATACTTCTTTCAGTCTATAAATTAACTCATTATTTTATTTCTATATTTTAACAGTCAATTCTGTATTAATGGTTAAGGAGCGATATTTTCAACAGAGTATGGGGTACGAATTCAACTGAAATGATCGGGACACAAGTTGTGAGGGAAATAAGGGGACTAGGTTGGTTCCTAGAGATAGCCTATTGAACATTGAGAGATTTGTTTTTTGATTGGTTGATATCAAAAGTACTGGTTGTTGTGATGTATGTGATATGTACTTTTGTTCCGTTACGGCCCGATGGGCTTAGTTTTCTAATTATATATGAAAGCTAAGATTTAATTTTGATGGGGGAGACACCCTTGAGATGGAAACAATATGTTTCCATCGGCATGGAATTTCCCGGGCATGGTTTCCCACTTACTATTCGTTGTTGTTGTTGTTTTTTCTTTGCTTTCTTCCTTCATTTCTTTTTGTTCTCCCTCTTTCAGTTTTCTTTTCTTTTTTCAAAAAGTATGTGAAAATTAATATAAACTGAAGGTTTTTTTTTTTACTGCCCCACAGGCCCATTCGGGCTTTCCTGCAGTCAGAAGTATCAGCTACATATATAAAGTATGTTAAGAGGGTTAAAAAAGGTGTGTTCATGTAGTTTAGCATGTAAAAGTTGGTTTGTATAATAAAGAGTACTAAACTAAGAAAAAAAAACTAATGTGTAGAGAACTGAAAGATAAAATGCTTCTCACCCGGGATTTGAATCAAGGACCTTCCGCTTTCTAGGCAAGTGCTCTACCACTGAGCTACAGAGGGGGCTGTGAACATCGTTGGCAGACTACTACATTAGTCAGAACGAAGCCGGCCACAGAAACAGTGACCCCACCAAGTGATGTCTGACACAAGTCGAAATGATCGACCGTGACCGTGCAAGGACTTTTCACTCTACTCAGGACTAGAGCGGGTTCCACCCTACTTACTGTAGTTACTACGCATGATGTCACGAATTCTGGCTTTTTGCCGTCAATGCTGGAACGATGTTTTCTGTTTTCTAGCAGAATATCATGCCACGGGCGAATCCGACCAATCACGTTACACAGCTGCGTAGTTGCCACGCTTACTACGCTCCCGAGCATGGCAAGCAAATAGTTACTATTTCGAGAAGGTTGGAACGGTCAGCGTAGTAACTTTTCACGAGGTTGGAACGAAAATAGTAACTAATAGTAACTATTGTTAGCAGGGTGAAACACGCTCTAAAACTCACATCGCAGATGGCTCAAGCTCAAATCTTCAAATACCTTCTTCAATAAGCGCCTCTGGTTTCTGCTGTCTCGTCCTTTTCCCGTTTACTGAGTCCTCCTCCACCAAATTCGACGGTACTTCAACCGGGATGATGAGTGCCTGCTGTATGACTCTCGTCCGCTTTCCTCTTGCTGGGTCCTCATCAACGAGATTCGTCGGCTCTTCAACAGAGCTGACAACAGGCTGGACTTTGACTCTCGTCCGTTTCCCTTTAGCTGGTTCTTCCTCAACTAGATTCGCAGGCTCTTCAACAGGGGCAACAACATGCTGGACTTTGACTCGTGTCCTCTTGGGTTTTGCCTGTTCTTCTTCTTCGACGGCAGGTTGAGGCTTAGGCGATGACATCGATCCCTTTACCTGCTCTCCATCAGTTGGCTGCAAAAATCAATGTAATAATATTCAAGACTGACTATGAAAGGGACGAAAGAAGAGATGTGAAGACAAATATCTGTTATTTGACCAGCTGCAGAATTCACTGGGGCACAATCCATCTGCAGTGAAAGTATTAAAGGTAAGGACAAGATGAAGATGCCAGGCGTCTTCTTCTTAACGAAACAAAACGGATGTTTAGGAACACACGGCATGAAGTACGGAACATTCGTTGCCAAAATATGTTGTTCTAAATCTCAACTGACTTTCTGGTTGAGCGCCTATCAAATATGCAATCAGCTTGGGCTGAAGGAATACTTACAGGTCCCGTGAAGATTCGGTATCCTGTTAGAGAAATGCATAAATTTGCAGCGTCCCCCCGAAGTCGTGTACTTATGCAGCCCCGTCAGAAAGAACAGATTCCGTCCTGAACAGCATCGAACTCTAATTCTGCATCAGACTGGGGGAAAACCGTTTACACTCGTGTGAGTTGTTCAGGTAGAAAGATGATCTGTACTATGTCACTCTTTTATTCTTGTTTACTGTGTCGGTCGTGTACTTGCAAGAACATTCTCTTTGTCGAATTTGGCCGACCAGGCTACGTTTAGTTTAACTTAGGGAGTTTGTTTTCAATTCTTTGTTTCCTTTTTTTTTTTTTTAACTCGGTTGGAGCGGTGAAACTCAGAAAACTGTTTAAAGTTCGCGAAAGCTATTCTAACGATAAGCGAAAGTTTCTTCAAAAATACTAAAATCTCACATAATATACGGCTCACGTAAACAGTATCGCGTAAGACCAGAACGCACTTCCGAAGACACAGTCCCGGGTCATGGGACAGCTAAATAATCGCCTAAAAAATCGGATCGAACATGAATTTTTGGACCAAATGTCGACATAAATAATTTCTCTGAACCTGGATTAAGTGAAATATGTTTAAGACACTACAGCGTTAGCCCCCTGCGCTTCTACAACTCAACATACCTCTTGCAGCTGAGCTTCCGTCGGAGCCTTCGGATCCTCCTCATCCTCTGTAATCGTTGCTTGCGGTGCCTTCATTCGCGTCCTCATTCTTCCCTCCCCGGCCACTTGCCCGTTTCCTAACTTTCGACGCGTTCTCGGTTTCGGTGGGATAAGTGGCAAACTTGGAACAAGGAAGACCGAAGACCCTAGCCCATCTATTTGACTCTCCACGCCAGATGTCCCTTGGATCTCATCTTTGGATGCCTCAGGGGCGGGCTGGTTCTCTGCAGACTGTTGTGCCACCTTTTTATGAACCAATCGAGTTTTTGGCTTAGGGGGAAAACGTGGAAGATCTTCGGTTGACAAAGAAGCTGGCAACGGTGCAACAAAATCTAACGGTGGATGCGAGTCACTGACTGACTCAATTTCTACGGTTGCTTTTTTAAGAATTCTCGTTCTCTTCTGGGCAGTCTCTTCGGCGACGGTGACTGGCAGTTCATCATTAAGAGCTTTCACCAGGACTCTAGTCCTCTTGCTACCTTTGTCTTGCTCATGTGGGGCTTCCATCACCACCTCAGAGAAGACATCAAGAATACTTTTCTTTCTCTCTGATAAAGTCTCCTCGGGGTCAATAGGGGGAGTTACTACCTTCTTAACAGCTCGAGTTCTCTTCTTTTCAACCTGCTTGGGTTCAGGAACGGCTTCTCCGCTTCCCTCCTTGGCATTAATACCGTTCGGCATCTCCGTTGCTCCTGGAGTTTCTTCATCAACACCTTTCTTTCTCTCTGATAAAGTCTCTTCGGGGTCAATCGGAGGAGCTACAACCTTCTTAACAGCTCGAGTACTCTTCTTTTCAACCTTATTGGGTTCAGGAACGGCTTCTTCGCTTCCCTCATTGCTTTTAATACCGCTCGGCATCTCCGTTGGTCCTGGAGTTTCTTCGTCAACAGCTGCAGGCAGTTCCTCGTTTTCAGGTTTTCTGTGTACTCTCGTCCTCTTGCTGCCTTTCTCTTTAGCTTGCGGAACTTCAACCACTACCTCAGAAAAGAAATCCTCATTACTATTCGTTCTTTCTTCCGTGAGAGACGGAGGCGATACTGCCTGCCCGACGGAACGAGTTCTGTTCTTTTCAGCTTTTTCAGGACCGACTTCTTCAGCATGATCCCTGGCGTTTGAAGTTTCAGAGGGCAGTTCTGCTTTCTCTCCCACACCAGCAGAATCTTTCGGCTTGGTCTGTAAAACTACATCATCGGGCCGTACCACTCTCGAAGATCTTCGCTTGAGCTTGGCAAAAGACTCCTCGTCTGCTTCCGAACTGTCAACTATTCCTGTCTGGTCAGGGTCCTGCGGTGTGGCTAGCACGAGTACTGGAGAGGGAAGAGAGAGCTTGATGACGCCTTTCGTGGTTCCGGCTTCAACCGCTTTTGTAACGGCTTTGTTGTTCCGTTTTTTCCAAGCAGGCTGTAGTTCCTTCGCATGCACTGGGACTGGGGCCACTGTTAAAGAGAAAATGTTAGTTGAAATACGAGTACGTATACGACGAAAAACAGAAGTAATTTATGTTCAATATCCAAGTAGGCCTTAGGAAGGAAATGCTCACCGGGGTCAGAAATTTGTAGAAGCGATGCTATGTCTACTGCATTTCCATATTATTAGTATTTAGAGGTCAACATTTTGGAGAGCTAGCAAAAGCCGTCCTAAATCTATGGAAAAGAAGCGAAGTTAGAAATTTCATACATATTAGCTGACACACCCGATGAAAAATTTATCTCAAAATAGTACCATGAAGTAGTACGAAAAGTTCCATGAGGTACTAACGATGCTACTACATGCTTCTACTTCAAGGCTACCGTGTTACTGCATACTACTATTTGCTACTATTAGCAAGACTGGATGCTATTTTGACAAGACAGGATGCTACTGGATACTACTACATAAGACTGGACCAATCTCAGGCACATTAAATGATAGTATTCTTTGCTATTACATAGTATTACATGCAACGTTTTCGTACTACTACCATACTACTACGCAGGCTACAAATTTGTCATCAGGCAGATGGGGTCATACTACTACAAACTACAAGAGAGCGAAGTGCTATTCTGCTGTGCCTCCACGCTACTCTATTTGTTGTCCACAGTGGTTCCCTTTTTGGGATCCCAAAACGTAAGTTTTGACATCGCAAAAATGTCCGTTTGTCTGTGAGCACGATAACTCTCGAAGGGAATGAAATATTTTGATGAAACTTGGTGTGAGGATTCACTGGATCAAGGGTAAGGTCAAGTTCATAGATGGGCTATGTAGCTCTGCATTTAGGGGTGAAGGAGGGGGTCCAAATTAAGGGACAAACAAAATATTTTTAAACAGCTAATGTGATAGTCGATTATGGGGTTAGAAGGCACGCTGAGCACGATACTGAAAACCGTTTTCTCGCCGGACAAGTAGTTCGTCCGGAATCCGGCCAAAACCGGAAAAGTTGTTAAAAGTAAAAGATTTATTTGAAGTTAATTAAGTGGTCGATTTAGAGTAAGAAAACATTCTGAACACGGCGGTGAAAACCATTTTCTCGCCAAACAGTAGTTCGTCCGGAATCCCGTGAAAACCGGAAAGTTGGTTAAAAGTAAAAGTTTCATTTGAAGTTGATTAAATGTTCGACTGGGGGTAAAAAAAAAAACATGCTGAATACGATGGTGAAAACCATTTTCTCGCCGGACAACTAGTTCACCCGGAATCCGGCCAAAACCGGAAAATTTGTTAAAAGCAAAAGTTCGATTAGATGACAGATTAAGGGGTAAGAAGAGAGGCTGAGTCTGTATATGACAATCATTTTTTACCCGGACATATAATTAGTCCGGCATAGACATGGGCACTGTTCTGTTTTTTCATTCAAACAGGAACAGGCAGAAACGGGTCGCATAAGAGCAGAAACAGAAAGAAAAAAGGAAACTTGAAAACAGGTCCAGTCTGTTTTAACAGAAATGATGATTTCGAAAACAGAAACAGCTGTTAAACAGGCGAAAAAAACAGAACCGGCTGTTTAAAACAGGTGTTATTTTTTTATTATTTAATTTCCCGTACTTTTTACTATTTTTTCTGGTATAGCTCACCTATAGTTTGCCCTGTACCAAGAAGTATCTTAGATAGTTCTTCCTTGCACCGTACAGATGCCTTTATTTTAGTTCTTTTCATGGAACAAGAAGTATCTTGGTCCAGAATTCCAGCTGCCTATACAAATGAATCACACTTTCTCCCGACGGAAAATGAGCCATGGAAGTTTCGTTTGTCTTAAAGTTTAACCGAAAAGGGCTGGGATATGACGATCTAGATACCCATCACTTATTCGCTTAAATTGGCTTGAAAACCCGCTGAAATTGCGTTACTTCATTCTTCCGCTATTCACGAATAGTCGATTTTCAAATTGTGGAATTTCCGTGTGATTTGAGGCACGTCTATGCGCTTGTATTTTTGCTGTATTCTTACGAGAAAGATTTATGATTTTTTGTTTGTTAAGGCACTAAGCATCATCACCAATCTCCGCAACATAGTAGAATTTTCGTTGTGGAGGCGGCCGTAGATATTCTGAACGTCATAAGTGAAGTAGATAGTGGAAAATAACAAAAATCAAACAATTCAGTGGATTCAGCTAAATGACATGTAAATAAGTTGGCTTTCCAGTTAAACTTTCACAAAAAAAATTCGCATACCTTTCATAATGATTGGTAATAAATTAAAGTTTACGAATCATACAAACTCAAAGTTAAGCAAGCTTCACTTCGTGAGAGTGGTTGGTGATGATGGTCATTTTTTCTGTGAGGGGTGGTCGCGAGGGATGCATGCTCGACCAGAATACTAAATAGCTTTTCCTCGGTGGTTTCTTTTGAGCTTGGTTATACTAGGCTCAACACGCGCGGATTTCTCGGCTGAATGTGAGTCTACTATTCTGCGAAAATCCGTGAAACGGAGGTTCACTTTCATCATCAAGTTGAACAAATCTCAACTTTTTCGTATAGAACTGACGTTGTACCAAAAATACTGTCAGGAATTCCAGTCGAACCCCCGATTCTGATCGTTGGTTTGCATCATAAACCGGTGCGGATGTTTTGATGTCGCTAAGCTAGTTTCAGTCTTTTTACTTTTTGATTTGAAAGTACTAGTCTTTTGAAATTACATTTACCTTCGCTGCATAGATTATACGTCATGTGAGCCCTTCTTGGTGATCACATGTTCGGTTTTAGCGAAAGTTCATTTAAGAACACTCCACTCTTGCGGCCGCGATAGCCGGTTTTTCGTTATCGGTTTTCAGCGTTTTATTTTGTCATTCTTATCTCGTGAACCATGACAGATACTAATTTGAAACTTGGTGAACTTGTGGGCCCTGAGGTCTAGTTGTGCCTTTCGGGATTCAACCCCCCATGCACTCACGATTCAAGGACAATTGGTCACTATTCCCCCAGTGACTAATGTTATTTTTTTTTGTAAGCTTAACCGAAAAGGGCTGGGATAGGACAATCTAGTTACCCATCCCTTATTCACTTAAATTAGCTTGAAGAGCCGCTGAAAGTGCGTTACTTCGTTGTTCCGCTATTCACGATTAATCGATTTTCAAATAGTGGAATTTTCGTGTGATTTGTGGTACCTCTATGCGCTTGTATTTTTGTTGTACGCCTCACGAGAAAGATTTATGATTTTTTGTTCCGGCACTAAGCAATCTTCACCAATCTCATCACTGCCCACTGAAAAGCCGCGTTTGTGTTAAGATTAAAATTTCCCGCGTCATAGTTGAATTTACGTTGTGGGGAAGGCCGCACATATTCTGAACGTCATAACTAGAGCACATAGTGGAAAATAAAAAATTCCCTTTGCAGAGTCCAAATAATTCAGTATATTTCACTAAATGACACAAAAATTAGTTGGCTTTTCAGTTAAATTTAAAGGCTTACCACCTTTTTGCGAATTATGTGCAACTGGGTCCGGATTGCCCAGAGTATATTACGTGACCAAATCCGCAAACTTACTAAACATGACTAGTACTAAGGTGAATTTTGGAATGCGTGAATATCATTGTCCAGATGGGTCTTTGCCCCCCCCCCCCCCCCATCCTTCTGGTTCAGAGGCAAGTGGGATGGGCCAACTGCGCAAAATTGGTAACCATGACTGGTGTCAAGGTGAGAATCGGAATACGTGTTAACATTCGGGTCTAGATGTATCTTTCGGTGATACACCCCCCCCACCCCCCATCCAAACGTTGTCAACTGGGCCCATATCGACCAATGAATTAAAAGTCAGGGGCGAATGGTTATTAGGCTGTTCGTACACAATACATGATATACGTTTTACTTTTACACATCACGTTTGAGCGCTTGCGCACTTGTTCAGATTAGACCCGAAGACGGGTGCTGCCACGAAGGGTCGGAATGCTGCACCAGTACTCTAAGACTTAGCTGACTACGTATCGATTTAGCTCGGTCAAATGTGATCGCCGTCAGCTTGGGCTGAATAAATATTTACGGTATCTGAAGTTCCCGTTGTTTCACGATTTCGAATAAATAAGAAGAAATATTTAATTTTTTGCTGTTGTTCCTACTATTGCTTGATTCTTGCTCAGTATTTTCATCGCCGTCATTGCATCCACATTCCGCGTGGGTAATGGTAAGAATAACAAATTGGCCTCTTTTGGAATGTGGCATCTTGAGTTAAAAGATTTGTTGTACTGATAAGGTAGGTTGCCCCCCAAAAAACAGATTTGGCTGTTTAAACAGGCAAAAAAAAAACAAGAACAGGGCAAAACAGGACACACCAAAACGGAACAGAACAGGTGAGAAAAAAACTGCTGGCTTCAAAACAGCTGTTCTGTTTATTTTTGGGTCCCTCAAACAGAAAATAGTAAGCAGTAAAACAGGCGGAAAAAAACAGAAACGGAAAACAGGAACAGTGCCCATGCCTAGTCCGAAATCCGGTTGTAACCGGAATTTTTTTTTTAAGTCAAACTTTTCTTCAAAGTTGATTAGATGTTTCTTCTTAGAGGGGTACGCTGGATTTGTTTCTGAATTTTCTTTTTTTGATGGACTTTCGGGCGAAACCGGAAACCTGGCAAAAGTAAAGCAAGAAGTCTCGGTCAGTATCGTCAAAATAGATATGGCATATAGAGGTATATCTGAACTTGGTTTTCTCTGATCTTAGCCTGACAAAGACTGGATCTGGCGAAGACAAGACCCGATAGTCTGAATCAAATATTAGATTTGTGGGATCCCATCGACACCTTTCGTCTTGTTACTGTCGACGCATTGGTCACTAGATTTTGTAGTTGCCTTCTGTTTTGTTTGTAGCGCCCTTCCTGAAACTTTCCAGCTTCGCCCATTAGCAGTCGCAGTGCTACGATTCGCTCAAACCATGGCCTTTTTTGTTTTGTTGCCTCCAATGACTGTAAACTTGGTTTCTTGTGAAGTAAGAGGCGTATCATCAGATCTTAGTATTTATGATTTATTCCAATTAATGACTTTTGTTAACTCGTAATTCATATCATTCGTCAGGCTTCGGGTCCCAAAGAAAGTGAGGGAAACCTTGACTCTCCACTTCATCAGTCCGTCTGTTGACAATGGACTTGGTTCAGAGATGACTTGGTATCTGGTATATCAGTTGTGAAGGAGGCACAGAAATGTTTCCCACGCTCACAAAGTTAAACGATGAACCTTACCTTCTGTTGTCATAGGATCTTCAGAGCTCTTCTCTAACAAATCCACCGATTCCTGTCGCGCAATTGCAGCCACAACCTTTGACCTCCTTTTGCCTGTTCGTGGAACTCCGGTGTCGCTCGTATCAAACAAGGTCGGACAATGACTCTCCTCAGCGGTTTGTTGTGGCTCTAAAGATTCGTCATTGGTAGGGATGAATTTTTCATCATGTACTATTACTTCTGTATTCACTATACCCCGTTTATTCTTGTCTTTCTCATCATTTGCGTCCTGCAACTCTTTAGCACCATTTTCACATTTCGTATGACCTTTGGTAGTTACGCTAGACCCTATTCCTGAGTCAGGTGTGGGGGCTCTCAGGCTTTCTTGATCCTTTGTTCCACGCCTAGAGGGTGGTTTAGCGAAAGTCTCGAGTGAAGCCTCACGCGACGGTTTGGAGCTTCGTGTAACTCGACGACCCCTTTCGGGGTCAAGGTTAGCAGATTGACTCAGGGTCGAACCTCGCCTCGGCGGTGAGTCAATCATTACTCTCATCTTCTCTGAATTCTGAAAAGATTTGTCGGGTGACTCGGTAGTAGGCGGTTCAATCCCAACCATTTCTTCAATGGCAGGTACAGACTTCAGTACCGTCTGGGACTTGGCAGTCTTCTCCTTTGAGAACTGTTCTTCATTTTTCAAAACGGTCGAAGGCGCTGTTTCTTCAATACTCGTCTGTTCAGCGGCAGCTTTTGTCTGCTTACCCTTTTTCTTCGCTTTGGCCTGAACTGATGGGGGGGCATCTTCGTAAACCTCATCGGCCTGAATCTTTCCCGTGGTTTTCCCGGCTTCACTAACCACACGGATATGCTTGGGACTTGGTGCAGGAATTTCAACCTCGGCAAGAGGCTCATGGGATCCGGTACGGCTTCTACTCGCTCTAGTTACCCGTTCACCTCCACGCTGGATCGATTTAGAACGTCTAGGAGTAGACCCAGTAACAAGGAGCTCCGCTGATTCGCCTGCACCTGAAACTGGGAAGGTTTGTTTTTAAATTCCGCCCCCGGAATTGACAAAACGCTCATCAAGGCTTGTAACTTTGGAAAGTACGGACAATTTTTAACATTTTTCTACGATACCTTGTATAAAGATACCTTGAGTTTTTAGCCGTTATAAGTTTTAGTGGTATGAACTAATAGCATCAGGCATGGGCTTTGCTGAACTCTGGAGTACATGAATAGGGTGTCTCCCAAATTGCGCAGCATAGCCCTCAAATACTATAGGCTACTTATGTTGGATATCCGCCTATCTCGATTTCTGGTCCTGTTTTGTTATAAACAACTACATAAGAGCTGTAAGCTCATATGGCACTTGCAAGCATATGTAGTAGTTAAGGGAAGCTAAGAGTTGCTTTTCTTGAGACACAGACGATTATAGGACTTTCGGATCGGTAAATGTATGGTTTAGTCAAAAATATGCTATTCACCGTGTGGTTACAACGCACGTTTCAAGGGGGCTAGGAATCCATTTTTGTAAGCAAGGGCACTAGACACAAATGATCATGGGCCCTTGCGTCATGAAAGTGTAACATCTGCTCGAAAGTATTCTTTTTTTTACACTTTACGGCTAAGATGCGCATTTTAAGGGGGCTAGAATTGAACTTGCAAGCAGAATACTTGGGGCCCAGATGATCACGGGCCCTTGCGGATCTCAAAAATGTATTGTTTCTTAAAAATAGTTGTCCACTCTGCGGCAAGATTGGGGCTTTAAGTGTGTTGGAAAGTCATTTGCGAGCTAAACCCTTGAGGCAAAAATGATCATGGGCCTTTGGGAATTATGAAAATATATCTTTTTGCCAAAAGTATTTTTTTCACTTTACAGTAAGGTACGCACTTAAAACTCATTTGTCAGCATATAATTGAGGTATGATGAGTGCTTCCAAGTCATCGTCCCTAACGCACCTGCCGAATTTTATTGTCCAAGCTGTCCAAGCATATAATTGAGGTATGATGAGTGCTTCCAAGTCATCGTCCCTAATACACCTGCCGAGTGCCGAATTTTATCGTCCAAGCTGCATCCTTAACTCGCGATCACCGGAATTCCGGGAAATCCCTCTAAATCCGCCCCCCCCCCCCACACACACAGTGCGTCAATCCGGTTCATTCATTTATTTATTCATTTACTCGTACTAGTTAGACCACATAACATAAATATAAAGCAAGAAACAAGACCCCCTGAAGCTATCTTGTTGGGGGTCCACTACCTATACACTAACCAACACTAAAAAATTCACAATACAAGCATAAATACACTACACATACAGAAATTTTCTATCAAAAATGTATTTATAACTTGTCTCACCAATCTTAATACCGACCCCTGCATTCTAGACCTGTCCGCGATTTTCGGTACCCCTCGAGCCTCCCAGAGGTATCGGATCTGGTCCGGACACGAAACGGGACATCCGCGACCCCAGCTTTTTCCAAGTGTCAAGTTTCATTTGTGTCCGATGACCCGTTCCAAAATATGCTTGCCTCAAGATCTCGGATTTCCCCTCCCCCCTCCGATGGTCGAATCGTAGAAATGACTATTGTCAAGTCAATCTGTTTGGTTCCGTGGTAAGCCTGCCAAGTTTCATCGTCCTAGCACATCTGGAAGTACCTTAACCCCTGAAAACCAGAATTCTGGGATTTACCTTCCAACTCCCCCCACAGTGCCCGGATCCAATCCGGTTACTTCAACGATATATCTAGGATATGTGCTTGTCCTCCCCATCAAGTTTCATTCTAATCACTCCCCTCCAAGCGTGCCACGATATTTCCATTACCCCCCTCCAACTCCCCCCACAGTCGTCGGATCTGGTCCGGACGTATAAAAGGGGACATGTGAGGCATGTGTTCTTCACAAATATCAAGTTTCATTCAGATCAGATCACCCGTTCGAAAGTTATGCATGTCTAAATATTCCGGATCCCCCCTCCCTTCACTCCCCACGATGGTCGAATCCGGGAACTGACTATTTCCAAGTCAGTTTGGTCGGGTCCCTGATACGCCTGCCAAGTTTCATCGTCCTAGCACATTTGGAAGTACCCTAACTCGCGATCACAGGACCGATCGACCGACCGACGGAGACAAACAGACCAAGCGAACGACGGAAAAGTTTTCGGTATAGGGCACTTGGTCGGAAAGCAAGTGCCATAAAAACAACAATACCAGCAAGTAAATAAAGGAAACGATCTGAATTATAACTGCTGGGTACAGAGAGGCTTTATACCAGAATTTGAGGTCATCCGGTACAAAACCAAGCTACTAGCTGGAAGATTGCTACCACTCACGCACCCATAAACCCAGAACACTAGAAACCCAGTAAAGAATGAGTGCTTATTACGGTTTATAAGCCAAATCGTCAGATTTGTTTAGAAGCGAAAGTTCCCCATCAGTAGTACCGGGCAAAATTTATACTCGGACCAATGCAAAACTCAAATGAAGAGGCTTGGCAATAAATGTTAGTTACTACAAGGATAAAGAAAGCATAACCTACCTACGACAACATGATCCGAGACTGAAGGCATGTCCAATATTGTTACTTCTACTTCTTCTTCAGAAGATGACGGCAAAATCTTATTTTTTAAAGCACGAACCCTCGTCTGTGCACGCTCCTTACTTTTTGACTGCTCAGAAGCTTGTCCAAGAGCGCCTACAAAGAAATGGGTATTATTGCATGAATATAATCTTGCCGGATTCAGCAAAAAAAGAATGGAGAACACGAAGAATACATATAAACTTGTCGGTTTTTCGTCATAGTCGATGTAATAGGATGCGAAATAACAGGATGTGACTTGCGCCAGAAAAATGTCAGGAAGACGAGATGAGGCTATAGGTTTCATAACGGGTGGGTATTGTTAAGCTGGTCATCATTTTCGGACCGGCAGTCGACTGGTTTCTTACAATCAGGTGAGCGGTAACACAGATTGATATTTCGTTGACTGTAGTGATAGTAAGTAGATTCGTTCCCATTGCTAGTTTCTGACGTCGACAGATTGCCATTATGGAGGAAGGGTCAAAAGGGCAGTTGTAGCCGACACTTTTTCCAGACTTCCAGACTTTTTCGTGTCGTTTATACCGTCTAACCATTAGGTGAGAGTACCGAACGTACAAAAGGTAACCTGGGACAAAAAAGTAAACTTTAAAGATTACTTCGAGTGAACGATCCAGCATTCTTGGGGTTTTAATTGATAAACTGGAAACTGTACGGCGGGTCAGCTGACTGTAAGAAATCATGGTTAGCGAAACAGAACCACCTCGTATCTGCCCTTAAATTTTTTACCAAGCCCAAGGAATCCGCTGTGGATAACCGGAAGAACCAATTTATTAGACTAACAAAATATTAACAACTAACAATGGGTGTGGACAAAAATATAAAAACAATAAACTACCCAACATCAAATGCTGAATACAGCTCACGGTTCCATGCCATCCACACAGGTAACGATAGCCGCATGTTTGGGCCCGAGAGAATCACAAGGAGTGGATTACCATAATTTATTTTACACAGTCTATATGTTATTACAGGCATTCGTAAAGCCGAATTTAGAAAGGGAAAATCAAACAACCTAAACAAAAAGAAAATTAAGAGTAACAACATCAAAGTCTGGCTGCTACCGATATAACCCTCCCATGCTAACAACCATTAGAGCGAGGGCATCATAGAAGAATAGCATAGAGAGGGAATATAGAAGAATATCAAGAAGCAAAGGTACGCATACTTACTCTGCATGACATCAGCGATGTTCACAGTACCACTTACGACACCTTCAGGACGTCTGAGTTTCTTATTATTTTTTTCAAAATCAATCTGGTTTTTGATTCGAGTGGAGGCAGCCTGCAAAAAGAACAAGTAGAAGATACTGCATATCCGTAAAATCATTATGCTTCTAGCTAGGTTCAGGTTCATTTAATTTCAGAAAATAAAAAAAAAAAATTTTTACATCACTTCGTGGCAGAGAGCAGGCTCGATGGCCAGAAGATACCCCCGCTCGGATAACTCTAAAACTGCTCAAAGAAATCCGATATAAGCCAACTACCAACAGTTTACTAAAGCATTGTCCTAATTGGTGTAATAAGGTGAATAACGCTATACGCGATGTCTACGTCTTAACACACACGCCTGTTCAAATACAACCCAAGAGGTTCTTATCAATGCGGCTTCCGGTGTTGCCAAGGTAATACAATTTTTCGAGCTCTAAAAATATCCGAAAAGGTTCTTGGTACTACTTGAAGTACACAAGTACAATATAACGCAAATTATACTGTAAAAAAGCTATTAAAATAACGGATGGACAGCATTGGTCCTCGAACTGACGAAAAGCCGTCGTAATAGAACAAAAACGTGTTTTTGTTAAGAAAAGTTGTTTCTTTAGCTTCCAACAAAGTAGAACTGTTGTGCTTTCCTTGGCAACCCTGACGACGCTGCGCCTCTCCTCGGCTCGCTGGCGAACCAACCAAGCAATCTGATTGGCCCTGCATAAGCCAGAATAGAACGCTAGTCTATTCTCCTTATTCACCTTATTACAGCGCGCTCCGAGGAAAAGAGGAATCTGTAATAAGTCTTATACGCGGTAATACGCCTTATTACACCAATTAGGACAATGCTTAATAATACTGTCTTTAGCCAGAAGGTTATGAAACAGAGCCGCTCGAAAATACCAAGAACGGACAGCCTCAGAGCTCGGGCTTAAAGAAAAAAACGAAACAACCCTTCCTTTCACATCGAAGGAACGACACAAAATCAACCATTACATCTTACCAAATCTTTCAATGCTGAGGTTGGGGTTCGCATATTTCAAGACACCGGAAAGCAAAACCAAACCACACCCAACAGATTTAACCCTCAACTGCGAAAGCGCCTGGCACTCGTGGAGGATAAGGGCCAAATTCTCAACCTCGACCTTTAAAGAGGAAAGATAGGTCTCTACTGGATCACTTTTTTCTTCCGAAAAGTATCGTCTAACTGAGGATTGGCCAGCTATCAAGCGCAACTAGTGAAGTGACACAAGCTGCGTTCGCTGCACTCCGGTCTGTCTCTGGTTTTTCCTTGCCGGTGGTGAAACTATCCTATTGCGCGTTTTTGGTCTAACCAGTGGCCTGATTTCTTGTGTTATGTCATGCCAATGTGGTTTACGAAATTTTGATTTTCTTTTTAAATTACGAAACTATTCCAATTTTAGGTTTCCATCTTCGGTTGTTTGTTGGTTCTCGACTTAGTTTTGGTTTGTCTCGTTTGATGATCCTCATTCGTTTTTTGTCATTTTTCTTCGAAATTTTCCGTCTCCGCTGAAGAATTTGATATATATATTTGATATTACATTCGCTTCGTTTTTCAGTATTTTCGTTGACCTTTAAAGTTTAACTGAAAAGAGCTGGAATAGGACAATCTAGCTACCCATCACTTATTCACTTAAATTGGCTTGAAGACCCGCTGAAAATGCGTTATTTGGTTGTTCTGCTATTCACGAATATTCGATTTTCGTATAGTGGAATTTCCGTGTGATTTATGGTACCTCTATGGGCTTGTATTTGTGTTGTATGCCGTACCGGAAAGATTTATGAATTGTTTTTTGTTCAGGCACTAAGCAGTCTTCACCAACTCAACATTGCTCACTGAAAGCGGCGTTTGTGTTAAGATTAAAATTTAGGAAAAATTTAGGTTGTGGGAACGGCCGCAGATATTCTGTATGTCATAACTAGAGAAGATAGTGGGAAATAAGAAATCCCTCAGAAGAATCCAGATTATCCAGTGTATTCAGTTAAACGAACGACACAAAGATAAGTTGCTTTTCAGTTAAACTTAAAAAAAAATAATTTCGTCTGTTTTTCCTCTAAGTTCTTGTTTTAAAGTCACTAGAACCTTCCTGCCGAGCAGATTCTGGTTACTCCGCACCGGTGAGCGCTAACCAGACACTGGTTAGTCCGAAAACGGGTTAAAGGATTTGCCAGCATTCAGATCCCACTAAAATTTTGAAGTTTTTAGACGATAGAAGTGGGCTAGCTCACCTTGGAGGCTTTCCTTCCGCGCCTTGGCTGATCCTCTTCAAAATCAATTCCGCTTATGACTGAATCTGCACTATTATGCCTCTCCAACACTGCTTTCTCTTCGTCTTCAAACATCATTTTGGTTGCCAGATCTGCTTTGTCTACACGACTGACTGAAATGGGAAAGATATACATCAATACAAGTCCCTTTAAAGTTTAACTGAAAAGCTAACTTCTTTTTGCACAGCTTTGATTTAAATACATTGAACCATTTGCTATTTGCCGCGTGGTCTAGTACTGACGTTCGGAATCTCGCATGCTTGCACGAAAAATAAAGCATGCGTCTCGATGGACAACAACGTCAAGATCCTGAAATGTTCTATTCCAGACTGCAAAATCACATCAGAATCAACATGTATGGGCGAATGCCAAGTGCTTCCTGGTCACTTCCATATTCACGTCACTTTCATCTTCCTGGCTTGAATAATGAAAATCAGCCATTGGTGGTTATTTTCGGCAATTGTTTGGGGCTGTAGTTGGTAAACGTTTCAAACATAGAGGTACGCCCGTGTAGAGGTACAACAATTGCGGAAGAATAAACTCGTCAGCTAGCAATATTCGTGCATAACAAACAACGGAGTTCGTTTCTGTGGAAGATGGTAACCAGACTGTCATATCTCAGACCTATTTGGTTAAGCTTTAACGGACATTAAACCGATAACCATCACACAAGATCTACTGGAGATCTTGTCGTACCTCGGTTGAATACTAGACCTTCTGGGTTCTTGGTGTTGCATCGTGATATTCGGAGTTTGAATGCTTTAAGGGGGTTGATCCAGGGCGAGGAGAAGCTGGGTACTTTTAAGCATGTTCTGATACCGATGTTGTTCCAGAAATACGAATTTTAAATTGATTTGGTTTTGTTTGGATGGACCCGGATGGTTTTGGTGTAGTTTTCTGTCCGTGTTCTCCCTGGGGGGATATCAGAGACATGTCTCCCATACATTTATTAAGTTTTATTCGAATCCGCTCACCAGTTCAAAAGTTACGCACGATTACCCCTCCTTCCACTTGCCCCAGGTGGTAGGGTCGGGAAACTGATTATTTCAAAGTTAGTTTGGTCAAGTCACTGATATGCGTGCTAAGTTTCATCGTCCTAGCACATCTCGAAGTACCCTAACTCGCCACCGTAGAAAAGACCGCCCGACCGATAGACGCGATCGCTTTCTGGCACTTGAGCCAGAGGCTGCAAGTGCCATAAAAAAGAAGAAGGTGAAACAAAACAATGTATATAAAAAGCTAAATAGCCCTTCCAGGGGCTGAAGTTGCCTTTGAAGGAAAAAAGAATGACAGATCTTCTCGACAGTGACTTGGGTCAACAAATTACAAAAGCTGAACTGTATCTTCGTGAGGCTCACTCGTCACAAAGATAAAGATGTGTATTTTTTGTTTTAAGATTTCTAAATTTTTTCTAGCTTTAAGCTATTTGGAATCAAATTTGACTTATTGACTGAAATGTCATGAGCCTATGATGAGAAAAAACTATTTGTGTGTGTCAGAATGTGAATTTATAGAAAAGCTCAGACAGAGTGCTGAAAAGTGAAACGCGATTTTTTTTTTTAAGAATTCAATTAAATTCACTTTAATTCATTTTAATTTTGCCATTCCTGACACACAAAAAAGAAACACATAACGCTCCCAAGAAGGGCACAACCGTGTCCTGTGCGGGAGTACACAACGTTCACTCACTCATTGCAAATGACAATTTGTACTGTCCACTCTCCATTACAGAACGGGACTAATACCAGAGGACAAACAGTTAACATTAAACAAAAAATTGGAAACTCACCCTTGTCTTTTGCTGCCTTTCTCGTCTTATCAACAGCTTTCCTAGAAGGCGTCTTTGGCAAAAAGTCAAATTCCTTCTTAGAAGTATCATCTTTCAGGACCTCTAATCCTGCAGCCATTTGGTCATAGAACCACATGATTTCAGACTGGAACAATAAATTGTAACATTTAAAAATAGACTAAGTTTAATAGTAAGTAAGTAATGTAACCCGCAATTCGAAAAAGCGGAGTAGATAAAAGAAAATAGATAAAAGCCATAAAGACACAGAAAAAGACACTAATTTTCAACCTTCAGCCAGGAAGCAGTGGAGAAGGTCGTGCGCTGGCTGGGCTCTGTTGTCAATGATGTACTGTAAAAGAAGGATTACACAGTAACCCTTCTTTTCCAAAATACTTCAATACTGTCGACGCTATACTTTTATTCAATCTCAGGATTGGGTACATAGTACGTTCAATGAATCAAGCGTCGATAAATATTCCTTCAGCCCAAGCTGACTGAATCCTATCACCGAAGTAAGGAACTTCAAATCGCCCAGACATGCCACCGACAAGTATCCATTATAGCTAGAAAGAAGACGAGCCAGAGACTTCCGCAAACAGAAAGACTTCGCACTCCACAAGAACAACTCGGATTCGTCTTGGTCAGATATTTCTTGCAGGGCCCCCCAAGGCATGAAATTAGCTGGAATAGTTTTCCTGGCTGTAATTAACTCCCTGCTTAGTTACCATGATGACCGTTCCAAATTCGTAGATGATCTGTCCATAGTGCTCGCTTATCTAGTAGAACATAGTGTCATAACGAAGCAGTTTTCAGATCGGTTATTTGAACAGCTGAAAACCGAATGCTCAAGTCACGACCTCACCATCAACGTAGCGAAGTCGAAGTTCAACCGCCTAAAGCGGAATATGGATATGCATGATTATGAACGAAATAAAAATTCTAGGACTAACTTTCACGAGTGACTGTAGCTTCAGTGCCCACATTAATTCAACCGTTCACAAGGCTAATGCAAGCCTTCAGACCCTTCTCAAGATGAGGCGTTTTGGGTGTGACACTGACAGTCTTCTCCGTGCTTGTTATGTTCAGGCCCATTCACAACGGGTTTTAGCTAATACTCGATACCAGCCGGTTCTGGAAATCTCTCTGACACCGAGAATTAGCTGGGTTTCTGCCGTTCGCAATTGAACTTGGTGGCAGTTTCGGATACCAGCTAGTCTCGCACCCAAGTTGAAATCAGTTCTACTTTCGAGGGTACTAGCCAATCAGATTATTTTGGGGAATATTGAGGAATATTCTGATTGGCTAGTTTCGAACCAAGCCCAATAGATAAAATCACATCCACTCCTTGCCGCCTTGAAAACTGAAAGTGAATTTAGGTCATTGTTCTTCGGTCTGACGTGGTTCAGCGTTAGCCAATCGGAACATACCTGAGAATTCCCCTAAGCAATGTGATTGGCTAGTACCCTGAAAAGTTGAACTGATTTCAACTTGGGTACGAGACTAGCTGGTACCCGAAACTGGCAACAGTATCGACTGCGAACGGAGAAACCCAGCTAATTCTCGGTCTCAGAGCGATTTCCGGAACTGGCTGGTACCGAGTATTAGTTAAAACCCGATGTGAATGGGCCTTTCGCCCGTTGCTCGAGTACGCGCGCCCGGTGTGGGGTCCATCTGCAATCCGCACAGCGTACCTGTTACACGACATAGAGTCCGTCCAGAAAAGGGCAACAAGGATCATCCTCCGAAACCGCGACATACCCTACGAACAGGCCCTTGAGAAACTGAATTTACCACCGCTTAAAGTCCGGCTTGAAAAACTGATTTTGCCGTTTGGCAAATCCGTCCTAGCCAATACGAGCCACCGGTCACTGCTACCGGAAATATCCCCTCCCAATAATCGAACTCGGTTGCAAAATAAAATTCTAAACCCTAAATTCCGCACTAATCGTTACGGGAACTCGTTTGTGCCTTTTTTTTTACTTCGGTGTTCAATGCTGAACCGTAGTATGTGTTGGTTATTTAGAATTTGTAAGAAACTGAATTTAGTTATGCTATGATAGTTTCTAAATATACCTATCTCTCTCTCTCTCTCAGAACCAAACGCAGAAAAATCTCTATGCTCCAAAACAACACAATCGAGCAGCAAAAACAGCAGCCGGTCAAAAAATCAAATCACAGCATCAGCTTTAACTCCAAGCAATTTTCAGGGATGAAATTCACAAAATCACACTTTTAACGAAGAATCTTTCACTGATTTTCCACAAGTTCATTTTCCGCTTGAGCCTGAAGAGGACCCTTGCCAAGAAGGGCCGAAATATAGCTCGAATAACTGTAGCTGACGTAACCGTTTTGCATTTTCAAATATAATCTAGAGTCATATCAGACCTGACCGCAAACAAATTGCAACAGAAATGATTTTTACACCATCTTCTAGAGAGAAAAAACTGTATGACATATCAAAAGGTGAGGAGCCTAGCGGGGTGAAAAATTAGTGTTTTTTTTGGCGTTTTATATTTTATTTTTCCGCTGAAAGTCTCCATTTTCTTAAGGCAATAAAACGATTTTGTTTATTGGTGTTATTGGGGATGTGAAATGCCTTGGTTCTAACGCTGTTTGTATATAAGATGTAATTAACGTCTAGCTCCAGGAAAAAGCTATTAGATTAGACTTGTGTTGTTGTACAAGAGGTAACGACTCTTGTTGCTTCTAGATTAGACTTTTGTTTGTTGTGTGTTTTTGCCAAGTTTCTCATCCTAAATTTCCCGGCATGTTTTATTGGTTTGAATTCTAAATCTTAGGCTTTATTTTAATATTTCGTTCATTCCCAAATTAGTTTGGTAATTAACTAACTTCGTCTCTTGTAATTCAACGCCATGTTTCTTGTTTTAATGCTACTAGAAAAGAAAGATCCCAAAATGGTACAAGGTCGGATATTGTGTCTCGTGGACACCAGACAACCAGGACAGAACCAATCTCGCGAATTCCACCAAAATGACAGTTTTATAGGCACACACTGATTTTCTGTTATTGTGTTTTTCGGTGCTTTATGTTCAAACAATTTTCTGGTACTAAACTAATTTGTTCGTAAAGGTTTGACGAATACAGGCCTGGGTCTGGCAAAAAACACTGAACAGCCGGGAGAAAACCAACAACAGCAGGTTAGAGATTTGTTCGCCAAGCATTATGCAGTCAATCATCCGAGACAGACAGCCATCAACGAGTCGTTTCTGTCAGATCTGATAGTCCACTGCAACCTGCCTTTTTCCATGGTGGAAAATCCACACTTCAGGAGGTTCCTAGCAACAATCAATAGCCATTACCAGCCTATGTGTCGTGGTACGGTAACACGTAAGGTTAGAAACAAAGCAGATGTCGTGAAAGCACAATAGTTGAGGAACTGAAAAACTGCGACAGTGTCTCAGCCACATTTGATATCTGGAGTGATCGCAAGATGAAAGCGTTCCTTGGTGTAACAGCTCATTACGCTGTAGAGGAAAGTTCTGGACTACGATTGGAATCGAAACTTCTGACGTGCGAGAGATTCGTTGGCAGACACACAGGCGAATTTATTCGTTCTGCATTCGAGAAGATTGTCGATGAGTACGGGATAAGGGAATGTCTTGATTATGTGATCACCGATAATGCTGCAAACATGAAGAAAGCCTTTGCAATATCTTTTCCTTCTGCCCGTCACTCAGCTGAAGAAGACCTTAGCACTATGGAAGATCCAGAGGACCGTCCAGATGTGGAGAACGGTGAATTTTGGGAGGATCTCACAGAAACTGATCAAGCAGAGATTTACAGCAGCCCCGACGACATTGCAAGGATACAGAGAATATCGTGTTTCACCCACACACTGCAACTTTGCATTGGGGATGGGGTGAAAGAAACTGCTAGCCTATCGTCAGCATTATCAAAATGTACTCGCACATGTACCCTACTTCATTCAAGTTCTTCGTTCAAGGACAAATTCGAGGAAAAGTTCGTCATCCTAAAACGAATCCCCGCCGCCAACGCCACCAGGTGGAATTCTACGTTTCGAATGGTACAGTCCCTCTGTTCTTTGAGCTACAACAACCCCGCAGATATTTTGGAGATTCAGGGTCATGGGTCAGCTGTCCTCTCAGCTCGAGAACTTAATCAGCTACAAGAGCTCTCACAGGTCCTTGATGTGTTTGCTGAAACTACAGATCTTACTCAGGGCGAGAAATCAGTCACGATCAGCCTTGCTCTGCCTTGCGTCTTAGCGCTTCTGAAGCATCTAGAAGAAATGCAGCTGAAAGTTAAATTTTGTTCAGTATTGGTTCGGAAACTTGAAGGATTACTGAAAACCCGATTCGCCGGAATGTTACAGCTAGTGACATCGTCAAGCTTTTCATCTTCAATCGACAATGCTTCTTTTGGCAACGCTGTCTACCTGCTAGCGACTGTTCTGGATCCTGCGTTTGGTGAAGCCTGGACTGAGGAGCTGCCGATTCAATCCGCTCTAGCGAGACATCAAGCGACGACCTGAGGCGTCGAATTCGTCGTGCCAAGTTTAGTAATTCGTTAATGAATCTTTGTTCCTCAGGTAAACTACAGCATTTGTGTGATTTGATGTTTGTCAGTTCACAAACATGTCCTTCCACAAGTCATTCACTATAAACTTCAACTGAAATAAACGGCCATCAGAGCTGTGATCCGTACTCTTTACTACTGTTATAACAGATCTGCTCCTTTTATTCTGCTGCTCATATGCGCCGTAAGTTGCCGTGGATTGATCGAAGCGTGGATATGATGGAAAAAAAGTTATATTTTTTTTTTGCATTTACTAACCAACAATCTTTTCTTAGGCTTGCTCGTTCAAGAAGCTGAAGCATTCGAAAAGTCGCATAACGGAGCATCAGACGAGCTTCAACTAATCCAGCAGGACGACGATCCGTTGAGTCTGAAGAGCCACCAATCAAGATGCTGAAGCTACTCTCCAGCCTTGGGAAGTAAAGACATCGGCCAGAGGAGGTAAATCGGGGATGTACTGTGTTTGGACAGGTGGATCTTTACCTACAGCTGGCAAGTGAACATTCAGCTGAAGACGGCGATGCCCTGTCTTTCTGGCATCAACACAAGGAAAAGCTAAACATGTTGTATCCTTTGGCAAAGCGGATTCTTGCGATTCCTGCCTCAAGTGCCCCTATAGAGCGCATCGTCAGTTCTGGAAGAATTTACATGCGGCCACACCGAGCTAAGATGAGTCACGACCACCTTGGTGCGCTTGTTTTTCTAAAGTGCAACACTGATTGATGGTTTTTTTTACAATTATTGTGTATTTGAAGACTATAGTTTATAATTTGACAAAAACAAAACGTATTGTTAGGACTCGGGGCGTGACTCGGTCTCGAGACACCGTTTGCGCGGACTCGGTCTCGAACGATTTTTTCCTCGGACTCGTCTTGACTCGTGAGCGTCACTTCGGTCTCGGTCTTGTCTCGGACTCGATAACAGCGGACTCGCAGCACCTCTGCTAGGTAGGCACTTCTTGTCAGGGCCATGGGTCCGAACCACATGCGGCCATGGCTGGGGGAGTTGGAGGAGCGGGAAGGTCCAGAAACTTTGTGACATGCATAAACAAGACCAAATCGATGGGATCCCCAAAATTCAATATCTGATCCAGACAACTTGGTCTTGTCTTAAGGCCGAATAGCTAATCATCTGAGAAAACCAAGTTCAGATATGGATTCAGCATGTGTTTACCCCTATAAGTCATATCTGTTTCGACTAAAACTTCCTGCCACTTCTGCAAATTTCCCGGTTTCGTCTGGCGAAAAAAGAAAGCTCAAAAATGAACTCAAGGGTATCTTCTTTCCCCAATAATGAACATCTAATTAACTTCAAATAAAAATTTAACTTTTAACAAATTTTCCGACTCGAACCGGATTCCGGTCAAACTATATGTCCGGGAAAAAAAAATGATTGTCACACACGGATTCAGCATCTCTTCTTACCCCTAAATCGGATATCTAATCAACTACAAATAAACTTTTTTGGCCGGATAACTGGCGAACTACATGTCCGGTTAGAAAATTGTTTTCATATAAGTGTTCAGCATGTCTTCTTGCCCTAAATCGAACATCTACTCAACTCCAAATAAAAGTTTTAATTTTAACAAACGTTCCGGTTTTGGCCGGATTCCGGGCGAACTACTTGTCCGATGACAAAATAGTTTTCACCATCGTTTTCAGCATGTCTTCTTACCCCATAATCGACCATCACATTAGCTGTTTCAAAATATTTGGTTTGCCCCTTAATTTGAACCCCCTCTCCCACCCCTAAATACAGGGCTACAAACCCCATCTACGAATTTGACTTGTCCGGCGACCCAACGAATCCTCACACCAAGTTTCATCAAAATATCTCATTCCCTTCGAGAGTTATCGTGCTTACAGACGGACGGACGGACAGACGGACAACTTTTGCGATGTCATAGGTATCCCTACACTTACGTTTTGGGATCCCAAAAAAGAAAAAAAATTTGCCGAATGGGATGCAACTTGGACAGTACCGAGTTTATGCGGCTTAGATTTATTATCTGGGATTCGGACAGGATCCGGCCACGGTAGGAGGACGAAGCGGGAACCAGAAATTTGCAGATATGCTCTGATTCGAGTCAAACTTGATGGATAGGAAGAGGAGATGTAAGAGATTCGAAGTTTATGTGCCCGAGTCGCATTCGGCAGCAGTGGGGGGAATTGAAGGGGGGGGGGGCGGAAATTCGTGTATCACATAGGGGTCAAATGAGTGGAACGATTTGAACGAAACTTAGAAAGTAGAGAGATCATATGCCCTGGATGACGTATTTTAGGGTCCTGGCCGGATCCGGGCATGGTGGGGGGGGGGCGGACCTGAGTTTCCCGAAATGCTCAGATTCGAGAGAAACTTGATAGGCGGTTAGAGGAGATGCTTAAGAAAATCCGTTTATGTGTCCGAATAACAATCGGCCGCGGTACAGGGAGTTGGAGGGGGGTTACTGGAAACAGCGTGGCACGGCTAGAGACCAAACGAGTGGATCTAAACTTGGAAGGTAGTCATTTGCCCTAGATGACCCGAGGCGACGCCGGAAATGCTCTGACTCCAGTGAAACTAGATGTCCTATTTCTAGTTCCGGTCCTAGTGGGGCTGAAGTAGTCCCCGAAGCTGCGCCGAAAATAACTCAGCGGGACGCCACCGAAAACATTTTGGCACGCCGCCACAGAAAATATTTCGGCGCACCGCCATTGGGGTAAGCGGCGGCGGCCCGCCAGTAAAATTCTGAAGCCGAATCTATTTAGGTGATATGTATCAGATTCTCGTTCCATTCAGCTTTATCTTCCCTAGGCTCAAGGTTGTTGTTCTGTTTTTCCTCTCATCAGCAAGTGCACTGACAGAAAAGTCTTCGGTTGTGATGGCAGTGCAGTAATGACAATTTCTACCAAAATTGTATGTTGGCTCCAAACCGTGTAAACAAAGGGACAAATAGCGTTCGTGCTGCCTGTCGGTTCGTCACTCTGTCCAACTTATGCTAGTTTAGACACTTCCGGAGAAGCTAGGACGGTGAAACTTGTCCTTCCTTCTGGACGATAGCCTAGTTTCACTGAACGTTGGCCTTTGAGATTTCCTTCAAAACCTCGATTGCCGGAGAATTCCAAATTCCCTAGAAATGCCCTCGATTACTGGAGATTCCTCCGTCGAGCAAATTCTATTTATAGTACCACAGCAGGTATAGCTTAAATATTCAAAGATCGTATGGCACTTGCAGCCTTCGACTCAAGCGCCATGATGTCTCTCTGTCAGTTCGTCTGTCTATGTGTCTAACTTTGCTAGTTTCGGCATTTTCATATAAGCTAGGACTATAAAGACTCTAAAGGACCCGACTGATACACAACGAAACCTTCTTTTCCGGATCCAACCATCCGTATGTGGGTGGAGGGAGGGGAACCCGGGACTGTGTGACTTGCGTGCATCGCGAAAACGGTCATGGGTCCTAGACAGCCAGGATTTGAACCTAGGACCTCCGGTTTTCAAGGCCACTGCTCTACCACTAAAGTACAGAGTGGCTTCTGAACTTAATTCGTAACCACTATAATGGTCACGAATAAGCAGGCCAAAGGAGCAGTGATCCCGCCGAAGACAAATCTATCTAAGCACTTCACATCCCCATGTCACGGGATTAAATAGGAAATGGAATTTTACACGAGGGACTTGTCCTGTGAAAAATAAACCAGCTGATTTGTCACGGTAAAGTCACTTGAGTAGTATTCCATCTACATAGTTTCAGGTTGCATCCGGTTCAGACTCCAGACCTCAAATGGCACATCCGGGTCCATGGTATGTGTGCCTTCCAAGTTTCTCACTCTCTTCTTTTGGTTGAAAACCTCTCTCAACCACACCGTGTGCACATGCGATTCAGACACGTAAATATCACAGCTAGGGGATTTGCTCCGATCACCCACCGGGTCACTTGAATGGAAACGCTTCCGGATCGAACCCCTTACGTTTGTACAATCCAAACTTCATCCCAATCCCTCCATCCATCTGGTTCCTACGCATGTTACCGAGCCTCTCCGTCCATCCCACACACCGTAGTCGGATGCGACTCGGACACGCAAATGTTGCACCTACGGCACTTACTATCGAACAATTTGCCCTTGAATCGGAGAACATCCGGAAAATTCTCGGTGACACTCAACTCCCCTCGACGATACCGGATCCGGTCTCGACCTTAAATAACATATCTAGGTTCCTTGACCTTTGGACGCTATCTATATTAAACGATTTCCGGTCCTCAGTCTTTGCACCGTCCTAGTTTCATCCCATTCCCTATATTCCTTTGCAAAGAATGTTCCCAAACTGTTCGCAATATGCAATCCCTGCATTCCTTCGCAACGTTCTAAAATTCCCGGAGTCCTCCTCGCCCCGGTGGTCGGATACGATTCGGTGGGGGGTTTTCAATCGACCTTGTGTCTCCGGCTTGACCCTCTATTTATTATGATTTTATACAGAAGTGTAATTAAAACCTTGAAAACGGAATATCGCTCTGCTCCTGTGAAAACACGGTTTCGCTGAGCATTAATAAGCATGTCAAGTGTCATCAGGCGTATCCTCGCAATTACCCGAGTATTCCTCGGGGAATCAAACGGAAGGTCATTCCACGCGGACTCCGCGCACGGAAAACAACGAGAACACGGGGAATGCTTCCAAAATGGATTGTGTTCTAAAAATAAATTGCAGTTGACGAAATTAGTCTGGATCCACTTTATTTTTGGTTTTGTTTATTCTGATTGTTTTTAATTAATATTACATTGCACCAAAACCAGCAAAAACTGATTCCCCTCTTAATAAAAAAGGGAGTCCTTTCCGATGACGGTGAATGATACTCATTCTCAGTCCGTGGGGACTCGCGAGAATACGGGGAGTGAGTCCCCGGGACAAACAAAAACGCGGGGACTCCTCAAGTGGAGTCCTTGGGGAACGGCGAGAGTACGCCTGTCATCTTAGCTTACATAGAGTGGATGTAACCAAAAGTGAGACAGATGGATCACCCTTACGATAGCTATATGGCACTTCAACCGAAGACTGCAAGTACCATAACAACGCTGACGATTTGTGGTAGAAACATTTTAAATTTGTTGGAAAATTAAAAAATAAACCCCAAAATACTAAAATCAGAACAAACGACGATAAATTAGCGGCACGCCACCGATAACTTTCCGGCGGCGCGGGTTCCGGGAATAGACTGAAGGGGTATTTTGTAACGTTCTCATCTACTTTTTCGCACCACCTACTCCTAATAAGTGCCATATGAGCTCGTCGCTCTTGTTTTCGTTACAGAACGCTTTTTCCCTAAATAAAATCCCCCACAGCAAATTTGCTAGAGAATTGGCTCCATTTATTTAATGTGCAGTCATAATTTTAAAAAGCTGTGGAATGCTAGCAAAACAGGCAACTAGGCAGTTCTTATAACAACACCCACAATTACACAGATTGACTTCCCTGTATGGTCTTCCCATCAAAAGTATTGTGAGCTCTTGGCTCTTTTTTTTTAACTGCTTTATACTAGCCACTCCCACAAAGTGCACAAAATCTTTCATTTTTCTTCCAAAGTGACTTAGAAACATAATAAATAATTATTAACATACCTCAAGTCCAGCTGCAACATCAGCAACTGCCCCGACGACAGCATTGCAGATGGAAGTTTTAGCATTCTCCAAATCAAAAGCAGTTTTCTTTTTTCTTGGCGCCATGTTTCCGAAATCGAAATCTTGCAGTAACAATCAGCTGATTAGATCGCCTCTTAAGAATACTTGGAGCTAATCTAAAAGCAAATGCTTGTCATAGACTAGGAAAGAAAGGGAAAGCTAAAAAGGTGTCAGGGCATTTCCTTTGTTATCTATTTTGAAGTAAGTGAAGCAAGCACTAAGCAATGTGTGTGGATATTCTTCTTTCTCTAGCCTGCCCTGTGCTACACAAATATTCCTAATGAAAACATAAATAAGGATCAGCTGAACTCTCACTTCGCCAGTGCTCTCCTTGTTCGGGATAACAAGGATCAAACTTCACCTCTGGTAAGGCTTGTTTAATCCTCCTGTTATCCCTCACCAGAGCACTGGCTCGTGATAGTTCAGCTGAGATTTTAGAGCTGAACTCCAAAAAATTTGTTTCACGGTTTTTTACTAAATAAAAACCAGTTACTAAAAGCAACTTCTATTGAAAATCATCTTCAAGATAAAACAACATTACTTAGAATATCCACGCTTTCTATTTGCTTACTATAAAAAGTAGCATACGTGGCAGCTGAGCGCCCAATTCCAGTGTTATTTTGAATCGAGAAGAATTCTTGGAGAAAAAACAAACCAGATTCGACTGAATTCTACCTGACCCAACTAACTGTCTAAAACGAGCAAAGTGTATACAAAATATATGCAATAGTATTACTTATTTCAACCAAAACTGTATTTAAATTGTACAGAAAATTCTGTAAACTAATACTACGTAGGTCTACTGGTATTTCAGTGTATTTCTACTGACATTTCCTACACTCAGGGGTGGGAGTGAGACCTATATATCCTATATTTTAAAACTTCTCCTATAATATACTATATTGAGTCAAAAACCCTATATTCTCCTATATTTCAGGTTTTGCTGTTTTTTTCGTAAATTTTGAAGTTAATTCTGCCAAAACTGGGCGAAGGTCGAAGTAATTACTATTTCTGCAAACATGTTTTACTATTTCGTCTGTATATTTCCCTTGTGAATTTTTGTTTCCATCGGTTAGAAGCTTTCTTCATTTAAACGGCGCTGTTGACACTCAGTTTGAGTCGGTTGTGTGGTTTTCTGTTCCTTTTCTGAAGTTTTCACGAAGTCAATCAGTAGTGTGTTCGTAGTTCTTAATTTTGTATTTGATCTCTGTTCATGGATAAAACTTTCCCATCCTTGGTTGAAAGAACAAGCACAAGACCTAGTAGATACGTGATTGCTATCACCAGACCGGATCCGCTCACTGTGGGGGAGTTGGGGGGGGGTCGATTTTCTAGTGATCCCGCGAGTTCGGTACTTCCTGATGTGCTAAGACGGTGAAACTTGACAGGCGTGTCAAGGACCCGAACAGATTGACTTGAGAATAGCCGTTCCCCAATCTGACCATCTGGGGGGGTGGGGGGTGGACGGAGGCGAAATCCGGAAAAGTGAGGTATTTTTAACTTACGAACGGGTGATCGGACCTTAATGAAACTTGATGTATAGAAAGACATCATGTCCAGTCACTGTGGGGGAGTTGGGAGGGGGGGTCTAGTGATCCCGCGAGTTCGGTACTTCTTGATGTGGCTAGGATGACAAAACTTGGCAGGCTTGTCAGGGATCCGAACAGATTGACGAATAATGTAGTTTCCCCGATCCGACAATCGTGGTTGGGGTGGAGGGATGGGGAATCCGGAATCTAGTGGCAAGCTCAGCTACTGAACGGGCGATCGGATTTAAATGAAACTTGATATTTTGAAACACCTCGTGCCTCAGACGTCCCATTTTAACTCCGGACTGGATCCGGTGACATTGGGGGGGGGGGGGGGGGGGGGCTAGAGGGGGGAACCAGAAATCTCTGGAAACTCTTAAAGTGGAGGGATGGGGATGAAACTTGAGGGGAAGAAAAGTATTAGCCCTAGATACGTAATTGACAGAACAAGATTCAATCGGGGCTCTGTGGGGGGAGTTGCAGGGGGTTTCCCGGAATTGGTCCGGTTCGAGTGAAACTTTATGGGTGATAAGAACTGATGACCTAGATATGCAAAGCATGTGTCCAAACCCCATGCGGCCATGGTTGGGGAAGCTGGGGGGGGGGGGGGGGGGGGGGGGGGGTCCGAAAACTTGCGACATGCACAAAAACCTAGCGGATGGGCCGAATGGAATGTAAGTTGGACAGTACCAAGTCTATGGGGCCTAGATTTGTCATTTGGCATCCGAACCGGATCCGACCGAAGTACGAGGAGGATGAAGCGGGAACCGGAAATCTGAACATATGCTCTGATTTGAGTTAAACTTGCTGGACGGGAAGAAGAGATGTTAGAGATGCGAAGTTTATGTGTTCGAGTCGTATTCGGCTGCAGTGGAGGGAGTTGGAGGGGGAGTCCCAGAAATATTGTGGCTCGCATGGGAGTTAAACAAGTAGATTGATTTGAATGAAACCTCAGATGGCATATTTTGGGGTCCGGACCGAGCGGTAGGCAGGGGTACCGGGATTTCCGGAAAAATGCTCAGATTTACTTTCTCGTCTCTCACATAGCCTACTCGTAACACGTGCCATATGAGCTCGTAGCTCTT
Organism: Branchinecta lynchi; assembly: GCA_023053575.1. NCBI lineage: Eukaryota > Metazoa > Arthropoda > Branchiopoda > Anostraca > Branchinectidae > Branchinecta > Branchinecta lynchi. The sequence continues at coordinate 7,168,964 of JAKZAP010000013.1, read as the reverse complement.
GTTATTTTAAGGTGAGACCCTAAGTTGTTTCACCAGAATCGTCCTTTGTTATTTTGCAGAAGATGGGATAATGAGATTTTTTATCCAAATAAGCTGTTTTTTCATCCTATATTGTCCTATATTTTGATGTGAAAACTCCTATATCCTATATATATTTTAGCCTTAGGTCACTCCCAGGCCTGCCTCCACTACCTTTCTCAAAAAAGGATTTTTGGAAAAATAAAGTGAGCTGACTGGAACTGAATGCCTAGGTCCATTTTAAAGCTACCAACCTGGCATCCCCAAATAATCGAAGTACTTGCCTTCGCAGCCAAATATCCCCCTGCCCTCCCGAAAAAAAGTCATACATATCACTATCTAGGTGCACCTAGCATCTAGGTAGTATTACACAATCATCAAGCCACTTAAGGTATTACTTCAACTCAGCAACATCTTCTATCACAGAAAGTCAATGAAATGTCACCGTGGATAGTTAACTAACATCAAAGGAACTACGAGGGAGACGTACCCAAGCTCAAGCAAGATTTCAAATTTCCAGACAAGTCTTTCCTTTAGAAAATCTATCTGGCTTAAAAAGGAACCAAAAAGTATGACAAACATATTAAGATGAAGCTAATAGAATGCTGGAGAAATTTCAATACTTCTTATTAAACATATTTTTATTTTAAAACAATACCTACTCAATGTTACCTGAGCTTGTATTCCTTGCTGTAATTTACAAAGTGATTAAAAATATCTTTTTAAAGCAGCTTTAAAATAATTTCCCTTTTTTTCGTTTTGAACCTATTTTAAAAGGAATTTTCTGGTTATTAACTTTACTAACTTTACCCCCTCAGGTAAATATACTATTTGAGAATAAAAATATGTTTTACTAGAAACTTTAAAGTAAAATTTACTTCCCCAATATGTAAACCCTTCTATTAGCTTCTATTATGTTTTTCATGTCTTTTAGTTCCTTTTTAGGCCAGATAAATTTTTTCTGAAGGAAAAACTTCTCTGGAAGTTTTAAATCATGTCTGAGGTTGGGTACAGTAGAGGATGCTTATGTGAACGTCTGCTAACAGTCGATTGTTGCCGAATAAAACAATTAAACCATACCAGGCAACTCTTATAGCAAAATAATGATCAGACGCATTTAACTTACATCTAAATTAACCACCTTTCATCAAAAGTTTGAAGCTTTTGGGCTTTGTTTTCTTTTGATTCTTCTTAGAATCCAAGGTCATCCGAAAATGGCACCTAACATTCAGAAATTAAGCGTATTTTTTCAAAAGGTGATGCCAGGCTATTTCGAGATCAAGCAAAATTCCGCTGCAAGAGTAGGGAGTCTGAACCAACAGATGGCTCTATCTACAGCTATTTACTTTGATGATGATGAGTCCAAACCCGCACAGGAAGAACGAGATCATATTTCATTTCATTTCATATATTTCTGACCGCCAAAGCTGGCGAGTATAAAAAAGAAATAAGAACACAACACGGCCAAAAAATACATTAAACGTGGCCCAACACTTGCACAATCAAATACTCAACAAATTTTGAGAAAAACAAATAAAAGAGAACATACCATACTAACAGACACAATCTATTTCAAACCTTGACCCAGGTTATGCTTTAGGCTATCAAGCTTAATCTTGAACTTAGCGTGTTTCTGCTTCAAGATTTCAACCGGATTTTTCAAATTATAATCTTTCATCATCAAAGAAGAAGATTCACATTTCGAGAAACGACATAAAAATTTCCCAAATTTAAAAAAAGTTGTTTTCATGGAAGTTAAATTACCTTTAGAAAAATATGGCAAAAAAGGAGAACCCAGTAAAACCTGTGGTAAAATTACACTATTAAAAATTTTTGCCAGTCGCTTCTTAGACAGATAATCTCTTAGGCAAACAATGCTACCAAAACTTCTCGCAATTCTTTTTTCTAGATCAGCTATTATCAAAGAACAACTTAGTACCATTGACGAACTAATAGGCAAACCTAAGTATTTTAGAGAAAAAAATGGTTTCAGAATAAAATTATCAATCTCAATAAACATGGACTGCACTAAATCAGAAAAATGTATACCCAAAACAAGAAGCTGGCATTTATGTGGAGATAAAAGTAATCCGTGGGTTTTAAAAACTTGGCAAACATAATCAACATTAATTTGAACGGATTTCAAAGACCGGCTTATTAAAAGAATATCATCAGCATAAGCAACCCATGACAGAAATGATCTAGAATTAAAAAGAAAAGAAATAGGGATATTATCTAAACATGCAGCTAAAGTAATATTGAAAATCGTCGGTGACAGAATTCCACCTTGCCTCAGACCCCTATTTAAAACAACATTAAAATCAGAAAATTCTCCTTTCCATGCAACTCGGATACGAGAAGAAGAAAACCAATTCCGCAAAACCAAAACAATTGAAGGGGGAACACCATTACGCAGGAGAGATGCTAAAGCCCACAAATGAATAATGGTATCATATGCTGACGCTATATCTAATGCTAAATAAAAACTCTATTCAAAAAATTTGAAAAACTTAAGATACGAGCTAGGACACTATGACCAACATCAATATTTAAATCTTTACGGAAGCCTATCTGATTCAAACCTTGGTTACAAATAATAAGGTGTGGTAAAAGGACCAAGTCAAAAAGTTTACTAAGTTGGCATGATGTACTTATTGGCCTATATGACTTCCGATCATTTAAATTAGAACCTTTCTTTAAAATTGGGATTGTTGTCGACTTTTTAAAATTACTAGGAATAATACCGGTTTTCAAAATAATAGTAAAAAGCATGGAAATCAAAATCATGCTGTTAGCTGACATCCACTTAAGGTGATTAGAATGCAATCATCCATGTCGTAAGAACTTTTACTCTTAAATTTTTTCAACCCAACCTCTACCTCAGAAGCATGAATTACTATATTCTTTTGCTCATGTTTAATCAGTTCCAGCTCAAATTCTGTATCAAGATCATCATGTGCCTTAGGAAATTTCTTTGAAAATAAATCATTAAAATGGAAAGACCAATCCTCTAACGAAATACATCTAACGAAATATCTGACGGAGCAAACCGGATAAGTCAGCTACATTTTATTTGACCAATATTTCAGCCCTTCTTGGCAAGGGCACAAGCAGCTCAAGCTGGAAGATGAGCTTGTCGAAAATCAATAAAAGATTCTTCCTTAAAATCTCAATTAGTGAACTTCATTTCTGAAAATTTGTTTGAGTTAAAGCTGTGCTGCGATTTCATTCTGGACATGGCTGCGGTTTTTGCTGTTTGATTGGGTTGTCAAAAGGGCAGAGATTCTTCTGCATTCTGATTTTGGAAGAAGGAGAAGTTTTTAAACTAGAAGCTTTTACCCAAAATTTTCTTTTTTAGTTATTCATTAGTGCCAACGGATTGCTGAAACAATTAGCTGTTCATTGATACCAAGTTTGTTATTTTTCCTTTCTGACTGCTTTCTGTTTGACTGTTTAGAATAAAAAAAACAAAGACAAGGTAAGGAGAACTTTGAGAGATGTTCACAGAAGCATACCTCTACTGTGCCAGTCTACCACAAATCTTTGATTTTTGGATACCCTATGCCAAACGCTGGGTATATCTAGCATTTAGCATAGCCTATGCCTAACGCTGGATACCCTATGCCAAACGCTGGATACGTGTTGGTAACCTAACCCTGACCTACCTCAATAGAAAGGAGTTCTGATTGGTTGATTTTTTAGCTTCACTCAAATCATCAATATTTTACTGAGTTACAGTATCCAGCACCTAGCATAGTGCATCCAGCGTTAGGCATAGGGTATGCCAAACGCTAGACATATCCGGTGTTTGGCATAGGGTATCCAAAAATCAGGGGTTTGTGGTTGACTGTACTGTGCCTCTTCTGTAGTCTATGTCTCTTTACTACATTTCGAAACTGTAAACAGTAGGTAGCAAATATTTGTACTCAGGTTCACGGTTTGTTTAAATTCCACATCACGAAAACAAGCAAGTTCACATCACTTCATGCCAGAGAGCAGGCTCGATGGCCAGAAGATAACAAATTAGTGCAAACATATGTTCATTTATATAATTCGTTGTATGATCTTTTGCTCAAAATGCATGGTCACATCATACTCATATGCAGATGAACCCCATGCTCTCCAGAGGTGTACTACATCAGTACTACATAGAGAGTGTTCCACCCTTCTAACAATAGTTAATATTAGTTACTATTTCCGTTCCATCCTCACAAAAAGTGACTACGCTGACCGTTCCAACCTTGTCGACATTTACCATGCTCGTGAGCGTAGTAACTACGCATCTCTGTAATGATCATTCCAGCCTTGACGGCAAAAAAACAGAATTTGTGATGTCATACGTAGTAACTACGGTAAGTAGGATGGAACACGCTCATACTAGGTTAAGACCTAAGACTAAGTCTAGTCCAGGTCTAGTCCTAGGGACCTAGGCTATCTAGCTAATGACCTACTCATACTGAATTTTAGTCCATTTACCATTTAGGGTGGTAAAATAAGCAGATTCTGGTTAGTAGCCAAACACAGATAAAATCTTACCGTTTAGGCCTTACAGTGAGTTGCTAGTCTGTTCGATATACTAATCTTTTAAGTTAATTCCATTCATTCATCCATTTATTATCACCTTTATCATCAGCGGCAGGCAGCCTCTTTTTGAATTTGTGTTTCCCGCCGTTGCTGATGGCAGTGTTGCCAGCAAGTCAAAAATAAAATCCCCAAATTTGGAGGGAAAAAATCCAGGAATGGTACCCATTTCCGATATTTGTCATTTCTGATGTTCTCGCATTTGTAGGACACAAACTAGCCAGACCAGAGCGTTAACAGACTGCGATACTGGCAAGTATCTGATGTTAAGATGTTGAACGTGGGAGAAGTTTCCAAATCCCTGTTCTTACCCCATTGTTGAGAGGATGGACGAGTGAAGGCGAGGTTTAATGAAGTAGGTGCCCACTAAACCCAGGACCAGTCAGGAAACCGGACAAAAGAGAGAAGGGAAAGCCTCGGGGAATTATATAGCTCAGCCGCAGTCAATCCAGAAATCCCTAATCAAGCTGGTTCACACATCCTAGCGAAGCTGGAATTCACATATCCAGTCAAGCCCGAGGCCTACTAGCCGAGACGGACCATAACGTCTATAGTTAATTTACTCGCATTACGTGAACAAGAGTTTGACACATAATATATAACACTAATGGGTCCCTAACTAAATATATAAACAACTCTTACCATAAATGATAATAAAGAGAGATCCTGCTTGGACCCAGAATGAAAGAACTCGAAAAAAACTCTTTTGGCTACGACTCATTCCGTAGCCAAAATGTTTAGAATGAAATGGACCAATGCCTGACTTCGGATTAGCGAGCAGCTAACTGGAGCTAGTGGATAAAGACCGAGTGACCTATTGTCACGATGCCGGGAAATTAATGATGGTGATGATAGCCGAAGAGATATACAGAAAAGTAGGCGATAGAGGGAGGGAATAACTAGGAGGACTGTTGCAGAGCAAAGTGCTATGGGATGTCTCCATAACACTGAAGCGCATTTCTTGCATGAAAGTCGGTCTATCTTGCATTTCATACACTTCAGGCGCGTATTACTTGGCTGCTTCGTCCGCACATGTCAATAATATCGTTTCACTTGCCAGTGGACACTATTTGACGTCATCATTTTGCTGTTTTATTTATATCAAATGGGTACTTCCGTCCGCTATAGCAGGCATTAGGGCATCCATCGAAACATGGAGCATCCGATCGTAGATAATAAGAGCATAGCTTTCGATGGGACCGCAAAGGGGAATACAGTCTGGACTTCCTGATAAAGGCAATCGGGTCTGACAGATTTCGAAAACCCGAAAAGGCGTAATGGATCTCTGACCCACTCCTTTCGAGATACGTTAGTAAAAAGAACATTTGATAAATTATAGGTTCATTCGCAAACTTCCCCAGACAATTCTAGCCAAACTGTCTATCCGAGGCGAGAACAACTGTAGTATTTCTCTCACTGTGTCTTTTTCCAGTTTACCAACCTTCCAATCAGTTTTACTGATGTTTTTTGTGTTTTTATGTCTCTTCTCCCTAACTACGGCAAAACTACTGATCAACTGAGAAAAATAAGAACCGATATGTCCTCAGCAAGCATTCTTACCCCCCCCCCCCAAACAAAATCTGATAGACTTTAGAATTTTGCTCTTTTCAACCAAATTTTTTTTTTTGGATTTTGGGTGGATTTCTTGTCCAGGGAGAAAATAAACTTCAGATATGGATTTGGCACGTATTTTTACCCCGATATCGAATCTTTAATTGACCTCAGAAATAACTGCCGAATTTCTTGTTGGTCGGATTTCAGTTGGAAAAACTGTCGGGCAGGAAATTAAAGTTCAAAAGCGAATTCAGCATGTCTCCTTCCTTACCCCTAAATCGACTATTTCATTAGCATTTAAAAACGGTGCTCATCTAGGAACTTTACCTGTACTTTGACCCAAAGAATCCCAATACCAAAGTTGAACAAAAGCTTAACTCCTTCGACAGTTACCGCGCTAACAGACGGGTAAACCATACGAAGTCAAAGGTATCCCGCCGCTAGCGTTTTGGGATCGCAAAAAGTAGATAAAAAGGATCCGTCTTGGAGGTATTGCTTTTATTGTGTCGAGATAAAAATCTCGGTGTGTTACTCGAATTGATTAATTTTTATTTAATTCCGAAAGATAATACTAGAATTTTATCACTTTTTGTCTGCACATTATCAAACGGGCAAAAATCCCGAAATAAACAGGAAAATCCCGGAATCCTGGAGCAAAATCCCGGAAATCCCCGAAACCCCATCAAATCCCCATCACAAAAATAAAAACCGGAATTCCGGGATAAATCCCCACCCGTTGCAACCCTGGCTGATGGAGATTGCCACCGGCAGTAGAATCTTACTAGAGGCGTATTCTCGCCGTTTCCCGAGGACTCCTCGGGGAATCAAAGGGAACGGCGAGAATAGAGGGAGTCACTCCATGCGGACTCCGCGTACAGAAACAGCGAGAATACAGGGAATGCTTCGAAATTGAATTTTGTTCTAAAAAAAAACATGTTGTTGACGAAATTAGTCTGGATCCACTTTATTTTTGGTTTTGTTTATTTTGATTGTTTTTAATTAATTTACATTGCACCAACACCAGCAAAAATTGATTCCCCTCCAAATCTGAAAGGGAGTCCTTTTCGATGATGGTGATGATAATCGGAGCACTCCCCGTCGGTGAGGACTCGCGAGAATACGGGGAGTGAGTCCCCGGGACAAACAAAAACGCGGGGACTCCTCAAGTGGAGTCCTCGGGGAACGGCGAGAATACGCCTTAGATCTAAAAAAAAATAGAGGGTCTAGTAAGATTGATAATCTAGTAAAAAATCCCTAGTTCTGGTATAAAAAATGGTCCAACTCGGAAGTTGTGTAATTTTTCACAAATTCTGGAGAATTTTACAGAGATATTAGGATCCACTCTTGCTCTCACTCTCTGCAGCTGGCGCCATACACATCCAGAGGCCAAACAGTTATCAATTTCGTCTGTTAACCAAACCAAGGATCAAAGCTCTTTGCTGCCCTTTGACAATTGTGCTAGGTATTTAGTACCTGAAAACGAACGAAGAAAAATCAGTTTCATGAAAAATCAATTCAGAAAAATCGACTGTTTTAAGAGAATTTGACCTGTTTAAAGAAAAAATCGACTGTCTCTAGAAAAATCGCGTCGTTTCATATTTCCTTTACCGATTGGAAGACAATACTATGGAGGGTGCATGCCCCCTCATTTGTACGTTTCTGCTCTTGACCAAGCCCGTGGGCGTATATATTTTTGATAGCTTTCTTTACGAATCCAAAGTGTGAGGAAGTAATAAAAAAAGAAGAAAATTTCACCGGCGGCGCGAATCGTTCCGTATAAGAACGACATGCTGTCACTTGTCCTTTAAGGATCCCAAATCCCACGACAAAAAACGTGCGTCAATAGTAGCGTAATAGGAACAATCCATCAGTGACAGAACCGAAATTCTCTGGACCTTCCTTTTTTGGAGAGATCCGGATGAAACTTGGTTGACATTACGATCTTGCAGTTTCACGCAGTAACATGTGAATGAATGAATGATTTAATCACGTGCAACCTCAGAATTTAACTGTCTTTCGATTTATTTCTTTGTTGTTGCAACGTAGTACGGGTTCCCTAACCCTTGGTTGACACTGCTGCTTAGTATGCGACATGACTTTTTCTTTGATGTTCCGACGTACGACAGAATTGCATGGACCTTCCCACTGCCACGCATGCACAAATGGAAAACGAAATTTTCGTCGAGATTATTCTGCAGAAGGACAAAGAACCCCTTGGGGAAACAACCTCTGAAGATGCTGGGAGATTACCCATCTGAATACCACCCATCATTAGGAAATTTTTACTCAAACCTCATATGTCATCTTGTTCAAAACAGGTTAACACAAGTTTATTCAGAAGATATTTTGCACTCAGCCATCCTAGGAAGGGATAGTCCCTTCTTGGCAAGGGTCCTCGTCAGTCTGTCAATCCTCTTGGTCAACGTCGGGGAAGGAAACAAATTTGTCGTCGGGGAAGGAAACAAACCTGTAATTACAGGTTTGTTTCCCCCGACGTTGACCAAGAGGATTGACAGCCTGACGAGGACCCTTGCCAAGAAGGGCCGAAAATATCGCTGATGAAGAATCGTAGCTGACGTATCCGTTGTAAACATTGTTTGAATAAATGTTTCAAAGTCAGCTTGGGCTCAAAGAATATTTATAGGTAGAATGGACTAGACTAAAGTAGCTCCTGCTGCCGGAACGTCGCTCCGTCCGGTTTCTGGAACTTCTTAGCAGGGGCGTCGCAAGTGCATTTTCGGTGGGGGGGTGCAGAGCAAAAATTTTACCGAATCTTTCAAAAATTTTACCGAATACTAGAACTAAGAATTTGAGCTTTAAATTATAGAACAGAGACGATTACGTAGGAAGAGTAACAATAAAGGGCAGCATGAAAGACGATAAGCCAACTATTAGGCAGCGTTCTGGCGAAGGCCACATGGAAAATATACTGCCGGGCGTGATTGCAGTAACAGCTTCTACCTCTTCTAGCCAATAGAAAATTAAATCGAGCGCCGCAGGCGAAAATTTTCGAAATCAATTTTTTTGCTGTAGGGTAAAACTAGCTACTTCTCTTTCAAATTCTATCATTTACCGTTGATTAAACACCGAGACTCCAAGAAGTTCCCGAAACCGGATGGAGCGACGTTCAGTAACTGTAGCAGTAATAGTGCGAACACACGATCAGGGTCGGGAGCTCCCGGTCTGGAATTCCTGCCCGGATTTTCGTTAACATCATCACTTTCATATGGAAAAGTTGAAAAAATTTCAACCATTCCATATGGAAGTGATGATGGTGCTGAAAATCCGGGCAGGAATTCCAGTCCGGGAGTTCCTGACCCTGATCGTGTGTTCGCACTTTAACTGTAGTCTAGTCAATATACTACCCATAATTCCATAAAGTGAGCGCCGCAGGCGAAATTTTTTTTGCTTTTAATTTTAATCTTAATTTCCATCCAAATTCTAGCTTTTAATGTTTCGAAATCTCAATCATAAAACTGGCTTGAAACCCCCCCGTCTAATGACGCGACGTTACAGAAAATAGAGAATATTACGAAAAGTGCTGCAGGCGGATTTTCGAAATATTTATGAATAGATATTCTTTTTGGAATCCAAAATAAAAGTAAGGACTATCGATGATATCATAGATAATCCCTTTTGTCTACGACCAGTGCTTCACTCGACGTCTTCTGAGTTTCGAGGTTCGTGGTAACTTCCGAATCCTGGCAATTATAACGAATAAATTACCGAATTCCACTTATTATACCGAATAAGTTTAGGCCGATAGCATGTTCGGGATTCTGTATAACTAGCGTATCCCGGTTATTATACCGAATTGTTTTGGTATCGAAAGACTACCGAACAATATTCATATTCGGTATACTTTCGTCAAAACTGGAACAAATTCAGTATTCGTGGTTAATTTCCTAATCCTGGAAATTATACTGAATAAACTACTGAATCCTATTCATGATACCGAATAATTTTGAACCAATTCGGGGTTCTGTTTAACTACGGAATCTCCATAAATATACCGAATAGTTCCGGCATCGAAAATTTACCAAATGAGTTCAGTAAGTTCTCTCACCAAATTCTTGATAACTACCGAATACTGGCAAATATACCGAATCCGGATCATTATACCGAAGAGATTTGTACGGATTGCCTATTTATTATTCTATATAACTACCGAATCCCCGTAAATATATCGAACAGTTCTGCTATCGAAAAAATACCGAACAATTTTAGTAAAATTTTGGGCCTCCGGCCCAAAATTTTACCGAATCTCAAAAAGGTGAGGGGGTGCTGCACCCCTCCCCCCTTGCGACGCCCCTGCTTCTTAGAGTATTGTATTTTATCCATGGTAAATGATAGAATTTGTAAGAGCAGCAGCGGAATTTTAGCCTACAGTAGAACAAAAAAAAATTGTATTTCGAAAATGTTTGCCTGCAGCGCTTGATTTAATTTTCTCTTGGGTCTGATAGACAAAAGCTGTTACTGCAATCGTGCCCGGCAATATATTCTCCAAGTGGGCTTCGCCAAAATGCCGCCTAATAGTTAGCTTATCTTCTTTCGCTGTTTTTCCCATAACTGTACAGATAATTTCACATTATGCCCTTTAATCTTCCTACGTAATCTTTCTGTTCCTTAACTTAAAGCTCGAATTCTCAGTTTCTAGGATCCGGTTAAATTTTTGAGAGGTTTGGTAAAATTTGGCTCCCCCCCCCCCCACACGAAAATGCACTTGCGAAGCCCCTGCACGCTACACATAAGGCATATTCTCGCCGTTCCCCAAGGTCACTCCACGCGGACTCCGCGGACAGAAAAGCGAGAACAGGGGGAATGCTTCCAGCATGGATTTTTTCGAAAAATAGATATGCAGTTGACAAAATTAGTCTGGAGCCACTTTATTTTTGGTTTTGTTTATTCTGATTATTTTTATTTATTTTACATTGCACCACCACCAGCAAAATTGATTCTTTTATTCAAACAATGTTTACAACGGATACGTCAGCTATGATTCTTCATCAGCGATATTTCGGCCCTTCTTGGCAAGGGTCCTCGTCAAGCTGTCAATCCTCTGGTTCAACTTCAGGGAAGGAAACAATCCTGTAATAAATAACTCAAGCTTCTACCGACTATAAATATCTTATTAAAGTAAATTATCTTCAAATATAACTATAATAAAAAAAACTAGTCCTGAGATTTAATTTTTGACAACGACGCTGTTTTTGCTGCACGATTGGGGCGATGACAAGAAAGATTTGTTCTGCATTTTGATCAACTTCGGTTTTTTTATCAATAAGGGACTGAAAACTTAAATGTCAGCTTGGGCTTAAAGAATATTTAAAAATTGATTACCCTCCGAATCTGAAAGGGATTCCTTTTTGATTATGGTGATGATAATCAGAGCATTCCCCGTCCGTGGGGACTCGCGACAATACGGGGAGTGGGTCCCCGGGGACAAACAAATACGCGGGGACTCCTCAAAGTGGAATCCGCGGGGAACAGCGAGAGTACGCCTATATACTTTGAATATTCCCCTCTTTGACAAATAAATCATAAATGCATTTCCTCCCAATATCTCCTTATAAACTTCTGATTTCTAGAACTTCTCATTATAAATCTCCTGATTTTTTGGATTACTGAATCTCCTGATTTCTCCTGATTTTTGGACTACGTCTACGTTTTTTCAAAATTCTGGAGTGGAAGCACTGTGTGAGATTCAACATTTCAGTAGCACGTGCGCAGATATAACAATAAATAGTAAAGTACCTACTAACGAAGACACGTCGTGAGGTGGTCACAGAAGGAACACAAGAGCTAGCTTTATCGATCGCTTTTACATAAGCCTCAACTAAGTTTGCACTGTTCCAGCACCCTCTCACAGTAGGCAAAACCAATAAAGTTTACAAAGCCCTTTTTTGGGATCCCAAAACGTAAGTGGAGGGATACCTATGACATCGTAAAGTTGTCCATCTTTCCGTCCATCCGTCTGTCTGTTAGCACAACCACTCTCGAACGGGTTGAGATATTTTGATCAAACTTGGCATGAGGACTCTTTATGTCAAAGTACAGGTTCGAAGATGGGCTATGTAGCCAGGGGCGTCGCAAGTGCATTTTCGGTGGGGGGGTGCAGAGCCAAAATTTTACCGAATCTTTCAAAAATTTTACCGAATCCTAGAACTAAGAATTCGAGCTTTAAATTATGGAACAGAAACGATTACGTAGGAAGAGTAACAATAAAAGGCAGCATGGACGAGGATACGCCAACTATTAGGCGGCGATTGGCGAAGCCCACATGGAGAATATATTCCGGGCATGATTGCAGTAACAGCTACTATCTATTATAGCCAGTAGATAATTAAATCGAGCGCAGCAGGCGAAAATTTTTTTAATCAATTTTTTTTTTGTAGGCCAAAATTTAACTGCTTCTCTTACAAATTCTATCATTTACCGTTGATGAAAGACCAGGACTCTAAGAAGTTCCAGAAAACGGATGGAGCGACGCTCCGGCAGCAGCAGCAACTGTGGTCTAGACAATATACTACCTATGATCACATAAAGTGAGCGCCGCAGGCGAACTTTTTTTTTGCTTTTTCCTGCCAAATTTAATTTCTATCCAAATTCTAGCTTTTAATGTTTCGAAACCTCAATCCTAAAACCGGCTTAAAATCCCCGTCAAATGATGCGCTCACAAAATAGAGAATATTACGAAAAGTGCTGCAGGCGGAATTTCTAAATATATGTGATGAGATATTCATTTTGGGATCCAAATAAAAGTAAGGACTATCGATGATATCACAGATCATTCCTTTTGTCTACGACCAGTGCTTCACTCGACCTCTTCTGAGTTTCGAGGTTCGTGGTAACTTCCGAATCCTGGCAATTACAACGAATAAGTTACCGAATCCCAGTTATTATACCGAATAGGACCGATAGCGCGTTCAGGATTCTGTATAACTACCGTATCCCGGTTACTATACCGAATTGTTTTGCTATCAAAAGACTACCGAACAATACTCATATTCGGTATACTTTCGTCGAAACTGGAAAAAAGTCAGGATTCGTGGTTAACTTGCTAATCCTGGAAATCATACTCAATAAATTACCGAATCCGAATCATGATACCGAATAATTTCGAACCAATAGCTTATTCGGGAGTCTGTTTAACTACGGAATCTCCATAAATATACCGAATAGTTCCGGCATAGAAAAATTACGAAATGATTTCAGTAGATTCTCTCACCAAATTCGTGATAACTACCGAATACAGGGCAATTATACCGAATTCCGGTCATTATACCAAAGAGATTTGTACAGATAGCGTATTTAGGATTCTGTTTAACTACCGAATCCCCGTAAATCGAAAAAATACCGAACAATTTAAGTAAAATTTTGGGCCTCCGGCCCAAAATTTTACCGAATCTCAAAAAGGTGGGGGGGTGCTGCACCCCCCCCTTGCGACGCCCCTGTATGTAGCTCTATATTTATGGGTGGGGAGGGGTTTAAAATTAAGGGGAACAAAAACTATTTTTTAAAAGCTAATGAAATAGTCGAATCAGGGGTAAGGAGACATGCTGAATCCGAATATGAAATTTATTTTCTTGCCGGACAAATAGTTCACCCAGAATCCGGCGAAAACCTGGAAATTTGTGAAAAGTACTATGAAGTTGATTGGCGGTTCGATTTAGAGGCAAGGTAACATGCTGAGTCCGAATATTAAAATTATTTTCTCGCCGGACAATTAGTCCGTCCGGAATCCGGCCAAAACCAGAGAATTTGTTTAAAGTATTTAAATTTGATAAGATGTTTGATTTGCAGGTAAGTAGACATGCTGATTTCGCATATCACAACCATTTTCTCACCGGACGTATATATCGCTCGGAATCCGGCTGAAACCGGAAAATTTGTTAAATGTAAAAGTTTAATTGGAAGTTGATTAGAGGTTAGATGTAGGGGTAAGGAAACATGCTGAATTCGTTTTTGAGCTTTATTTTTTCGCCGGACAGGTAGTTCCGGAATTCTGCCAAAACCGGAAAATTGGCAGAAGTAAGGCAGGAAGCTTTGATCTGCTTCGTCAAAATAGATATGATTTAAAGGGGTAAACATACATGCTGAACCCATATCTGAACTTGGTTTTCTCATATGATTAGCTATTTTGCCTTAATCTTTTTCTAAATTTTAATAGTAGAAGTGTTCAGGGAGTCTGGCGAATCCAAGACACAATAGTCTGGATCAAATCTGAACTTTTGGGATCCCACCGAATCCTTTGGTCTTGTTTTTATAACCATGCTCGGATGCTGAGAGCTGCTGGTAGGGTTGGCATGGTGCTCATATTTATTTGCAGTGTACCCCTTGTTTCCCAAAGATGTACAAGTATACAGTATAGGTATAGGTGTACAAATATACCATACTTTCTAACTAGCTAGCGCAGCTTCTCACCTTTGGCTCAACATCCTCACATGTTTGCTTTATTTTCCTTCCTTCACTGAAGGCTTCATTGCCTTGTACTTATGTTCAAGTCTGGATCTCTTTTGGCTACTTTTGTTTCTAATTCATCATTGCCAGGGATATCCCATATGGAGGGGTGTCCCCCCTCACCCCCCCCCCAAATGTTTGGGCCAGTCAGTAAAACATATCGTCTTTTGGTTGATTCTTTTCTTAGAAATAGTCGATTTTTCTTTAAAACTGCTGTTTTTTGTAAAAATAGTCAGTTTTTTCTGGAAAACCACCAATTTTCCTTAAAATCAGTTGAATTTTCGGCAAAATAGTAGTTTTTGTCTGCAAAAACAGTCGGTAAAAATGACCAGCCAGTTGGTAAATACCTTGCCCCCCCCACCAATATTTTGGCTATTAACACCTCTGATCGTTGCTACTGTTACAATATGTTATGTAATTTGATGGTAAATTTCTCTTTCTTGCCTAATAGGAATACTGGAGCCTCTACTGTTTCCATCATAATTTAACTTACTGATTCCATTGCCCAGCTTTGGTTGTCGTTATCTCACCACAGAAACTTCAAAAAGGTAAAAAGTATCTCAAAAGAAAGCCAGCTTCTTCTTCATTGTAGATTTCTTCCAAGATACTAGCATACAAGCTGCTTTGCCAGTACATGAATTTCTGCGAGGACCAAGCAACTTTCTGGTGACTTTGTGACAGCCTTGTTACGTAACCGCTGGTCGCCCGAATTTGTTTCTGTCACTTCATCATTTTTAACCGTAGGTAATTGGAAAACTAGGAAAGCAAGTTCCATAATTGTTAGAAACAAACACGGGATCAGTATAAGGAAAACTTCTAGTGTTTTAAACAGAGAAGATCTTTGTCTTTTTGGCTTTCAGGCTTCGAGGTTGACTCTCTTGTACTGTAACGATGCGGGATGCCATGACTTCATTTCCATTACAACAGTGCCAAAATTTCCCAATTAAGAAGATTGTCAGTGAATATGATTTAAAAACAGGTCTTTCAACAGGTTTAACTAGTTTAGGCAGGTTGTGGTGCATCTAAGGGGACATCTAAGCTAGAAAGCTAATTCTGTAGTGCAAGGTGAGTACAAAATAGAGGCCTAGAGAAATAGTAGGTGAGAGTTGGGTAGTATGACACATTTTGTTTCTTTGTTTTTTATTTCCCTGATATATGTATGGATGTGGCCAAATTTTGCCATGTACTGGGTTCCCTATAGAATCTTTCTGATTTTTTTTTCAAATCTTTCTCTCTGACTATTTTTCAGTACGGTAGTTCATTTTTATGGTACTTGCAGGCTCACACTTTTTCAAGTTAGGGTACTTCAAATTTGCTAGAACGATGAAACTTGGCAGGCATATCAGTGGCCCAATCAAACTAACTTGGAAATTATCAGTTTCCCGATCCGACCATCTGGGGGGGGGGGGGAATCCGGAAAATTGAGTAGTGCGTAGCTTTCGAACGGGTAATCGGATTGGAATGAAACTTAATAACTGAATAGATGACATATCTCTAATGTCCCATTTGAAGTCCAGACCAGATCCAGACTGGATTTGACAGCTATGGGGAAATTGGGGGGGGGGGACACCGGAAATCTCGAGAAAAGGTTAGAATGGAGGGATCGGAGTGAAACTTGCTGGGAAGAACAAGTATCTGCTCTAGATTTCACTGCTATCAGTTACTGTAATTATTGGGCCAAGTTGCACGTGATTTTATTTTGACAAGGAAAATGATGTAGGCTGTACTGACAAGGTGACACCTCTGGAGACTAAGGGTTAAACATACGTATGAGCACCATGCATACCATGGTTACCAAAAAAGGGCTTAGTGTACTAAACTGTCTCACACAGGTCACACATGACTGGCTGTAAAAATTAATCGCTTAGCAAGATGACAACTCTGTTCCAGTATGCGCTTCGTCAAAAAGGTGAGACAGCAAATCAGTATATATATATCAGGGTTGTATAGGCCATTTGCAAAATCAAGATTGCCCAATCTTAAAGCACACCATCTTTGATTGTGCATGTTTACCAGTATCAGATAGAAGCTAAAAATCCTGTAACATCTAGTCCATGTGCCAAATAGGAACATTTTATAAGTAGTGAACTGATAGACAAAAATGCTCCTCAGCCGGGATTTGAACCCAGGTCCTCTGCTTACAAGGCAGTCACTCTACCACTGAGCTACCGAGGGGCTGGTGAACAGAGTTCGCAAACCACTACAATAGTCTGGTAGAAGCCGGCCATAGGAACAGTGATCCCGTCCGAAAGCAAATTCATCTAAACAGTTCACATCCCCATGTCACGTTTATGGTATTGGTTATGGTAGTTGTTTATGGTATTGGTCACGGTATAAGTCCCTTGTGTAAAGTGCCATCTGTGTTACAAATAGGAACATTTCAGAAGAAGAAGAAAATCAGATTACAGTTTTTCCGTAAAAGCAAATTGGGTAGTGTATCCCTTTTGATCTATCTTTGGAAAATTTTGAGCAAGAAAATTAAGTTTTTACTGAAGATTATTTTGGGGCTTGGGTCGTTTCTGACAGCCTAATATACCATGTTGTTTCTTATAGGCCTGCACAGAGTCGGCCCAATCAGCGGAATAAACAATCGGCATACGCTGAGGTTTCTTCGTCAGACTCGAAATGGCGGCACAAAAGAGAAGTTTCATCCACGAGACCTTGTGGATATATCAGCACTTCCACCCGAACAGAATCGGTTATTAAAGCCAGTTGCGTTTACAGCAGGGGTGAGTTGTGGCTTGTAGGCTATAAAATTATGTAGCTTTCCAAATATGTCGTGAATTCCGAGTGGCAAAGAAAACATTCAATTTTAATTGACAAGACAGCTAGTCTACAGTCACATGTGCAACAGTCCAACGCTAGTTCAGAGGCTGGTTTTCGCGAGACTTTGGAATCACTTTCTAACCAGCTAGTCGTATCCCGGAAACTGTGGGAAAGCGAATCCTTGAATTACTTCTCCGTTGGACGAGTCCCGAAAACGCATGGAAAGCTGATATCGCGGGGAAAACCTTGAATTACAAACCTTTTAGAATAAATATGTTTCACTTGACGTTTCTTTGATTCTCATGATCATGGTGTTAATTTTATTTATAACCCCTCAAAATAAGCTCAGAGCACGAAGACGGAGTAAATAATAAGAAAAAAGGGAGAACAAAAAAGGAAAATACAAAAGAGAATTAACTTAAGAAATACACAATATAGCGTTTACCCTTAAATTAAGGCTTTTCTAAACCAAGAGTATTAGTTCCACTGAAGTCATCTTTAATAACGCTTGCCTTTTTTATTGGGACCCCAAAAGGTAAGTGGAGGGATACCTATGACATCGCATAAATGTCCGTCTGTCTGTAAACATGATAACTCTCGAAAGGGAATGAGATATTTTGATGAAACTTGGTGTGAGGATTAATTGGGTCAAGGGTAAGATCAAGTTCATAGATGGGCTATGTAGCTCCACATTTAGGGATGGGGGAGGGGGTTCAACTTAAGGGACAAACAAAATATTTTTACACAGCTAATGTGATAGTCGATTATGGGGTAAGAAGGCATGCTGAGAACGATAGTTAAAACCATTTTCTCGCGAACAAGTAGTTAGTCCGGAATCCGGCGAAAACCGGAAAGTTGGTTAAAAGTAAAAGTTTAATTTGAAGTTGATTAAATGTTCGATTTATGGGCCAAAAGACCCAATTTTCTCGCCGAACAAGTAGCTAGCCCGGAATCCGGCGAAAACCGGAAAGCTGGTTAAAAGTAAAAGTTTAATTTGAATTTGATTAAATGTTCGATTTATAGGTAAAAAGACATGATGAACACGGTGGTGAAAATCATTTCCTCGCCGGACAACTAGTTCGCCTGGAATCGTTCTGCCCAAACCGGAAAATTTGTTAAAAGCAAAAGTTCGATTACATGACAGATTAAGGGGTAAGAACAGAGGCTGAGTCGGTATATGACAATCGTTTTTTACCAGGACATATAATTAGTGCGGAATCCGGTTGTAACCGGATTTTTTTTTAAGTCAAACTTTTATTCAAAGTTGATTAGATGCTCTTCGTAGGGATTAGGAGATACGCTGGATTTGTTTCTGAATTTTCTTTTTTTTTCTGGACTAGTAGTGCGCTCGGAAATCGGGCGAAACCGGAAACTTGTCAGAAGTAAAGCAGGAACTCTCGGTCAGAATCGTCAAAATAGGTATGGCTTATAGAGGTATATCTAAACTTGGTTTTCTCTGATGATTAGCCTGTCAGACTGGATCTGACAAAGACAAGACCCGATTGTCTGAATCAAATATTAGATTTTTTGGATCCCATCGACACCTTTGGTCTTGTTAATTAATGATACTTGCACTATAAATATTGCTTCAGCCCAAGCTGACTGCGAATCATATTTGACAGTGCAAAAGGATAAGTCAGCTGAATTTTATCAGAGCTATATTTCGCCCATCTTGGCAAGGGTCCTCTTCAGGTTCAAAGCCGCTCAAGTTGGAAAAACGAACTTGTGGAAAAGCAGCGTAAGTTTCTTCCTTAAAACATCGCAAGTTTTCCACAAGTTCGTTTTTCCAACTTGAGCGGCTTTGAGCCTGAAGAGGACTCTTGCCAAGTTGGGTCGGAATATAGCTCTAATAAAATCCAGCTGACTTATCCATTTTGAACTGTCAAATATACTTGCACTGTTTTATTTCACACCAGTTGAAGCATCTTTTCGACGTAACTTTCCCGAGTACCGAGAAAACAGTTGGAAAGGGATTCCGACTTTGCTTTCTAGCTCGTGAAAATCCTACTCAGAACTGAATCAAACATAACCATACCACTCAAAGTTACTCTCTCCTAAACGTACTGATTTCACTACTTTCCTAGAAAATTCTCTCGGTACATAACAGTACAAGTGCCATTGACTTCCCAGGGGTGGCAAATCACTACATTCCTGAGGAGTACGTACAGTTAAGGACTACATTCCTAAGGAATTGATTGATTGTCAACCCATTTTTGGAGGGTACCTAGCCAACCATTTCTTTTTGAAGTTGAGGTTGAAACCTAGAATAGCAACCCAAATTTCCACTTTTGAAGCATAGGTCAGTAACATTCCTTGGGTTCCTGTCAATGAGGCTGAGTGTATGCTCCACACAATTGAAACTCGGAGAAAATCCATTTTGTCTTTTTATCGTCGGTAATTTTCGAATGCCTGAAAATAAAAATAAATCCTGGTAAAAGCTCATTAAATAGAAGATCAGGCTTACGCCCTACCATTTTGCACTAGAAGGGATCCTCTACGTCTATCTGCTTGACAAGCTCAACTACCTGTCAAATTTCGAGCCACGACATCGAAAATCAGGTTTGTCAAATTTCAGCCGCAGCCGAGCTACAGAAACCTTTTGGTCTCGTAGACACTTTTTTTTTTACACAGCGTCTTTGTAAGATCGTGCATCTTTCTTACTAGTTTGAACGACGATAGGAGGACCATGAGTGGTTTCCCCCTCTTTTAGTCGATTGCTTAACCCCCCAAATTTGATTGTCTCGCTGAGGTGATTTCTAATGAGGAAAAAATAGTTGCGTTTTTGATCGAAGTTTTGTTCGCCGGTTGCTTAATTTCCGTTTTTGAACGACGTCGAAGTTCACCGTTTGCTTAATTAGTGTTTTTACGACTCCGGTGATCCTTGCCAGGTCGACGTTTCTTCGACGATTCAAGCAAACTTCGAACTTGCTAGCGCACGAAGTTCGACGGTCAGAGTTTGAAGGACGAACGAACTGTGACCGGCGACCAAAAACGGTATTTAAGCAGAGACCTTTGAGGTTGAAGGTAGCTTCAAACTTTGATCAAAAACGCAACTAAATTAAACCTCTTCTGCTTTGTTTATATTCATTCTTGGACTCGTAATGACAGCAATTATGCTTGCAGGTGTGCATTGCTAGTTATATAGGTGCAACATGTTGGCAGTATGAAAACATCAGGAAGAAAGCCCTTGGAATAGCTGACCCTGCAAGAAAGACTGTGAATAGCTGGTATGAAGGTGCAAAGAGGGTAAGATGGTTGTTAGATGTGGTTCCATATTTGACCAAACGGTTAAGAGAACATTGGATCTTTCCGCAAGAAATTATCACGAATTATCGATTCGTGTATATAGTATATTAGCTGCGTTCGTTGCACTCCGGGCTGTCTCTGGTGTTTAGTCACCAGTGTCCTGTTCTTCCCTTAAAACGTGTTTTTTTTGTTCACCTGTGAGTTGATGAAAACCGGCTAACTCCTCGCTGCAGCAGGGCTCACGAGCAGGCTCTAGTTAGTCCGCACCGGTGACATAAAACCGGACACTGGTTAGTTCAAAAACGGGTTATAAGACTGGTGAGAAGTCACCGGTGGATGCAAAAACGGCTTATAAGAAAAACCGGAGACCACCGGTGAGAACTCCCGTGACAAAGAACGCAGCTATTGTTTAGTGACCCCGGGGAGTGATCGCTTGTGGCTTGGGTCCTGATCGCCTGCCTATAGTCTCGGATTATCTGAAACGACCACGGAGTTCACTGGCTTATGCTGAGTACGACGATAGGTGCGATTTGTGGTAACCAGGTGTCTTTTACTCTGATGAATTGTTGTTTTCTCAGTTATAGGCTATCTGTCTCCCCGACGGCTTGTCGTTTTCTCAGTCAACCAGCATCATGTTAGTAACCCTGGTGTCTGGTAACGAGTAACCCTGCTGACACCGGAGTTACCAGAATTCAGTAGCCCAGCAGTAACCGGGTGTCTGAAAAACGACAAGAGTAACTCTAGGTTACCGCAAAAACGCAACTGATGCATCAGGGTTAGGGTATACCCAAAGTGAGCACAGTCTCTAAACGTTAGAAAACAGTGCCGCGGAGCAAGAGCACAGTACCCCATAAAAATGTGTAATTCCCAATGATGTCGACAAGACCAAAACGTCAAGACCAAGACCAAGAACTTCGCACCGGCCTTAAGACCAAGACCAAAACCAAGAACTTCGCACCGGCCTTAAGACCAAGACCAAGATTTTACCCCTGGTATTGACATCCAGACCAAGAATTTAGCCCTGGTCTTAAGACCAAGAGCAAGAAAGTCTATTTTACTAGATCGAGTTAGGAATTACGTTTCTAGCCTAACTAAGGGCCATTAACAAAAAGTAAGCTGATTATATTTCTGTCATAAATACGCACATAAAATTTACATAATATATGCCAATATCCCTTTTGCATTTTAGATAAACCAATGCTGCCAATTATGTATGGGACATCCTTTCTCTGTGCGGTCGCATAAAAAGTCTTCTGTGGCTGAAATTAGGGTCTTAAAGACCAGGCTAGGTCTTGACGATCGGAAGTGCAAGAACAACACCAAGACCGAGAATTTGCCACTGGTCTTGAAACCAAAACCAAGACTGTCGGCATCGGTCTTGAGACTGGTCTTAAGACCAAGACCAAAATTCAATACTACATCTCTGGTAAATCCCGATAAATTGGATGCCTGAGCCTCTCTGGGGAAGTAGTTGTGTATACTCTAATCTGGAGCTGGTTCTGCTGCTGTGTGAATTAAGCCTTTGTTTCTTCTTTTTAGTCAGAATGGAGAAACCAGGTGAATCGATGGTGGAAGAGTTTACCCGAATATGAAAAACTGTTTTACCCTCTTCTATTTGCCAATGGACTTGTCTTCCTAGCCTGGAGAGTTGGAAGGTCTCACCTGTTTATGACCAAATGGTTTTGCTCTAATCCAGGAGGAAGTAAGCATGGGTGTTTCATTTATTTTCGTTTCGCCATCCTTCTATCTGTAAACTGACTCTTTGGGAGTCCCACATAAAAGTGAACAGCCATGCACTGTACTGAAGTGAATGTCGACCAGGTGACTGTCCGCACTTACCTTAAAGTGATTCATGATTTTTGTGTCACAACGCTTTTTATGGCACTTGAGCTTACTCAAGTGCCATATAGCGATTGTAATTTCTGTCCGTCAGTCGGTCTGTCGGTCCCGGTTTTGCTAGTTCGGGCACTTCCAGATAAGCTAGGACGATGAAACTTGGCAGGCATATCAGGAACTGGACCAGATTAAATTAGAAATGGTCGATTCCCCGATCTGACCATCTGGAGGGGAGTGGAGGGAGGGGGAATCCGGAAAAAATAGGAAAAATGAGATATTTTTAGCTTACGAACGGGTGATCGGATCTTAATGAAACTTGATATGTGGAAGGACTTCGTGTCTCAGACCCTCCATTTAAAATCCAGACCGGATCCGGTGACATTGGGGGGAGTTGGAGGGGGAAACCGGAAATCTTGGAAAACACTTAGAGTGGAGGGATCCGGATGAAACTTGGTGGAAAATACAAGCAAAAGTCCTAGATACGTGACCGATATAACCGGAACGGATCCGCTCACTTTGGGGGAGTTGGGGGGGGGGGAGAAGTCCGAATTTGTAGTGATCCCTCGAGTTCCGTGCTGGGATGATGGAAATTGACAGGCATGTCTGGGACCCGACCAGATTAAATAGGAAATCGTCAATTCCCCGATTCGACCAGCTGGGGGGGGGGGGGACTGGAGGGAGGGTGAAGCCAAAATTTGAGGTATTTTTAGCTTGCGAACGGGTGATCGGATCTTGATGAAAGTTAATATTTAGAATGACCTCGTGTCTCAGACATCTCACTTTAAATCCGGGCCGGATCCGATGACACTGGGGGGAGTTGGAGGAGGGAGCCGGAAATTTTGAGAAACGCTTAGAGTGGAGGGATCGGGATGAAACTTGGTGAGAAAAACAAGCACAAGTCCTAGACACGTCATTGACATAACCGGACCGGATCAGGGCACTGTGGGGGAGTTGGGGTGGGGGTCCGGATTTCTAGCGATCCCGCGAGTTCGGCATACTTCCTGATGTCCTAGGGCGATGAAACTTGGCAGGTATGTCAGGGATCCAAACAGATTGACTTGAGAACAGCCGTTTCCCCGACCCGACGATCGTGGGGGGAGTGGGTGGATGGGGAGTCCGGAATCTAGGGGCGTGCATAACTTTTGAACGGGTGATCGGATTTGAATGAAACTTGTCTGGTGAGCTATCACCTCGGACGTTCAGTGTCACGTCCGGGTCGGGTCCGATACCTGTGGGAATGGGGGGGGGGGAACTCAAGAAACTCTAAAAGCAGAGGGATTGGGACGAAACTTAATGGGTGGAACAAGCATTAGGCCTAGATGAAATTGACGGAGCCAGATGGTTTCGGGGCTCTGTGGGGGGAGTTGGAGGGGGTTTCCTGGAATTCCGGTAGTCGTGAGTTAGAATAGTTCCAGATGTAAAACGACAAGGAAACTTTGCAGGCATATTAGCGACCCGAATTATCTTGACTTAAGAACCTGACACAACATACCCCTGGAAACTTCCGTTCCTAGATCCGAGTATTTTTTGGGGAGCTAGAGAAGAGAAATATGGAAATTGGCTTCTATAAATTTCAAACGAGTGGTCTGATTCGAGTGAAACTTCATGGGTGATACGAATCGATGGCCTCGACATGTAAAACATACGTTCGAACCATATGCGACCACGATTAGGGGAATTGGGGGTGGGGGGACTTTTGACATGCACAAAAACCAAACGGATGGACCGAATGAGATGCAAATTCGACAGTGCCAAGTTTATGCGGCCTAGATTTGTTATTTGGCGTCCAAGCCGGATTCGGCCAAGGTAGGGGGGGGGTACTGGAAACTTGCAGATAGGCTATGCTCCAATTTGAGTAAAACTTGATGGACAGGAAGAGGGAATTCAGAGATTGGGCCCGAACCGGCTCCGACAACGTTGGTGGGAGGGGGGGGGGGTACCGGAACTTTCCAAAAATGCTCACATTCGAGTGAAACTTGATAGATGGTATAAAAGAAGATGCTTTAGTTGGTCGATTTTTTTTATTCCGAACCAGACTCGGCCACGGTAGGTGGAGATAGAGTGAGTACCGGAAATCGTGTAGCACGTCTAGGGATCAAACAAATGGATTTATTGTGATGAAAGTTTGAACAGTCATGTGCATTTGCTACAGACAATCGAGACGATGCCGGAACTGCTCAGAAATGAGTGAAACTAAATATCCAGATCCAGATAACCGGTTTTACGCATCTGTAGCGTGACACGCGAAAACTCTTTCGGATCATAACGAACACGGAAAATAGTGAAATATGGCAAATGCAAAGATTAGTGAGGTGTCGTTCTTGTACAGCCTACTCGTACAAGTGCCATATGAGCTCGTAGCTCTTGTTAGGTGTGCTATTCCAACAGTCCAGGATTCGGTTTTAAAACTATTATCGTACCCTTTCTCTTTGCGAATTTGGATTCGAATATTCTTGCGAGCTCAGTGCTTTGAAGATGATGATGAAATTTTATTTACGGACTTGAGAAGAGGAAAATAGCTTTCATTTTTGATCTTTATCGAGTTTCCGGTTACGGAACGATTCGCCACACTGCAGTTCAGTTTTTCCAAGCGGACTAGTTTCGCTCATCGTGTCTACTATCTCATTATCAGAGATAGTAAAATCGGTGTAAACTAACCATTTCTCCGCATTCCATCTAGGAAGAAGATTTTTTAGACCCGATTAGTCCCTTTTCTTTTTTTTTTAAATGTTTATTGTTTAACCTCGTGCGTTTATTACATTATTGAAAGCTCAGTTTTTTTTTTAATTTTATTTGTCCATACTGCACTATTTTCCTCTTCTTAAGTGTGTAAATAAAATTCCATCATCATAAGTTTTGTCGTAATTCCATACAAGCGTGACGTCACACCCATTTGATCTATTTTACCCCAGAAAACGAAAAATTGTAGTTTGTTCCTATCGTTGGATATATATTTTAATATATATACAGAGCCGAGCGTCCAGCGAGGCGCCGGTCGCGTTTACATTTATAAAACGGCCTAGGAACAATCAAATCCTATGTTAGGTCCTCAATCAGTCGACGTCACGACTGTATGTAATTCCGATACCACTTAGTCAACACTGTAAAACGGAACCAGAAGTTGGTGAGTGGAAAATCTGCAATCTACTTCCCGAGCAGTGGAAGCTCTGCACTGTCTTTGGAGTAGAAAATGAATTATTGTATACTTATGGATCCATATTCAACAATCTCTGTGTCACAAATATTGAGAATGAGACAGTAAGGGACTTCTGGAAACTAGTCTGCTTAGAATGCTGAAATGAAATAAGTCGAATTAGTCCTGAGCAGTTCATTCTTGTAGAATTCTTCCCAAGACAGTTCACCACAGATAAGACTATGCGTGGAAGTTCATCCTAGGGATAAGTAAATGTAGATAGATTTTATGTCTTAGTTTTGCACGTTAGATGAGGCTACGGTGTTACCAAACCTTACATTTTTATTAAAGAGGGCCTCAGGATACACTGTTTCTAAGTAAACCGAATCCTTTGTGCATATCGTGAAACCAGCGATCTCTCCCTTCCAAGAAAGTGCCATAAGCACAGCAAAACCGCACATAAATTCACTTTCTTCAGGTTCACACTCTCAAATGGCCTACCTCTTTGCCGAATACCTCGATACGGTTTGGTGACGCCGAAATTCTAGCTTCGAACACTAACAATGCAAAGTCTAAGATTGTTCAATGTTCAGTCTTCATCAAGAAGATTGAATCAAGTTCATCTTTGCCAGCATTTTCAGGATCTCCTTTCATTTTTATCTCTGCTCTTGCTCTAAATTTGTTGCTATGAAAAACAATTATTTTCTATACCTGAAATCTTGGCTGATGGTGTATGGCCCACAAGAGGGGGTAGGTTGTATCAATTAAAAAGCTGAAGGTTGAATTAGGACTAGCATGTCCAGGTTTTGATGACTTTAAGAAAGTTTCCTGGAACTTGGAACATTATTACCTTAATATTTAACTTAAATATTAAAACAATCTCCGAAACTGGAATTTACCCTGACACATGGAAGGTAGTTTACGTGACACCGATCCCCAAGAAAGACTCGCCAATAGGATTCGACTCGGTCCGACCCATAACCCTTGCACCCACTTTCAGCAAGGTGTACGAATGGTTTGTAGACAAGTGGTTAAAAGGTGAAATTCTTGGTATATTAGATCCACGACAGTACGGCAACAGACCGAAGTCGTCTACATCCCATTACCTAGTAAGTTTAATTGATTGTATTTTAAGGAACCTAGATGATACAGAAAAATGGATAAATTTAATCGCAATTGACTTTACTAAGGAGATCGACTTAATTAACCACAAAGTGCTCGTGGAAAAGCTAATTAAACTAAATGTAAGCCCCTACTTGATTAAAATTATTGTTGGGTTCCTCCAAAAAAACAAAAAAAAAAACAAATATAAGGGTGTTTTGGGGATCCCAAAACGTAAGTGGAGGGATAGCTATGACATCACAAAATTGTCCGTCTGTGCGCACTGTAACTCTCGAAGGGAAAGAGATATTTTGAAGAAACTTGGTGTGAGGTTGCTTTGGGTCAAGAGTAAGGTCGAGTTCGTAGATGGGCTCTGTAGCCGTACATTTAGGGGTGGGGGAGGGGGTTTAAATTAAGGGGCAAATGAAATATTTTTAAACAGATAATGTGATAGTCGATTACAGGGTAAGTGGACATGCTGAACACGATGGTGAAAACCATTGTGTCATCAGACAAGTAGTTCGCCCGGATTCTGGCCAAAACCGGAAAGTTTGTTAAAAGTAAAAGTTTTATTTGAAGTTGATTGGATGTTCGATTTAGAGGTAAAGAGACATGCTGAACACGATGGTGAAAACCATTTTTCGCCGGACAAGTAGTTAGCCCAGAATCCGGCCAAAACCCGAAAGTCTTTCGAAAATAAAAGTTTTATTTGAAGTTGATTAGATGTTGGATTTAAAGATAAGAAGACATGCTGAAAACGGTAAAGTGACATGTTAAACACGATGGTGAAAACCATTTTATCGCCGGACAAGTAGTTAGCCCAGAACCCGGCCAAAACCGGAAAGTCTTTCGAAAGTTAAAGTTTTATTTGTAGTTGATTAGATATCCGATTTAGGGTAAGAAGAGATGCTGAATCGGGGTATGACAATCATTTTTTACCCGGACATATAGTTCGACCGGAATCCGGCTGGAGCCGGAAAATTTGTTATAAGTTAAATTTTTATGTGAAGTCTATCAGATGTTCAACATTGGGGAAAGAAGATACGTTGAATTCGTTTTTGAGCTTTCTTTTTTCGCAGGAAAAGTAGTTGTGGAATTCGGCCGAAACCGGGAAAGTGGCAGGAAGTTTTCGTCAAAACAGATATGACTTGTAGGGGTAAACACACATACTGAATCCATATCTGAACTTGGTTTTCTCAGAGGATTAGCTATTTGGCCTTAAGCTTCTGAATTTCAACAGTAAACATGTTCAAGGAGTCTGGCGAAGGCTGGATCTGGCGAAGACAAGACCGAATTGTCTGGAACAAATACTGAATTTTTGGGATCCCATCGAAACTTTTGGTCTTGTTTCGGAAGAAAAAGAAATTCTCTGTGAAGTGCCACAGGGGACTCTTATGGGTCCTTTTCTTAGTAATGATAAATGATATTGCAGCAGATAAGGAAAACCGTTGGAAGTATGTAGACGACTTGAGTATTGTCGAGATCTGTCATCGTTCTCAAATGAGTAATGCTAAGCTAATAATCCAAGAGAGGCACAGAATATGAAAGTTAACTGCGCAAAAACAGCGGTTATAACTATTTCTTTCATAAAATCAAAACCTGCTTTGAAAGAAGATATACCGGAGAAAATTAAGGCAGAAAACATAAAGCTACTGGGTGTTACCGTAACCCCAAATCTAAAATGGGAAGCGCACTGTCAAGACATGCTGAAACGTGCCAGTGCGGGAATACGAAACCTTAAACTTCTTTCAAAAATGAAAATACCCCAGTGTCACCTACTACGAGTTTATACTTCTTTCATTAGACCCACCCTGGAATACGCAGTACCCGTTTGGCATTTTTCATTATCACAGAAACAAAGAGATAAACTAGAAAGAATACAGAAGCGGGCTCTTCTTATCATTCATAGGGGACCGGAGCTTCATACTCATACCTTTTAAACACTTTGACCTAAAACACTGCAGGGGCGCAGAAAGGAGCTAAGCGCTGACTTCGGTTCGGCCATGGTATCTCATCCTCTCCACTCTCAAATCCTCCCTCCCTTCTATCAAAAGTTTTAACTCGACCAAAACGAGTGATAAGTTCTAGGGTTCCCAAGCTCTGTCCCGTACCTACAAAACATGCTAGATATGCAAAAAGTTTTATCCCCGAGTTCGTGAAATATTTTAACGAAGCGTGAATTCTTTTAAGCGTACTGACATTAGATACATATATTGTAATTTGTTCTGTTTGTTTGACAATAATCGCAAATTTGGTTTATAGCCACGATAGTCGACTTTTACAATAAACTTTCTATCTATCTATCAATTACCTTAAATCACATTTCCAGCGAGATAAGGTGGTGTGATCCTCCTGTAGAGTCTCTCGCTGGTTGCGGCTTGATTGTTAGCTCGTTGTTGTTACATCGGCTCCCTGGCCATCCAGTGTAGCCGACATTCCTTGGTTGGTAGATCGTTGGCTCACTGGAATCACAATGCAGCCGACATTCGGCATTTCGACAGTCCTCGTCCCCACCCCTTTTTTGAAGCCAACCAGTGTAGCAGCGTTGATAGTTTTTGGGATCCCAAAACGTAAGTGGAAGGATACCTATGACATCGCAAAAGTTGTCCGTCTGTGCGCACTATAACTCTCGAAGGGAATGAGATATTTTGATGAAACTTGGTGTGAGGATTCTTTGGGTCAAGAGTAAGGTCAAGTTCGTAAATGGGCTCTTTAGCCCTATATTTATGGGTGAGAGAGGGGGTTTAAATTAAGGGGCAAATGAAATATTTGTAAACAGATAATGTGATAGTCGATTATGGGGTAAAACGACATGCTGAACACGAGGGTGCAATCCATTTTGTCATCGGACAAGTAGTTCGACTGGAATCCGGCCAAAACTGGAAAGTCTGTTATAAGTAAAAGTTTTATTTGAAGTTGATTAGATGTTTGATTTGGGTGTAGGAAAACATGCTGAACTCGACAGTGAAAACCATTTTCTTGCCTGATACGTAGTTCGCCAGGAATCCGGCCAAAACCGGAAAGTTTGTTAAAAGTAACAGTTTTATTTGGAGTTGATTAGATGTTCAATTTAGGGGTAAGAAAACATGCTGAACACTTTTGTGAAAACAATTTTCTACCCGGACAAGTAGTTCGCCCGGAATCCGGCCGAAACCGTAAAATTATTAAAAGTTAAAGTTTTATTTGTAGTTGATTAGATATCCGATTTAGGGGTAAGAAGAGATGCTGAATCGTGTATGACCATCTTTTTCACCCGGACATAAATTTCGACCGGAATCCGGCTGGAGCCGGAAAATTTGTTATAAGTTAAATTTTTTTTTTGAAGTTGATTAGATGTTCAGTATTGGGGAAAGAAGATACGCTGAGATCGTTTTTCGATCCCATCGAAACCTTTGGTCTTGTTTCGGAAAGGCTGTTCCAGAGTGATACAGTCCGTACAGCGAAAAAAAAAGTACTTCATACTGGAGACTAGATGATGATCTTAAGAGAAAGACGGAAAGGCGACTTTGCTTTTGCGAAATATTCAATTGTTTGTCGTGACCTTTCTCTTCGACATAAATTAATACGAAACATAATGTCTTTTTTTGTTTTAACTTTTCAGCACAACAAGAAATGAATCCAGTAGTGACGTTTCCAGTTGGTGAACAACAACTGAGTTGTTACGTTAATAACTCTGACTCACTAGTTGGGGTTGTCGGCGAAATGTCCCCATTCGAAACGTCCTCTGGCGAAACCTCCCCATTCGAACATCCCCTGGTGAAACGTTCCCATGACAAAACGCCCCACGACAAAACGTCCCCGCGGCGAAACGTCCCCAGTCGAAAGGTACCCATGGCGAAACTTCCCCGGCTATAGATTTTTTTTTGTTTCCATCACTGAGGGATAGCTAGGCCTATGAGATTACTGATCGCGTTATCAGTTCAAACAAAAAATGTTTTTGGGATCCCAAAACGTAAGTGGAGGGATACCTGTGACATCGCAAAAATTTGTCCGTCTGTCCGTCCGTCCGTCTGTTAGCACGATAACTCTTGAAGTGGTTGAGATATTTTTGTCAAATTTTGCACGTGACTCTTTGGGTCAAAGTACAGGTCAAGTTCGAAGATGGGCTCTGTAACTCTATATTTAGAGGTGGGGGAGGGGTTTCAGAGTAAGGGGCAAAACAAATATTAAGGGTTAAAGAGACATGCTGAATCCGAATATGAAAGTTATTTTCTTGCCGGACAAGTAGTTCACGCTGAATCCGGTGAAAACCGGACACAAAATTTGTCGACCAGTTTTTGGCTATAGCAGTCCTACCCCTTTATTCTCAAACTAGTATAGCTCTGTGCCTGGATTCCGGCATTCATTTGTTTATCCTGTGTGACTTCGTAGAGATCTGGCTTGTGTTGTTCAATCAGGATTCACTGGTAAAGTACATGTCAAGTTCGTAGATGGGTCCTTTAGTCCTATCTTTAGAAGCAGAGGGGGTTTGGAATTTACGGTAGAACATGTATGTTTTATAAGCTAATAAGATATTCATTGAGGGGGTAAGGAGGTCCGCTGAATTCATATCTGAACTTGGTTTTCTTGCTGGACAGATGGTTCATCACGAATTCGGCTGATACTGGAAATTTGGTTGAAGCTCAAAGTTGTTTCTGAAATCGGTTAGAGATTCGGTATCGGGGCAAGGAGACATGCTGAATACATTTTTGAACTTTATTTTTAACAGTAAAAATATTCAAGGAATTTGACGAAGACTGGATGGCGAAGACACGACACAATCGTTTGAATAAAATGTTAGATTTTTTGGGATCCCATCGAAACCATTGGTCTTGTTAATTCTTGTAAGCCGACTAATCTGGTCTTTTATTTCTCACTAGATTGACCGGGGTGCTACCTATGGGTGGCAAAGAAGTTCACTACAGTGATGAACTAGCCAATTAAACGGGAAACTGTGCAATGGGATCGATGTTCTGCTGACATTATAAAGAAAGTGACCGACATAGGTTGCTCGGATAAAATTTAGTTATTTCTGATTGGCCCTGTGCAGTTGTTGGCAGAGTTTTATTGGCTGCTGCCTGGCAGCTTGGAAGCCCCTCGTATTATCTTTTTGTTCCCACTGATAACGTCTTTCTTTCTCTTTTCAGAGGCAGTTTGCTGGCCTATGCTTCTATCCAACTTTAGTCACTATTCTGTATTGCATTTAGCTGCCAACATGTTTGTTCTGAACAGCTTCATGAGACGTGAGTAACTTATGGTTTATAGTATAGATGCAGTATAGATGCGTTCTTTAAGCATTGTTAAGATTGGTGTAATAAGCTGCATAAGAGCTCCACACACCAGCTTACAGTGTAGAAAAATATTTGCTACTGGGATTAATCTTGTCTCTAAAAAGATAATTGTATCGCTAATTCGGATTACTATCTGAGATAAGATTAATCCCAGTAGCAGATACTGCAGTTAGCTTTAATCCTTACTCGGAGAAACTTTTTACAGTGTATACTGCAAGAAGGACGTTGTGGAAAGCGATCCCGCCCCCCCCCCCCCAAAGGTCTTGAGAAAGTACTTTCATCGGGCGAAGCCCGGCGAAAGTTCACTTGTTTGTCGGCGCGAATCGCCGGCAAACACAGAAGACAAAGTTTTGTATGCTTTTGTCAGGTGTCGGTTGACTCGTCGGCACATCGGGTTCTTTTTATACGCAAGAAATGAAATCCTGCAAACATTTGTCGGGCAAAACACTGAAGAAATCGAATTCTGCATGCTTTTGCCCGTGCCTCGATATTCTCGTCGGCACAACGGGTTCTTTTCATATGTAAGGAATCCAGAAGAAATAATTTTGTTATGCTTTTGTCGGGCGTCGGTCGACTCGTCGGTACATCGGGTTTTACTTGTACGAAGTATATTTATATCGAATATGTATATAAGTATACTTATAGAGACACAGCTTATAGAGGACACAGCTTGAAAATTCGTGGTGAGAAATTCCGAAAAGACATTGGAAAATGGAGCTTCAAAAACCGTATAGTGGAATACTGGAATAATCTCCCCGAAAATGTCGTAAATGCCGAAAATATCAATCAGTTTAAAGCAGGCGTGGATCGACACCTGGCTGAAATTGAATTTAGTGTACACAGTGTCCCGAGAAATTAACAGAGGCGAAAGCCTTTTTTACTGCAGTTATATTATTATATTTACTTATATCAAATTCTGCAAGCTTTGTCGGACGCACCCCGGAAGTTCAATCTCGTCGGCACAAGGGATTATTTTTACACGTAAGAAATCAAGTTATGTACGGTCTAGTCGAGCAAAACACAGAAAAAATCAAATGCTCGATGGTTTGTGGGGCGTCGGTATTCTCGTCGGCACATCAGGTTCTTTTTGCACGTAAAAAAATCAAATTCTGTAAATTTGTATAGGGCGCATGCCGAAAGTTCAAGTCTCGTCGGTACATCGGCTTCTGTTTACACGTTAAAAATAAAGTTCTTTACAGTCTTGTCCTGCAAAACACAGATGAAATTGAATTCTGAATGCTTTCGAAAATTCTGCAAACATTTGTCGGGCACAAATTTTTCCGGAAAAAAATAAAGATTTAAAAAAATATCGCAGTCGTTGCTTAGTTCATCTTGTTCTGGGTACAGTCGTTGGAAGCTTCGCTTTTTAACGAAAGTTGAAACGAAAAGCCGAATATGTCAATTTAAGTATATGAATTTACATCCAGGAACAATTCAACTGATTCATTACAGTTAATTTTACACAAAAATTCTCTATTTGGAAGAACGGTGTATCATTTAGTCTTCGTTTTACGATAGAAATTCTTGGGGTTTGAAACACGTTAAAAGGCGAAAATTGTATGGTACTATAGCCAAATTTTACCGGAAAAAAGGCAGATTTAAAAAATTTCGCCTGCGGCGCTTGGTTTAACTTGTCTTGGTACAGTCGTTAGAAGCTTCGCTTTTTAGTGAAAGCTAAAATGAAAAGCCGAAGATGTGAACTTCAATATACGAAATTATACCAAAGGAATAAGAATCTCTACTACAGTTAGTTTACACAAAATTACGCCTGCGGCGCATTTTGTAGTATTCCTTATTTTGAAGGATGGTGTTGTATTTAGTTGGCGTTTTAGGATTGAAATTTGTTGGGGTCTGAAGCACGTTAAAAGCTTTTAGGATTGAAATTCGTGGGGGTCTGGTCTGAAACATGTTAAAAGCTCCAACTTGTATGGTAGGTATAGCCCAATTTTGCCGGAAAAATGGCAGATCAAAAAAATTTCGCTTGCGGCGCGTAGTTTAACTGTTCTTGGTACAGTCGTTGGAAGCTTCACTTTTTAGCCTAAAATGAAAAGCCAAAAATGTGAACTTTAATATACGAAATTACAGTTTTACCCCGGTTCTATTCTGTGCTGGCGAGAAATGTACGCGTTTTGTCGGCACAAACCGGACGCCCCCCCCCCCCCAAGGTAAAAGGCTACTGACGCCCCTGGCCTGTACTAGTCTTCCTTTAAAGTTTAACCGAAAAGGGCTAGGATACGACAATCTAGTTACCCATCACTTGTTCACTAAATAATCTTGAAAACCCGATGAAAAAGTGTTAGTTTGTTTTTCTGATATTTCCAAATAACCGACTATCCCATTGTGCTTGCTGCTCTTCCCGTTTTTGTGATAGCTCTATGTTGCCTGGAACATTTAGCAACAACACCAGCAGCATAGGAATAAATAAATTGTGTATTTGCCATATCTGACCTCGACCAAAATATGAGCTTGAAAAATCACATTTGGTCGACAGTTTAAATTTTCGCGGGCGAATTGTGGACGGGTTCACCATGGGAAAGCGTCCACATTCCCAACGTCCCTACTGAAGACTACTGTGGACAGAATGAAAATCCCCAGTGTGTGTTGTAATAATTCAATGTATTTGAATCTAAGATGTAAAAATAAGTTGCCTGTTCAGTTAAACTTTAACGGAAGACCCATTTATTTTACTTAGTTGTTGGAAAGGGTGCTAAATATTGTTAGCACGGTCATGCTACGCTAGGCTCAAAATTGGTTCGTAATGGGTAGCTAGAGATCTGATATGCTGACTTTCTTGTTTATCTTCATGATATCGGAATAGTTAGCAGATGCTTTTTCGGTGGTTTTTCGGCTCTTCCTGGTAATGCCTGTTATGCATAACGTTTTAGTGCGCAACGTTCGAAAAACATAACAGCTAACATCGTAAGTGTTACCTGTTGAAACCGCGCGTACTCGTGTTGTCTGTTAGAGCTTGGTCGCACTGGGCACAAGAAGCCGCCTATTCGACAAACAACTGAAAATCCCTAGGGGACGTGAGCTTTCATAGGCTTTGTGGCAGCTTGGAGAGAATGAGCAGACTGCCATTAGGTGTCAATTAGGGTTCCACGTACACGCTGTTTGCTCTAATTGATCTCCTGAATTTAAAACGACAACATTCAGAATCAGTTGTATCTTGTTCTTCTTCTTTTTATACTTTTACAACCCAAAAAGCCATGAGACGAGCCAAGTGTGACCAAGCGCTTATGACGTAATCTTTTCCGCCGTTTTTATTCCCGATTATTCTTGTTGCGCTACTGTATTTCTATGTTCTGCTGTGCGCTAGCCTAAAGGCGGGAATCGGAGGGAACGGCGAGAATAGAGGGAGTCACTCCACGCGGACTCCGCGTACGGAAAACAACGAGAACACAGGGAATGCTTCCAAAATGGATTTTCTTCTAAAAATAAATATGCAGATGACGAAATTAATCTGGACCAACTTTATTTTTTTTTTTTTTTATTCTGATTGCCTTAAGTTGAAAGACTTGATTGCTTGAGGCGAGATTACGCAGTGGCCGGAAAGACATTTCTCAGTGGTAAGTTGATATTTCCCGGGAGTGACAGAAGTAGGGACTTTCGGGACTTTGTGGACGATCTTGCGTGATTTCTTCTGTGTTTTAGATTGAGCAGATTGGAACACTTATCGAATTTGTCATCTTCTTCTTTTTTAGCCAGTGTTGGTTCATTGGGGGTGGAGCAGTTCCTTGGTCTCTACGTTTCCGCTGGTGTATTTTCCGGCCTAGCCTCTCACGTTTACAAACTGGCGATTAGGAAGAATGCCCTTTCCTTAGGAGCGGTAAGTACCCTGTCCCTGGTCAATCAATCAATCAGTCAACAAATTAACTAAATACACTTACAAAATTTTACCAGAATACATACAAATTGGGCAGAAAAATTAGCAGGATATGGACAAAAATTGATTGTCAGTATTCCTCCCGGACCGACGCACGGAAGACGGGAGGAGAGGGAGGAATAGATGGGCCATCTGGGGACAACAGATTATCTTAGCTCCAAACTTATTTGAAAGAGTATTTCTGCGTTCAGTTAATTTAGGAACGTCAAGTTTAATGAGAGCCTCTTCATAGGAAATATTATGATCACCCAGAATGATTGTCATTGCTCTCTTTTGGACATTTTCCAGGCGATCAGAGAGCTCGGCAGAAAGAGAAGAATGCCAAACCGGTGAAGCATATTCTAAACGAGGACGGGTATAAGTTTTAAAATACCAGAGGAGGCATTTAGTTGGTCGGCTTCATTAAATTAGATTAGATTAAATTTTAGTTTACACATGTAACAAAACATGTTCCAGTCCCTCTAAGAAAGCCGCGAAGTGCTTGTTGGCCGCAGGTGGCAGTCTTCTCTATTCTACATATTCTGGTAACACTATTTCCACATTATTCTACATGCCATTCATACACGGTTCATACATACACAACAAACATTCTGCTTACAAAAAACACTCATGCATCGTTACTATTCTTTTGTAAGGAAAAACTCTTCGCTGTAGTCTTGTATTCCAGGACTAAGGTTCAGCCCAGTCAATTCTTTTTTGCGAAGAAAAAATAATTCTTTATTGCGAAAAAAGAAAAAGATGTACAGGCTATGCCTGCAAAAATATACCTTCTTTGTTGCTGGCAGATTACTCAAATGCTATCTGATTAAACTTCGGTGTTTGTGGTAACAAAGAAAAGTTTTGATTTTTGGATGTGAAGTTACCTATTAAAGCCTAAAGTGTACAAATATAATAGACTTGGCTGTAGTCCAATGGAGAATCTACAAGGAATTTAAAGTTAATACTATCAATAGGTATTTGTGCACTTTTTGCTAACTAATCTTCAATCAAAATAACAGATCACTCAATCCCGGATTCCGCCTCCCTCCTCTCCAACATAGGTGGTCGGAATTGGTTGAGGAAGGTTGGTGTGTCGGGCCATGTCCTGCTTGCAAATGACACAGTTTAAATATTCCATCAGCCCAAACCGAAAGCGAAATATCGGTAAAAAAAAAAAAAAATCAGCCGACCTATTCGTTTAGCACTCTCAGCCATAATGCCAAGTTTCATCGTCCTAGCTTACGTGGAAGTGCCCAAGCTAGCAGAACCGGGACATAAGACGTATTCTCTCCGTTCCCTGAGGACTCCACTTGAGGAGTCCCCTCGCTTTTGTTCGTCCCGGGGACTCACTCCCCGTAATCTCGCGAGTCCCCACGGACGGGGAATTCTCGGATTATCATCTCCATCCTCAAAAAGGACCCCTGTTCAGATTCGGAAGCGATAAATTTTTGCTGGTGGTGGTGCAAGGTAAATTAATTAAAAACAATCAGAATAAACAAAACCAAAAATAAAGTGGATCCAGACTAATTTTGTCAACTTTTTTCGAACAAAATCCTTTTTCGAAGCATTCCCCGTGCTCTCGCTGTTTCTGTACGCGGAGTCTGCGTGGAGTGACTCCCTCTATTCTCGCCCTTCCCTTCGGTTTTCCGAGGAGTCCCCGGGGACGGCGAGAATAAGCCTATAGCGATCGCTATACGACACTTGAGCCAAAAGCTACAAGTGCCTTACAACTCGAGGTGGAAGGGGAAGTACATGATGTCTACCTACACTGTCAGAAGTTTCGCAACATATAACACAAGGATGCGCAGTTTCAACAGAGGATGTTAGGATGTTAACCGTTATGATTTTGCAGACGTTATGCATACCGGAAGAGCTGAAACACTGCCAGAAAAACACCTGGTAACTTCTCTGTTCATCATCGTGACATTTAAAAAGTCAGCATACGCCTTATAGTCCGTTTTCAGTTAGATGCAGAACGTATGAAAAATCATAGTAGATAAGATCCAAGTGTTTTCTGCTGAAACTGCGCATCCATTTGTTATCTTATTTGATAGTGCAAAACGGCTACGTCAGCTGAACTTTAATAGAGCTATATTTCGGCCCTTCTTGGCAAGGGAACACGTTTCAGAAGAAGTTCGTTTTCCCAACTTGAGCAGCTTTAACCCTGAAGAAGGGCCGAAATATAGCTCTAATCAAATTCAGCTGACGTATCCGTTTTGCACTATCAATATGGTTCGCAGTCAGCTTGGGCTGAAGGAATATTCATGTGTTATCTGTTAAGAAACTCCTGACAGCGCAGTCATGCTCTGGTATTAGCACCTGCGCAGTCTTGTAGTAAAATATAAAAGTCTACTTTTACCAGTCTGCAGGACCCTAATCACTAACTTCTTTTTCTAGTCGGGGGCGATCCTGGCAATATTTTCCTTTACTTGCTGTGAAATGCCGAATTCTCAGCTCCAGCTGATATTCTTGCCCGGTGTCCACTTCAGTGCTCAAACGGTAAGCTTAAGACACGAAAGATTTTTTGTGTCGTTGGTCGCTGTGTCTCAGCAGTTTCACGATCCGTACAGTTTAATAACAACTGACAGTCCACCGCAAATGCCGCGTAAAGGTAGGGCAAAGTAAGGTAGAATATTTATTGAATTGGAAATAGCTAAAGGGCTAATAAAGTGTCAGGCATGCCAGGGGCGTACAGAAATGGCAGTTTAAAATTGATTTGTTTCGTTAGACAATAACGATACAAATCATATTTGGGTTTTAGTGCAAGCTGTATCGGACCTTTGTAATACCCAGATTTGTGTGTAGCCAGACGTGCAGTGTTTGCCTGACGCTTTACCCTTGCCTGCTAAAGACAATTTTAAATAAGAGTCTGTGATTTTCGCTCAAATCGATATATATTTGGTTAACGCTAGTCTTCCCAACGTCATGTATACCGTGACAAGCATTCTTGTAGACTGTTCAGGTTTATTTGTTTCGAAAAATAGTTTTCACACTTTTACGACTGGCTCTTCGAGCGTGTTCCAGCCTTCTTACAATAGTAATTATTAGTTACTATCTTCGTTCCAGCCTCGTGAAAACGCTGACCGTTCCAGCCTTCTCGAAATAGTAACTAATAATAACAATTTGCTTACCAGGCTTGGGAGCGTAGTAACACTAGTAAGCGTGGTAATTACGGGTATCTGTAATGTAACGTGATTGGCCGGATTAGCCCGTGGCACGAGATTTTGCTGAAAAAAGAAAAATATGTTCCAGCCTCGACGCCAAGAAGCCAGAATCGGTGACGTCATGCAGCACTGTCTTCGTCCCAATGAAGAATCGCCGTGTGCCCAGCGAAAGCTAGAAACGTCACCATAGTGAACGTTGTTGATCGGTTAACGTAAGATTTGAGTTAATCTTGAGGATTCGTTTGAGTGGCGTTTCTCGTTCTTCGCTAGGATCACTGGTGTGTTTTGGACTTATTGATATAGAGTAGGCCTATTATTGTAATATCGAGGAAACGTGGCTAAATACCAGAAAAGACACGTATCTCACTCTGTTCTCCGTGGTTGTAGCTAAAGAGTTTCCCAAGGCTAGAATCCTACCCCTAGGATCTTTGGGCGACAGGCAGAGAAGCGCAGACGTACACGGTGAAAAATGATCATTCCATTTAGTTAATTACTATTATTTTGTTTTAGATATATAATCGAGCTTTCTAAGAGCTACATACGTAAATAACTGCTAAGTTGGGGATCATAACCTAGAATGAAACAGTCATTCAAAATAGTATTCTATTAATTTATCAGTGGCTTAGTCTTGAATATAACCATACCATATTCAGAGGAGGACAGGGGTCCATTTTACATTGGATCCGCGAAGACCCTCCATCCACCTTTAACACGAGCCCAAAGAGGTAAAGAATACTTGGTTTCGTCAGCGAGTAGGTTGCTTATGGGCCTTGATTTCAGCCCATGTTCGTTTCTTGTACGACAGAACACGTAGCTTCTTCTCGTAGCCCATACGACTAGAAACATGTCATTAGCGATTGAAACCAAACGTATGGTAAATGCCTTTGTGTCATTCTGGCAAGCACAAAACATACGACTGAGATACACAAAACATACGTCTGAAGCATGTGGGGTTGGGTACCCCCCCCCCCCCTCCCGATCCGCCCCTGGTCTGGAGCAGAGAAAAATTCATAACTGCTTATTAATATTTTTGTGAAACAGGTGTTACAAAAAAAACGAACGTTATAACTTTTCCCATGTTGTCGCCTTTTTATGGCACTTGCAGCTCCGCTCAAATGCCATATACCGATCACTTTTCGGTCGGTCTGTCGGTCAACTGTTCTTGAGTTAGGGTACTTCCAGAAGGGCTAGGACGATGAAGCTTGGCAGGCATAATAGGGACCCGACCAAACTAACTTGGAAATAGGCACTTGCCCGATCCGACCATCGTGGGGGGGGGGGCGGAATCCGAAAATAGGGGCATGCATAACTTTCGAATGGGTGATCGGATCTTGATGAAACTAGACATCTGTAAAGACCTCGTGTCTGATTCCAGTCCGGATCGGATCCAACGAATCACGGGGGGAGGGGGGAACCGGAAATCGTGTGAAACTCTCAGAGTGGAGCGATCGGGATGAAACTTAGTGGGAAGAACAGCACAAGCTCTAGATACAGAACTGGCAGAACTGGATCGGATTCGGACACTGTGGGGGGAGTTGGAGGGGGGTTCCTCGAATTCCGGCGATCCGTAGCTATAATGTACTTCCAGGTGGGCTAGAACTATAAAACTTGGCAGGCATTCAGGGACCCGACCAGATTAACTTGGAAAGAGTCAATTGCCTGATCGGACCATCGTGGGGGGAGGGGGAGACGGCGGAATCCGGAAATTAGTGGCATGCATAACTTTCGAACGGGTTATCGGATCTTAATGAAACTTGATATCTTGAAAAACCTCATGTCTCAGATGTCCCATTTCGAGTCCGGGCCTGTATCCGATGGGGGGGGGGGGTCGGAGGGGAGAACCGGAATGACACGCATAGAGCGGAGCGATCAGGATGAAACTTGGTGGGAAGTACAGGCACAATTCCTAGGTGCATCAGTGACAGAATTTGACCGGATTTGGGTACCGAGTGGGGGGGGGGAGCTGTAGGGGGGTGTCCGGAATTCCGGTGGTCGTGAGTTAAGGTACTTCCAGATGTGCTAGGACGATAAAACTTGTTCGGAGCATTAGACACTTGACATCATTGGGTTAGACATCGTCACCCCGATCCGACCATCCCTTAAAGAACTCATCTTAACCGCAAAATAAAATAATAGTTTTGAGCAAAATTTACTCTTTCACGATTGCCATGAGCACATGATCCTTTTTGCCTTAAGGTTTTTGCTTAGAAATTATTTTTAAGCACCCTTAAAGTGCGCATCTTAACCGAAAAGTGAAAAAAAAACTTCTGACCATCACTTCCGTCCTCTGACCCAGCCTTGCAAGTTTGGTGCATCTTAACCGAAAAGTGAAAAAAATACTTTTGACCATCACTTCCATCTAACCCAGCCTTGTAAGTGCCATGTGAGCTTCCAGCTCTTGTTTGGTGGAGTGTTGGACCGTGCACGACTTTCCTTACCTGAAATTGTTGTGGGATAATGAGAAGTTTCGAAACTTTGAAACTACTACTAATGATGTTCAGGTTTGTGTGTGTATGAATAGATGGAGGGTCGAGTTGTAAACATACGCCTGGCCCTTGCCTCTTAATTCGGGCCCTTTATACTGCCCTTTGTTACTTTTCCTGGGAACTTAGGATTGTCAAACATATATTTTATTATTAAGAGACTGTGTTCACTGAGGACCAGATCTGAATGTATTTCGGAAGAAAATCGCAGTGTTTCTTCAAATAGATTCTACACTGTAAAAAAAAAATCTTGCAGGATTTACCACTGGGATTATTCTTGTCTCTATTGAGATAAGACTATCTCTAACTGGGATTAATCCTGTCCCAGCAGAGATAAGATTAATCCCAGTATCAAGTACTGCAGTTAACGTTAATCCTAACTCGTAGAAACTTTATACGAGGAGCGAGTGCGGTGCATTTTGACCTCCGTCGCTTCATCCGAAATCTTGATCCAATAGTTGCGTTTTTGCAGATAACATGGTATCTGAAATCGCGGTCCTTGTTACCTGATACTACGGTTGCTTTGCAAAAGCGACAGTTGCCGAATTCATGCTTTCAGAGATCACCCCAAAACAATTTTTACATATTTACATACACTATTTTACATATTTATTTTAAAAACTTTATTTTACATATTTACAGACACTCACATCACGATCTGCCAAACTTCTTGCCCACCAATTTGACAAATACCTATAGGCTTTTGTGTTAGTGATGATGAAAGTGAGGTCACTTTTTCAGTTCAGATATCATGGTGACTGACCATATACTCTGTAACTGCAAAAACCACGGTCACCACAAAAACGACATTAGACCGTTGGTATTAGATACCATGGTATCTGCATGGTATCTGATACCACGGTCTAAAGTCGTGTTTGCAGTTATCGTGGTCTCTGATTCCACGGTCAAAAGGCGTTTTTGCAGTTATCGTGGTAACTGGCCAGACATGCTGGTATCTGAAAAAAGTCATCTCACTTTCATTAGTTTTTGTCAAATTGGTGGGAAAGAAGTTTGGCACTTAGTGATGTGACTGAATGTTAATTTTTCTTTTGGGATGACTTTGAAAAGCGCAATTTCGGCAATTGTCGTTTTTGCGAAGCAACCGTATTTCAGATACCACGATAACTGCAAAAACGACTAATTGCAGATCCAGTTACCGTGGTAACAGATACCATGGTATCTGCAAAAACGCAACTATTAATTGTACATTCTTTCTCTCCAGGCGCTGGTAGGAGCCATGGCTTTAGATGTGGCAGGAATTCTGTTCGGCTGGAAGCTATTCGACCACGCAGCACATCTAGGAGGAGCGCTCTTTGGATTGTAAGTACAGAATACAGTAGTTGCGTTTTTGCAGATACCATTGTATCTGATACCATCGTAACTGGATCTGTATTTTTTTTCGTTTTGATCTGTATTTTTTTCGGTGATTTAATTCGATACGACGGTGGCTTTGGAAAAACGACAATTGCCGAATTTGCGCTTTTAGAAGTGATTCCAAAAGAAATAGTGATAGATAGTCCTTCTGCCCAAGCTGACGGCAAACCCATATTTAACGGTGATAAACGGGTAAGTCAGCTACGTTTTATTCGAGCTAATATTTTGGCCCTTCTTGGCAAGGGTCCTCTTCAGGCTCAAGCTGGAAAACAAACTTGTGGAAAAACAATTAAATAATCTTCCTTAAATATCTGATTTTATGAACTTCTTCTCTGAAAATTGGTTGGAGTGAAAGCTGATGCTGCGATTTCAGTCTAGGCAGGGCTGCTGTTTTAGCTGTTCGATTGGGTCCTCGAAAGTGTGGAGATTCTGCATTTTGGTTTCGGAGCCACCTGTCTCTTCTTCTTCTTTCCAGCTAAGATGGATGCCTGTCGGCGGCATGTATGGGCGATTTGTAGTGATAGATAGTCCTTAAGCCCAAGCTGACTGCGAATTGACGGAAAGAGGACCCTTGCCAAGAAGGGCGGAAATATACCTCGAATAAAATGTAGCTGACTTATCCGTTTTGCACCGTCAAATATGAAATAGTGATATTTGCTCATATCACAAATGCCAAACTTCTTTCCCACCGTGTGAAAAAAAACCTGGACCCCTGTGTTGATGATGATGAAAGTGAGAGGAATTTCTTAGATACCACGGTCTGTTACCACGGTCGGGACCGTGGGGTCTGAATGCCAGATACTGCGACAACTCGCCAGATGCCAGGATAACTGTAAAAACGCCTTTTGACTGTGGTGTCGAAAACGGCTTTAGACCGTGGTATCAGATAGCATGGTATCTGCAAAAACGCAACTATTATGTAGTTTGTTTTCGTCAATGTTGTAGGCATTAGGTATCTGCAAAAACGCAACTATTATGTAGTTTGTTTTCGTCAATGTTGTATTCCTGTTGCCATTTTTGATCCACTTCAATCAATCAAGTTTATTTTCCAAATAGCTTAAAGCTGGAAGAGAAATAAAATTTACGAAATACATTAAAACGACAACAAATTAACTAATACACGTACAAGATGTGAACTGAAATAAATGATGGGGTGAAACTATGTAAAAATTTGGCAGAAGAATAGGCAGGATATGTAGAAAACTGATTGCCAGTGTTCCTCTCGGACCGACGCACGGAAGAAGGTAGGGGGAATGGATGGTCGATCTGGACACAACACATTATCTTGCTCCAACATTTGTTGAAGAGTAATTCTGCGGTCAGTTAATTTAGGACCTCAGTTTAATGGTCTTCATATGAAATTTTATGATCACTCAGAAAGATTCTCACTGCCCTCTTTTGGACATTCTCCAGACGATCAGAGAGCTCTGCAGAAAGAGAAGAATGCGAAACTGGTGAAGCATGAGTTGCGTTTTTGCTGATACCATGGTATCTGTTACCACGGTAACTGGATCTGCAATTAGTCGTTTTGCAGTTATCGTGGTATCTGATATACGGTGCTCTGCAAAAACGACTATTGCCGAAATTGCACTTTTCGAAGTCATCCCAAAAGAAAAAAACAGATATCCAGTTACATCACTAAGTGCTGAACTTCTTTCTCACTAATCTGACAAAATTTCATGAAAGTGAGATGACTTCTCAGATACCACGACCAGTTACCGCGGTCGGAACGTAGTATCTGAATATCTGATACCAGGATAACTGGTCAGATACCACGATAACTGCAAAAACGACTTTAGACCGTGGTATCAGATCCATGGTATCAGAAAAAACGCAACTATGGTCTAAATGAGGACGGATATAAGTTTTAAAATAACAAAGGAGGCATTTAGTATCCAAACCAAAAGATTTAAGGATAGAGAGGGATTCAATTAAAAATTTGGTTTTACGGATAACACTGTCAACATGAGAACTCCATTTCAGATCGTCATCGATTATTAACCCAAGCAGTTAAACGGATTTGCACTGCCGCTTCCTCCAGCGAAAGTAGTTGGTTAAGG
Organism: Branchinecta lynchi; assembly: GCA_023053575.1. NCBI lineage: Eukaryota > Metazoa > Arthropoda > Branchiopoda > Anostraca > Branchinectidae > Branchinecta > Branchinecta lynchi. Next base: position 7,124,053 of record JAKZAP010000013.1, on the reverse strand, counting down.
CTTTTTAAGATAACACCTGAATGGGTGTCTTCTTCAAACAAGAAATACACAAAGGCAACAAAAAAGAGAATACAACAACAACAAAAAAAGAGAAATAAGCGCTTAACAAGAAATGCACAATAAAACACGTACAAACACTAAATTGACTGAATTAGCTGTCGCAGGGGCAGGAAGGTGGGTGGATGACACGAGCTGTTCATTCATTTCTTTTAATTTCATAAATCAGAGGTCATTTTTTTTTTTTCCAGGTTTTGGTACAAGTACGGCGACGCGGTCTGGGCCAAAAGAGGTCCTGTATTACAGTGGTGGCATAGCATACGAGAAACACCGGTGGCGTAACGGAAGAGCAAGACATAACGCTTCAGCCTTTGAACTCGCAAATCATTATGCGCGATAAAGTGCTAGACTACGGAGTTTATGGCTGAGGAAGCCAAGTACCTTGCTGGAGCTATAAACAGCAGACACATTAACATTGATCTGTTCCTTCGCCATATGTGAGAGTGTCGATACATAGGAAAGTAATCAGCGGACTGTCTGTAAAGATTTGCATGTCCACCTTCTTTTCAGGCAAACCTGACACTCGAAATTTTACATTATAGAATTTGGAAACATGCCTTATAGTTACAGGAGGCTTCAATGATTCTCATATCAAGGATTTCCAACTTACAGTGTTATTTTCGTATCGACACTTAGTTTCAGTTTCAGTTTATTCATAAAAATAAAAAACACCATTAACTGTTATGGCCCCATCATAAGGCCTGGCAATGGGTGGGGCTTATTCTTTATTCATATAGTCCTAAAGGAAACAAATCAAGAAATCAAAAAAAGAAAGAAAAAGAAAGAGATTACGGCACTACTCTGTGCGCTTGCGGCACTCCATCTAGCGCTTACTCCTTAGCGCTTACGTCACTACTCTGATTTTTGCTTCGTTTTTCCTTGTTTGGCTAGTTTTTGAGGCGGATCAGGCTCCCGCCTATTGCTTCCGAGGAGCTCATTGATCAGTGTTACGGGTTATGCAAGGGCTGCCAGGGCCAGGGCTGAAAACACTGGGAACGATTTATAATTCTTGGAAAATCCAGCAAAGTTTCAAAGTAGTCACGTATGTTAGAATTTTGGGTTAGACACTTACACAACTGGTAAATGGATTATTCTTATGTTGGCAGTTTTGCGAGGCTTGTAAATAAATAAATCGGTATCATTGGATTTTCAATCAATCAATCAAATTTATTTCGAAATAGTTTAATGCTATAAGAGGAATAAAATATTTACGAAATAAACGAAACAAATCAACTAATACATTTACGAGATATGACTAGAAATACATGACGGTAATTTATGGATTTTAACCACAGGATGCCCATCTTATTCTCATACTACGCTACCTTACCTTAGATCCTTCAGAGCCATCGGTGGCGCGTAGGGCGGCGAAAAAGCCTCTCTATTCTTCTCGCGTCCCGATTCTCATATAGCCCTAAAATTTCAAGAGTGTCCTATCTAGATAATGTGTCTAAAAAGAAAATCTATTGTAATTGTGACAGACGCGGCACGGAGCAGTCTACCACGATTCCTTAATTTTTGTATATTCAGTGTCTAACAGTGGGTCTATACATTACGGTCTATGGCAAACGCCGTTTAATGTATGACAAATGCTGGAGCACGCTAGCCCGACAAAATGTTGATGATGTAGAGCGACGTCCAGAAAACAACCATACATTTTTCCATAGGCTATAACAAACGCTGAGTGTAAAAATTTGTGTTATTTAGTTATTTACATCAGCCGTAGTCATATACGTAGAGGAAAAACACAAATTATCACTAGCTTATATAACCACATATGTATCAAAATCAACGAACCATCACTCCATTTTTTCTACAAAGACAATGAAAGTTGAAAATTGGAGTGGAAAGAATTTGGATCAAAAGGCGGCTTTTTAGCGACAAAACCGCTTTACGTTTTAGTTCGTAAAACGAGGGCATACGATTATTTGTGAACGCCCCCGAGGCGCGACACCGGTTCGGGATCCGGTGAAGTTTTCTACAACAACTATTGTAAGTGACGCGGGTAACATTTATAACACCAGCACTGAAATTCGTACAAAGAGTAAAACAGTAAAACTGAAAACAAAAAGTACAGCCTATCACGGATAATTTCAGAACAGACGTTTGGCGTATCCTAACCAAAAATCTGGCGTATATCGTAGATTGGCAGGGACCGAATAAAATTTTTCATAGGAGTTGTGCTAAGGGCGATTCTGGCAACCTGGAAAGCTTCGTTAGTTTATGCGCCGGCTGTTTTTGCGACATTGGCTAAAACTCGCTTTGCTTTCGGGAGCTTTTATAGTGATGCACCCCCCCCCCCCCTTAGACTCCGCACGATCTGAAGGTGCTAAGTTCTGAAGAAACATGGAGACAAATAAGCGGAAGAAACATACGAATGTTTTCTGGAGGGGGAGGGGTGCATCACTATACTGTTTTTGCTCTCTGCTAGTCTTGGAAAGTGACGTTATGTGGAAAGTGAATCGACTAGGTGAGTGGAAAGTGCTCTCGAGAATCAGCGAGAAGTTGAAAAGACGCAACGGCTTTCCATTAGTTCTTGCGAGCGGCGGATTCTCGCTTAGCTTTTTGGAAAGCGAGTACTAGACAACGCCAGGATCGCCCTGTCAACAGGGTGTGCGATCCACCACAAGCGAGTTTGTATTCCTCTTGCTGTCGTTGTTTTGAGGAAGTGTGGATTGATCATGTGAGTCCTACTGTATACGAAGGGATAACTTTAAAAATCGGGACTTTTTAGAGCTTTGAAAGGATTTCGTATCATTTGTTTTTGAAGATTGTATTGCAAAGCAAAATAATAAAAAATTGCTAAATGTTTACAGAGGATCAGGTTTTGGTAATGTTCACCTTTGGCTGTTATTTCTTACCGGTCGGAGATGACTGCGAATATTGCTGTTTGGTTCTAAACCGATGTCAGTTGACACTTTATTGCTCGCTGCACGTCAAAAATTAAATGCTAGCCCTGATTCTTGCCTCCAGCAATTCCAAAATAAACTTCCCTAAAAACTCACGATAACAAGTTTTTAGGATTTATTTTATCGCAAGTTTGGATTTTTAGCTATGGTCTAAAGTGGACCCTTGCCAAAAAAGGCCCGATTTATCGGCGATAAACAATTTAAGCTGATCAAACGTGACGAAATTAATTTTCTGTCTTCACTGAGTAGTATCAGCGTCTTAAATAATCTCGATGTAGCACAGGAGAAACCGCCAAGCTCGAATTACACAACCTCGAAATCGGCCTAAAAAAAAGAGAATTTCTGTGCAGTCCAAACTGTCTAAATGGCCAAGCCTGCACTGAAGTTTCCTCTTCGAACCCTCCTGTACGAGACCATTAACACTTTTTCCGGTATCTGGCGGCGAAAACCAAAACCGCATATTCTAGTCCAAGTTTTCTCCGCTTGAGAGAGAGAAATTATTGAGTAAACAAATAAAACACTTCCGTTTGACAACCACCCCAAGAAGTAACCTTGCTCTAAGGGATGGCAAAAAATAAACTGCACCAATGCAGAAGAACTACTGAACAAAAGATCAACTTCAGTTGTCCTAATCGAGACCACACAAAAAGAGAAAGAGGTCGTCCTCATAACACCCACAACAAAGAATTACTTTTTTTTATTTATTTATTACCCGCTTTTTGCGTAACAGCGGAGTATGAATAAAATATACATATTAAAACACTTAAACAAAATTATATAAATAAACACGACAACATCCTTTTCATATAAATAAAATTCTTTTCATATAAATAAAGAAGTTTAAAGAGGGCCCACCACGGAAATCGTAAAACCTTCGTAACTGTGCCCATCCGGACTTAGTGCGCTCATGTTGACTGAACCCAGGGTTGGTCACCAAAAGTGACTTCGTACACCCTGGAAAGTAACCCAAAAGTATCTCAAAGTAACCCAAAGTATTCTGAAGTAACTCGTAGATAAATATTCTTTGAGCCCAAGCTGACTTTGAAACATTTATTCTAGCAATGTTTTCAACGGATACATCAGCTAAGATTCTTCATAAGCGATATTTCGGCCCTTCTTGGCAAGGGTCCTCGTCAGGCTTTCAGTCCTCTTGTTCAACTTCGGGGAAAGAAACAAACCTGTAATAATCACAGGTTTGTAATAATTATTACAGGTTTGTTTCTTTCCCCGAAGTTGAACAAGAGGACTGAAAGCCTGACGAGGACCCTTGCCAAGAAGGGCCGAAATATCGCTTATGAAGAATCTTAGCTGATGTATCCGTTGAAAACATTGCTAGAATGAAGTAACTCGTACACCCTGGTTCTTGGTGACCAACCCTGGGGCTGAACATCGCCAAAATGGTCGCTAGGACAGTCTTTCCAGTGAATTTTGTAGCTGTGTAGTTCTACGAAAAAGTTGCATGTATTGATATTTAGGGTAGTTGTACGAAACAGTTTCACTTGACGTGCTTCAGGTAGGGATAATGTTGATCAGTAGCATCCAGTCAATCTACAGTCCCCCCCCCCCCCGCCAAGTTTTTAAGATTCCGATAACAGAAATATTCGGTATATTTACGGGGATTTGGTAGTTATGCAGAATCCCGAATAGGCTATCGGTATAACGATCGGGATTCGGTATAATTGCCAGGATTCGGTAGTTATCACGAGTTTTGTGAACGAATTTACTGAAATTTTTCTATACAAGAAGTATCCGGTGTAATTTAAGGAGATTTGGTAGTTACACAGAATCCCGAATAGGCTATCGGGAATATCGGATTCGGTAATAATCCGATATAAATGCAAGGATTCGGTAGTTTCGACGAATCTCAAATTTCCATCGAGTTTCGACCAAATTACACAAATTTGTTTGGTATAATTCGGGTTCGGAACCCGCTGCACTTCGGTCCGGTTTCAATGACATTTTACTGGATCCCGAAAATCCGTACGTTGGTCCAGTCTCGAAGTCAGTCTTGAAATTCGGTACTGTTTACTGAAATTATTCGGTAATTTTTCGATACAACAAGTATTCGGTGTCTTTAAGGAGATTCGGTAGTTACACAGAATCCCGAATAGGCTATCGGGAATATCGGATTCCGTAATAATCCGATATAAATGCAAGGATTCGGTAGTTTCGGCGAATCCCAAACTTCCGTCTAGTTTCGACGAAATTACACAAATTTATTCGGTATAATTCGGGTTCGGAAACTCCCGGTAGTTCGGAACCCGCTGCACTTCGGTCCGGTTTCGATGACATTTTACTAGATCCCGAAAATCCGTACGTTGGTCCAGTCTCGAAGTAAGTCTTGAAATCCGGTACTGTTTACTGAAATTATTCGGTAATTTTTCGATACAACAAGTATTCGGTGTATTTAAGGAGATTCGGTAGTTACACAGAATCCCGAACAGGCTGTCGGGAATATCGGATTCGGTAATAATCCGATATAAATGCAAGAATTCGGTAGTTTCGACGAATCCCAAATTTCCATCTAGTTTCGACGAAATTACACAAATTTATTCGGTATAATTCGGGTTCGGAAACCCCCGGTAGTTCGGAACCCGCTGCACTTCGGTCCGGTTTTGATGACATTTTACTGGATCCCGAAAATCCGTACGTTGGTCCAGTCTCGAAGTCAGTCTTGAAATCCGATACCCCCCCCCCCCCCCCATGCTGCGGAGAATCGTATTCTCATCTGTATGTTTTGATCTTGTCAGAATATCAGTATTATGTTAAGGGGTTCCAAGAATGACACAAAGTTAGTAACCAAATCTTGAATTTCACAGTCGGGTTGTACCGAAACCTTTCTGTCGGAAAGCGAAACGAGGCCGATTTTCGAAATTTGTATCTGTGGCGCACTATATCGGGCTTATATTCGGACCTATCCCCGCCCCTAAATATTGGGCTGCCCATCTACGAATTTGACCTGTACTTCGACCCAATGCATCCTCACACCAAGTTTGAACAAAATACCTCAACCTCTTCGAGAGTTATCGTGCTGACAGAGAGACGGACGCACAGACGGACAACTTTTAGGAATTCATAGGTATCCCTCCACTTACCTTTTGGGATCCCCCCCCCAAAAAAAAACAACTCTGTAGTGCGGAAGAATATGGACTTGTTTCGTTTTCAGAAGCCCCAGCGATCGGACCTATTCATTTCAGAAAGTGTTTTTCCCGTATTTTTGTTTTCTAGTGGTAGAGAATGCTTGGGACGCTCTCATTAAGGAATGTTCTCTTATTATGTGACCGTGAACGGCTGAATCCAGGGTTGTTTTTGGGGGGGTCTTGGCGCCAAACGGGCGCTATAATTACTGTTCTTGACGATTGGTAAGACATGCAGACCCCTTCCCAGGCGGCAGACATGGCAGAATCCGATCATGAAAGGATTCGAATCCGAATCTAGGGCTAGGTACGAATCTGATTCCAAATCCACCATTTCATGCTGATGATTCGAATCCGGAATCGAATCCGACCTTAACAAAAATCAAACCATGTCCATAGGCTATGATTTAAAAATCAGAGGTGACAAAAAGCACTGATATCTAAGGTATCAGATAACGTGATAGAATACTGAGGATGGTTGGAGGTGGAGACCAAAAAGCTGGATTGCCTAGGCCCACTGTTTAAAAAATTGGGAAAACGGAAAATGCAAGGATGTAGTCTAGGAAAGGGTTTGGAATCCGAGTCAGAATCCAGCCTGACAAGCAGAAGATTCGAATCCAGCCAAAAGGACGAATCCTGGATTCGAATCCGGATTCGGATTCGCCCATCTCTGCCAGGCGGTCACACTTTTAACTAAAAAGTGTGGTTTGCGTGCCAAGGTCAAAAAGCGAACCACAACGCCTTAAGTTCAGCGATGGCGTCCAGAAACTGCAAGGTTGTTGTGCTAATCAACCTGGTTATATCCGACTTCGGAAAGGTCCTAGCAAGCCTACACTGTTGCTACAACCGGATTCGCTTTTCGCAGATTCTTAGGAAACCAACGTACCTGTGTGTTGACTGCTGGGGACCAAGTTGTTACCCAATATGTAAATAATTTATTGAGCAATAACAGCAAACCGACATTTTGTTTTTTATCAGGTACACAACCTTATAATTGCACTTGCGTTTTACCTTGCGACATTTGGCACGAGTAACAAAATGTATTTAAGTACGAGAATCATGATGTGACTAGATTAAAATACGCAACGCAACACCTGTAGGACTGACAACCTCAAGAAAGTAATTACTGTGTAGGAAAACTCTATGAGTCTATTTTGCTCTGTGATAGTGTCCGAGGCCAGATAGTATGCAGGTGATCATTTGAATAGTAATTAACTAACCGTTTATTTGCACTTTTACCAACCGAGTCACTGCTTTCTGCGAGATACTGGCTGTTGTCTTTTGGGCTTATTCATCGTAATTTTAAATTTCGAGAAAAGTTCAGCATCACCCTGTCTGATAGGAATTGTTTCCTCGATTTTGTGTCTATAGGATGTCTCATGCATAATTTGCTTCGCCGTTTTCTGCACGGGTTCCATATTCTGAACCGTTAGTGGCGTTTGCATGGGGATAGGTGCCGCTAGTGTCGCTTCGGTGTCGACGGCACTTGAAGATGTTCCTAGACACCGTGCCAAGCTAGCACAGCTACTTGCGTAGTTCTGTCCCATCACTTGATTCCAAATTGGCCTTTCTTCCGGGTTGGGCTCCATCTTGATTTCTTGTTTTTTCGAATCTTTTCCAGTGTAGTACCTGAGTTTGCCGACAGAGTCGAGAGATAGCATTTTCTTTTCTTTTAGAGAAGGTTTTGAGCCGCCGGTAAACTTGAATTTGCAGATAGAAATTTCGTTGGAGGATCTGGATGGGGGGATGAACAGGGATGTTTTGCGCTTGCGCTTCTTTGTCTCTGGCTCGTTTGGAGTATTTTCAGGCGATTTGGCAACACTGGTGATTTCATCTTGCATTGTCGGAATGCCGAAATCTGGCATGGGGATGTCACCATGCAAATGTTTGTACATCATGAATAGGAATTCTTGAGGAAGCATAACACTGCTAAGACTCGCAAGGTGGCTGAAACCGGTTAGTTTCTCCATCGTTTGCAGAAAGTCTGGCGGAAAGGCGTTCTCTTCCGTCTTTGTTGATAGGTTCACTGGTTCCGATCGTTCTTGTATTTTGTTCCTTAGCAACTCATTCACTGACGAAGTAGAAACTTCATTTTCATCATCTGTTTTGACAACTCGGACAATTTCCGATTTGCTCGGTTTGCGACCGCGTTTGCGCTTCTCGGCATCAGTGTCACGATGCAATGTTGGTGATTCCATGACGAATTTGGGCGTGAAAAGAGGAGGAGTTTCGAAGGGGGCGTTGCGCTTTAGATGGAAGTAGGCGGAGATTGGGATGAGTGGAGGTGGTGGGTAGGTGCTCCGTTTTCGCATAGGGGGATCGAAGGGTAGTTCATCGTCGTCTTCCTCCACAAGGATACATTCAGGTTCCGTTTTGATATGCGTGCTGTAGTCCATGAGCCTGCAAGCAAAGTTAGATAATTAGTTCAGGTTGTAAAATTACGTACCGCAAGGTCATGTAAGGTTCAGTTTTATTGAGATGGAAATGTGGGAATTTGCCTTATTCCAGTTCATCACTCCAACTGGACTAGTTTCTGTTAGTCCCCTATTGCCTAATAACCAGACATAAGTTGCGTGTTTTGTCTCTGTTCTGTTCGCTGTTTTCTCTCTGTTTTATATTTTTCTCGTTTTTCTCAAAACACAGAACACGCTGTTTCTCATTTTCCCGTTTTTGTACGCTGTTCCGTGCTCCGTGTTCTCTGTTCCGCTGTCTGTTTTGCAAAACATGGAACTTGCTCTCCTAGCATGTTTTGTCACTGTTCAGATAGAAAATTGCAGAGAGATTCGCAGATAGAAAAGAAAGAATTGCAGAAGTTCGGAGGATAAAGCTGGATCCTAAAGTACGGTTGTTTTGGAATTTAATTTGCAATTTAACAGATTTCCCGCCTCAGGATCCTAAATTTGTGTTTTCGGCAGAACAGCGACAAAACAGGGAACAGCGTAAGCAATTTATTAACCAAACCAGACAACTGTGAACACAGAACACGGAACAGGAACCAGAGACAAAAAACGCAATTATAGTAAAAAGTCAGATCCATAAGGTAGTTGATCAAGTTTCACTTTCTACTACTGAGACACATGCAAGAAACCTTCATTTACTGGGAAGCGTATTGCAGATTTTCTACTCATCAACCTGTGGATCTATTTTACTATAGTTGCGTTTTTTATCTGAATTCTCAGTTTTCCGTTCTCGCTTGTGAATTCTCGATTCTCGTACAACTTACTGTTTTTGCTCCTCTCGCTTTTCCATTCTCGCTTTTGATAAAAACAATGATTTTGCAACTCGTCTGCAACCCGATATACCTGTCTATGCATATTCAACAACCGCACTCTGTTGACCAATCAGGGAGGAGGACGGAGAGAGGAGAATCGAGAATTCACTACCGACGTAACTTCTCGATTCTGCGGAGTCGCGAGGCTTTTACCGTTCTCGATTGTGACAAAAGCGCAAGAAAAGGAGAATTTGCTTCATCTGAATAGTCCAAAAAACGCGTAATAGGAGGATTGGGAGGAGAATCGCGAGGAGAATTTGGATCAAGTGCAAGTTATGTCTGTCACAAAGTGCTGATGGTGAGGCATAGGGGGATTTACAGAACTAGTCCGCTTGGAAGCGCTGAACTGGAATATGGGAACTATGCGAATAAAAAGCGCTAGACATGCCAGTGGCAAAGAATAAACGGCACTTTGTTTATTAACCGATTTCATTGTTGAATTAGTAAACCCTAGTCCAAGACACTAACTATTAAAAAAAAAAAAAAAAACTAAGAAAGGTGTTTCAGTACAAAGATTTTGAAAGAAAAAAAAATCACCATGAATAAGCTTATTCATGGTGATTTTAGGTGTTCCATACGGGGGCGGGCTCGGGAAAGGTTTCTCCGTCAGGAGAGTCTGTCTTGGTAAAATAGTGAACTTATTCGAAATAAAAATAAAATCCACACACTAATAAGAAAATGGGGATCCTGCTTTTATGATTAAGCCTATTAAGTTTATTCTTCCTCTGAGCAGCTTTTCAGGCAAGATTGTAGAAGAGAATCTGATAATTTCGATACTTTTTTTTTATTCAAGCAATTTTGTTAATTTGTTTTAATAACAATAATCGTAATACTAAATTTTATATTATGATAATCGTGCTGCGTGAGTAACATGGCTGGAAAAAAAACTACAATAATTCTTCTTCCAAGATAAGCCACTAACAGAGAGTACGTAAATAAGAGAAGGAACGAGAGAGTATTAAGATAAAATATCCATATGCGATGTTACACCAGGCCCGTATCCAGGAATTTATTTCGGGTGGGGGGGGGGTTGCCTGCGGGTCGCACAAAAAAGTACAAAAAAAGACATAGATCAGAGTGAAAAGCCTATAAAAATGAGTATTTTTTACTTTTGAGCATTGGGGTCTCTTTTTGTTTTTGAGGGTCCAAACCCCATTCCCACTTGGTTCAGGGGCAATGGGGCCCAGATTCCCCATTTTTTAAAGTTGTCGACAACAACTGGAGACAGGGCGATGAAATTCCTTATGCTTTTTGAGCTTGAGGTTGGGAATATATATTTGGAGCTTGACCATCCTCCCACCCTCCACGTTTATACGCAAGTGGGCCCAAAATCCAAATTGCCCATGAGTTAAGTTTTTTACCCGTGACTGGAACTCTAAGCTGGTATACTTCAGGTATATAGGTCTATAGAACTCTAAGCTCGTACACTTGATGTATATATATATATATATATATATATATATATATATATATGTATTTGAAAGCTATTAAGCCATATACAGAAAAACAATACAAAAAAAAATCTCAAATAACATCCTAAATATTCTACCGACTTTCTGCTAAACTAATAACTTTTCCTACCGTATTGCCAAAACACACGATAGACCTATAGCAGTCGTAGACTTAACGATACCTAGAAGAGCTCATCCAACCCATTCTGAAAAAGAGTACCCCTTATATTAGAAAGTTCCTCACACCTCAAGGTAACATGGCCCAGCCCCTCATCACTCGAATTACAAAAAGGACAAGATATATGTTTATAGATCTAGGCTTGTGATCATTGGGGTCTCTTTTTGCATTTTTCATGTGTCAGTCCCCCCCCCCACCCCACCCTCCCGTTCATAGGCAACTGGGCCCAGATTTCCCATAAGTCAATATTCGTGAATGACAGATCTCAAATTCAACTCTTGCATACTTGTGGATATATATTTATAGATGTAGATTATGGTGTAAGAGCAACAAAGAAAACCTCGCGACGTACTTAATGAGAAGTTGGAAACTGTTTTTTGTTTTGTTTTGTAGTAACTCATATGATTCATGATACGCCGTCCTTACTGAAGTTGTGACAAAGGGGGATTAAGCTCCTACGGTTTGGTCTATTGCACTTGTTATTACCTCGCTAATTGAAAAGAGGCTTAAAGGGTCGGACGGCCAAGACATTTAGTGTTGGAATTGGGACCATACTTGCAAGAAACGGGATGATTTAAAACTTGGTTCATTCAATACGAGTTTGGTTATTGGGGATGTAAAATGTCTTGGTTCTAACGCTGTTCGAAAATAAGATGTGATTAAGATTTTTCTGTAAGACTCCACGTTTGAGCGCTTGCGCACCTGTTCTTCAAAACCGACAGTTATCTGAAAGAAAAAAAACGAGTGTTTTCAAGAAAAATCGGCTGTTTTTACAAAAAATCGCGGCATTTTGTTCGAATGGAACAACGGCTACGCGTAGGGTTGTGTAGGCCGATAGCTCGATTCCTTTTTTGGATTCCTTTACTCTGTCGTCGGCCTCTCTGTGACAGTTCTTTGACATGATACCCAATTGTTGGTTTATGTTACTAATTACCCGGAAGCGGCTTGTGGAGCTCGCTTGTGAGTTATGGCCACATGACCAGATAAATATTTATGTCTTACGGCAGGGGTCTCCCAATTTTTCATCCGAGCGTATATGAAAGGGTAAAAAGGCACGGATTGACGTACTAATCTGTATGATTAAGTTAAGATTTTACACACTTTAACAAAGGATAGGATGGAAGAAGGTTAAAGACTGAAAAAGGAAGTAATGTTTTAATTTGAACAACAATGTGCAATAAGGATTTGTATGAAGTTGTGTGCTTAGTAGCATGCAACATTAGCTGATGCTACTATTAAGACTAGATGCTACTGCTTTACGTGACCCGAGTCCGAAGCATAGTTAAATTAAATTATTTCATATTGCGACAAATCACTCCATACAGCTTCTGGAACGCACTAGCTCAATACCGTCAATGTCGATGCACTAGCTCAATAAAAATACCAGTGGGGCCTAAAATCGTGGCCAGTTAATGTTCGAGTGCGGGAAACTCAGAATCCTGAACACTTAATCTGGAAGCAACGGCTAAAGTGGTTTAAAGTTTATGGTAGCAGTAAGCAGAACCTGAGCAGAACAGACTTGACCACTGAGACATTGAGCTATTGAAACAAAAACGAAAAGCAGGTAAAACTGAAGCTTTGACGTTGTTGCCGTTCTGGGAATAGCCTACCTCCCTCATGACCTTTGGCGAACATGATCTAGCGAACTATATTCTCACTTCGTTATTCGTGATTATTTTTTTTCTATTCGAATATCTCTTACCTTTTTTATTTGAATTGTCTCTGCGGTGAACAATGTTCCACGACTTGTCCTTAACTGTTCCTACGACACTGTGGTTCCCTGTTTCTCAATCTTGGCATCGTGTTGGAGTATCTTCGTCCCATTTGGGGATGGAACCTAGATCCCCGATCGTCTCTCTGTATCGTCTAAATTAAGCGCTAAGAAACGGAGATCGGAGCGGAAAAGTCTCTCCGAAGTTGGCGCTTCTAATTTTGGGCAAGCTCGGCTTGCACCGGCCTCGGAGAATCGGCTTGGGACGCGAATGGTATTTTTGTAAAAATGTAGATTATCGCCACGTGTGCAAGCTGCATATCCGGGTGTCTCTGGGCAAAAAATGTCCTACGGAAGAATTTTCGCTTTAGAATTGGCCGTATTCCTGTTCAGCGCTTCCAAGCGGACTAGTTTCTGTTAATCCCCCCATGCCTCACCGTCATTATTTGGATCAGACATGGTAAAATAGATCCACAGGTTAGTAAGTGGAAAACCTGTCATCTGTGTCCCAGGTATTGGAGGTTTTGCATAATGTGTTTCAGCAGCAGAAAGTGAAAGTGACCCACTACCCTATGGATGCGACTTTTTACTATGTCTACACAAGTGTTGTGAGCCTCATAAGTAGACATAGTAAAAAGTCTAATCGCATAGGGGAACGGATGACTTTCACTTTCTGCTGCTGAAACATATGCAAAACCTCCAATACCTGGGACACGGATGACAGGTTTTCCACTCACTAACCTGTGGATCTACTTTACCATGTCTGATCCAAGTGCTGAGGGTGAGGCATAGGGGGATTAAGAGAAACTAGTCCGCTTGGAAGCGCTGAACAGGAATATGGCCAATTACTGTTGGCGTAACCGTGTCCCTGCCATTTTTTCCATTGTATTTCGTTGTAGTTTAGTAGGCTAATTTATCTTTAACGGTCAGCTATTTATTAGTATGAAAGTTGTGAGTTTGATTGACATGTTGTTGTTCCTTTTTATAAACTACTCTTCAGTTTTGAAGGATTCAAATAAATAATAATAATAATAATAGTAATTTCCTGGACATGAGAGTTTAGAATATTCTAGGTAAAGGGGGAGGGAGGCGTTATCTAGCCGCTAACTTTGATCATCTTGACTTAGGTGGTGGTCGCGTCCAAAGCTCGACGCGTAGACGGACAGACTGGAAAGTATTCAGAAGAGAGTGGTAAATCATCCTTTACGATTAACGATACTTCTTCATTGTCCAACGAGCTTTCACAGCATTGAATTGCCGAATTTGCCACTTTTATCAGGTATATCATAACTACATAACATCATCAGGGGCGTCACGACTGGGGGGGGGGGGGCAATGCTGTCGGCCAGTCGGTAAAAAATAACCCGATTCGCGCGATTTTTCGTCAAAACAGTTGATTTTTTTCATGAAAACAGTCGGTGTTTTCTGATAATTGGTCGATTTTTCGTCAAAATTGTAGTTTTTTCTGAAAATCAGTCGATTTTTTTCAAAGATGTCAATTTTGTTGCTGAAAACAGTGGTTGTTTTTGCAGAAAAAGTCGGTAAAAATTACCAGCCATTCGGTAAATGCCTCGTCACCCCCCCCCCCCCCAAACATTTTGGCTAGTAACGCCTCTGAACATCATAATAAGGTGGTTGTTCATAGTGAGCCAATAGTCATAGATAAGAAGGTAATTGTCAATAGTCATAGCCAATCAAAAATAAAAGATTAGACAGTAAAACAATGTGGGGGATACGTTTGTCACTTGTTAAAAACTTCGACAGACGCTGGCACAAAGCTTTTTCTGCAACGCACGGTTCTTGTACTGATGGGGTTCAGAACCGGGATTTTTTGTGATTTGGTTCGAGGTAATCTAGGTTTTGTCGGGAAATATGGGGCTGGAAATAGGGGCTTCAAAACTTGGGTGGAAACGCAGATTATTCCCGAAATTAGCACAAAGAGTAACACGTCGGGCTGCTAAGGTTTGGGAGGCGAAATTCATTTGAAGAGGAGGAGCAAGGCACTTTGCCCTGGCAGTAGATAATTCTCAAGGGTCTCTTCTGAATAGTTTCAGGCCTATCAGACTGATCTACCGTCAGGTCAAAGTGCCAAACCCGACAAGCATACTCAAGCAGTGGACGGATGAAACCAATGTAAAGGCGGGGAACAGGATTGAACATTGTGGTTTTGGGCATAAAAATTTGGAAAACAGTTTGAGGAGAAACAGCGACACACTAGCCTGTTTAATAATCAATCAAATATGAGCCTCCCACTCAGCGGCGTTACTAGCCAAAATGTTTAGGGAGGGGGGGAAAGGTCTTCACCGACTGGCTGGTAATTTTACCGACTGTTTTGCAGAAAAAACTACTGTTTTCAAGAAAAAACGGCAGTTTTGAAAAAAAACGACTGATTTTCAGAAAAACTGACTGTTTTCATGTAAAAAGCCAACCGTTTGACAAAAATCGAGCACTTCGAGCCGTCTCGGTTCTTTTTTACCGACTGACCGACAACATTGGAAGGGGGGCGTCTCCCCCCCCCCCCCTTCAATCGTGACACCCTGCTCCCACTTCAAATCATTCGTCAGGGAGATCCCCGAAAGTTTGTTTTTTGTCGTAATTATTTCATTTGGTATCAGGGTAGTAATTCATTTTCGACTGGGCTGCTTCAGCAGCAACATATTCAAGTATTTCCTTTGCGCTACTTTTTATATTCCTTCTGCACCTTTCAAGCGATGACATCTCATCCACAAGACTTCCAACGATCGGCTGATTCCCTAGCAAGGTTGTTAATCATTACCAAAAATATAGAGGACCTAAGAGCGTTCCCTGTGGAACTCCGCAAGAAATAGGGAGTGTGTCCAAATAAACATACTAGTTGTTGACTGTATGACGATCCAATACTAGCTAGTGAATTGTACGAGCTATTAAATTAAAGATTATTGTGTTGCTAGAGCGACAGTTTGGTTCTCGTTTTTTGGGGGTATTTTTCAACGCTTACCCAAAACCTAAGTGGAGGGATACCTATGACATTGCTGTATCTGTCTGTCTTCCGTCCGTCTGTTAGCACGATAACTCTCGAAGAGGTTGAGATATTCCGATCAAACTTGGCATGAGGACTCTTTAGGTCAAAGTACAGGTCAAGTCCCTATATAGCCCAATATTTAGGGGTGGGGGAGGGGTTTCAAATTAAGGTGATATTTTGATCAAACGTGGCATGAGGACTCTTTAGGTCAAAGTACAGGTCAAGTCCCAAGATGGGCTATATTGCCCTATATTTAGGGGTGGGGGAGGGGTTTTAAATAGTCGAATTAGGGGTAAGGAAAGATGCTGAATCCGAATATCAAACTATTTTCTGGCTAGACAAATAGTTCACCCGGAATCAGGCGAAAACCGAAAAATTTATGAAAAGTAAAGTCTAATCTGAAGTTGATTCGAGGTTCAGTTTAGGGGCAAGGAGACGTGCTGAGTTCGAATATGTAAACTATTTTCTCGCCGAACAATTAGTTCGGCCGGAATCCGGCCAAAACCGGAGAATTTGTTTAACGTAAAAGTTTAATCTGAAGTTGATTAAAGGTTCGATGTCGCGGCAAGAAGACATGCTGAATTCATTTTTTAGCTTTAGTTTTTTGCCAGAAAAGTAGTTTGTCAGGAATCCGGCCGAAACCTCGGCCGAAACTGGAAGTGGGGCAAAAGTAAGGAAGGAAGGAGATACGATGTAGGCTATTTTAAGGTAAACCAAATGCTAAATCCATATCTGAATTTTGACAGCGCAAAATGGATATCTGAACTTGGTGATATTCAGCTGGCACATCCGTTTTGCACTGTCAAATACGAACTTGGTCTTTTCCGGTTATTACCATTAGCCTTAATCTGTTTCTAAATTTTAAAAGTAAAAATGTTTAAGAAGTCTGTTGAAGACCGAATATCTACAAGACCGAATTGTCTGGAGCAAATATTAAAAATTTGGGATCCCATCGAAACCTTTGGTTTTGTTTTTTCCTAGTACACCGGTTTAGGCTTATTACTACAAAGTGGTAAGGGCATAACCTCTGCGGTTTTTACGGAAAGTGTGGACTTTTTGCCGGATTGATGAATATGACCTTACATTTTGGAAAGCTCCGTAGAGCTCTTGCCTGGGGCCGAAAAGGATGGTTTTTTTCTTGTCCTCGAGCCAGAGCCTACGGTATGTGAAGTGAAGCGGAGTTGTATAGCCGAAGTCAGAGAGGACTATCTGAAATTGTGCAGCCAAGCTTTTGTTTCATCAAATCATGTTTCCAGTTTCAGATTGGAGATGGACCAAAAGCTAAATATGTGAGGCAGTTGCCCGGCCCCACAGCCAATATATCTTCTTTAAGTGGTACGTAGAAAAATTCAGAGAAACAGAATTCATTGCTCATTGCTAAAGAAATTATAGCTTATCCTTTGCTCTTTCTAAGTGGTGATATTAGAAAGTTGGACTATGGCAAAAAAGTTAACTTTTGAACTAATACAGCTAGATTTTTTTTCAACGGCTATCGATAGACCTGAATGAGCTGATTATACAACATATTATCTGTTTTGTGAGATACAACAGTTTAAAAGTGTAAAGGGGTTGACAACTTCAGTAGTAAGGTACACATTGAAACCAAAAATAGGCCGATGCCAATTGTGAGACATGTCGGGGTTAACAACTTTTGCTAGTGGGTGTATCTATTAATCCTAATATCTGTTTCCGGTATATTTGATCGTGAGAACAATTTGGTACTATGTAAGTTACTTGTGAGTAAAAATCGGTTGCTAGAAGGGGTTCACGAGGGGCGGAACATTAATGCAAACTGGTGCACATTTTATTTGATCTCTTTGCTCATACTGAGGGTCAAAAAATTAGTCTCCATGGTCTGTCACTGCTTAGAATTAAATTTTTGAGGGGTTGACTAGTTTAGTGGCAGGGTACACACTCAAACAAAGAATAGGCGGAGCCCAATTATGAGACAAGTCAGGGACTTGTAGGCAAAAATCGGCTGTTACACCATAATCATCTTCGGCGGTGAGGGGTTTCGGACTTTTCTTATTTTGTTTTCGGTGTTTTTGGGATCCCAAAACTTAAGTGGAGGGATACCTATGACATGGCAAAAGCTGGCCGTCTGTCCGTCCCTCCGTCTGTTAGCACGATAACTCTCGAAGGGGTTGAGATATTTTGTTCAAATTTGGCACGATGACTCTTTGGGTCAAAGTATAGGTCAAGTTCGAAGATGGATTGTGTATATATTTAGGGGTGGGGAGGGGTTTCAAATCAAGGGGCAAAAAAATTAAAAGCTATTGAGATGGTAAGGAGACATGCTGAATACGAATATGAAAGTTAGTTTCTCGCTGGACAAGTAGTTCACCTGGAATCCGGCTAAAACCGGATACAAAATTTGTCGATCAATTTTCGGTTATAGTAGTCCCTACCCCTTTTATTCGCAAACGAGTATAGCTCTGCGCGTGGCTTGCGCGTCATTTAATAATAATAATAATAATAAGCTTTTATTCCGCCAAAAAGACGAGTTTAAAAAAATGTATTCTTATTAATTTATGTATTCTATACGTCGGAGAGAGCTGGTGTAATCGAAGGGGTTGATATAGGATGTTCAAACGAAGAAATCTGTTCAAGCGAGGATGTCTGTCTATCGGACAATCACGAACTGTGAAGATGAGAGGCAAGCGTGACAGAACCGATACTTGGTTTACTGACATATTCTCATTTCGTCCCGTAGTGTCTATCGATGACATAACTGCCTAGACCCCGGGAAACAGCCCCCCCCCCCCCTCATCGATTTAAATATTAAAGCCTAGTAACCGTCAAGATCCAACTAGACTTTGCTTGGAACATTAAATTTCCAGAACGTGAACGTTCGCAATTGCTTGACTTTACTGTCATTGGGAATCTGGTGAGTTTCCGGAAAACTGTGGCAGGTTTAAAGCCAGGCAACCACCTTCCAGATTTGGGTTCCGAGCTCCACGTCTTGTCTGGAACCTCCCATATCCGGAAATATTGAAGGATGTGGTAGAGAGGCAATACAATTAAAAAGTAATGCAAAAGTATCTGCCCCGAATATGATATTTACAATCGATAGAAGCTTCAGTCGTTCATTACAGGTTCGTTTGTTCTGTTCCCCAACGTTGTCCCTGACATTCGACAGCCTGACGAGGACCCTTGCCAAGAAGAACCAAAATGTTACTCATAAAACATCATGACTGCAGAGGTACCATTTAGTAAACTTCAGGGGGGGGGGGGGGGGGCAAAAATCTATTTTGGGCCCCCATCCTAGATTTTTTTTTGCTCAAACGCAAAATTTAATTGCTTTTTTGGGTAAAATAAAAGCAGTTTTAAAATATTCCATAAAGGGCATATGCAAGAATCACACATTGTTCAGAGACCCTTCACAAATAAAAATGTTTGCTGGAGTATGCTCTGACCTGGAGTTTGAGCTCTATCCATATACAGAATAAGCGACTTTAGACCCTCTGAGACTTTCGATCGAAACCCTATCGAGATTTGTCGCGATCTCGAGAAGTAGATCTGGATTCGTGAAATCGTGAAAACGTCTTAAAACATCGAACAAACACCAAATTATCTTGAAACTGAGTGCCACAGGCAAACAAAAAAGAAATCAGCCTGTTTTCTGCTAAAATACAAAGATTTTGGTTCAAAACCAGATTACTAACTGTGCGGTGCAGTGTGAAGTTTACGATTTGATAAATGTCTTTAAGCATGTCAAACAACAAGGAATAAAGACAAAAAAACCTCGGATTTTGGTCCCCTTTCAAATTCAGCCCCCCCCCCCCAAAATGGCGCCACTGCATGACTGACGATCCTTTTTTATCCATTGACTGAATACATTTGAGAAACACATTAAATATTAAAAAGGTTAGGGAATATAAGAAGGATTAGCGTGTCTGTACGGAAACCCTAGATATCTGGAATCTGGAAGTTGTAGCCTACTGTATTCCTCATATGAAAACCATGGGAATTCAAGTATAGGCCTACCGGCTGAGGAGCATTTTTGTCGATCAGTTCACCACTTATAAAACAATTTGAGCACTCCGTCCCTTCTGCCAGAAAATTAATTTAAAATTCCGGTAAGTACTTTCTCAGTTCCTAAACCTTTCCTATTTGAGCTTCCCGCCTCTTCTCACAGAAAATTCAGTTAAAATTTCGGTAAATCCTGCAAGCGCGTTGCACGTTGTAGAACCATTTGTGCCACAGATGCCATCTAGAGGAATTTTATGGCGATGTTCATTAGAGTATGCTGCTCCCAAAAAGAAGAAAACAATTTAAAACAAATCATCATCGTTTTCATCAGTACCATCTGTGTATACTATCAACTTGTTCTAGGCTGGAAATGAACAGGGAACAAAACGAGTGTGTAATTTAATGGAATTTCTTGTTTCTATGATCTTTGAGTGAAATGTCGATGGAGAATCGTGCTAATTCCTCCCTTTTCAAAAGGGCCGAGCAGCTCAGGCGCTGGGAAGAGTCGGAAACTAATAGGGTTTCTGATCAGCCCAGAGCTGTTCAAAAGAAAATTAAGTTCAGTGATGGATGTGTTTTTCTTTCTGCTTGTTCAGCGAATGATTATTCAGAAATTGATAGACTCCTCAGCAATGGAGCAGACATTGATACGCCAAACATTGATGGATTGACTGCTTTACATCAGGTAAGGTAAAACATTAGACAGATATTTATGTTCTTGTTCTTCTTTGCAGGGGTATTATGTATGTGGGATGCCCTGCCCAGTGTTGCAGCAATGTTGTTGTTCAGCTGGTAAAAATTAAACAATTTGGTGTGACTGTGAAGCAGTCTAGACCACTCTTAAATCTTCCAAATTGTGAAGTTTGTTTCCTCTGACCTGGGCATCTAGTAATGTCCTGTTTCTTAGGTTTCCACTTAACAGTCAAACCTCTTGTCTCTTGGGTCTCCACCGCTCCCGCCCTTTGTCTTCCTACCTATCTCCTGATCAGTCTAGTACACTAAGCCCTTTTTTTTATAACCATTCACAAATGGGGTGGCATGCCACCAGGGGTGAGTAGGGTACTCATACGTATGTGTACCCCTTCTTCTCCAGAGGTCTACTAGTCTACTACACTTTCTAAATCAGAATCAATTACTGCTTACCGACTGCTTTGTCAGGTCTAAGGATTACGGCAATAAATAGCCCTGCTTCAGAGGAATATTTTGGTATACATGTACTGTTCTTTTGAATCTTGTAACCAGGTAAAAGGAGCCACTGGAACGAAGCAAACACCAACTTCTGAAAACATGGCGGATCAGCGTGGTACAAAGAGGACAGTGCACGCTACCTTGCGTCAACAAACGCAGTGTTGCCAGATGTCACACGATAGTGTTAATTGCCACAGTAGATTATAGAACTCTCTGCAGCATCTTGTGAAGATCGAATTTTTGGTCGCCGGTTACATATATTTCCGATTTCCGAAAGCCGTCAAGGTTTACCGTTTGCTTAGCTAGTGTTTTTACGACTTTGGCAATCCTTGCCCGGTCGAAGTTTCTTCAGTTGCGTTTTTTATCGAAGTTTTGTTCGGCGTTGGCTTAGCCGGTTGCTTAATTTCCGTTTTCGAACGCCGTCGAAGTTCACCGTTTTCTTAATTAGTGTTTTTTTACGATTGCTGCAATCCTTGCCCCGGTCAACGTTTCTTCGACGATTCGAGCAAACTTCGAACTTAGTTGTGTTTTGATGGAAGTTTGATCGCCGTTAGCGTAGCCGGTTGCTTAATTTTCGTTTTCAAACACCGTCGAAGTTCACCGTTTGCTTAATTGCTGTTTTTACGACTCCGGCAATCCTTGCCCGGTTGACGTTCCTTCGACGATTCAAGTAAACTTAGAACTTGCTAGCTCACGAAGTTCGACGGTCAGAGTTCGAAGGACGAATAAACCGTGACCGGCGACCAAAAACGGTAATTAACAAAGACCTTTGAGGTTGAATGTAACTTCAAACTTCGATCAAAAACGCAACTCTTGTAGTTTGAAGGCATCTTCAACCTTCGATCAACAAAAGCTAGAAGCTCATATGACATTTGCAAGGCTGATTCAGTTCAGAGGATGAAAGTAGGAAAAGAATATGCCAATTCGTGGGTGTGTTGTGATCATTTGTAAGTAAGACCCTTGAAAGTGATCATGTGCCACAGGAAATCACGAGAATGGATAGTTTTGTAAAAACTTATTTATTTTAGCAATTGACTGTGATGATACGCACTTTAAGGGTGCTAGAAACTGATCTGTAATCTTAACTTTCGAGGCCAAAATGATTATGGGCCTTTAAGGATCATGGATGTATATCGTGGATCAAAAGTATTTTTTTGACTTTTCGGTTAATATGCATAGTTTAAGGGAGATAAAAATAAATTTCGAAGCAGAACCCTTCAGGAAAAAAGTGATCATGGGGATTATGAAAATGTATATTTTGCTGGAATGTATTTTTTTGTACTTGGCGGTTAACATGAGTACTTTGAGGGATGGTCAGATCAGGGACGTGGCAAATCCTAAGCCAATCTTGTCAAGTCTAATGTTCAAAATCTGAGACACAATATCTTTCCAAATATAAAGTTTCATCAAGATCCGATCATCCGTTCGAAAGTTATGCATGCCTCAATATTCCGGGTTCCTCAGACCTCCACTCCCCCCACGTTGGTCAGATAAGGGAAGTGACTTTTTCAAATTTAATTTAGTCGGGTCCCTGATATGGCTGCCAATTTAAGTTTCATTGTCCTAGCACTTCTGGCAGTACTCTAACTCGAGGAAAGTGGACCGACCGACATACCGAAAAGTGATCGATATATGGTACTTGAGCGAACGTGCTAGTGCAATAAAATTGCAACACGTCCTTATGCGTAAAGAGTTGTCTGCATACCTTGGAGCTTTTGTTATAGACACCTATGTGGTTAGTTTTATTAAAAATCGATGTGTTGGGTCATCTGCGAAATGCACTGAGTTCTCACGGGTGCGAACTGATTCTCACCACTGGAAGGGGGGGGGGGTCCATGGGGCTATCACTTCTGTTGCAAGGTGTTAAGTCCCTGCCGCCAGCCTCTTGGTGTAGCCAAAACAGCCAGTGAGCAGCCCCTTAGGAAAATCAAGTCAAAATACACCTGAGTGTATTTTGACCATAGAGAAATTGCGTAATCTTTAAAGATTACGATTGTATACTTACATGGCTGGATAAAGGTAATCGGTTCCTGGATCTAGGTGCAATAGACTTCCGAAAAGCATTTGATTTCATTAACCACCTGATTGCTGGCCAAAATTTGAAGATAATGGGTGCTAAAAAGCGCGTGCTATCTCTGATTATGGATTTCTTATCTAATAGGAAACAGCGCGTTTATGCCCTCTTTGAGGGGGATTCCGACTCTGGCTGGACAGGTATAACATGTGGAGCTCCGCAGGGCACAAAGTTGGCTGCCATCATATTTATAGCCGTGATCAACTACCTACTAGTCGATTATGAGGATCATTACAAGTTTATAGATGATATCTCTTTTCTATTGAAATACCTAGTTGAAAACGGGATTGTTAAGAAAGAGTTCAGTGATGATTTCTTCGATGCGTTTATTGCCGAGTGCAATGTCTCTAAATTGATAATTAACACGAATAAGTCAAAGGTCTTACGGTTCAATCCGTTGAAGCGCACTTTCAGCCAACCGCATGTTCCGTTTCCGATTGTCGACTCAATAAAGATTTTGGGAGTTACTTTTTCCAGTGATTGTTCTTTCGCCTTGCACGTTGAAAATGTTGTCAAAAACGGAAATGCATGTCTGCAGTCTTTAAGTACAATGCGTAGATTTGGCTGTGATGTCCAGTGCCTTTTGCTAGCTTATCTCACATACGTCCGTCCAGTTCTTGAATATGCAAGCCCACTGTGGGGACCTGCAGCACTACGTACTGTATACCTCATCCAAGAACTTGAGTCGGTGCAAAAGCGGGCTTTGTTCATTATTATTGGCGATCGACAGCTATCTTATGGTGAAGCGCTTGCTAAACTCGATCTCCCCACGTTGGCCCACAGATACGAGCAGATTATCCTGAGGTTTGGGAAGTTTCTTCTCTCCAAACCCCAGCATCGAGACATCTTACCACCCACTGCACCGCCCAACAACCGTACGCGTCACCAAAATAAACTGGTTCCAGTAGCTTCGCGAACGAACCGCCACGCAAATTCGTTTGTACCTTTTTTTACGGATTTGTTAAACAAAGCCGAGTGATATTTTCTTCTTTTTTTTTTTTTCTTTTTTGTTTTTCGTGTTAGTTTGTTATTTAGTATAGTGAAGCAACGCAAATTAGCTGTCAGCTACGATGTTGTTTTAAATAAACCTATCTCTCTCTCTCTCTAAGAGCTCTGTTGAAGGGTTAATTAGAGCGGACAATTGGTGTTGGATCGGAAAGGGGGATAGAGTTTGAGTACGGTCTGCGGAAGAGTGGAAACGTTATTGTGGCAAGATGGCTAATCCGTTTTCAATTCGTTCACTGTAGACTAGAGCTACAGTAGGCCAGAGCCGAAATCGTGTGTCTCAGAGACAGCTCTACGAGGCAAGACGGGATTGTCTTCGAAACATCTCCAGTCGAAACGTCCCCAAGCATAGATTTTGAAGTTCACCTTGGTTCGCCCTCAGTAGATAGCCTACTTTACACATTTGTGAAAAGATTTACAAGTAATTTCGTGTACATCTGAGCAAGAAGATAGCCTCAAAAAAGGAGCCGAAGCATGACTTGTGAAACTATGAACGAGTTCTGCATTTGAGCTGGAATAAATCTATTAAATTTTAACTTAACGTAGGCAAATGATTAGTTTTATAAGTGAACGGGTGGCACAGAGTCTACTTCCGATGCAGGGGCGTAATTTGCTATGGGGCAGGGGGGGGGGCTGCCCCCCCTCCCCAGCTTGAACCTGAAAAAGCCCTACCCAACCTGAAAAAGCGAAGAAGCTTGACGTCAATCGCGCAGTGGACAGTTTCGCGAATTCGAAGAAGCGTCGTTTCGCTTTGGTCGATTAGTAAAATATCTCTTTGTTTCTTTGTTTTTATTACATTTTTCTTCTTGAAATAAAAATTTTGCCCCTGTTCCGATTGTAGGCATAAGTAAGTCGGAGATTAATTTGGTCGCGCGGGATGGCAACCAATATCTAGTTCTGCCACTTCAGGACAACAATTAAAAATCACGACTTCCATTTTGTACTGATTAAACGAAAGAGTATGCAGAATTTTGACACGATTCATGACAATTACTTAAATTTCATTCGTACGTAACCTGCTCACACATCCAGACCTAGGAAATACAAACACTCCATACGACGTCCAACACCACGACAAATTTTATTACATTGACAAGGTAACACGGACGGAGTCATAACTGAGACGAGGCTATGAAAAAAACAGATACAGAAAAAAGAAGTGAATTACTATGTTGAGGATACACCGAAATAAGCTTGCGAAATATACTTTATTACGGGAAAACCCGTATATGCGTGATAGTTCTTCGGCGAAAGAAGAGATTCGCACCTGACTTCGGAAATCGGACTGTGTGTACACATCTTAACCGTTGGCAATTCTAGATAGGACGGGAAAACAAGATCGCAGTGGCGAAGACAAAATAGGGGAGCTTAAAATGTGAGCTGACTTGTCACTCCAATCTGTTAGGCAATCAGCATAATTGTTCAAATTCTGGTCCCATCAGTTTGTTGCTTGGGTCTTGGTTCCAAAAATACCTCTTCGATACGTCGTAAAATTCCAGACAATACTATGCGAATCATGCACTCCGTACTACGGCGACCCGCCGAGTTTTCGGAAGCTGGTGTCGCTCTTTGTCGCTCCGTTCCGGTGGCCTCTTTTACCTGATTACAAGATTCAAAAAAATAGTACAAATATACCAAAATATTCCTCTGAAGCAGGGCTATTTATTGCTGTAATCTTTAGACCTGACGAAGCAGTCGGTAAGCAGTAATTAATTCTGATTTAGAAAGTGTAGTAGACTGGTAGACCTCTGGAGAAGAAGGGGTACACATACGTATGAGTACCCTACTCACCCCTGGTGGCATGCCACCCCGTTTGTGAATGGTTATCAAAAAAGGGCTTAGTGTACTAGACTGCTCCTGATCTGGTGTTTCCCCTAAACCAAAACTGACGGTCATGCGCTCTCGGAAACTCTGCACAGTACGGTGGGCTCTGATCTGGCTCTGATGATGCCAAATAATACATTAGTGGTTGCTGACTTTGGGTGCTGCTGGGAAGAAAAAACTTCTGCTCTAGATGAATCGTTTGCCAAACGCTAGATATACCCAGGGTTTGGCATAGGGTATCCAAAAATCAAGGCTTTGTGGCTGACTGACCTGCTTAGACTGGAGAGATCAGGATTGAACTTGGTGGGAATGATGCACAAAATGCTCTAGATAAATCATTTACATAATCAGATTGGTTCCAGGCACTGTGGGGGAAGTTAGAGGGGGGGGGGGGGGTCTGGAATTCTGGTGATTGCAAGTTAAGGTACTTCCAGATGTGATGGGATGATGAAACTTGGCTGGAAAATTAGAGATTCAACAAGATTGGCTTAGAAGTCATCACTTCAAAAATCCGACCATTTCTTAAAATACTGATCTTAACGGAAAAGTAGAAGAACTAAAGCCTATACATTTTCGTGCTCTCCATGAGCCCAGTCATTTTTCCTCTAGGGTTTTCCTTACAAAGGAATTTCTAGCTCCTTTAAGTGCACATGGTTAAAAAACGGTTTCCCCCGATCAGGCATTTTTGGTTGTGAGATAGACTTCCATGGAAAAGCTGTGTCTCGTCGATGTGTTGGCTTACTTCCAAAAATATTTGCAGTTAATTTGCAAATGAGTCAGAGTCACAATAGATAAAAATTACGATAAGCCAGACAAGAAGATTTGTTCGGTATTTCGATGTGTCGCTGTAATCTTAGTTGACTTGTCCATTAGTGTCAGTTTTGTCTGAAGCAGTCTTTATGACTCTACAGATATCTGTGTCCTCCCCCCCCCCCCCTCCCCAAGTTCACTAAAATCTTGACTATCGTGAGTAGCAGCTACCGTGGTGACGTATTTCCTTTGTGGCGGTCAACACTGTTTTTGCATTGAAAGACTTAGATCAGAAACTACCTGCACTAACGGGTTCTGTTGGTGTGTTCCGGTTGACGTTGGCTACACTCCGGGCTGTCTCTCTTTTTTCCTCACCGGTGTTCGATTCTTGTACTATTGCGCGTTTTAGTCGTAACGTCGCTAAAACCTGCCTGCCGAGCAGGTTCTGGCTAGTCCGCACCGGTGAGGACTAACCAGACACTGGTTAATCCGAAAACGGATTATAAGATCGGGAAGCAGTCACCAGTGAGTGACAAAACGCGTTATAAGAAGCACCGGTGAGCAGTCACTGGACAACGAACCCAGCTCATGGTAGCGGTCGACCGCGGTAGCTCTCGAACACCGTTACCCCTGATTTTAGTAGGCTCCTGGGGGCTCACAGACATGCAATCAGACTGCATAGCCTAAACATTGCTTCAGAAAATTTGTTCACTATTTGACCCTACCCTATGATTAACCCCACCCTCTTGGTGACATAGGATTTTCTTGCAGTGGCGGTGGGATGAATATTTCGTATACGAAATTTGCATCACTATGGGGAAACGTGTATTGAGATGTGTCAAATTTTGAAGCGGAAGAAATTCGCTTTGTCTGCGAAATTTTTTTCCTGTAGCCTAATGCCAATGGAACCTACTTCCGTAATTGGATTAAGTAATTCTTAAACCCGGAGACATTCCACTAATCTTTGCACTTGCGATAATTCACTATCTTCCCTTCGCATTATTCTTCCGATGGCTGTTTGTGTATTGTGCTACTGATGCATAAACGGGTTATCTGTATTTCGCTGAGTTTTTGCTAGAAATTAATGGGCCTAGGAAAAGCTTAAAACAGCCAAAGCCTCGGATAATTTGTTAAAAAGCAAAGCCTAGTTTTACAGTAGCCAAAGCCTCGGATAATTTGTTAAAAGTAGTAATGGATATCAAGCATTATCAGACGAAACTGCCGTCACCAGTTGTGTCCCGCAAGGAACAATCCTTGGTCCGACACATTATAATATATATGTCAATGACATGTGTAAGCCTCTGAAAAACAAAAACACCCTGTATGCAGACGACACCAAGCTCTTCCGACCAGCCGACCATAGGAGTATACAAGCGGACCTAAACCTACTCACAGCCTGGGCAGACACTTGGGTAACTAAGTTCAACGCAAAGAAGACCAAAGTCATTCATATTGGACATAACAATCCCCACAACCAATACACCATGCATACCCCCACGGAAGACAAGTAATCGAGAGCAGCAACTGCGAAAGGGACCTTGATCTGCTTATCGATACCGAGCTCAAGTTTCACAAGCACACGCAAAACGTCGTCGGTTGTGCCAATCGAGCACTTGGAATCATCAAGTGAACTCTAAGCAGTAGGAGTCCTAAGGTGATCAGCAAGTTATACACGTCACTTGTCAGGCCGAAGCTGGAATTTGGAGTCTCACTAGCATACCCGCAATACAAGATGGACACACGCATTATCGAAGGTGTCCAGCGACGTGCCACGAAAATGGTCAAAGGATTGCAAAGCACACCATAGCCAGAACGACTCAAAGCCCTGAACATCCCCACAATGACCTACAGGAGAAGTCGTGTTGATATGATTTCTGTGTACAAAAATTTGAGCAACAACATCCCATCCAACATTTTCGTGCTAAACACAGAAGGAACCACCAGGGGCCACACACAAAAGCTGAAGAAGAGGCCTGTACTGAAGCGGCATGCACAGAACTTCTTCACAAGTAGGTCGATCAACTTGTGGAACGCGTTAGCAGATTCCACTGTTACCTGCCAAACAACAAATAGCTTCAAACAACATTTGGACAAAGAGTGGTCAGGCAAACAGTGGAGATTCAACTGGAAACCTGAACAAGACAGCACCCATGAAGGCGTATATTAGGAGAAATCCTATTCGCCTGCAATTGCAAATTTGCAGGTAATTTGCAGGTAAAAGCAAAGCCTAGTTTTACAGTATTATATAGTTTCGAGTGTTGGAACATAAACAGTAAATAGTGCGAGGTGTGTTTTAAAAGTATACTGAGCCTTTATCGTCTGTGTTCACTTCAGAGGCGTCATGTTAGAGGCTGTGTTAGACTTCATTGATGTCTTTCTACAGGCTTGCATCGATGACAACTTGGATATGGTAGAATATCTCGTCCGGAAAGGGGCTGATATCAACAAGGGAGACAACGAAGGATGGACCCCGTTGCATGCAACAGCATCTTGCGGCTTTATGAGTATAGCGAGGTGAGTCATCATATATCTGCATGACCCCCCTCCCCCACCGAGTTAACTAGAACCTTGAAGTCATCAGATTACATTAAGCCTGTATCTTCTGTCGTACTTCTATGTATGCTGTTTTGACTGATGTTACTATAGAACTTTCCGCTGGCAGTGGCAAGGGTAAAGGCAGAGCTCGGACTCTGGACTCGTCTTGAGACGCATTTTTCCTGGACTCGGACCCGTCTCGGTCTCGTCGTTTACAGAGCAGGACTGGGACTCGTATCGTTTCGAAATTCAGCCGAGTTACGAGTTCAAGTAAACGTCTCGGCCCGGAAATTTTAAAATAAAACGAAGTCTCTAAAGACCAGTTAAAGAGATTGGCCGCCGAATAAGACTCGGACACATAAACGTCGCGTCTCAGACTTCTTCCATTTATGAAGTTTGGCTCGAATCGGAGCACATCTGTCAATTTCCGGTACCCCTTTCTTTCATCCCTCTCATCGTTGCCGAATACGGTCTGAACACCAAATAATATATCTGGGCCGCATAAATCGGTAATGTCCAACTTTCTTTTGCGCTTACACAGTTTCTGGAAACCCCCTCTCAACTCCCCAGTCGCCGCTACAAGTGGTTCGGACAGATTACATATCTAGGTTATCAGTTCACCTCCTAAAAATTTCACTGGAATTGGACCACCCGTCAGTAATTCGTCAGTAAAACGACGTCAGTAATTTTGCGGATTCCCTTCCGTCAACTCCCCCATAATTGGTCGAGGGCAAGTGCCATTAAAATTTCATTTCTTGTGACTGACCAGGATTTCATTTAGGATGCACCGTGAATGGAAATCTTGAATAATTGTTGAATAAATCAGTGCTTCCATAGCGAAAATACGTCAGACCAGTGAGTACCATAACTCTCTGGTAAACCGTCGTTTGGACGTTACGAAAACCGAATACCGGGACCTTCTGCCTGGACGAAATTTAAAATATCCGTGCCAGTCACTCTGCTCATCCATCCTTTATCTCCACTCCCGTTATATGTTTCGCAAATTTCATTTTTACATGAATACTATTTAAAATATTTACATTAATATTGTTGAAAAAAATTATACCCGTCTCTCCCATTACTCATTTTCTTAACAAAATATTTTGCCGACAACACTGTGATTTTGGTTGGCATTCTGATTTGATTTCGTTCAGTTGTTAGTGGAGTGTTGCTTGGAGTGTTGCTGTAGCAGCTTTCAGTTTTGATTTCCGGTTTTCACCATATTTTGTGGAGCTCATAACTCGTGAACCAGTGCAAGTATCAAGTTCAAACTTGGTACACTAGTGGGTTTTGGGATCTAGTTGTGCCTTTCGGGGGTCCCACTCCCCGCCCGAACCCGGTTCAGGGACAAATGGGCCCAGATTGCCCAGTGAAAAATGTTCATAACTTGACAGAACTGGACTGGACATAGGACGATGAAGTTCCTTGTACATGTAGATCCTAGGGCTGGGAAATTGCTTTTAAAGTTGCACCTCCCCCACTCATACGTTCATGGGCAACTGGACCCAGATTGCCCAGGAGTAAAGTTCGTTACCTGTGACAGGAATTAACAGATATGAAATTGAAACTTGGTAGGTTTGTGAGCATTGGGGTCTCTTTTTGGGATCCCAAACGTAAGTGGAGGGATACCTGTGACATCCCAAAAGTTGTCCGTCTGTCCGTCTGTGCGCGCTGTAACTCTCGAAGGGAATGAGATATTTTGATGAAACTTGGTGTGAGGATTCATTGGGCCAAGGGTAAGGTAAAGTTCGTAGATGGGCTCTGTAGCCGTACATTTAGAGGTGGGGGAGGGGGTTCAAATTAAGGGACAAACAAAATATTAACAGCTAATGTGATAGTCGATTATAGTTCAAGAAGGCATGCTGAGCACGATAGTGAAAACCATTTTCTCGCCGGACAATTAGTTCGTCCGGAATCCGGCAAAAATCGGAAAGTTGGTTATAAGTAAAAGTTTTATTTGAAGTTGATTAAATGGCCGATTTTGGTGTAGAAGACATGCTGAACACGATGGTGAAAACCATTTTCTCATCGAACAAGTAGTTCGTCCGGAAGCTTGGGCTTGGGAAGCTCAACTTGGGCTCAAAGAATATTTATCTAAAAACCGTAAAGTTGGTTAAAAGTAAAAGTTTCATTTGAAGTTGATTAAATGTTCGATTTAGGGGTGAAAAGACATGCTGAACACGATGGTCAAAGCCATTTTCTCGCCGGGCAACTAGTTCGCCCGGAATCCGGCCAAAACCGGAAAAGTTGTTAAAAGCAAAAGTTTGATTAGATGACAGAGTAAGGGGTAAGAAGAGAGGCCGAATCTTTATATGACAATCATTTTTTACCCAGACATATAATTAGTCCGGAATCCGGTTGTAACCGGATTTTTTTTTATTCAAACTTTTATTCAAAGTTGATTACCGGTAGATATTCTTTACAGGGATTTGACGCTGGATTTGTTTCTGAATTTTCTTTTTTTTGCTGGACTAGTAGTTTGCTCAGAATTCGGACGAAACCGGAAACTTGGCAGAAGTAAAGCAGGAAGTCTCGGTCAGTATCGTCAAAATAAATATGGCTTATAGAGGTGTATCTGAACTTGGTTTTCTCTGATGATTAGCCTGGCGAAGAGTGGATCTGGCGAAGAGTGGATCTGGCGAAGACAAGACCCTATTGTCCGAAAAAAATATTAGATTTTTGGGATCCCATCGACACCTTTGGTCTTGTTACTTTTTGCGGATCCCAAACTCCAACCCCAGCTTGTTCAGGGGCAATTGGGCCCAGATTGCCCATTTTTTAATGTTTTTAACTTGACAATGACTGGAGATAAGACAATAAAATCCCTATGTGCTTTTGGATCATAGTGGTTGGGTATATAATATATCGTGGAGTTGAACCACCCCCCACCCTCCCCGTTCATGGGCAAGTGGGCCCAAATTGTCCATGAAAAAAGTTTTTGACCCGTGACTGTAATCCAATTTTAAACTTGAGGAAAAAGAGTAGTAAATACGCATTTTGACGGGTCTCGACCCTCCCCTCCCCGTTCATGGACAGCTGGGCCCAGATTTCCCATGAGTTAAGTTCGTCTGTGACAGGTCTCAAGTTCAACTTTTGTATATTTGGGGAGTTATATCTATGGATGAGGGTTTTGGTTCAACAGCAACAAATAAGCCGTCGCGACGTACTTCTTTAATCAACAGTTGGAAACTGGACTCATCTGTCATATGATCGATGATATGCCGTTCTTAATGAATTGTGACAAAGGGGGTTAGGCTGCTACGATTTGGTTTATTGCACTCGTTATTACCTTGCTAATGGTTTAATGTGTTGACTGGCTCTCAGACCATTAGTAGTAGAATATGTTGGAACCAGTCCCGTATTCAGGATTTTTTTTCGGGGGGGGGGGGAGGGTTTGCCTTTCGGTTTATTTTGCCTGCGGGTCGGACAAAAAAGTACAAAAAAGACATAGATCAGAGGGAAAAGCCTATAAAAATGACTATTTCGTATATTTCGGGGGGGGGGGAGGAACCGAACTGTCTAGATCTTCTGTTTTCAAATATGTTGGTGTTATCCTTGATGAAAATCTCTCTTTTAAACAGCAGACCGATTCTTTGCTCAGAACCTGATCCAAAATGATAGTTTGCTTTTCTACCTCAAACATTTTCTTCCATAAAACATCATTCGGTTGATTTATTTCGCCTGGCTCATTCTCATGTGAATTTTTTGTACATGAAGAAGATAGTTTATTATTTGAAGAACAAATTCAGTGTTAGGACTCGGGCGTGACTCGGCTTCGTCTCGTCTCGAGCGATTTTTGTCCAGTTCTGGGACGCGTCACTCGTGAGCGTGACTTTGGTCTCGGACGTGCTGGACCCGGCAACAGCTCTGGTTAAAGGTTTTTAAATATTCCTTCAGCCCAAGCTGATAATAGCTGGAACCAGGAACAAATAAGCGAATAAAACTTCCTTGTTTAGTCCGGTGCAGCGACTATGGATGACCCGACACAACTGAGCTGGCTGAGCTAGAGGTACTTTCCCGAGCTTTCGGTTGAAACCCGTCTACTTCCCTCTTCGCCATTGCGCATATCAGAGGAATTAGTATAGGAGGCGCGCCGACCCGCTCTGCAGCGCACCTAGACAACCAATCGGCTTTTACTTTGGAAATTTTTCTTTGGGGCTTTACTGCGGTATAGCTGTTTGTAGAGGTAACGAATTGTGATGCCCCGCGTAGCTCCTACCCTCCGCTCGTTTTTGTCGGGCTGAGTACAGGGATTTATGCGACTCCGCATTGTCGTATCACAGTGATAGGTAGAGGGAGGTTCTGGTGGTTATTTGTCTTGGTTGAAACGGGTACGTCAGCTGATTTAGTTCTAGCGGTTTTTCGGCTGTTCTTGGCAACTGTCATGGGTCCTCTCCAGGCTCAAGCTAGAAACGAGCTTTTAATGAAAATAATAATTAGATAGATAAACAAGGATCTTCAATTTGCCTCGGATGATTTTTTTAGTTGAATGAGATATTTGGATGAATAATGAATAAAAGTACATAGCGTATGACGTTAAAAAGGGGGGGGGGTAGTTTAGTTAAGTTTTTTTTTTTTATAGGGGAAGTAAGCCTCTTAATACATCAACTTCAATTTTCTTGAAAACTAATAAGCCAATCTTCTTGTTTTTTATTCGGCAGATCTGAAGGCTGGATGGCTGTACCTTACTGTCACCACTAGATCGCATTGTTAGCGATCTCTGAATTTTAAAATGGAAAGGTCCGTCTTCTCTGCTGTCTTAGCTGTCTCTCCCCTACCTACTGGGCCGAATGGGGATGAGTGAATATCAGTTGCTAAAGGACCTGTCGTACCTATAATGCCAATGCAACCTACTTCCATAACATCATTCATTAGTTCTTAAACCCAGAGATCCAAATTTCCTGTGTTACATTCTGAACCCGGTAAGACACCTCACTAATCTGTTCACTAGTTTCTATGTGTATTATGCTCCGGACGAGTGTTCGTGTGTCATGCTATTGATGTGTAAAACCGGTTTTCTAAATTTTGCCATAGAAGTCGTTGGGACTGTTGAAAGGCTTAAAACATTCATCAGCTGAATTATATTAGAGAAAATATATTAATTATAGTATAGTAAAGTAAACTTTAAATATGCATATTCTAGGTTTCTCATTGACCATGGAGCTGACGTATCAGCCGTCAATAACGATGGTGAGTTGCCCGTCGACATTGCCGAGTCTGACAATATGGAGGAATTGTTGCAGCAAGAAATCGAAGCCCAAGGTAGGCATGAAATTTTCTTTGTAATTTTTCAGTTGCGAAGTACCATGTCTAGTTTAGTTAACACAAAAATGGCAACATCTACTCCTCGACCCTAAAGCTACCTCCTGTCCGTTGTTGGATATCTGTTTGATATAAGAGTGTATGCCCTGTCAAGTGACATCCGATTATTCTTAAAGCACAAGTCGCAGCAGAAACAGTTTACCTCCCAATATTTTAACATGTTACAGCCTACATAACTCCTTCGGAAATTTGCCGTTGTTTGTCTAAGCATACGAACCCGTACCAGTTGTTTTCAGTGTTGCTTTGCCTCCTTGCTTTCAGATGAAAAAAAAAGTAAAAAATTTGCGCAACCAGTATTTCTGACCAATATTGGACTTGGTAAACATTGGTCCTGCAATGTCAATTTGATTGTCGTGAATCGTCACTCTTTTTGGGATCCCGAAACGTAAGTGGAGGGATACCTATGACATCGCAAAAGTTGTCCGTCCGTCCGTCTGTCCGTCCCTCCGTCTGTAAGCACGATAGCTCTCGAAGGGAATGAGATATTTTGATGAAACTTGGTGTGTGAGGATTGTTTGGGTCAAGAGTAAGGTCGAGTTCGTAGATGGGCTTTGTAGCCCTATATTTAGGGGTGGGGAAGGGGTTTAAATTAAGGGGTAAGCAAAATATTTTTAAACAGCTAGTGGGACAGTCGGTTATGGGGTAAGAAGACATGCTGAACACGATGGTGAAAACCATTTTCTCGCCGGTCCTTTTTCGTCTGAATGCATGTTTTTGTTTTTGGGATCCCAAAACGTAAGTGGAGGGATACCTCTGACATCGCAAAAGTTGTCCGTCTGTGCGCACTATAACTCTCGAAGGGAATGAGATATTTGGATGAAACTTGGTGTGAGGCTTCTTTGGGTCAAGAGTAAGGTCGAGTTCGTAGATGGGCTCTGTAGCCCTACATTTAGGAGTGGGGGAGGGGGTTTAAATTGAGGGGCAAATGAAATATTTATAAATAGATAATGCGATAGTCGATTATGGGGAAGAAGACATGCTGAACACGATGGTAAAACCATTTTGTCATCTGACAAGTACTTCGCCCGGAATCCGGCCAATACCGGAAAGTTCTGACATACGTTTAATGTGACGTCATTCGTCGAAATGCATAATTCGTTGTAACTCCTGTTTATGTTATAGTGATTTGAATATCAGTTCTGATATAAGTGTAATTGTAAATGATCACTTACAGTGATTCGAATTGTATATAAGTTTATTATTTATGACAAAATTACGACAAAGGTGTTGATGTTTGTATGTTTATGACGAAAAATCCAATGTTCGGCTTGCCCGTGAAGGAATTTTGAAAATAAATTGAAATTGAATTGAAAATTGAAGTTTATTAAAAGTAAAAGTTTTATTTGAAGTTGGTTGGATGTTCGATCTAGGGGTAAGAAGACATGCTGAACACGATGGTGAAAACCATTTTCTCGCCGGACAAGTAGTTAGTCCGGAATCCGGCCAAAACCGGAAAATCTGTTAAAAGTAAAAGTTTATTTGAAGTTAATTATATATTCGGTTTATGGGTAGTAAGACATGCTGAGCACGATGGTGAAAATCATTTTCTCGTCGGGCAAGTAGTTCACCCGGAATCCGGCCAAAACAGGAAAATTGTTAAAAGTCTTCGTAGTTGATTATATGTCCGATTTAGGGGTAAGAAGAGATGGAGAATCCGTGCATGACAGTCATTTTGTACCCGGGCATATAGCTCGACCGGAATCCGGCTGGAACCGGAAAATTTGTTTTTAAGTTAAACTTTAATTTGAAGTTGACTAGATGTTCGATATAGGGGAAAGAAGATATGCTGAGTTCGATTTTAGCTTATTTTTTTTGCCGGGCAGGTAGTTCCGGAATTCGGCCGATACTGGGAAATTCGAAGAAGTAAGGCAGGAAGTTTTCGTCCAAAGATATGACTTATAGGGGTAAACAAAAACATATGGAATCCATATCTGAACTTGGTTTTCTCATATGATCAGCTTTTTGGCCTTAATCTGTTTCTGAATTTTATTAGTAAAAATGTTTAAGGAGTTGGCGAAGACTGGATCTGGCGTAGACAAGAGCCAATTGTCCGGATCAAATATTGAATTTTTGGGATCGACTCATGGACGTGGGAGCATCCAGTCCGGCCCGGAAGCGAGACGGATGGGATAAGCGCTAAACGTACGGTACCCGTCCGCAGAGGCGTTACTAGCCAAACACAAATTTTGTTTGGGGGGGGGGGGAGTATTTACCCACTGGCTGGGAATTTTTACCGACTGTTTTTGCAAAAAAAAAAAACTATGTTGACGGAAAATCCACTGTTTTTAAGAAACACCGACTGTTTTAAGAAAAAATCTACAATTTTTACGAAACACCGACCGTTTTGAAGAAAAATTGACTGTTTCCAAAAAAAGTCGGCTGTTTTTGCAAAAAATCGCGGCACTTTGCGCCGAATTGGCTATTTCTTACCGACTGACCGACAACATTGGGGGGGGGGGCGTCCCCTCCCCCCATACGTGACGCCCGCCCCTGCTCGTCCGTGACGAGGTCTTGTGGACGGGGGTCCCGGATCGCTGGTCCTATTGTACTTTAAGACGTAATTGTTCATGGGTGAGGCCATCTCTGTCTGGATTCCTCATTTTCTTCGGTGGATCCTGGATGGAAGAGATAATGGGGAAAACGTCTTGGTGTTTCAACGGGGGTGATAATAGTCAATGAAGGTGGAAAAGGGTGTAGAGATCCTCTCAACAGAAAACAATCTAGCGTAATGGGACGTCCAGTCAGTACAAGATAAGATAAAGATTACCTCTGGATTTCGCTTAATGTACCGAATGATGCACTTCCAGGCTTCTTGTCTTGTGGGGCATCGGCTATGGTCAAGCCAGTCTTTAGCAGGCACGACTGTAAGTCACTATTGGTATTTTCCACCTCATGTAGCCCAGCGGAAGGTGATCCATATGAAGAGGTTTTCCACATTCATCGCTGGATTTACTCAACTCAGTACACTACTGTAAAATATTGGAACATAATCAGCGCGAGGGATCATTTAATTATCGCCTTTCCATTAGGCTGCTATCATGGATACGGCGTACTGACTTCATCGACATACTGCAATGCTTGTAAGCTCGGTAGTAGCCTACTTCGTAAATTGTTCTTTACTATTGTCCTTCAGTTCACCTGATGCTTTAACTTTCCTGCGCTCGTGCTAGAAGTCAACGGGGCTGGAGAAAGGCTTAAAACAGGCGAAGCCAAAGGTAGTTTATTAAGAGAACCTGATTGTAAAGTACATACCTGTTGTAAAATATTAAAACATAAACAGTAAATAGTGCGGAGTGTTACCACCCTTCCATTAGGCTGTTATCTTGGAAACGGCTTACCGACTCACCTGAGCACTGACTTGAAGGCTCAGGGGAGTACTGTATAATTTTTTTTACTACTGGCATTCAGTTCACCGACCGTAGACTAGATCTTCATTCCCTGATGGTTTAGTTGGCAATAACGCCTTCCAGTTTGCGACAGACACTCACGTCTAACACCTTTTATAATGTTTTTACTGTTAAAAGGTTGGCAAGGTCTAAGCTCGGATCTCTTGTTTGTTTCCCTGACGCAATGTCATTTTGGAGCTTAAATAGCGCATGTGAAAAACCTGGGAATTTCCAGAAATTATTTAGTGGAGATTCTGGGAATCTCGGTTAGTGATAGAAAGCTTGGCTCGCATCTAACCGCCGCATTTGAAAACTTTGTGGCTGTCTATAGTATAATTTATAGTTCCATGAATTTAAGGTGCCTTTCCGGTTTGGCCTGGCTCGAGAATGTGGTTAGTTATCGCTGGAAATATCTTGAGAATGCCATTGGGACTTGCTGTGATTCAGTAATTGCTTAAAATAGACGAAGACGAACTTGCAGGCTATATTAATGTTTGTTTTTATTGTTTTTATTTTTATTATTATTTTTATTTTATGCGATATAAAATATTTATGTTTGGGAACTCCAGTAAACCTTTCAACATTGCCTTGGGGGGGGGGGGGGGGCAATACTATGCATAGTCAACTGATATAACATAATCAATCATAATGCAATACTAGACATAATCAACTATATAAAGAACAAAAGAAAAAAATATTCAGTATTATAGATAAATAAAAGACATAAAAGCTTGTGGCAATCCAGAACCGATTCATACCCAAGGTAACCCTCTCTCGTCACCCATCTTTACTCTATACACTCTCGGCCATCCTTGTGCTCCCCAGCAGATAATTTCATACTGAAACACCCACATTTCTGAACACAAAACTAGACCGTGAAGTATGTCATGCACAAGGTCCTCTGAATTCCTTGTATCATATGAATGGTACGCAGAATTCGTTGTATATTATAAAATGTAATATGTCAAGATCTTTTGTACAAGATAAGCCGTTTAAGCTATGTGCACACACACTCGGATAAGATTTCGCACGCGACAAAACGGGTGCGAAATTCGCGTCACTGTGGGGAAACCTGCATGCGGTTGGTCAACATTAAAGTGCGAAGGAGGAAATTTACATCCAACTGCGAAATCAGACTTGGTGTGCACTTTACAGGTCTGAACAGAATCCGGGATATGCAAGTGTCACATAGCTTGCACCTCATCTTAAATTCTGCACTAGATGAGGTCGTCCAGATAGTTAGACGTGCCCTTGTGGGAGTGTTGGTGTAATATAAGTTAATATTATTTGTTTCAGAACAATAACTTAACTTTTAACTTCTTTCGTGCAAGACCACACGACGTATTCAGTCCTTAATTAAAAGTTTGAAACTGGTTGTCATATGATCGATGATATGCCGTTCTTAAGGATGTTGTGAGGAAGGGAGTATTAGGCTGCTACGATTTGGTTTATTGCACTTGATATTACGTTGCTAATTGAAAAGAGGTTTAAAGGGTCTGACTGGCTGCCAAGACATTCAGTATTGAAATTGAAACTGTTCTTGTAAGATCTTCAAAATCTCTCTATATGCGGTTTGTTTATACTGAAAGTGGAACGATTTAAAATTAGGTTATTTCAATACTTGTTTGGTTATTTGGGATGTGGAATGTCTTCGCTCCAACGCTGTTTGTATATAACTTGCGATAAACATTTTACTTTCACACTCCACGTTTGAGCGCCTGCGCATTTGTTTGTTTCAATCCTGTTTCGTTGAAGTTTGTTAGTTTGGTTGTTGTTTTGTCTTGCAAGTGTTTTAGTGAGCTCTTGTTTCCGAAGGTCTAAACTAGGTTTTCGACGTAGTTCTCAGTTTGTATTGAAGCTACAGTACCGTACATGAGATGGACGAATAAAATGGCGTGCGGCAAAATTTCGGACAAATAAGACGCGCGAAGCGAAAACGCGCAGAAACTACATAAAAAAACAGGCAACTTTGGTGTAGATCGTTGGGAAAATGAAACTTGGCAGGCATATCAAGGACCCGACCAAACTAACCTAAATAATCAGTTTCCGGATACGACCATATGCGAGGGAGTAGGGGGTGCTAGTAACTTTAAAATTTAGGGCATTTTGTCACACTTTTTCGAGTTAGGGTACTTCCAGATGAGCTAGAAAAAAAATAAAACTTGGCAGGCACATCAAGGATCACCTCTGTAGCACCTACAAAGAGAAGAATCCGTGTCCCAGTCGACCTTTTCTGAATCCCGTCGAATACTTTGGTCATGCTGGAAGATTACTCCTGGCGGAGCTTCATACTTCTCAGGGTCTTTAGTATTTTTCTCTATCTGACCAGGTGTCTCGTTCATGAAATCTTGGCATAAGCCTTGGATCTCTTTGGACATGTGCTTGCCCAAGATAGCATATTCTTTTTCTATCAGGAAATGTGTCGGTTTTGACGAGATGTGGCTGGTGATTTCCTCTGAAGAAAAAACAATTGCTCGTTATAACCTGACTTCTGACAGCAACAATTTAAGTGGTTTTCTTGCGAAAGCGTTCATAGTTTTTTCACCGGGGTTTCACGTAGCAACTACAGTAGAGGTATGTTTATGTGAACAGTGCAATTTCGGGCTAAATGAACGATGATCCAACATACCTATTCAGGTGTTTTCAGATGCCCTAAATTATCGATTTTGGGTAACTGGTAGTTAGCCTTATACACAGCAAGTGAGTGAAAATAAAGTCAATAAACGGTCACATAAGCATACCTCTACCATACTGTTTTTTCTCAACCAGTTTTCGGAAGGGAAAATGCAAAGCAATGACTTTATTATAAGGTGTTTGAAAACTACTTGAAATTTATCTGAAGAAGAGCAGTTAAATTTTGCGTCTGTCCAGTCCTTGGGTATAGGGCCCAAAATTAATGTATGCAGACCAGAGCCTCGTTTTTGTTGCATGCTGCAGGTCCACTTCTCCGCCGATTCCGGACTGATTCTTTCTACATCCGTTTTTGCACTGCAGCGCTTCCGAGGAACACGGCAGCGCTTCTCCAGAATCACGGACTTGCTCCCCGACCAAGTCCGTGCTTCCCTGCAAGATGCTGCAGCGCTGCCGCTTCAACCAAGAAGAAAGTGAATCCAAAAACGCATATTATGCCAAAGCAAAGAAGTGCTGCAGCAGCGATGCGGCAGCGCTATTGCAACAAAAACGAGGCTCAGGACTCGAGATGACATGAAGTGGCGCGAATACCGCTTATCCCAGCGGAACTGTCAAATATAAAGAGAAACATGGTTCAAACAAGCCCTTCGATAAAACAACCTCATGCAGTGCCGACATGTTGGTTTGAAGATTTATTAATTATCTCCATGCTTCTAAGGTTGCTGCCGTATTGAAATGCTGACAGCGAAAATAAACAAGAAAAAAATATTACATTATTTCTGCATAGAACTGAAGCACACATTCAATCAAGCTTTTCCTTGACCTTTAAAAATAAAGTAGTTTCATGTAGTGCCGACATGTTGTTCGAAGATTTATTAATAATCGCCTTGCTTCTAATGTCTGGTCGCAGTCTGGGGAGGAGGGGGGGGGGGGACACAAATCACAGGACCCTCAATTGAAAAATCGTGCTGAACCGATCTAACATATTCGTAGACCTATTTGCGATTTCCTCCTTTCTGGAGATGATGTTTACGTTTGAAATGCCGGAACGGGCGTCAGTCTGTTTATCAAGCATCAATTAGCTTTACGATACCACGTTCCTGGCGTATCGCGGAAATGCATCAGCATGCAGCCGTTAATATCTGACTGCTATGAACCAGCCGTATTTTGAAGTTTCGAGCCTATCAGTAAAAAAATAAATAAAAACAAATCTGACATTTAGAGGGACTTGCGTAAAACTATTGTGACAATTATTAAATACATCGGATTATCACGAAAAGAAAAGTAAAAGGCACGAATAAAGATAATAACAGGACAAAAATAAACATGTTTACATTCTTTAGACACAGTGACAGAACATTTTAACGTAGGCTATAACGACAAACGGCTCCTCGATTTTACAAAAGTGAAATAACCGTCCGAAGTAAATTTTCCATCGGACTGTGTGGGACTGACCTGAAGGAGGTGTCTTCTTCCTCTTTACTTCTTTACGAAAGAAGTTTTCTCCCCTCCTTTGTCAGTTTTCTCAACGCGAAATTTTAAATTCTGTTCCTCTTTTTTATGTTAATTATTGAAGTTTATCTCTTTAATTTGTTGCAATTCTTGTT
This sequence comes from Branchinecta lynchi, assembly GCA_023053575.1. Lineage (NCBI taxonomy): Eukaryota > Metazoa > Arthropoda > Branchiopoda > Anostraca > Branchinectidae > Branchinecta > Branchinecta lynchi. The sequence goes on along the minus strand of JAKZAP010000013.1, from coordinate 7,082,044 downwards.
CTTGTGTAATTATTGAATATTTGACTATGTATAAGCACAATTATGTATAGTTATGTTTGACGAGTGAACAAATATTCGGTTTTTTTGTTAATACTGTAAGGATGAACTAATAAAGATTGATTGATTGATTGACGTATTTTCGACCACCATAGGCTTCTTTAAAGACTTGTAAAGGCTATAAGTCGATTTTGCATTAAAAGGATACACGTCATATGGAGTGTCAATATAATGTAGACGCGAACGTCCAGCTTCAAATAAGTGCTAGGAAACGTGCTCGGATAAACCTTTCCCCTATTTCCAGCGCTTCCTAGATCGTCGGCTTTACGAAATCGTTTTTTTTTATTTTCAGGAATTGACTGTGATGCTGCCAGAAATATGGAAGAAGATAGGATGATGGCAGATGTGAATCATTGGATAAGTATCCGACAGTTCGCGGATCGACCTCACCCCAAGACCGGAGCAACAGCACTTCACGTAGCGTCTGCAAAGGGTTACATCAAGGTGATGAGGTATGTTAAAGGACCTTGCTTGGATCTTGCTTTCCACTGTTTTCATACCCCCCCCCCTTCCCACCATTAGCGACGTTCGTGGCCTGTTAACTACTTAAATCTCCTTTATAAATTTGGCTGAACCACTTTCTTTGAATTTGTTGCTTTTCAGCGAAATTTACGGGTTGACGGTCGATAACTTTTGATTGTCTTCAGACGTCCAGGGAGAGAAGTCCTTTCTCACGGATGAGCATGATTTTCCCGTCATTTCTGAGCATTTAACCACGTCACGTATTTGTTTTGAATTTTCGCGAGGAAAACCAAGTAGTTTCGCCAGAATTGACAAGCGCTATCAAGATAATCTCAAATTTCATGAGATAACTTACGAGTATTTTTGAAGATGAATATTTCCGAGCCACTTTATTGCGGAAAAGTCATTTCTATAGTAATAGCTGCGCGTTAAAGGAGTCAATTCCAAGCATTCTAGAATTTGTAGTGTCTACAGTTTTTTTTACAAACTGGAAAGCGGTTTTAGCGCTGCTTTCTCGGTCATGAGTAAATTTTGCCATTAGTGAATAGGGAATGGGAAAAGGAATTCCAGTTTTCGGGGTGTTTCGCTCGCTGGAAAGTGGGTCAGGAATCTCGCGAAAATCCTACATAGATCACCCAAATTTAAACTTTTTTTTTGGTTTTTGTATGGATAGTTTCGTATTTGTCCTTTCCATTTGCTGTAGTTTTGTAACTGAAACTACGCAGCCCAAACTACGAACTACCTGGCAAATGTAGTTTGTCGTAGTTTGACTAGTAGTTGGAGTTTCGGAAACAAGAACTCAACAAAACGCAAGTTAGACAGAATAAGAGCCAAACTACAACTTTGACAAAACAGAAGTGAATCCAGAAAAATGTAACTTTAAGTCGTTAGTTCAAACCAAGAGTCGGGACTACCGTGAGATGATTGAGTGGCGGGATTCGTAAGTACATGGCTGGGTGCTGTCATAGCTCGCTGCTGAAAAAAAATCACAGATAGCAAAATGTAGTTGGTGTACGAAAAACAGAAGATCAGTCTGGTTCGGGGCAGAACCCGACTAGAAAACCGAGATTAATCCTGGGGGGTCGGTTGATGTGACGAAGACGAACGTAGCTAGACGCATGATTACTTGAACGACAGGACTCGTGAACGACTATCTTTCAGATTGACACGGCAGTCCAGCCTGTCTTGAAGTACGTATAGCAGAGAGAGTGTGCGTTTCTGCTCCCACGTTATACATTTCGTTTTTGGGATCCCAAAACCTAAGTTGTGGGATACCTATGACATCGCAAAAGTTGTCCGTCCGTCCGTCTGTCCGTCTGTGCGCACTATAACTCTCGAACGGAATGAGATATTTTAATGAAACTTGGTGTGAGGACTCTTTGGGTCAAGAGTAAGGTCGAGTTCGTAGATGGGCTCTGTAGCTCTACATTTAGGGGTGGGGGAGGGGGTTTAAAATAAGGGGCAAATTAAATATTTTTAAAAAGATGATGTGATAGTCGATTATGAGGTAAGAAGACATGCTGAACACGGTGGCGAAAACCATTTTGTCATCGGACAAGTAGTTCGCTCGGAATCCGGCCAAAACCGGGAAATCTGTTAAGAGTAAAAGTTTTATCTAAAGCTGATTAGATATTCGATGTAGAAGACGACATGTTGAACACGATGGTGAAATCCATTTTTTTCGCCGGATAAGTAGTTAGCCCAGAATCCGGCCAAAACCGGAAAGTCTTTTAAAACTAAGTTTTATTTGAAGTTGATTAGATGTTCGATCTAGGGGTAAGAAGACATGCAGAACACGACGGTGAAAACCATTTTTTTCGCCGGACAAGTAGTTAGCCCGGAATCCGGCCAAAACCGGAAAGTCTTTTAAAAGTAAAAGTTTTATTTGAAGTTGATTGGATGTTCGATTTAGGGGTAGAAAGACATGCTGAAAACGATGGTGAAAACAATTTTTTCGGAGGGCAAGAAGTTCGCCAGGAATTCGGCCAAAACCGGAAAGTTTGTTGAAAGTATTTTCATCTGAAATTGATTAGATGTTCGATATAGGGTAAGAAGACATGCTGAACACTTATTTGAAAAGTATTTTCTACCCGGACAACTTGTTCGCCCGGAATCAGGCCGAAACCGGAAAAATTTGTTGAAATCAAAAGTTTTATTTGAAGTTGATTAGATGACATATTTAGGGGTAAGAAGACACACTGAATCTGTATATGACAATTTTTTTTTTACCGGGACATATAGCTTGTTCGGAATCCGGTTGAAACCGGATTTTTTTATAAGAAGTTTTGATTAGATGTTCTTTATACGGATAAGGAGATACGCTGAATTCGCTTCTGAACTTCTTTTTTTTTTCTGGACAAGTATGGTAGTTCGTTCGCAATTGTCTGGATCAAGTATTTGATTTTTAGGATCCCATCGAAACCTTTGGTCTTGTTACATTCCTGCTTCTTCCATTAATGCATTTAAAAAATGGAATAGATGACCGTTGAAGCTTTGTGAACGTGGAAACTAAGAATCAGTTCAATCACTAAATTGTCAATAATTTGTGTTGGTTGTTATGTTTTACCTTGTGTGGGGCCATCTCGTAACATTATGTATTGTATTGCCATAGCCCTCAGCCTTTTTGTGCAAATATATCATATCATATCCATATCTACTTTTTTTCAGTTTACTTTTGCGAGCTGGATCTGATGTCAATGCTCAAGACAATGACGGCTGGACGCCTCTGCATGCTTCTGCTCATTGGGCTCAGCGAGAGGCATGTGAGCTACTAGCGGAGCACCTTGCGGATATGGACATAAAGAACTACGCGGTGAGTGAAACGACACTACTCTTGATGACTAACTCTTCTCGCCGATGCAAAATCGCCCTGTACCCAGCGGAAGAGCCGGAACCGGTATCACAGCTGCTGCCAAACATCGCTGTGATTGGTTAACACAGGATTGAGTTGTTAAGTTTGAGTCGCTAGTGCTACGTTTTCTCGTTCTTCCCGAGGATCACCGGCGTGTTTTGGACTTGGTTATATAGAGTATTATTATTATGGATACTCTTTAGACATGAAAAGGGGGAGGGGGGAAACGGTGAAATAGTTTTTGGAGCACTTTATCGCTGGAGCAGTCTTGTCAAAAAAATCCTCGAATTTTGCGCACAGTGCTCTGGAGAAAGAGCACAGCACCCCATGAGAGATGTGCTTGTAGGGATTCAAAGATTACTTCCACAACCTCAGTTTTTTTGTCATTTAGGTTGCGTTCCCCAAACTTAACAATTGTTAACAATCTTTAAATTTACTTCGGAGCTTTAACGTCGATACAGCTTGAACGATCGTCAACTTTTCCCGGTTCTACTTTGTTAACTATTTTGTAACGATGCTCACCGACCATCGTTACAAAATAGTTAACAATCGTTAAGCTCTGGAACGGAAGTTGTAGGTGGGCGGAGCTTAAATTTCGAAATCAGAAACTTGGAACGCAAAAAGGTAACAACTGTTAACAATTTGTTAACGATCGTTAAGTTTGGGAACGCAACCTTAGAGGGTCAGAATATTTTTTGTACTGATTATAATGGGGCAACTGTGCCACAGCGTATGAGGAGGCATGCCCTAACGTTGAAGCACTGTGCCAAACAATTGTGGATTTATGTATGAGGTGTATGACTGCACTGGAGCCATATGTGTGATGATGCACAGAAAATAAGAAAACAACGCCTCATTAAAGCGGGCAATTAGGTTAAAGCGCCAATGATACATGAGAGCCATCTTAAAGCTTTTACAGAGACATTCCCCAAAGGTTTGACCCCCACGTTGAAAAATTGAAGCAGTATACATAATCAACATAGAAAATTGTCTCAGTTTCAGTTTCATTTGACTACTTTAAAGATAAAATACAAAACCAACATAGAGCGTGTTCCGAACTACTTACCGTAGTTTCTACGCATGACATCACGAATTTTGGCTTCTCGGCGTCAAGGGTGGAACAATTTTTTCTATTTTCAGTAAAATATCATGTCACGGGCTAATCCGACCAATTATGTTACAGAGATTCGTAGTTACCACGCTTAGTACGCTCTCGAGCACGGTAAGCAAATAATTACTGTTACTACTGTTACACTGTACAAACAAATCTTGCAGTATATGGGATTAATCACGTCTCTAAAAAGATAATATTATCCTAATTCAGATTAATCTTATCTCAGAGATAAGATTAATCCTTGTAGCAAATACTGCAGTTAACTTTGATCCTTACTCGGAGAAACTTTTACATTATAGATAGAGAAGGTTGGAACGGTCCGCGTAGTAACTTTTCGTGAGGTTGGAACGAAAATAGTAACTGATAGTTACTATTGTTGGTGAGTGGAACACGCTCATAATGTTTCTGCTAGGAAAGCACAAAAGGTGAAGGTATTCGGCGATAGCCGCCTGGTGAAATGAGGTGATTACCAGTGAGTTGTGCAGCAAGCACAACTCATGTATAGCCTTTATTTCCATTTCTGGGTTTTATTTTACAGACCCAGTCAGAAAGCAAAAAGACTTACGGAAATGAGTGTAATTTGAGAGCAAAACGATAAAAAGGGCTGTCCTGCTCTTCAAATTGCAGAACCTCCCTCCTCCCATCCCTGCACAGGTTCTTACTTAGCCTTTTACATTTATTCAAATAATGTATATAACGGATACTTCAGCCACGATTCTTCATCAGCGATATTTCTAATAATATAGTTATAGTTGGTAGAAGTTTCAGTTATTTATTACAGGTTTGTTTCCTTCCCCGACGTTGACCCAGAAGATTGACAGCCTGACGAGGATCTTTGCCAAGAAGGGCCGAAATATCGGTAATGAAGAATTGTAGCTGATTTATCCGTTATTTACATTATTTGAATATATATGTTTCAAAGTCATCTTGGGCTGAAAGAATATTTAACTTTACATTTATTGCAGGGCCAAACGATATTTGATGTAGCGGACCAAAACATGGTGCAAGACTTGAATGATCTAAAAAAGAAACAGGCTGAGGACATCAAGAAGAAGCAGGCCTCCCAAATGAAGGCGGATATGCTAAATAATCTCGTACCTAGGTCAGCTGAATATACACCATTTAAGCGCAGGTAGTTTGTGATGTCCAGCATGCTTTTTGGGGTGGTGGCCGGCCTTCTAATTGGAATGAGGTCAAGGTAGGGCAGACGATGCAGTTTCTGCGATATCTCAATCAATAAGTATATTTCACATAATATTTCTGTAGAACAAAAATAACCTTGTAGGCTACGTCAAAACAAAATGGTTTGAAAAATAAATAAAACGACGGTTAATGTAAACTAAAATAAACTAAGTGTCAAGCACTGCTTTGTTTTAATTAGAAACGAAATATGGTACAAAGGATTTTTAAAAACGCCGAGAAGACTTGAAATCGGGTTCTTAAGGAGTTGTTTCTTCGCTACTTTTTTTGCTTGCCGCATGTAGACGGTTGGTTCAGGGGTGTAAAAAGGCGGTAGGATGTCGCGATGGTCTGGAGACAGAAGGAGGGAATATCCAAATGCCATGGTTAGATGGTGTTTCCTTTGGTTGAGTGTTTCTAGCTTTAGAGTCTGCAGGCTAGTGTTGTAATCAACGTACATGTGACCGAGTACAATGCAGCAAACTCTCTCAAACTCACTAGAGGGTTCCTGAAAGTGTAAAGCTGCTTCCGCGCTGAGCTACGACGCGTCGGGCTTGCAGTGACGCAACGCAGAACTTACGCAGACAAATAAAACGCGTCGACGCGTAAGCATCAGGTTTTTCAGTGAAAAATGGAAGTTTTTTGAAGACAAACTGGAGAAAACCTACTAACGAGGAAGAAAAACTTAGTAATGATGAAAGAAACGAGAATTCAGTATAAGAAACCGAAAAAGGAAAACTAAAAACACATCAAACGTGAAAGCTTGTCGCGCAGGTGTGAAAGATACACTGCGCAACCTGTACGCAGCGGAAGATAAACGGATACACACCGCATCGCAACGACCTGTCAATGTGAAAGCTGCTTAGTGGTTTGGATCTAAGCTTGAACTGCTCATGCGGCCGATAGGATCCCGGATGAAAAATTTATCTCAGAGTAGTAGTATGAAGTTGTACGAAAAAGTAGCATGGAGCGCTAAATGATGCTACTACATTCTTCTACTTCAAGGCTACCGTGTTACTGCATGCTACTATTAGGAAGACTGGATGCTCCTAGAGCAAGACAGGATGCTACTTAAGATTGGCCCAGTCTGAGGCACATTAAATGAGAGTACTCTTTACTATTACATATCACTAGATGCAACAATTTGTACAACTATCATACAACTACGCAGGCTATACATTTTTCATCGGGATTGAGTAAGGCATGGTACAAGGTTAAACTCAATTGCTGACGAGCTCTATCTACTATTCCATCTGCTTGAATGGTTTGGAAACCCGATTGCTGGGTACAAATACGAACTGCGCCGATCGCGATGCAGAAAGTAGGGTTAGAATTTAAAAACCGCCTATTTATTTATTCGTTTATCTCCCTCAGAGCTGAGGAGTACAAAATAATGTATAAAACAGAACTACGCCTAAACCATCTGGTCCTTTCAGTGACACATAAATATTAAAACAAAACACACGATTTCGACAACTAAGCTACACATATTTACGCACTATATTATTCACTTGTTAAACGGGTGCGTAAGCGCTCAGACGTGGAGTGTAAAAAGTAAAATGTTTATCACATTTTATACCTTAAAATACCTTAAATTGCAGCTTGGAGCAATTGAAGGATTTTCCATCCTGTAGCATTGCTCATCGCTTCTTCGGAAATTGCCACGTGGATAACTTATGCTCTGGTCTGGGACTCCAGGGCATCCCATTCCAGTCTCCATGGCTTCTTGCTCCACTCCCTGTCAAGGGAGACTTTGAACTCTTCGATGGTCTTGCTGGATACGGTGTCTTCGCTTAGGGAGTTCCACAGATCAACAACCCGGTTGGTAAGAAAATGGTGGCGTTCCCTCTTCTGGGCGTTGAGCTTCGTGATTTTCATGGAATGACCTCTAGTTCGCTGTGCTGAATCGATGATGAAGAGGTCATGGATTGGATTGTTTCTGATGAGTTTATAGGTGTGAATCATGTCTCCCCTTTTTCTTCTGTAGGTCATGCTGCATAGGTTCAGGGTTCGCAATCTCATCTGATAAGGAAGATGTTGGCAGCCATCTACAATCTTAGTTGCTCTGCGCTGTACCTTTTCAATCATGTCCTTGTCTCCTTTGTAGAAGGGGAACTTTGGAACCAAGACATTTCTCTTCCCCAATAACCCAACAAGTATAGAAATAACCTTGTGATCACCCCCCTTTAAAAGCTTTAAAGGTAAACAAACCGCCAGTATAAATCCAAAGAAATGTTGAAGATCTTGCACGAATAGCATTTGTTCGAACACTGCCTGCCATGCAGTCCCAGTCTGCCTGCCATGCAGTCCCAGTCTGCCTGCCATGCAGTCCCACCCTTTGTACCTTTTTTCCATTAGCAAGGTAATAACGAGTGCAATATACCAATTCGTAGCAGACTAATGCCCCCTTTGTCACAATTCATTAAGAACGGCATATCATCGATCATATGACAGAAGAGTCGTGTCCAACTGTTGATTAAAGAAGTACGTCGCGTCGTCTTGTTTGCTGCTGTTAAACCAAAATCCTCATCCATAGATTTAACTCTACAAATATGCAAAAGTTGAACTTGAGACCTGTCACAGACGGACTTAACTCATCGGAAATCTGGGCCCAGCTGCCCATGAACGGGAGGGGGGGGGGGGGCGATCAGAATGCGTATTTACTCCCCTTTTTTCTCCAGTATACCAGCTTATAATTTGATTATAGTCACGACTCACGGGTCAAAAACTTTTTTCATGGGCAATTTTTGCCCACTTCCCATGAATGGGGAGGGTGGGGGTGGTTCAACTCCAAGATATATCACCAACCTCTACGATCCAAAAGCACAAAGGAATTTCATTGTCTTATCTCCAGTCATTGTCAAGTTAAAAACATTAACAAATGGGCAATCTGGGCCCAATTGCCCCTGAACCAAGTGGGGGTGGAGTTTGGGACCCGCAAAAAGTAAAAATGCTCACAAAACCTACCAAGTTTCAACTTGATATCTGTTGATTCCTGTTACGGGTAGCGAAGATTACTCTTGGTAATCTGGGCCCAGTTGCCCATGAACCGGGTGAGTGGGGAGGTGCAACTTTAAAAGCAATTTCCCAGCCCTAAGGATCTAAATGTACAAGGAATTTCATCGCCCTATGTCCAGTTCTGGTCAAGTTATGAACATTGTTCACTGGGCAATCTGGACCCATTTGCCCCTGAACCGGGTTCAAAAGGCACAACTAGACATCAATACCCACTAGTATACCAAGTTTGAACTTGATACTTGCACTCGTTCACGAGTTATGAGCTCCACAAAATATGGTGAAAACTGAAAACCGAAAGCTGAAAGCTGCTACAGCGCTCGCAATAGTGGTTGTTCCAAGGAATACTCCACTAAAAATGGGTACAGGTTGTGGGTTTGGAGGGCTACCGAAGCTTTTTTTTTTTTTTTTTTTTATAAAAGCTGGTCACCTTTTTCCTCAAAATTAAAACTTAGTCTTGACTAATCGCCGTTTGGGGTCGATGGAGAGCCTTCAGGCAGAAACAAGGTGGAAAGGTGCAGACGGTGTTGTCAGTGGCCTTACCGTTCAGATAGATTTAGGAATTTTTGGTAATGCAGAAAGAACATTTTGGGCTTATGTTTGCAGTTCTACTAGTTTAGTTGCTTTGCCTTTTCCTGTAGAGTGTTGGTATGGTAGCTAGTGCCTTTTTGTGAATTTGTCCTGTCTTGTATTGTTTCAGTCTCCCTTTTTGTTTCGTTTTCAGTAGACGTGGGGCAGTGTTGCAAGAGAGTTTGGTTTATTATGCTTTTGAAGTCAAGGGCTGTGCTGGAATGTATTGAAGAGTTTTGATAAATTTGAGGAATTGGTGTCCGGTACACCAGTCTGTTTTTTTTCTTCAAAGTTTTTCCATGTAGGCTTGGACTGCTCTGCTCCATATTTGCTTGTCTATTTTATTTATAAGCCTCTGGAAGACGGCTTTAATGCAGTGTAAGTAGGTAAAGCAAAATCAAGAAACAGTGAAGAAAAAGTAACCGAAAAATAAATATTTACACAATTACGTCGGACGGAAATGCAGGGATTTGTTCACTACGCAGGACAGTGTCAATATTTGTGTGAGTTTCGACCTTTGTCCCTCTCTTAAAAGCCAGACTTTTATTTCAGATCGTCTGTTAACCGATTATCTCACCTCGATCGAAGTCAACTAATAACTAGAGACGTAAATACGGAGAGGAGGTTTTTGGGACAGGAGAGAGTGGAAACGAACAGCTCGGCCTCCGAAACGGATGTTGAATCCGCGGAAGGAAGTGATGTCGGTAAGACAGATTTTTCTCCTTACCATGTCGATCAAGAGAGGGTGAAATCTTGAGCATCCATCTTCGGCATAAACGCCTGCAGCTCTTCGTCCAATAAGCGCTTTTGCAGTTTAGCGCTCTTAGCGGACTAGAGTACGATTGGAAATGCTACTCCAAGTTGACGCGTAGCCTAAAACTCGTCACCAAAGCGAGATTGAAAACTCAATAACTCCTGAAGTTCTGTCTAGATGATTGATACAAAAAAATCTAAAAAAATAAATATTGCAAGCTAATAATAATATTCATTGATAGATAACAGTAAACATCTAATCGAAATAAGAAATCGTAGCTTTGGAAAAGAGTTTCAGGTGTCATTTCGGAGTAACGTTTCCTATCGTAAAACCTGTGATTACAAATAATCACATATAATATTATTATATTATTATATATTATATTTATTAAAACGATGTTTACAACGGATACGTCAGCTACGATATCGTAGCTGATCGTAGCTATTGTAGCTGACGTATCCGTTGTAAACATTGTTTGAATAAATGTTTCAAAGTCAGCTTGGGCTCAAAGGATATTTATATATTATAATACGCTAGCAGCGATCAGTTGGAAAATCGCAAATTGAACATTTTATAAGTAGTGAACTGAAAGACAAAACTGCTCTCAGTCGGGATTTGAACCCAGGACTCTGCTTACAAGGCAGGCGCTCTTACCGTTTGAGCTACCGAGGGGCTTGTGAACCGATGGTTCCATCTCTAGGGCGTCTTCCCCATTAAAATTATATATTTTTTTTATTTGGTTTCACCATGAGACCCCGCCTTGGGTCCTGGTATGTCTCCATGGCTTTGACAATTGAGTCCTACACTTCTATATTATATTCGAAAAAACTGTGTCTGGTTTATTGGTCACGGTTAAAGTGCCATCTGTGTGGCAAATGGAAACTCGTCTTGAGATGTTCGATAAAGTAATCTCTTGCCAGATAGTCTTGTCTACCTCCGTACTAGGATGTCATTACGCGTAACTGCCTCTGATCGAAAGATCTAATCCCCCCAAAAATGTAATCCCAAAGTGGTGGGAAAAGGGCATAAACTGGAAATTCTTTCGTAATCTGTAGAAGATGAAACGGTGCGATCGTCTGCTCGGTTGACATTCGTCCCTTGGTGTCTGAGCATAGAATAAAATTATAAGTAGAGTCCCATTCGGTCATGCGCATTAAAAAAAACAAAAAACATTTATGCTTCAAAACGATCATGTTGCTTCATTGATACTGAGGAGGTATCCCCCGAATCTCCTGGAATCATCAACACACCCTTAAAGGATTAAAATAGAATAGTTGCGTTTTTGCATGTACCATTGGTATCTGATACCACGGTCTAAAGTGCTTTTGGCAGTTATCGTGTATCTGATACCACGGTCAAAAGGTGTTTTCACAGTTATCGTGGTATCTGGCCAGTTATCGTGGTATCCGATATTCAGACACCACGTCCGACCGTGGTAACTGATCGTGGTATCTTAAAAGTCATCTCACTTTCATAAAATTTTGTCAAATTGGTGGGAAAGAAGTTTGGCACTTAGTGATGTGACTGGATATCAGTTTTTCTTTTGGGATGACTTCGAAAAGTGCAATCTCTGAGACACGAGGTCTTTCCAAATATCAAGTTTCGACAATATCCGATCACCCGGTCAAAAGTTATAAAACCTTAAGATTCCGGATTCGCGTTTAGATAGTCGTTTTTGCAGAGCAGCCGTATATCAGATACCATGGTCCTGGCACCTGAAGTGAAAACGGTCAGACCGTCCCCATCAATATGGCAAAGAGAGCGGTAATGTAGTCCAGTCCTGACATAGACCTTTTTTAGAGCGTCGAAATCAGTCGGGTGAGGAGAGCAACGCGTCTAGTCCTTCTTCGATCTCTTCCGGTGGCTCCGACAAGTCAAAAGCTCCCAGTTTTACTCCCTCCAAGCCTTCAGAAGACGACGACGGGGGTGTCCCTTCATGGAGGCGACCTGGTTCGGTCCGCACTAGACCCACCTCCATCGGGATCATCTTGCCAAATAACGCTTCTAGTCCGCTGGGTGTGGCCTCTGCTCCAGTGACACCTTCAGGTGCAGCCCCGCTTATTCTTTCTATTCTTTCACACTTAAAAAAAGACGAAAAAACCTAAAAGTATCAAATAAGTATTCTTTGGAATCGCCTACTTACTAAAGATTTCATTGTATGTCCCTTGTAAATGATCCAGGGCCCTAAGTAACCAAGCTCTTATTCTTTTACGATTCTTGATAACGACAACTTATTAAAGGCAAGGGTCAAATAAAATGCATTTCAACACCCGAATCGTCTCGGTTTGCGAGTATTCGGTAGCCTACCAGTGCCTATATGTTTCCAAAGGGAATCCTGATAACAATAACATTATGCTGATCGTAAAAAGGCGACCGCCTGGACATACGATAGACTAAGTATGAATAATATTGCTGTTGATTGGTAGTCCGTTTTCAAAGCTGCATCCACTTCACGTTTTTGGGGAAATAGATTTCACAAGCTCAAAGTGCGTGTCTCATGTGACTTGTGACAACTTATATCACTCACTTCAAAGTTGTCATACCCACTCAATGTCAATTCGAATTGGACACGATGAGTTACATCAGTTTGAAGTTTCGAAGCGGCATTTGCAGCCACTTAGAACCGTTTAAGCCCTCTGTGCCGTGGAAATTTGTATGGACGGTTTACCACAAAGAAAGACTGAATCCTGCATATGTGTCATATTTGGCAGCGAGTTCGCTGCCCCCCCCCCCCCCTCCCCCTATAGGAAGTCGATTCTCAGCGTAATCTGGGGAAGCTAAGCGAATTGTGAACGTTACGGATGTTTCTCGTCGTGAGTCCTTGCTATTCGGTATTTTAGCATCTTCACAAAATGGGGAATTGACTTGAAGTTCTTTGCAGCTGAAAAAGAGGAGCTTGCTAGAAGCCTCTCCGATTCCTCCGGCGCGCAGTCCACTCAGTCCACCAGTAGCCTTATGACTAGTGACCAAGACCCGAATGATGTCGTGCTACGGCGGACCATTAGCTTTGACACGGATACAAGGTCAGTAAGCACTTACACCCTCACCCCTCTCACCCCTGACCCCAGTTTTCGCATGACCACTGCGTGTTCTAGTCCCGTTTTCTTCGTGTCGTCACAGATTGTTTAGTCGACCTTATAGTAACCATCATTCTGTGTTTCATTCCTTTGCGGGAAGTGAATCCCAGTAGGCTTTAGTAAGTGCTCTCGCTAGCGGCACAACTATCCTATGAACTTCAGGCAAAGCTGAAATCCGACGCGGATTGAAAATCACTTCAACAGTATGTTAACATAAGTCATAGTCTATTTGATCAACCAAACAAGTTTTTTTTTCTTCCAAATAGCTTAAAGCTAGAAGAGGACTAACATATTTAAAAGTGCCCCCCCCCCCCCCCTTACGTTTTGGGCACCCCGAAGTCGAAAATTCCGGTTGAAACGGGCACCGTGGCGGTATTGATGTGCGGTATGTGTGCTTGGGGGAAAGCCAGTTGTCATCTGAAATAATCGATAACATGTTTGCTTGGTCCTCAGTGGTGTTGGAACTGTACTCGTATGGTGGACAGCGCATGTCGTGACCGTTTGGTGAAGTGCTCATAATGGATCTGAGGCTGGGCGTTCAGCTTGTCATACGTGTCATTTCCTCACACATCCCTCTGTCCTAAGCTCGGTTTTGGAAAGACATTCCACCCTTCCCACCAACAAAGTTTTGTGTATGTTTTTCCGTCGTTACAAGGAGTTACTAACTTCAGTTATACATTGCAGAAACACTAACTTAATAAAATCCATACATGAGATGGGTATCAGGAACTATAGACGTACTCTCGCCGTTCCTCGGGGACTCTGACAGCGGCGTCCTCGCGTTTCTCGTTGTCCCAAAGACTCAAATATCGCATTCTCAGTTCTCACGAGTCCCCATGTTCAAGGTCCAAGGTTTTAATTACACTTTTGGATAAAATCATAATAAATATAGGGTCAAGCCAGAGACACGAGGTCGATTGACACTAACCCGGTATGTATGGGGATTGCTTGGAATATCATCAGAAAGGGACTCCATTTCTGATTCGGTGGGAAGTTGCAGGCATCGTTGGCCGATATTAAAAGCAATTTCTGTTATCAATGCTGAGTTTAATTAAGACTGACTATGAGAAAAAAGCTTCTATTTTACTGTGATTATGATTTTTGTTTAAACAACGCTGTACAATTACGTAAAACTAAATTGAAACAAACGAAGTTGAAAAAAATAGACCATAACCTGAACTAATTTAATCACCTGAGTAGGTCAGGCAAGGACGTAGATCTGCAAATTTCCGAACAAAGTCCGTACGGATGTAATCACAGAGTTCGCGTTGTTTTCTGTCTGGGAATCTACAGGACACGACTGTACTCCTCGACTCCTAAGGATTCCCCGGGAAACGCCGGTAGAATAATGTAAAATCCAAACAAAAATTTCGTTTATGAACGTTAAAAGTCGGAAGTATATGCAACTTCCACCCTGCATTGAAGTTGAAGTTTGTAACTCTGTAGTTGCGTTCCTTTCCCGTTGCATGCTTACACATTCCCCCTCACTAATTGCTTGGTGCATGCTATGTGTAGGTTTTACGAACGGCTGGCCGAAATACGGGAGCGGATTCGCCGCGGAAACTCCTCCCGAACAGACCAAACCAATCAGCTTTCGCCAACGAAGCAGACGGGAGCTAACGCGATTGTGGAAAGTCCCAGTGGCGTAAACCGGACGTTTTCCCTTCGCCAGTCATTGCAGAAAAGGTAAAGGGTGCATATACGGCTTTTCATTTGGTGGGCTTGGAAATGAGGCCATTGAATGGATGTGTCTGAAGGGGAAAAGTGGTGATGGAGAAGGATTGATCACTCCCTAACACTCGGTGGGAAGGCTACTTAGACCGCGCAGAGGTCGAAAATTTAACTTGCACAGATCAAAAATCGACTGGAGCCACCTGCAGGCTAAAACTCGAGCGATCAAACCTTCGGGTGACGGTGTAATTTTGTTGGCGGATGACCGAGTCGTAAGCTCAGCTTACCGTTTCAAGTCTCCCGAGCTTTCTTATTCTGACAGGTTTGAATTCTCGTTATACTCTTCAGTTCTTAGGGAAGTAAATAAGTAACTAAAGTAACTGTCGGTTCACACTGACTCGACTATTCGCAAAAAGACGTTGTTTCGGTTCGCCACAAAGTTACAGATTCGCTGTTTTTTTTTTTCGTAATGTCGCCCTAGTTGAAAAATTTCAATACAGCCACAAAACTTGATGCGGTCGTATGCAGTTATTATTGATGCAGCTGCTAAAAATTGATGTTAACGGTCAGAGAATCGGCATCTTAGGGTTCTACTGGCACAGTCTCATGTAGAAATCAAACAAATCCACATTCAGTCAATCGCCTTAGTCGGAAAATTTCAACTACAGCCACAAAACTTGATGCAGTTGTATGCAGTTAATAGTTGCTTGTTTGCGGATACCATGGTATCTGATACCACGGTCTAAAGTCGTTTTTGCAGTTATCGTGGTATCTGATACCACGGTCAAAAGGCGTTTTTGCAGTTATTGTGGTATCTGGCCAGTTATCGTGGTATCAGATATTCAGATACTACGGTCCGACCGTGGTATCTGAGAAGTCATCTCACTTTCTTCAATTTTGTCAGATTGATGAGAAAGAAGTTCAGCACTTAGTGATGTAACTGGATATCTGTTTTTCTTTTGGGATGACTTCGAAAAGTGCAATTTCGGCAATAGTCGTTTTTGCAGAGCACCGTGTATCAGATACCACGATAACTGCAGAAACGACTAATTGCAGATCCAGCTACCGTGGTAACAGATACCACGGTATCAGCAAAAACGCAACTGTTATTGATGCAGCTGCTGAAAGTTGATGTTAACGGTCAGAAGGGGCAAGGCTGACACAAGACGCAACACTTACTTGTTTCCATCTTCTCCTCAAGAAATATAGTACCATTGCAAGCTTTTGACTTGAACCATTTGCCACCCTTTGTTGCTGAAACCAATCGTCGTGTGTGAACCTTTGTGCGATTTTTAACTGCTACAGAATTACAACGAAAGTTAAGTTTCGCTCCTGATTCCCTGTGTATACCCACAGTACCTTATGGCAAAATTTATCTCAAAATAGTAGTATGAAGTTGTACGAAAAAGTAGTGTGCAGTACGAACGGATGCTACTACATGCTTCTATGTCAAGGCTACCGTGTTACTGCATTCTATTGCATGCTACTATTAGCAAAGCTGGATGCTACTATAGCAAGACAGGATGCCCAGTCTGAGGCACATTTAATGATAGTATTCTTTACTATTACATATCAATACATGCAACTTTTTCGTACAACTATCATACAACTGCGCAGGCTACACATTTTTTATTGGGTAACTATTTAAAGGACAAGAAACACTAGATAGGGGTATCAGATGTTTTTTTATCTTCGTTGTCAGGCTACTTTTCGACTTCTGTCCGCTTTTGTGGCGCTTTTGTTGGATATTTCCTTGTGCGCGCCGTTTAGTTGCAGCACGAATGGAAGCATTCAGTCATTGGAATGCCAGTGCAGATGGGCTAACGTAGCTTTCTATGTTCTTGCTGTCTCAGATCCCAGATTGCTACTTTTGGCTCTTTATATGTTATATTACATCGTAAAAGACCTTCGTCACTGCATCTGCATCTGCATTAGCAGTTGCCGTATTGAGCCGGGTTAAAGCTTGTAGTTTATAATATATTACCCAAATATCCCGCGGGCCATGTCAACAAAAATTGTATACATGAATTGACTGACTTATCGAACTGTCACACTACTCCTATTCTAAAAATCTCGTTCTGTGCTCCGTCGCAAGCCTCAAGTAACGCCCAAGTTTTCTCAAAGTAACAAAACATTCATCCTTCATCATCCTTACCATCCATTCTTCATTGTATAAGCTCTCACCAAATACCTCCTTTCTCCATTCGCGATCAGTTCAGCATTAAACAAACTTTGTTAATTGATTAGAAGTTTCTCGTTTTTTTCTTGGTGTTATGTCTTTCGTATATTACTTTTTCCTCTTTTTTTGTATTTGCAGTCTCGTCTTTCTCTTTGCGAGTAAATGACGGGTCATAAATAAATTATTATTATTATGTAATTTTATTGTCTGTTTTAGTGGAGACAACGCCGCGGGAGACCCGAGTTCCACAGTCAGTTCTGGCAATGGTAAAGTCCCCACTCCTGCTCCGGCGGTACGAAGGTATTTACTTGTGTTTCAATTCCTGAACACGATTCCATGTTTGTAAGAGACCTGCAGTACGCCTAAATATTTGTTTTAATTTTTTGTTTGCATTTCCTCAGGTCTGTTTAGCCGATCATTGAAATTTATTTCCAAATAGCTTAGAGCTAGAAGAGGAAGCAGTATTTATGAAATACACAAAAACGAAACAAATTAACTAATACACTTACAAGTTATGACCAGGAATAAATGACGGGATGAAAGTATGTAAAAAGGGGTCAGAAGAATTAGCAGGATATGGATAGGACTGATCGCCAGTGTTCGTCTCGGGTAGACTCGGACGACGGGAGGGGAGGGGAGAATAGACTTAGAGATATTTAGGTTTAGCCCATCAAGTATGGTTCGCATTTAGCCTGGGCTGAATGAGGACTTCATAATAAATAGTAATAACAATATAATTGCACCGTAAAGGAGGACTTGTCTGAAACATTCATCATTTTCTATTCTTTTTCTATCTGATGTCTATCCTGTTTGGGATATTAAAGCTATGCGATCCTCTTATTGCTGTCCGAAACGGCATACCCGCGTCTGTCGCCCTCTCATGGGCTTATTCGTCTGTGTGACTCTTAAGTAGATTTTGTGTATGTGTTGTGTTTTGCCTAATTATGTCTTCATATATTCTTCTGTACTCCACTGTTTTCGTCTTGTACGATTTGTGGGTTAAAAATGAATTATTATTATTATTATTGTCTCCACTGCGCTGCGCGCAATTTTCCGCACGAGAATACGTGATATTTCTGACTGAAATTCAGGTTAGTTAACTTCTGGGGAGTCGTCTGCCTTTACTTTGGACATTGTCTTTTAGATTGCCTTTGCTCTGCCTTCAGAAGCGAATAAAAAAATGATGTTTCGGAGAGGAAGTTAATGATGTGTTCAGTAGCTTTTATGTTTCAGTGACGCCAGTTCAAAAGGACAATCTGACAAGCCTCCTGCAGCACCTGTCGCAAGTGTTAGAAGGTACGTTACCCATATCACTGTATTCGCTGTAAACTTAGATTACTTCGTATTGATCGTTGGGATCCCAAAACACAAGCGTATCGGACAGTTTCATAGTATTGTAATGTCTGGCCATTTCTTCATGTAACTAATGAACGGGTTAAATTCTAACAGTTGTAGTGGAACTGATTGGATCTGTAAATCACTTCCAATTTTCCCGAAAACTTTAGGGCGAACGCTTTGTGATTTGACCATTGTTTTAGTTAGAAATTTAGGCCAGGCATTTTCGTACATCCCTCTTTTTTGTTTGCTTGGCATTTACGGGCTGAAGCAGAGGTTTTTAATTCCCGCCCGTCTTACATTCGTACTTTACTATCTGTTTTTTTGGGGATCCCAAAACGTAAGTGGAGGGAATAAGGGATACTTATGACATCGCAAAAGTTGTCCGTCTGTCTGCATGATAACTCTCGAAGGGATTGAGATATTTCGATGAAACTTGGTGGGAGGATCATTTGGGTCAAAGTACAAGTCAAGTTCGAAGATGGGCTCTGTAGCCTTATATTTGAGGGTGGGGGAGGAGTTTCAAATTAAGGGTCAAAACAAATATTTGAACACGCATATGACAGTCATTTTCTCACCGGACGTATACATCGCTTGGAATCCGGCTGAAACCGGAAAATTTGTTAAAAGTAGAAGTTTAATCTCAAGTTGATTAGAGGACGGATGTATGGGGTAAGGAGACATGCTGAATCCGTTTTTGAGCTTTAGTTTTTGGCCAAACAAGTAGTTTGTCCGGAATACAACCGGAAGTTGGGCAGAAGTAAGGAAGAAAGGAGATACGACGTAGGCTATAGGGTAAACCAAATGCTGAATCCGTATCTGAATATTTGACAGCGCAAAACGGATATCTGAATATACCTGAACTTGTTGAAATTCAGCTGGCGTATCTGGTTTGCTCTGTCAAATACGAACTTGGTTTTCTCCGATTATTACCATTGAGCTTAACCTGTTTTAAATTTTAAAAGTAAAAATGTTTAAGAAGTCCGTTGAAGACCTAATATCTAGAAGACTGAATTGTCGGGAGCAAACATTAAAATTTTGGGACCCAATCGAAACCTTTGATCGTGTTTCTCTTCCAGTCGGAAGTTGAGAGTTAAGCACTTGTTAATCTCTTCTTATCTTTCGCTTCCACCAAGAATAGATACTTAACTCTCCGGATAGTGTTCATTCTAGTGATTGAATAGACAGCAGTCTAGCTGGAGTTTTCTTGACATCGAATTTTATAAATGCAAAGAAATTGCTCCAATTTCTTGCAAAGCCCCTATTCTTTGCATTCAGGATGCAGTCTTACGCTACGAATGATTCTGCGGATGGAAACTTCAGTCTTTAGCGTTCAGTGTCTATTCTTGGGGTTACTCTTGGCTAGTGGGGCCGTCGTACCTTGGTCTGCCAAGCCCGCTGGTCAAGGCACCTGTAGCCACGCCCCATGCAGAAAATCCGCATTTTCTTTCTTTTGAGCTTAGATGAATCCTTGTCTTTATTTCTGTATCTACTGCTTGCTTGCCAGGGCTATTGTGGCGATCCGGAAAGCTCCACTAGTTTGTGCGCCGGCTGTTCTTGCAACTTCGGCTAAAACTCGCTTCGCTTTCCAGAGCTGATTATGCGCTCAGCTAGTATTGCAAAGTGACATGGAAAGTGAATCCTCCACATGAGGGGAAAGTGAGCTCAGAGAGTCAGCGAGAAGTTGTAAAGGCGTAGCGACTTTCCGTTGGTCGACGGCGAAAGTAAAGCGAGAGTGAGCGCTCGGCGGATTCTCGCTTTGCTTTTCGAAAGGGAGTTCTTGAGAATGCCAGAATAGCCCTTAACTTGAGGCAAGTGCCCAGAGAACACAGATTGATTTTTCACGGGCAAACACGGTACTGTCTGGTGGAAGTGATTCGTTCTGTGCCGTTCTCTATGTGGATGTTTTCGCCTTCGCGTTGTGTGGGCACTTACCTTTACTTGACTGGCATAAGAGTTTTCCCATGAACCATAGCTTCAGCAATGCCTCCTGTAGTGTGTTTAGTTTCAAAGTTAGCTTTTTCGTTACTTCTATGCTGGTGAATCTTTATCTTTATATTTTCTGCTTCTTAGTGTTACGCAGGCTGGTGCGGCCGTGGTCCTTTCCGCCGCCACGTCTGCTGCTCCAACCGTGCCACCTATAGCGAATGGAGTGGGCCCGCATTTGGCCAACGGCACTTCGCCTCAGAACGGAAAACCGAGCGCCGGAACTATGATTAAAAATTTCTTCAAGTGCGTATATATTATGCATGCCAGCACGAAAGCATGCTCGGAAATGTTATTCTTGTACAGTCGCCTTCACCTTGTGTTTGTATTCCCGTTTTTTTCAGTTTTCTGTTCTGGTAACTTTTAGGTTCTTATTCTTTTGTATACTTTTGAGGTTTGTCTTACTTGAAGTATGTCATGCTCTTTGTCTTGCTTGTTGAAACAGTCTCAAATCTTTACTATTTGGCACTGTAAATTTGAGAAATTACAAAAGATCAAGGCGAGAACTTGTTGAAACAAATTTAATTCTCTAGACGCTTACAAGTAATTGTGTAACCAGAAAAAATGTATGAGTTGAACTTTGATCGGGTATATGCTATATCGGGGCTATATGGTTGCCGAAGTGCATGAGGGTTGAACTGGGTTAGACCGTGAGAGGTTAATCGAGAGTGTTGCTACCACCCATATGCCACTGAGAACCAGTAGCGTATATTCCGATTATTTTTGGGACGGGCGACAGCTCAGTGAAAATATGCGGCCGAAGGCCACTCCCTTATCGGCCGTATTTTGACCTTTTTTAAAACTAAAAGTACCTGTAGGTGCAAAAAACACCTTTTAATCTTGTAATCATGCACACTACGACTCAAAAACTGTTTCTAAGATCAAGTACTGAACCATAACGTAAATAATTTCGATTTAGCTTTTCAATTTGTATTTTCGTGTACGTTTTTCCCGTAAAAAAAACTCCTTTTCCGAGAATTTCGAATGAAGATCGCCCCTGTCGCCCGTATTTCGCACACGTTTTTCCAGTTAAAAAACCTTTTTTCAAGAATTCGGGGGGGGGGGGGGGGGCGATCGCCCCTGTCGCCTCCCCCTAATATACGCTACTGCTGAGAACGAAAGCCAGCTTCTTCTGTTACAACAGCTTTCACCCCTTGGCGAACAGGGATGTGGATTCCTTATTTTTATCAATCTTTTATTCAGAACATTTCTAGCTGTAGAACAAAAATAAACATGTCGTCGAAAATTTAATACTGTCTCAGTCGTAAAGTAGTATTCTAGAAGACTTGCCAACCACCTCTCCGGTCGGCCGACGCCCAAACATCTTCCTGTTCAGGTTGAGTGGACGCTTTAGGTTTTGTAGGTCTGCCGAAAGTATAATAATATGAGTATTGAAAACCGGAAGGCGATGTGAATATAAATAAACAACAACTACAGAAGACTTAAAAGTAAGAAACGCACTTCTCGGCGCAAGTGATTTTTTGTCTCCATAATCATGTTCCTCTATTTTCTTGTACTATTTGTGGGTTAAAAATAAGTTATCATTGTGGTTATTGAATCAGAAAAGAAAAAGTAAAAAGAGCACAAACAAGGTTCTTCCGCCACCGGCTAATTCCGTTGACTTGCCAGTAGAAGAAAACGTTTGGGGGTTCTTATTTTTCACCTTGAAGGCATTTCCCTGGTATATCCACCGACGAACTTTGACGTCTTCAGTAATGAGGTGCATAGTCCCCATTTCCTTTGTTTCGTCACAGTTTGTTTCAGCCAACCTTATAGTAACCACCATTCTGTTTTTCATACCTTTGCGGCAAGTGAATTCCAGTAGGCTTTAGGAAAGTGCTATTGCTACCGGCCAGGAGCGTCACTATATCGTGACTAAACCCCCCCACACACACATACACACACCCAAAGATCTGGAGAGAGTACTTTCGTCGGACGTAAGCCCGGCGAAAGTTCATTAGTTTGGAACACAGAAGAAATCGAATTCTGGAGGCTTTTGTCGGGCCTTGGGTGTCTCGTCGGAACATCGGGTTCTTTTTATACATAAGAAATACAGAGGAAATACAATTTTGTATGATTTTGTTGAGTGTTGGTGGACTCGAGTTCGTTTTATCCGTAAGAAATCAGAATCTGAAAGTATCTATCGGGCGCACCCGGAAGTGCAAGTCTCGTCGGCACATCAGGCTATTTATAAACGTCAGAAATCAAGTTCTGTACAGTCTTGTTGGGCAAAACACAGACGGAATCAAATGCTGTATGGTTTTGTCGGGTGTCGGCACATCACGTTCTTTTTAGACGTAGGAAATTCTGAAAATGTGGATCAGGCGCATCCCGAAAGTTTTAAGTTGCGTCGGCACATCGGCTTCTGTTTACACTTAAAAATAAAGCTCTTTCCGGCCTTGTCGGGCAAAACACAGAAGAAATAAAATTCTGAATGCTTTTGTCGGGCGTCGGTATTCTTGTCGGCACATAGGGTTCGTTTTATACATAAGAAATCAAATTCTGGACACATTTGTCGGGTGCACACAGAGAGTTTGTCTCGTCGGCAGATTGGGATCTTATTACACGTAGTAAATTCAATTCTGTAAACTTTTGTCGTGCCAATCCCGAAAGTTTATGTCTCGTTTGAAAATCGAGATTTTTCTGCACACAAAAAATCAAATGTCTTGTCGGCCGAAGACCGAAAGTTTGCGTTACGTCGGTTAATCGGGTTTGATTTTACACAGAAGGAGCCAAATTCTGCAGACTAGTTAAAGTCTTTTTTCAAAAATCTTTTTTCAGACTTAAGAAATCAAATTAGATTCTTTGAACTACTGTTGGGTGATCTCGAAAAGATGCTCTGCTCATCAGCGTTTCCACATAGTTTCTCCACCGGCGCATTTCCTAGTATTTTATACAAAACTGTTTCGTTTAGCAGGCGTTTTAGGCTTGATGTTCTTGGGGTTTGAAGCACATTAAAAGCTAGAACTTGTATGGTAGGTATAGATCAAGTTTCTCCGGAAAAAGGCAGATTTGAAAAATTTCGCATGCGGTGCTTATACTTTAACTTGTTCTGGGTACAGTCGCTGGAAGCAGAAACGAAAAGCTAAAAATCTACAAATTTACATTAAATTAAAGGAATAAGCTCAACTGGAACAGTTAGTTTTTTACAAAAAATTTCGCATGCGGCGTATTTTCTAGTATTCTCTGTTTTGGAAGAACGGTGTTTCATTTAGTTGGCGTTGGAACTTAGTTGGGTGTAGTGGAAATTCTTGGGGTTTTTAAACACATTCGTATGATGGGTATAGCAAAAATTTTTCTGAAAGAAGGCAAATTAAAAAAAAATTGGCCTGCGGCGCTTAGTTTAGCTTTTCTGGGTACAGTTGTTGGGAGATTCACTTTTTAGAGAAAGATGAAATTATTGTATTAATCTTAACTGATGCAATACAATTCGTTTTACACCGGGTTCTTTTATGTGTTGGCGGGAAATGTACGCCATTGCCGCTAAGCCGTGAAGTGGCAACGGCGTCTTTTGTCGGCAAATTTTTTAGTCCGTCGACACAAAGTGGACGCCCCCCCCCCCCCCCAAAGGTAAAAGGCTAGTGACGCCCCTGCTACCGGGGCTATCTCATGAACTTCAGGCAAAGCTGATATTTACTTATTTTTCACCTCGAAGGCATTTCCCAGGTATATCCACCGACGAACCCTTGACGTCTTCAGTAATGACGTGCATAGCAATTAGTAATTATGAGTGCGTTTTAGGTCCTTCGTCCCTCCTGTTCGAGACGATGAGTCAGAAACGCAGAGGAAAGCCCACGCCAAGCAAGTACGCGCCACCAGGCGATCAACTCAAGGGGTCACTCTGGAAGAGATCAAGACTGCAGAACAGATTATGAAACAGAAGAAACCAGCAGACGTAAGTGGGCCGCTCCATATAATATTTGTGTGTGAGTTGGTGTTTTTTTCTTGTTTTTTTTTTTTTTTTTTTTATATGTGTTAGCCATGGCCGTTGGCTCTTAGCGCAAGTAAAACATCATCTTATCTTATTGCTGTAGTAACTGTAACGTGTACAATTTTAACTTAAGTTTACGTAATTTATAAGTGAGATCGCAATCTCTTTAACTATTAGGTAATTTCTGAAACAGGCATTCCAAGGATCAATATAATAAACATTAAATATCATAAAATACATTAAACTGGCTATCGCTCAATACATTTCTCAGGACACTAGAGAGTTTGCGGAAATAGGCTTGTTGCTCACGTTAGCACCTCAGCTGACATCTGGTGGTACGTATCGGAAACTTCAGTTTTCGGAACGCCAACATGTCAAGAGGAACAGCAGCCAATTACATGGAAAGGACACCCTTGTACAGCGTGTACACTTTACTTACTTTATTCTTTCCAATCCAATACAAAAAAAAAACAACTCTACAGTGTGGCTTGTTTTTCAAATTTCACGCTTAACAGTCCAAGTATGTGACTCTAAAGATAGCGTTTTTCTCTCAGAGTCCACTTTTTCGAACGCTCAGTTTGTACCTTATTTGTCATCGGCATCATCACTTTAGCGTGAGCTACAACTTTATCGTACGGTATTTAGGTCTCACGCAAGTTTCCGAAAACTCTCTACTGTTAACACCAAGGGAACGTTAGCCAGGTCGACACCTGCCTTAACTTTTTGTCGTGTATGAAAAGTAGGGATGCTACTGTGTGGTGTGGGGGATTATGAAAACTTCAGATTGAGGGCACATTGAGTAATGAATAGGGATTTGAGAAAGCCTGCGTTTGAACACCAAGACACTCTTAGCTGTCTGTGAATTTCTCTCTGGCAAACTGGTGTGAAAAGTAGGACTATTCGAGAGCCTTCTTTCAAACAGCAT
Organism: Branchinecta lynchi; assembly: GCA_023053575.1. Taxonomy (NCBI): domain Eukaryota; kingdom Metazoa; phylum Arthropoda; class Branchiopoda; order Anostraca; family Branchinectidae; genus Branchinecta; species Branchinecta lynchi. Next base: position 7,056,938 of record JAKZAP010000013.1, on the reverse strand, counting down.
GATGCCAATTCCAGTGCCTATCTGTATTGTTTAGTCTCCTCCGCCTCCTTTCTAGTTCCACCCTAACCGCGCATTTCTATAATAATAAATAATAACATAATCGTATTAAACAATTATTAAACGCTTTCTCATCTGTAAGTTTCTCAGGACAGTGTTATAGTTAGCTGAAAAGGCAGCTTATTTTACATATTTATATTCGAATACACTGAAACATTTTGACCCATATTAGGGATTTTGTATTTTTCCATTTGGGGCTGTAGTAATGACGTTCAGATTGCGCGCTGCTTGCACGACAACCCAACATTCTATCCAGACGCCGAGATTTTGAATCTGTAAACAAGCTGCAGTTGCAGGATTATAATTGATTAGCGCCGGCTTATTTTTCGGCAATGGCTTACCTTCGTAGCTGGTAAATATTTCAAGCGTCGAGAGACAGGCGCATAGAGGTACTGTATATCCAAAAGATTAGTTCATTCGATGAAATCCGTTATCAGCGGACAAACGTAGTGTACACTGTAAAAAGTATCTCCGAATAAGGATTAAAGTTAACTGCAGTATTTGCAACTGGGATTAATCTTATCTCTACGGAACTAAGACTAATACGAAATAGAGATAAGATGAATCCCAGTAGCAAATACTGCAGTTAACTTAATCCTTACTCGGATATACTTTTTGCAGTGTAGAGTAGCCTAACGCATTTTTATCGGATTTCGGGCCTATAGAAGTGAATACGTGGTGTGTAACTAGACTGTCGCGTCTTAGCACTTTTCGCTTAAACCTTAACACTTAACATAAACCTAGTTGACGATTCACAGTTGTTGTAAATTTGTTTGGCGGATGAAAAGTATTGATGCTATGGCATGCCGCCGAGGGGGTGGGAGGATATGAAAAGGTGAAATTTGTTCAATCGGACAAGTTGATGAACGAATAGTCATTTAAGAAAGCCTTCGTTCGGACGAGACGCACTCTGCTGTCTGTTAATTTGTTAAAACGTTTCGCCCTGTTGTGTAATTTCTGATTAATTTGTTATTAAAGGACCCCTATCACTATTTACTGTTCAACTTGTTCAACTTACAGTATTTTAAATATTTGAATACTTTACAACTATGCTTTGCTTTCAACAGATAACCCACGGTTTTGGCTGTTTTAAACATGTTCCGTGACCCGTTGACTTGTAGCGAAAACAGGGAAACAATTTACATTAACCGGTTTTTTTTATGGACAAATTTTTCGCAGACAACCGTCACCAGCGTGATACACATCGATAGTAGCAAAAAACGGCAGGTGAGAAAACGAGCGTGGTTTTGTTAGAGGGGTTAGAACGTACCGTACGAATTTGGGGTCTCCGGGTTCAGAAGTATATGGAGTGATTATGGAAGTAGGTTGCATTAGTATTATAGGTAAGACAGGTCCTTTAACGTACGACATTTCCAGCAGTCACCTGTGCCTTTATCTACTGCCTCGGCCACTGTGCCTACAGCTCCAGTTACCACTGCAAGTACCACTGTGCCTACCACGTCTCCGCCAATGAGTGCAACTTCCGAAAGTGAAGACCTGGAAAGGCGTCCGTCCTGGAGGTTAAGGGTGGACGATTCAAAGAGCAAGGTATGAGTTGCGTTTTTGCAGATACCATGGTATCTGTTACCACGATAACTGGATCTGCAATTAGTCGTTTTTGCAGTTACCGTGGTATCTGATATATGGTTGCTCTGCAAAAACGACTATTGCCGAAATTGCACTTTTTGAAGTCATCCGAAAAGAAAAACTGATATCCAGTTACATCACAAAGTGCTAAACTTCTTTCTCAAATTTGACAAAAAACTGATGAAAGTGAGATGGCTTTTTCAGATACCACGACCAGTTACCACGGTCGGACCGTGGTATCTGAAAATCTGATACCACGATAACTGGCCAGATACCACGATAACTGCAAAAAAGCCTTTTGACCGTGGTATCAGATACCACGACTTTAGACCGTGGTATCGGATCCATGGTATCTGCAAAAAACGCAACTATGGTTTCGGTTGACTTCTCCCTTTCTCTGGTCTGTCTTTGTGAAATGCACAGTGATATCGTCGACAGGGGCACATTAAGAGCGTGTTCCACCCTTCTAACAATAGTAACTATTAGTTACTATTTTTCTTTCAAAGTTACTACGCTGACCGTTCCACCCTTCTCGAAATAGTAACTAATAATAGCTATTTGCTTACCATGCTTGGGAGCGTAGTAAGCCTGGTAACAACGCATCTCTGTAACATGATTGGTCGGATTTGCCCGTGGCATGATATTATGCTGGAAAATAGAAAAATCGTTCAAGCCTTGACGGCAAAAAGCAAGAAACGTGACATCATGCGTGGCAACTACGGTAAGGAGGGTGGAACATAAGCAAGGTGGAACACGGTCTAAATGTTTTTAACTAGCCAAGTTCTTTAGGCTAGTTTCCCACGCGTCTGTTCTTAGCTCAAGGCCGTAGAACGCGGTATTGGATGACTCCTAAAGAACTTCCTACAAACAACTTATCGGGTCGAGTGTGCGATGCCACGCGGACTGAACTGGTGATACGCTTACAGAAAAATATAATGATGAAACAGCTTAGGTTACAGCTGTACACTAAAATATACAATGGTATACTGCTGCCTGTATTTTTGTAAAGCCCCCTGTCCCACCTTTCCTAGTAAAATACTGATGCCAGGATTACCGCCGAACTGTTTGCATAAAGTATTTGTTTTGTTTTCCCTGACCTGAGGAGCAACGAAAGTATAAAAGTATTACCAGAACTACACTGTAAAAAGTTTCTCCGAGTAAGAGTTAAAAGTTAACTGCAGTATTTGCTAATTAGAAGACAAGATTAATCCCAGTAGCAAATACTGCACGATTTTTTTGACAGTGTAGATAGGGAAAATATAGGCAACCGTGTAAGACGAATGACTTAAAGTATGAGAGCAAGATTACGGAAACATCTTTTTGACTATCTTAGTCTGGTCAGAACAGGTCGAGGTGTGATTGCTCTTTTGTTCACTGAACATGTTCTGACCGGATATCTGATGAGAATGCTCACAAGCCTCACGTAAGCTTCTGCGGCTCCACACTGCTAATTCTCTATCTTTTCCAGTTTACCTTGGAGGAAGCCAAGGTTACTTCTCCTGCCACGGTTGCCACTGTCACGCCTTTGCGTCCTCCCAGAGGAATGCCCACAGTCACACCCACGGTAGAAGTAGAATCCCAATTGCCCAACGTGCCTATTGAAACGATAGCAAAGAGGATTAAGTCAGTGGAAGGTAAGCTTTGTGTGATTTATTGTTAAAGGACCCCTCGCACTATTTACTATTTAACTTGCAGTATTTTTAAATATTTGAATACTTGAAAACTAGGCTGTGCTTTCAACAAAAAACCCACGGTATTGGCTGTTTTAAGCCTTTTCCGAGACCCGTTGACTTACAGCGAAAACAGGAAAACAAAAATTTACATAACCTTTTTTTTCTGATGGAAAAATTTCTCGTAGACAACCGACGACATCATGATACACATCGACGGTAGCAAAACGTGGCAAGTGAGAAAATCAGCGTGGTTTTGTTAGAGGGGTTAGAACAAACCGTACGAAATTGGGGTCTCCGGGTTTAGAAATATATGGAGTGATTATGGAGGTAGGCTGCGTTAGTATTATAGGTAAGACAGGTCCTTTAACCTTAGGGCCCACTAGGGCCACTCGCACAAACATACTAAAAACAAACAGTAATGAGAAAAGGCATACAAAATCATCATCAAACACAGAAAAAAACGATGATTGGACATCAGATTTGTTGTGAGCTTCGTCTGGCCAAAAAACGGCCCAGATAGCAGCAGACGGAGCGGATTTTCAGAAGCAAGTCCACATGTTTAGATTGAGAAGAACTGAGAGGTAATAGTACCGTTGATCGTGATTCTTGAATAATTCATCGTAATTCGTGCTTATTTTATAATTGTTTGAATCCTAGTTCTGACATACGTCTAATGTGACGTCATTCGTCGAAATGCATAATTCGTTGTAACTCCTGTTTATGTTATAGTGATTTGAATTTCAGTTCTGATATAAGTGTAATTGTAAATGATCACTTAGCCTACAGTGATTCGAATTGTATATAAGTTTATTATTTATGAAAAAATTATGACAAAGGTGTTGATGTTATTATGTTTATGACGAAAAATCCAACGTTCGGCTTGCCCGTGAAGGAATTTTGAAAATAAATTGAAATTGAAATTGAAAATCGAAATTGAATTTATTAAAAACTGAATTATATTGGATCATTTGACCTTACTCTTGCTGTGTATCACTAAAGGTTATCTTTTTCGAAATTACAGAGATCTATGAAATTTAGATTGCCTATAATATAACATTTGTCGAGCTTGTCATTCCCTTGGGCATGTTTGAGATCTTTTTTTAATCTGTAAATAAAACTGAAACTTTGAGACGGTATTTGTATGCACACTAGCGACAAAATACCGATAATTTTGTTTCCAGGATACCCATTGGTTGAAATGCCCTTTTTCATGTGTAATGAATGAATGAATATTTTTATTTACCCACTTCTATAAAATAGAAATAGTGGAGTACATAAAGAAAAGAAAGAAACACAACTTAAAATTAGGATACAACTTTACACATCGAACAGATTACACTTCAAACAAACGGACAGGACCGTGATGTGGAGAAAATGCGGCGACCGACAGATTCCTATAAGTAAGTAAGTAAGTAAGTAATTTATTTATAACCCGCCGTTTTCAGAAAGCGGAGTAAATGAAGAAAGTAAATAAAACACATAAACATACACAAAAAGACACTGCAGCTCGTCAAGTTTAACAGTTATATTAGTTACTGAAAATTTAGTTACCATTTTTTGATTTTTATACCAAATTGGCAAGTAGAGGAGGTATTTTTGATAGCAGAACAGAAGTTGAAAGAAAAACTATTGGATCGAGATACTCTGGGAGAAGGCGACACCTAAACTTTCCGACTTTCTGTTAGACCCGGATGATAAATTGGGATTGAGACCAACCATTCCACTCTTTTTAGATGTAAATAAAGACGCAGACTCGAAGAACGGAGCCGCTACACAACTTGCAATCCAGAGGCGGCGAAGGCCTAAAAGGAGATCCACAGGCGTTGTACAGGTCGGACTAGAGGTCAGTACTAGACTTAATTGTTACTATAACATGTTTCCCACTCTTTTGCAAGGCTAAGTAGTATAAGTGAGATTTGGTAAAGACCCACGAAAAGAAATACCCCCCCCCCCCCCCAAAGCCTAAAAATGTACTTTTCACGGCATGGTAGTATATCATAGTATATATGTTTATACTACTTATACTACACTGCCCATGTTCTTCTTTTCTTGCTAAGAAAATCGTTGATGGCCGCCCTGTCCACAGGGAAACACGTATTGGCAATAGCTTTGCTTCTTCTGCTTCGTAAATCGATCTGGTCCTAAGAGAACGTCAAGGAAGGAGGAAAATGTCACGTAAGCTAGGGGGGATAGAGAAAGTAATTTACTTAAAGCATCTTTCTCCTAGGACGAGAGAGCTTAATCCCCTCGCGTTTCCACCAAGAATCCACGTAGTTGTACTATTAATCGTTCAGAAGTCCTATAGGAGATTTAGGTTGTGGTCCACTGAGGTTATCATAGGTTATTATGATAAAAGGCGGAGCCAGCTGTTTATTGTGGTAGCTATTATCCTAAAACGACAATAATAATAACGCAGGTCGGACGGTACGGATTCCGACAATCCTAGGTTCCTGCTGAATGGATAGTTACTATCTATCATGATAGTCCCGACCGGTACAAGTGAATAACTGTAACGATCGTAACTCTTGTTGAACGAAAATGATAATGGATAGATAGACAGATATCGCTTTTATTCTTTTCGAACTATCATGGTGAAATCCAAATTTGTCGAAATCGTCATATATACATGTACGCACTCATGTATAAATATGTCAACGTCATATATAAAAGTAAACACGAAATAAGATTACAAATTTTAACGAAAGACGGTACAAGCGTCTTTTCATACCGTACATGGTCACATTTTACGTGTTGGAGTTTTGGGATCACCACAGAGGCCGCTCTTGCAGGTCGTTCGCGAGCAGTATTGAACGGTGGCGGAAGTATATACTTATGGATAGGGTGTTTAAGCATTTTCTTACCGGAAGCCATGCACAGTTTCAACCTACGGGACTCAAGGGACTCGAGTTTAAATTTCTGAAGGAGCTCATTGTAAGGAATTTTTTCTCTATTTTCCGATCCGATAAGCCTGGTCTTCAGTAAGGCCAAAGTGCCAAGCTTCCACCACGTATTCTAGCCTAGAACGTATAAAAGAAACATAAAAACGGAGCAAATCTTGTTCAGGGAACCTATTTTTTAGCAAGTAATTTCAGCATATGATGGCCGGTGTCCACGCTTTATCATTTCCTTCGTTTGGAGTTCCCATTTTAAATCGTTTGATATAATTAGACCGAGGAGTTTTATTTGTTTACACGCAAAGTATCTGGAATAGGAGGTTCAAAAATTGGCCCTTCTTTCAGGAAAGAAATTGTAAGAATTGCCGACTTCTTTTCATTCACAGCCATGTCTGAATTTAAAGCTTCGGCCTGTATCTGCGAAGTCATGTTGGCCGCTTTACTATTTTGTCCTTTTCCACATATTTCAATAAGAGAAAGATCGTCAACGTATTTCCATCTTTCTGGTCTGTCAGAAGCTGTATTATTAATCATTACAAGAAAAAGTAGCGGTCCTAACATTAATCCCTGTGGCACACCGCAGAAAATTGCCTGCGGGTCCGACAAATTATTATTATGGCACTTGAGCTTACTCAAGTGCCATATAGCGATTGTAATTTCTGTCCGTCAGTCGGTCTGTCGGTCTAGTGATCCCGCGAGTTCCGTGCTTCCTGATGTGCTGGGACGATGGAAATTGACAGGCATGTCTGGGACCCGACCAGCTTAAATACGAAATCGTCAATTCCCTGATTCGACCATCTGGGGGGGGGGAGTGGAGGGAGGGTGAAGCCAAAATTTGAGGTATTTTTAGCTTGCGAACGGGTGATCGGATCTTGATGAAAATTGATATCTAGGATGACCTCGTGTCTCAGACACCTCACTTTAAATCCGGGCCGGATCCGATGACACTGGGGGGAGTTGGAGGAGGGAACCGGAAATTTTGAGAAACGCTTAAAGTGGAGGGATCGGGATGAAACTTGGTGGGAAAAACAAGCACAGGTCCTAGACACGTCATTGACATAACCGGACCGGATCAGGGCACTGTGGGGGAGTCGGGGTGGGGGTCCGGATTTCTAGCCATCCCGCGAGTTCGGCATACTTCCTGATGTCCTAGGGCGATGAAACTTGGCAGGTATGTCAGGGATCCGAACAGATTGACTTGGGAACAGCCGTTTCCCTGACCCGACCATCGTGGGGGGAGTGGGTGGATGGGGAGTCCGGAATCTAGCGGCGTGCATAACTTTTGAACGGGTGATCGGATTTGAATGAAACTTGTCTGGTGAGCTATCGCCTCGGACGTTCAGTGTCACGTCCGGGTCGGGTCTGATACCTGTAGGGATGGGGGGGGGGGGGTGGAAAACTCAAGAAACTCTAAAAGCAGAGGGATTGGGACGAAACTTAATGGATGGAACAAGCATTAGGCCTAGATGAAATTGACGGAGCCAGATGGTTTCGGGGCTCTGTGGGGGGAGTTGGAGGGGGTTTCCTGGAATTCCGGTAGTCGTGAGTTAGAATAGTTCCAGATGTAAAACGACAATGAAACTTTGCATGCATATTAGCGACCCGAATTATCTTGACTTAAGAACCTGACACAACATACCCCCCGAAACTTCCGTTCCTAGATCCGAGCATTTTTTGGGGAGCAAGAGAAGAGAAATATGGAAATTGACTTCTATAAATTGCGAACGAGTCGTCTGATTCGAGTGAAACTTCATGGGTGATACGAATCGATGGCCTCGACATGTAAAACATGCGTTCGAACCATATGCGACCACGATTAGGGGAATTGGGGGTGGGGGGACTTTTGACATGCACAAAAACCAAACGTATGGACCGAATGAGATGCAATTCGACAGTGCCGAGTTTATGCGGCCTAGATTTGTTATTTGTCGTCCGGGCCGGATTCGGCCAAGGTAGGGGGGGTACTGGAAACTTGGAGATAGGCTATGCTCCAATTTCAGTCGATGGACAGGAACAGGGAATTAAGAGATTGGGCCCGAACCGGCTCCGACAACGTTGGTGGGAGGGGGGGGGGGTACCGGAACTTTCCAAAAATGCTCAGATTCGAGTGAAACTTGATAGATGGTATAAATGAAGAGGCTTTAGGTGGTCGATTTTTTTTATTCCGAACCAGATTCGGCCACGGTAGGTGGAAATAGAGTGAGTACCGGAAATCGTGTAGCACGTCTAGGGATCAAACAAATGGAGTTATTGGGATGAAAGTTTGAACAGTCATGTGCATTTGCTACAGACAATCGAGACGATGCCGGAACTGCTCAGAAATGAGTGAAACTAAATATCCTATTTCTATTTCCGAACCGCATTTTTGGATGGCGGGTGTATTTTGTGACGTTCTCACTCGTACAAGTGCCATATGAGCTCGTAGCTCTTGTTATATTTTAGAATTTGGGACCTATCACTAAAAAATCCTACAATAATTTTTACAATATTGGGGTTAACATTAAATTCATTCAAAAGTTTATCTAATAGAATATTATGGTTTATAAGGTCAAAACATTTTTTAATATCAATCGCGATTAAATTGATCATTTGGAGGGTTCGTCAATATTTTTAAAAATAAAATCTAAAAGATTTACCATATAATGGCTGGTTGGCGTTTTAGGTCGATTTCCAAACTGTTTTGGATCAAAAAGCAGAAAAATTTCTTTTTTTAACCATTCAGCAACAAAACTTTCATACACTTTACACTTTACGTTAGGGAAATGAGGCGCACCTGTCAAAATCAATGTTTGCATCTTTTTGGGGTATTGGTGTTACATAGCCAACTTTCCAAATAGCTGGGTACTCTGAAGTTGAAGAAATAGTATTGAAAAAATTTGTAAGGGGTTTAACAAGCTTATCTGGGAACGCTTTGATTAAATCAACAGGGGTGTCTACTGGTGTCACACTTTCTGTAATTTTCGGTAATTCCTTATTATTGTATTATCAGGAACTGGATCGACAGTATTTAATTTAAGAGGGAGGAGCTACTTTTCTTATTATGCCGGACTGTTGGATGAAAACAGTAACAGACTTAAGCATTGTAAGTGGTTAAAAGTACGTGGAACGCAAACATAATCTGGCTGCTGTAAAGTTGTGGTGCAATCGGGAAACAGGAATTTTTTTCTATGTGTGGGATTGCTCCGCTCCCCCAGTTACTAATCCTGTGGTAATGGAAAACCTTATGCGCGACCTAAGATATAATGCCGTTTCTTAAAGCACACCTCGCACTAATTACTGTTGAAGTTCCCAATTTCAGAACTTTTTATGGCACTTGCCCTTCGCCCAAGTGCCATATAGCTATTGTAATTTCTGTCCGTCAGTCGGTCTGTCGGTCCCGGTTTTGCTAGTTCGGCCACTTCCAGATAAGCTAGGACGATGAAACTTTGCAGGCGTATCAGGGACCGGACCAGATTAATTAGAAATAGTTGCTTCCCCGATCTGAGCATCTGTAGGGGAGTGGAGGGAGGGGGAATCCGGAAAAATTAGGAAAAATGAGATATTTTTAGCTTAGGAACGGGTGATCGGATCTTAATGAAACTTGGTATATGGAAGGACCTGGTGTCTCAGACGTTCCATTTAAATCCAGACCGGAATCCGGTGATATGGGGGGAGGAGTTGGAGGTGGGAAACCGGAAATCTTGGAAAACGCTTAAAGTGGAGAGATGTGGATGAAACTTGGTGGAAAGAACAAGCACAAGTCCTAGATACGTGACTGACATAACAGGAATGGATCCGCACACTTTGGGGGAGTTTAGGGAGGGGGGTGGGGGACAAAATAATCCGAATTTCAAGTGGTCTCTCGAGTTCGATGCTCCCTGATGTGCTAGGACGACAAAAATTGGTAGGCCTGTCAGGGACCCGACCAGATTAAATAGGGTTATTCAAACAATGAACCTAATAAATGTTTCAAAGGCTCAAAGAATATTGATTAAATAGGAAAGGTCACTTCCCCGATCCGACCGTCTGGGGGGGGGGAGGAGGGGGAAGCCAAAAATTTAGGTATTTTTAACTTGCGAACGGGTGATCGGATCTGGATGAAAGTTGATATTTAGGATGATCTCGTGTCTGAGACGTCGCACTTTAAATCAGGGCCGGAGTCGATGACACTGGGGGTGAGTTGGAGGAGGGAACCGGAAATCTTGAGAAACGCTTAGAGTGGAGGGACCGGGATGCAACTTGGTGGCAAGAACAAGCACAAGTCCTAGATATGTCATTGACATAACCGGACCGGATCCGGGCACTGTTGGGGAGTTGGGGGGGGGGCGGATTTCTAGCGATCCCGCGAGTTCGGCATACTTCCTGATGTGCTAGGACGATGAAACTTGGCAGATATGTCAGGGATCCGAAGAGATTGACTTGAGAATAGTCGTTTCCCCGATCCGACCATCGTGGGGGGAGTGGAAGGATGGGGAGCCCGGAATCTAGTGGCGTGCATAACTTTTTAACGGATGATCAGATTTGAATGAAACTTGTGGGGTGGAAAGAGTTATCGCCTCAGACTAGATGTTAACTGTGAAGTCCGGGTCCTATACCTGTGGAGGGATGGGGGGGGGTCGGAAAAAAACTTGGAAGGCCTAGATACGAAATTGACGGAGTCAATGGTTGCGGGGCTCTGTGGGGGGAGTTGGAGGGGGTTTCCTGGAGTTCCGGGAGTGGCGAGATAGAATAGTTCCAGATAAACTAAGACAAGTTCGGCAGAGTTCAGCAACCGGTAGGGAGCACAATGCACATGGAAAATTGTCAATCTTGGCAAGTGCAAAGATTAGTGTGGTATCCTTAGCGGGCTTAGAATGTAACATATGAAATTTGGATATCGGGGCTTACGAACAACGAATGCAATTACGGAAGTGGTTTGTGTTCAAAAATGTCGTTTTTGAAAACCATTAGCCTACATTTCTCTTGGAAATATCGATGTTTTTTGTTGGCTTTTGTCGACTCCGTTGAGACTTCGCACTTTCCGAGGTGGACGTTCGACGCAATATATTTGAAAAGCGTCCGCGCCGTGGTTGTAAGTAGGAAAACTTCAAGGACAAAAAGAATAACTGACCTGGTCGTCCTACCGAATACGTAACTTGCGTAGTATTCAAATAGTAGACACTGTTTCTACTTTCCTAAAGGTTTGGCGGAATGAGAAAGTACCATTATTATAAATAGCTATTTTCACGTCTAGGTGGGATCCCCAAACGTAATTGACGGCATACCTATGATTTCTTAAGAATTGTCTGTCTGTCCGTCTGTTAGCACGATAACTCTAGTAGTTTGAGGTATTTTATTCAAACTTAGCATGAGTACTTTTTGGGTCAAAGTACAGGTCAAGTCCAAAGATGGGCTTTGTAGCCCTACATTTAGGGGGGGGGGGGGGGGGGGGGGTCAAATTAACAGGCGCTTCAAAAGCTTATGAGATAGTCGATTTAGGGGTAAGGAGACAGGCTGAATCCGAAATGAAAATTATTTTCTCGCCGGACAAGTAATTTACCGGGAATCCGGCAAAAAGATGAAAAATTCGTGAAAAGTACATGTTTAATCAGAAGTTGATTAGAGTTTTGACTCAGAGGTAAGGAGACATGCTGAATCCGAATATGAAAAGAGTAGTTGGCCCGTAATCTGGTCACAACCGGAAATCTAGCATGAAGTTTTAAAACCCAGTCATATAGGGTGAGAAGACATGCTGTTACAGCTATAGAGTCGGTATCGGGGTAAGCAGACATGTTGAATCCAGTTTTGAACTTTATCTCCTTGACGAATAAGCTGGATTTGACAAAAACAAGGAAATTTGGGTCGAAAGGTTCGCTAGTCAATGCCACCAGCTCTTTTGCTCTGCATGCAGTTCGCCGAGAGTAGCCTACTGCTTAAAGGAGGAATTTTTTCAAGTGGTCAAGTTGGTCTGAAGTCGACTAGAGATGTGATGTTGGAGTAAACATGCATGCTGAATCCATATCTTAGTTATAGGTTATTTAGCAAGATGTTTAAGGGGTTTGGCAAAGACTGGAAATCTACAAGATTCGCTTTTCTGGATGAAGTAGTCCAGTAAATAGTCAATATTTAGGATCCCATCGAAACCTTTGGTCTTGTTTTTGCAATTAAACGATGGAAACTGCTCTCACCAGTACCTTGATCCTTTCGTTTCCTAAGCTGTAGGTCTTTTTCAACGACGCCATACAGCTCGTCCCTTATCTCATTTCTTGTACTTTGGAATTCCCGTGGCGTTACCTAGAAGTTTAGCAGAAATCCGCAGGATTTGCCCCTCCGAAAATGAAATTTGAATTAAGCGGCACATTCTCTAGGAGGCGGAAAAAGAGAATGGATTTCCCAAGGAAGGAAATCCTGTCATGCTGTTAATTTTCGGGAGGAAGGAAGTCGAGGGGAATGGAGGACTGCGTCGGAATGCAGCACGCGCTGTAAGGCGGAGCGAGGGCAGACATTTCGACAATACGCCTTTTTACTGCGTCTCTTTTTTTGTGTCTGGTACCTTTTTAGGTGTCGACTAAACCTCAGCCGATAAACTGAGGCTTGTGACGTCACACGAGAAGTCTGTATTTTCTATGTACTAACGGAATCGATTGTCCCTAGAATGGTTTAAAAATGTAAACGCGTCCGGGGCGTCGCTCGCGGCTCGGCTCTATACGTACAGATTTAAATATGTATTCTGCCACATTAATTTAGTCGAATTTCCCTATTTCTTTCATGACGTCACAACAACGTCGCGGTCTCAGATAACAGGCTGAGTTCACATCCCTTTACTTGCAGAAGCAAAACGTGACAAATAAGGAATATCATTTATTTTATATTACACGGCGAGCCCCAAGGACGATGTATAAAGAAGAAAAGAAAAAAGACTAAAGGCAATTCACTCAAGATCAAGGAACATATACAGGAGGGGTATCCAACCTCAGACAAGATTTCAAATTTCCGGAGAAGTCTTTAATTCAGAATACTCTACCTGGCTTAAAATGGAACCAACAAATATGACAAACATGCTAGATTGAAGCTAACTGAATGGTTTACATAATGGACAAATAAATATTGCTTCAATATTTCTAATTAACCATGTTTTTTTTTTGAAACAAGATCCCTTCATTCTAACCTTACCTCGAACTTAAAAAATGATGAAAAAGGTAGAGTTAGCAAAGTCAATAGCCAGAAAGTCCTTTTTCAGAGCAGCTTGAAAACAAAGATAAGGCACAAAATTTGAATATTTTTGAACACATTACTTTGAAAAAAGTCATATTTTGCCTCTCGGCTGTCAGGACATGTGCATTTCATGTTAACACTTTTTGCGTAAGAAATCGAGGTAGTGTAAAAACGAGGGCAGATACCCCTCCTGTAAGGTAAACGATAAACAGTAATAAAAGAATCCGTTATGTAAGTCAGTCGTCAGCATGCAACGAAAATTCTAAGGGCTGCTTTCCTTTCCGACACCTGCGACTAATTGGGCACTGGAACCGCTAACGCACTTGACTGAAGTGCGTGGACTGCCTCTGGCGAGGTCTCTGGTAGCCTAGATTCATGATGATCTCTGCAGCTACGGCGTTTAGTGCTATTCTTGTTTGTCGTAGCATAAAGAGACTTCCACAGTGGACCCAAAATAAGGGGAAATCAGAATAGAGATCCTGCCTTAGAACAGGGATCCGGACAAAAGGAAGAAGTGGTAAGGACCCGTAAGGTCTTAAGCTCAGTTAAGTTGAAAATTGCGGAAGCTATGCGAGGTACGCCACTGTGAACGCACCTTCAGTCCACCTCCATATATGGACAGCGTGACTGGGGCCAGTCCTTACTAGGTGGGCACTCATGGGTCAGAATATCGTTGGACCAAGTACACCAAAACACGACCTGTTTACCAAAACCTCCAGATTATCCCCATTTTCGCCTTGCAACCCGCTCAGAATATCCCAGAAAGTTGATAAAGTGTCAAGTGTGTTCCCAGTTTCCCCCTCCTTTGTTCTTGCCATTTTTCCATGTTTCAATCCGCCAATGAACAATGGAAATGTTTAAAAATAACTTCTTCATTGACCTACATTTGGATCTTCATCAATGTGCTTACGTTTTCGGAATCGCATTTCTCATTAGGGAACCAAGGAATCCAGAACCAATCAGTCTTTGGCGTCTCTGTGAATCCAGTAGCGGCATTGTCTTGGGTTGATCAGTGGAACATCGATCTATTTGGGGATTAACGGGCTTCTGAACACGCTATATGCCTTAACCTAGACTGTGACCTGGAGGCTTTGATTGTCTCTTTTCCGCGTTTTTGGGTCTCTGATGGAAATTGGCATTTCAGTACGGTATCTTGTGAAACATTGGGATGACGGCCTGGTAGAAGTATTGGGTCTTGTAATTCATGTCACCTCTTCGTGTTATGAAATTTGGATGTTGCATAGAGCAACGCGGATCCACTTTTAGATATCCCTCCATTGTTTTCGTAAGATCGGTTAGTTGAATTTGAAAGAATCTGACTAAAGGCCGTTCCTGGAGGACTCGTCGGGGAATCGAAGGGTACGGCGAGAATAGAGGGAGTCACACGCGGACTCACGGAAAACAACGAGAACACGAGGAATGCTTCCAAAATGAATTTTGTTGGACACAGAAAATATGCAGTTGACGAAAGTAGTCTGTAACCACTATATTTTTGGTTTTGCTTATTCTGATTGTTTTTTATTAATTTTACTTTGCACCAACACCAGCAAAAATTGATTCCCCTCCGAATCCTTTTCGATCATATTGATGATAATCGGAGTATTCCCCGTCCGTGGAGACTCGCGAGTATACGGGGAGTGAGGCCCCGGGACAAACAACAAGAGCTGGAAGCTCATATGGCACTTGCAAGGCTGGGTAAGAGGATGAAAGTAGGAATATGTTGCTCAAAATTTATTGTTTGTACTTTAAGAAATTCACTTGTAAGCAAAACCCTTGAGCCTTGGGTCAAAAGTGATCCTAGGCCCTTGTGAATCATGAATATATGTCGTTTGATAAAAAGTATTTTTTTTTTACTTTTCGGTTAAGAAACGCACATTAAGGGTGCTTTAGTAGGCTACTTTAAGGGATGGTCGGATCTGAGAAGTAACAATTTCTAAGTCAATCTTGTCAAGTTTCTAATGTTCAAGCCAAGTTCATCGCTCTAGCTCATCTGGAAGTACCTTAATTCGCGATCATAGGAATTCCCCCCCCTATAAATATTCTTTGAGCCCAAGCTGACTTTGAAACATTTATTCAAACAATGTTTACACGGATACGTCAGCTCTGATTTTTCATCAGCGATATTTCGGCCCTTCTTGGCAAGGGTCCTCGTCAGGCTGTCAATCTTCTTGTTCAACTTCGGGGAAGGAAACAAACCTGTCTTCCCCGAAGTTGAACAAGAAGATTGACAGCCTGACGAGGACCCTTGCCAAGAAGGGCCGAAATATCGCTGATGAAAAATCAGAGCTGACGTATCCGTGTAAACATTGTTTGAATAAATTCCCCCCCCCCCAAACTCCCCTCATAGTGTCCGAACGCGGTCCGGTTTTGTCACTGATGTATCTAGTTCTTGTCCTTGTTCTTCCCACCAAGTTTCATCCCAATTGCTCCACTCTAAGTGCGTCACAAGGTTTCCGACCCCCCCCCCCCCCCATTTATCGGATCCGGGACATCCAAAATGGGACATCCGAAACACGTGATCTTTCCAAATATCAACTTTCGTTAAGATCGGATCATCTGTTCCAAAGCTATACATTCCTCAAGATTCCAGATTCCCCCTCCCTCCACTCCCCCACGGTGGTCGGATTGGGAAGTTGACTATTTCCAGGTTGATCTAGTCGGATCTAGCCCACCTGGAAGTAACTTAACTCTATATCACCGGAATTCCGGACCCCCCCCCCCCCTCCAACTCCCCCCACAGTGCACGAATCCGGTCCGTTCTGTCGTTGATGTACCTAGGGCTTGTGCTTGCTCCTCCCACCAAGTTTCATCCTGATCGCTCCGCTGTAAGTGTGTCACATGATTTCCGGTTACCCCCTCCGACCCCCCCCCCCCCCCCAACATTCATCGGACTCGGCCCGGACTTGAAATGGGACATCTGAGACACGCCGTCTTTCCAAATATCAAGTTTCATTAAGATGCGATCACCGGTTCGAAAGTAATGCGTGTCACTAAATTTCGAATTCCGGCTCCCCTCCCTCCCCCCCCCCCACGATGGTCGGATCGGGCAAGTGACTATTTCCAAGTTAGTTTGGTCGGGTCCCTAATATGCCTGCCAAGTTTCATCGCCCTAGTACATCTGGAAGTACCCTAACTCGCGATCACCGGACTAACCGACCGACCGACAGAAAGTGATCGGTATGTGGCACTTGGCCGGAAGGCAAGTGCCATAAAAACACCGGGACTCCCCAAGTAGAGTCCTCGGGGAACGGCGAGGATACGCCTTGAGAGAAAATAAAGATAAACATTTAGTTTAATACTAACTGTCGTGGCGATATAATTTCAGTATAGTACTTAGAAAAGGAGATATTTCTTTGTGTATAAAAATGGAGTCATGACATTAATTCGTGATTTTGAAATGCTTATGAATATCAACCGTATATCAAGTGCAAGAAATGTTGAAGGAAAAAGGGAAAAAAAGGCCCGAAGATTAACAGCACGACAGGGTTTCCCTCCTTGGCAGTTAATTCTCTGTTCCACCTCCTGGAAGGGATCTTTAAGAGTTTTTACCAAACAAATAGTGACCTGCATAAGTATGGAACAAGGCATAGTGATGATATAGTTGTGGATTCACGTCATGGTACCCGGTCTTCATTTTCAGTGAAACACTTGGGTCCATCTGTATGGAATGAACTACCAGTGAGAATTAGGGCGGCGGAACACGTAGCTCAGTTTGAAAAGAAATTAAAAGATTATTTTCTGAGGCATAAATCTTGAATTTTATTATGGGTGGTATGGTGGTTAGAGGAGGAAGGGTGGGCTAGGGAGGCAAGGGTGGACAGTGGGTAAGGTGAGGCTGGGAGGGAAGAATGGGGGGAGGGGGAGAGTTGAGTATTGATGAGTGAGAGAGATTGGATTTTCTTTTATATAGGTAAATAGTTATCGAGGTAGTTATGTGGAATTTCGCTCAAATGCAAACCCTCATAGGTTTTTTCTCCAGTGCGAAAGTGTTTTTTTTTATTTATTTATTTGTGAGTGTTGAAAATAAAAAACTTGAACTGAAAAAAAAAGAAAGGAAAAAAAGCTCTTCGTGTCCGTGGCCATTCTTGAAGCTTTCCAGAATTAACTGCATGTCTTGAAACATGTAATCTCGATAGATAATGCCCTCAGTACAGTAATGATTAGACTAGTATTCTTTCCGATCCAGGTTCAATTCTTCCGAAAACATTCCTTCAACCCAAGGTGATTGCGAATAATAATTTATTCTCACCTCTCCCATCGTTTGTCAGCTGAGAAGGATTGGGGCAACCCTCAAGCCTGCTCTTTCTTCGGTGTTGCCTTACCCCATCTAGCCCATATCTCTCTCCCAACTATTTGACTGTGGTAAAATCAGCTGAGGTTTAACCTGTCTTGCACACAAGAAGATCATAGGTTTGTCTTTCTCGCCTGAACAGGACTTGTCACTAGATAGTCCTCCAGCCCAAGCTGACTGCGAATCTATTTGACGGTTCAGTACGGAAAATGTAGCTGATTTATCCGTTTTGCACCGCCAACTAGGACTTACCAAGAAGGGCCGAGATGTCCCTAAAATAAATCTCAGCTGACTTATACGTTCAGTGCAGTAAAATAAGGTTCAAATCCCTTCGGAGCGGTGCTAACCAGGTCCGGGTCGAGGTATTTTTTTTTTTTAGGGAGGGGGTGGGGGGTGGCAGCGGGTCGGACCTGAAAGCATGGAAAAGACGTAGATCAGAGGCTAAAGCCCATACAAAAATTTGTATGTTTCGGGGGCGGTCAACCCCCCCTCCCCGGATAAAGCCCTGGTGCTAACTATTCATGTGTTGTGCCTATTCGGGATTCTACCATAATTTGCCAATGGCTTCGAGACCCAGAAGTTCGGCAAGAAAATATAAAACTATAGTTTTTGTTTGTTTTCTAGGATATTGACCCCGACCGACAAAGTCAAGAGAGGGATGGAGATGAACATGACGACGAGGATGAGGTACGTAGTACATCTTCCATTTGAAAATTTACGCGGGAGAACTGAAATGAAGACGGCATTAAGTTAAAGAGGACATATTAACATCGTGTTTCTTTCTCCATCGAGGGTCTCAAGCTTTCAAAGAGCATCCATCTTTTAGTCCCAGCTGGGAAAATCGTCTCAGCTAGATAGATGGTAGATAAATAAATCATTTTATGAACCAAAAACTTGTCATGGATCACGCCAAATTTGTTTGGTATAGTCATGGATACAACTTATTAGCACACACATAAAACATAATAGGCCTACTCATATAGGGCTACAACGGTTATAAATAACATTATAAATTTAAACTAGCAGCTCATGGTATCTCGTAATATCTCGAAGAACGTATGTTCGTGCGCCACAGTGGCAGCAAGTATTTCCCACCCACCTCAAAGCAGCCAATGAGAAGGAGCCTCAGAAACGATCATTCAAGTCTCGTCTGGGTCGATAGGCTGCCTTTTATTTGTATGTTGGTGAACTGGAGCAAAATTAGGTTATCTTAGTAGCAGGTAGGGGATGATTAAGGTTGCGTTCCGGAACTTAACGATCGTTAACAGATTGTTAACAGTTGTTAACTTTTTGCGTTCCACGTTTCTGATTTCGAAATTTAAGCTCCGCCCACCTACAATTTCCGTTCCACAGCCTAACGATTGTTAACTATTTTGTAACGATGGTCGGTTAACGATAGTTAC
Source organism: Branchinecta lynchi (assembly GCA_023053575.1). Taxonomy (NCBI): domain Eukaryota; kingdom Metazoa; phylum Arthropoda; class Branchiopoda; order Anostraca; family Branchinectidae; genus Branchinecta; species Branchinecta lynchi. The sequence continues at coordinate 7,037,860 of JAKZAP010000013.1, read as the reverse complement.
AAAGTTTACGAAATTTGGAACTGGGAAAAGTTAACTGGGACAGTCCCACAGGAACTGTGGAACGGGGAAAAGTTAACGATCGTTAAAGCTGCAGTTAGCTCGGCCCCGAAGTAAAGGTAACGATTGTTAACAATTTTTAAGTTTGCGGAACGCAACCTAAGAGAGAACCAACGTCACGGTCACTGATGCTTTAACAGTTTTAATGCTTGTCCTTTGCTTTCCTCTGTCTGCCTGTTTGTTATAGGTAGTCTAACTCTTAAGCTACTTGCACAGATTAAAAAATAATTGAAGATTATAGATTAGGTGACCTGTGGAATGAGGGAACAGGGTCTCAGTATCCATTGAGATAGCTAAGATAGTAAAAGATAGGCTAGAAGACCAGGAGATTCGATTGTGGAGCTGTGAAGTACGTAATTCTTATTCTCTGAAGTGGTACGTTTTGGCTAAAGAGATATGGGGGGAGGAACTGTTTTTTAAAGTGGGACTTGGACTAGAGGAACTAAATGGATGGTAAGTCTGCCTTCGGATTCTCTCTCCCATTGGGGGAAAGAAGAAAGTTTATAGGTAAAAGTTAAGTTATGTTCTAGTCCTTACTTCTGCCCTATGTGTGGTTCACTTGGAAAGGATAACTTGCATTTGGTGGGTAGATGCGTTGAGTTAAATGATTTGCGTAAAGAGATTTTTGGGCCTGAAAGGATGGAGGAATAGGATTTGGTTAGTGTCATGTGGAAGAAAAATTATGGTGACCTTCGTCGGCTTGGGAGTTTCCTCAAGCAGGCTATGGAGCATCGGGAGAGCTTTTTGGAGTAAGGGTTCCCTCCTTTGGTGTTAATATTATGTTTTTATGGCACTTGCCTTCCGGCCAAGTGCCATATACCGATCACATTTCCGTCGGTCGGTTAGTCCAGTGTTTGCGAGTTAGCGTACTTCCAGATATGTTAGGACGATGAAACTTGGCGGGCATATCAGGGACTCGACCAAACTAACTTGGAAATAGTCACTTGCCCCATCCGACCATCGTGGGGGAGGGGGAGGTGGCGGAATCCGGAAAATAGGGACATGTATAACTTTCCAACGGGTGATCGGATCTTAATGAAACTTGATATCTGGAAAGATCTCGTGTCTCGAATATCTCAATTCAAGTCCGGACCGGATCCGACGAATCTGGGGGGGGGGAGTCGGAGGAGAGAACCGGAAATCGTGTGAAACTCTCAGAGTGGAGCGATCGGGATGAAACTTGGTACGAAGAAAAGCACACGCTCTAGATACATCACTGACATGACTGGACCGGATTGGGACACTGTCGAGGGAGTTGGACGGGGGTTCCGGAATTCCGGCAATCCGTAGTTAATGTACTTCCAGGTGGGCTAGGATGATAAAACTTGGCAGGCATCTCAGGGACCCAACCAGATTAACTTGGAAACAGTCACTTGTCCCACTATAGTGGAGGGAGGGGGATGCGGCGGAATCCGGAAATTAGTAGCATGCATAATTTTCGAATGGGTTATCGGATCTTAATGAAACTTGATATCGTGAACTACCTCATGTCTCAGCATGTCCCATTTCAAGTCCGGACCGGATCCGGTGAACTGGGGGGGGGGGAGAACCGGACATCTTGTGACATGCATAGAGTGGAGCGATCAGGATGAAACTTGGCGGGACGTACAGGCACAAGTCCTAGGTGCATCAGTGACAGAATCGGACAGGATTCGGATACCAAAGGGGGAAGGGGAGCTGTAGGGAGTGTCCAGAATTCCGGTGATCGGTACTTCCAGATTTGCTAGGACGATAAAACTATGCTGGAGCATTAGAAACTTGACATCATATGGTTAGACATCGTCACTCTCCGATCCGACCATCTCTTAAAGAACTCATCTTAACCGCAAAGTACAAAAATACTTTAAAGCAAAATTTACTTTTTCACGATCGCCATGAGCGCATGATCCTTTTTGCCCCAAGGGTTTTGCTTAGAAATTAATCTTTAGCACCCTTAAAGTGCGCATCTCAAACGAAAAGTAAAAAAAAAACAAAAAACTCGATCATCACTTTCTTCCTCTGACCCAGCCTAGCAAGTTTGGCGCATCTTAATGGGAAAGGGAAAAAAAATACTTTTGACCCATCTGACTTCCATCTGACCCAGTCTTGCAAGTGCCATATGAGCTTCCAGCTCTTGTTAGTGTTATTTTGTGTTTATTTTGTTTTCCTGCCATAGCCCCACGGGCTTTTTGGGAATGAATGCGAAAAACTGGATGCGAAATTCACTTCACTGTATTCGGAATGCGTACATTGGGAGCGAAACTGGAAATCTGCATGTCATTGCGAAAATCGGACTGCGTATTCACATGCTCTTAGTTCCAGTTTGGAAGAGTGGTTCTTGCTTCGTATTGCTTTCTGGGATCCCAAAACTAAGTGGAGGGATACCTATGACATCGCAAAAGTTGTCCGTCTGTAAGCACGATAACTGTCGAAGGGAATGAGATATTTTGATGAAACTTGGTGTGAGGATTCGTTGGGTCGCCGGACCAGTCAAGTTCGTAGATGGGCTTTGTAGCCCTACATTTAGGGGTGGGGGAGGGGGTTCAAATTAAGGGGCAAACAAAATATTTTGAAACAGCTAATTTGATAGTCGATTGTGGGGTAAGAAGACATGCTGAACACGATGGCGAAAACCATTTTGTCATCGGACAAGTAGTTCGTCCGGAATCCGGCCCAAACCGGAAAGTTTGTTAAAATTAAAAGTTTTATTTGGAGTTGATTAGATGTTCGATTAGGACAAGAAGACATGCTCGACACTTATGTGAAAAAAACTTCTACCTGGACATGTAGTCCCCCCCCCCCCCCCCGAATCCGGCCAAAACCGGAAAATTGTTAGAACCTTAAGTTTTATTTCTAGTTGATTAGATAACCGAATTAAGGGTAAGAAGAGATGCTGAATCCTTGTTTGACAATCATATTTTACCCGGAAAGATAGTTTGACCGGAATCCGGCTGGAATCAGAAAATTTGTTATAAGTTAAATTTTTATTTGAAGTTGATTAGATGTTCATTATTGTGGAAAGAAGATACCCTGAGTTCGTTTTTGAGCTTTCTTTTTTCGCCGGACAAGTAGTTCTGGAGTTCGGCCGAAACCAGGAAATTGGCAGAAGTGGCAGGAAGTTTTCGACAAAACAGATATTACTTATAAGGGTAAACACACATGCTGAATCCATATCTGAACTTGGTTTTCTCAGATGACTAGCTATTTGGCCTTAATCTGTTTCTGAATTTAATTGTAAAAATGTTCAAGGAGTCATGTCGATGACTGGATCTGGCTAAGACAAGACCCAGTTGTCTGGATCAGATATTGAATTTTTGGGATCCCATCGAAACCTTTGGTCTTGTTCCTGGTTGCAACTGGTTTTCACTACCTCCTTGACGGCTATGAAGACGTGCTGGAAAGCAGTTATCTCTGAGGAAATATAATTGTTAGCGGGCATTGTTGGGCAGAGGTCTCTAGGGTTTGGTCAAAACAGAGCAAAATAGCACAAGAGAGTAGCGCCAAGAAAACTGACACACACTCGAATAGCATGGACAATAGCACCACTAGCGTTATAGAAACGTCCCTACTGAAACTCAATCACCTCACTGCACCGCTTGCTTCGAAACTTCGCATCCTGAACATAGCAAAAAAATGCTACAGCCTCCATTGTTTCCTTGGAGACCGCATCTTTGCTTTACTAGAAATTTCTGAACCCGAAAATTTGTCTCGCTTTAAATGCCGCAAGCGTAGTGGGCGGCGCTATGAGTATGGACCGTTTGCAAAGCACGGAAATGTATAGGTATTGGCGGTACTCTCTATATTTATTTTGCTCTGGGTCAAAATAGGGTGTAAAGCCGTCGGTCACAGTATTTTCATTTGACTGCATGTTTTTAGTTTTTTCGGTTGACACTTGCGAATCGATCATGGTGATTACCGGACCACCTCTAAAAAATACTGTTAGAATTTTTCCTGTAAGATGTTCATTATATCACCTTACTTTATATCAGTAGGTCCTCCCAAGCATGGAGCCGAAACTCAGTTATTCATTAGAACTCATTCGGGATTCTTCCTCCTCGCGTCCAAGTCCTCCCATACGTTTAAGCTTTTCCCCTTCGCTATTTGCTCCTAGCCTTTCTGGTTTGCCTATGGGAATCGCATACCTTCTCAACAACTGTACAATAGAGCAGTGGTTCCAAACTGGTGGTACGCGTACCCAAAAGGGTTACCAGAGACCCTAGCAAGGGGTACGCGAAGGTCCCAAAATCAAGTTATTCTATAACTTTGATCTCTCGCTTCATTTGTTTTGAACCTTCAACTCAGTTTTAGTATTGTCCTCAAGATCAGATACCCCATCATGCGCAATATATATCTTCTTTTTGACGTTCTGGTCATGGAAGAGAATAGTAGAAGAACGGTTCGTCAAAAAAGGGGTACGCAACCTTTCTGGGATCCCAAAACGGATACCTATGACTTCGTAAAAGCTGTCCATCTGTCCGTCCTTCTGTAAGCACGATAACTCTCGAAGAGAATGCGAAATTCTGATGAAACTTGGTGTGAGGATTCTCTGTGTCAAGGGAAAGGTCGAGTTAGTAGATGGGCTTTATACCTGTATATTTAGGGGAAGGAGGGGTTTCAAATTAAGGGGCGAAATAAAATATTTTTAAAAGCTAATAATATTGTCGATTTAGTGGTAAGTAGACGCGCTGAATCCGAATATGAAATCTATTTTCTCGCCGGACAAGTAGTTGACCCGGATTCCGGCAAAAACCGGAAAATTTGTAAAAAGTAAAGTTGAATCTGAAGTTGATTAGATGTTCGACTCTAAGGTAAGAGGACGTGCTGAATCCGAATATCAAAATTATTCTTTTTACCGGACAAGTAGTTAGTCCGGAATCCCGAAGTTTAGCATGAAATTTTAAAACCCGATGGTATAGTCGATATAGAGTGAGGAGACGTGCTGTTGCAACTTTCGAACATACTAAAGAAAAAAAGCGTATGCGATCAGTTTAGTTATCTTCAAAGTCCCAAACGGTATTTACTGGGTCAAAAAGGCAGAATCCGTCCCGACAACTGTCTGGTGAGCAATTTAATGAAAATTTGTCGACCAGTTTTCGGAAAACACTAGTCCCTACCCTACCCCTTTATCCATACAAGCGAAAGCAGGCGAAGTTGTAGATGGATCCCTTAGATGTTTAGAGGCAGAGGAGGGCGTTTAGAATTAAGGGTAAGAAAAGGTATGTTTTATAAGCCAATGAGATAGTCTTTTCAGGGGAAGGAGGCCCGCTGAATCCATATCTGAACTTAGCTTTCTTGTCGGGCAAATGATTCACCCGAAATTCCGGCCGAAACTGGAAATTTGGTTGAAGCTTAAGTTATTTCTGAAGTAGAATAGAGATTCTGTATCGGGGACCGGGGTAAGGAGGCATTTTGAACTGAATTTGAACTTTGTTTCCATGACAGATAAGCCGGCAATATTTGCTAAAACCCGGAAATTTGGATTGAAAGGTTCTCTCAATGTCACTATAACTCTTTCCTTCTGCATGCAACTCGCCGGGAATTCTGCTAAAATATGAAGAATTTTGTCAAAGGAAAGGACCTTTGTGAAGTTGATTAGGATGACATCAGAGTAAACATCCTTGCTGAATCCATATCTGAACTTGGTTTTCTCATCTGATTATGTTAAAGGGATCTGGCGAAAACTCAGAAATCTGCAATATCTGATTGTCTGCACCAAAAAGTCCAATAAATATTAAACTTTTGGGATCCCATCGAAACCTTGGTCTTGTTGAACCTTGATTAGGGGTACGTGGTACGGAAATGGTTGGGAACCACTGCAATACAGGTATGCTTATTTGCAGAGGTGTTACTGGCCAAAATGCTTGGGGTGGTGGCAAAGTATTTACTGACTGGCCGGTCATTTTTTACCGACTGTAAAACGACTGCTATCAACAAAAAAAATGACATTTTCGACGAAAAATCGACTGATTTTCAGAAATACTGTTTCAGAACTGTTTTGATGAAGAATAGACTGATTTTCCGAAAAACCGACTGTTTTCAATCAAGTATTTATTCGTGTACTAGAAATACTACGGTACTGGACAACTTGGTTTATTGGCCTAGAAGGAGAGGAAACTTGTGTATGTTCATGAAAAAAACAACTATTTGTACGAAAACCGCGACGCTTCGCGCCGACTCGGGTAGTTTTTACCGACTGGTCAACAACCCTACCTCTCCCCCCCCCCCTATACGTGACGCTCCTGCTTATTTGAACGTCGTCTTAACAGCTAATGGTCGTCGAAGGAGATGCCAAAGCTGAGAGGCTCATGCTGTCATAAATATCCCGCACTTTCATTTGGAATCCCAGAGAATAAAGAAAGTAAGGCTGTCAACAACCTTTCAGCGAACTTCTCTCCAATATTGTGGTCTTTCTGGGTTTTTTTTTGTGTGATCGTTCACTACTTCCGAGTTGTTGATTGTTTTCTCTGGAGCGCCCTCTCTGTTGGCGACTACGGTCTTTTGTGCTCCCTGTGGGAAGTGTGTTTAATATCGATCCCGTTTGAAGTAAGGCCGAACGAGAAAGGTTTTGGTTTCCAGAGACATGGTCGGTCAGTCGTCGAGAGACCTTGGCAGGTGGTTAGCAAGCCAAGGGGGCCGACGGATGTTCCTCTTGAGTTTTAGCGATTCCGTGAAATGTTTAGCAAGTAAACGGGGCCGACCATCCGCGGATATAATATTGGGTTTGGACTTACTTTGTTCTTCGGCGGTGCTGTTGACTTTACTGGTAGTGAATAGCTAGCTAAACGTGAAAGCCGTTTGTTGTGGCACGTCTGCAGCCAGGCTTGTTTCAAGGCTTCCATTTGTTCCCAGTCCTGGTTTGTCTGCGCTGCAAACAAACACGGGGAGTGCCCAGTGGAAATTCGGCGCCAGTTGACGCGCTGTTCTGATTGATATAAGCCATTGCTGGCATTCGTGTGTTTAGCGCTCCCCGTGCCTAGTCGTTTCCAGCCTCCAACAAAAAAAAGACATACTTTTGTGACTGGGGTTTTGTGACATTGTGCCAGAGCGTCGGCTCGGATTTAGTCTTGCTCCGTCGCTCGCCAGTGATTTAGCGGCATTTCTTTCCCAAACTTCTGAACTGTCGGTGCCAATCTTGTGAATAATATTTGTGCTGGAAAAAGGCTCCAGGGTTATAAAAATCCCTTTGTTCAACGCGGAGCACGTCCTGTATTAGACCGGCGTACATCTTTGACTGGCAAGATTCCCGACATAAAAATATTCCAGTTTTTCCCACGAGTCGGTGGTAGATCAGCCGCCGTCGCAATGGGGGATGGGAGACCGCAGCCGCTTGTTGGTCTCGTTGACCCAAGTGGCGACCACGCCGTTACGTCGCTGAATGGTCACGTCAATGGCGAAGTCAATGGCGCTTTAGCCGCCGATGAGCCTGTGAAACCCAAGTGGCGATTGCACTGGGAACGTTTCGTCAGCTGTGTAGCTTGGACAGTCGAGTGTTGCGTCAAGTGCATAGGACCTGTGTGATTCGTAGTAAAGGAGTGAACAACCATATCGAAAAGAGTGTCTATCCTTCTGGCTCACTTAGTATTTATCCTAGTGTTTCTTCGATTGGCTACTAGCGTCTTCGAATTCTCTTCTGTTTATTTACGTATGACGTGGCGTGTGGTCCGGTGTCTTGATTGTTTCGCTGATGCGTCACAAGATCAAGTAGAACCTTGCCAAAGGAAAACTGCGAACGGGCCAAGTATCGTCCATGTACAGATAAGCGAAGTTTTTGCCCCGCAGTTCCGAACCAGCGTCATAGAGAACTAGACGTAGGAGTCTAAAGAAGTGTAATGCATTCGGGAGGATATGGTGGAAGTAGTTACTTTCGAAGCGGGTCAACCAGCCGTGATTCGAGTGCGACCCGAAAGCCAGTAGCTTCGATCGGACTATCCCTCCCGTCTTACAGTTTGAGCCGATCGCATAGTTTGAATACAAATGGTGGCTCCGGTCCTAGTGGGTATTCGTCCGCAACAGGTTATGGAAGCAGCTACTCGGGCTCAAGCTATCTCGGTGGCGGATATGGCAGTTCGGGTGCCCTTGGTGGCGGATACGGCAGTTCTGGGGCCCTTGGTGGAAGCAGCTATTCATCACCATATTCATCATCAGTGGGCCGTTCGGGGTCGTTCAGTGACCGGGACTACCCTCCCTCTTCGAGTGGGGGATATTCTGGGTTTACGCGATCGGGTAGCGCAAGTCGTGCCACATATTCAGTACCATCCTTGCCAGCTTACTCAGGGTCGATGAGCTTTAGTATACCCACCGCCTATAGTTCGAGCAGGGGGGTTACTTCATCATCTCGGCTGGACCCTACTTCCTACCGAAGTCAACTACCCTCTCCCGCAGCTAGTCCTCGGTTGCCTAGTTCGTCCCTGGCTAGTTACAGATTAAGCAGCAGATACTCAGACTATGGGTCGATGAACGTAAGTGGCCTGTTGTTGTCTCGTTTTTACTTCGAGCGAAATCGAAGTGGTTTCCAGGATGGGAGTGTATTCTCAGGCCTCATTTTTTACGTGCCGGGAGATAGGATTTTTTATGTCGGCTGACTCCCAGGACCATTAGATGGCTTTGATGTGGAAAGGAGGGCCATATGGCGTTAGACATTCGTAGCTCTGTAAAGAGGAAAATTGACAAAAGGGGGCTTTACTAGAGGGAATTCAAATTCGTTTCAAATTGGATTCACATTCGGCTTGTTTTTGAACTTATTAAAATTTAACCGAATAGGGCTAAGATCCAGCATTCTAGTAACAGATCACCTATTCACGCAAATAGGCGTGAAACACGGTAAAAATTTTACTTCGTTTGTCGTTATCCGCAGGAATTGATTGATCGGATGAATTATTCATCGGGTTTGTGGTACTTCGTGTGATTGTATCTTTGCGCATGAAAAAATTACCGACTATAAATGTAAGCCATTGCCGAAAAATAAAATAAAAATGTCAGAATCCTTGACATATCCTAAAATCATTTTCCTACTTTTCTACAGGCGTTACTTCCCCAGTGTCGCATCTTTAGCCCCAGAAATGTAGGCCTTTGTTGAAATTCAGATTCTCTGCGTCTGGATGATTTTTTTGTTGTCGTTCAAGCAGCGCGCACTCTGAACGTTATCACTAGGGCTCCGTGTGGACAAATTACAAAATCCTTTAGATGAATCAAAATATTTAAGCGTCTTGCCTTTTCAGTTAAACTTTAAGCGTCCGCTTCGTCAACCATTGATTTACGGTATATGTTTGTTATCCCCGTTCTTGGAAGTCCCGTTCATTCCTCCGCCATTGTGGTCTGTGGGTAGACCAGTAGGCCTATGTATTTATAACCCATCGTGCGAAAAGATGGATCACATTGAAAAAAGTAAGGGGAAAAAAACATACATTTTGATGATCTGGATTATGAAAGACAACAAACAGAAAGCTGAGCCATAAAATCGAGGGGTACCCACTCACTTGCTGTACACATTTTCCCGGCACCGGCCGAAATCAGTGGTGCCGACCATAAACTAGAAGATTCTGTCTACCAGCGCTTCTGAACGTGCTGAAGCGGCAACCCCTTGCATAAAATTGAAAGATATCGAGACTTAAACTGAAAATGAACGTAGACCAATAAGTACACAGTCAGAACTCTCATAAGCGATAACATAAGGATGTGCAGTTTCAACAGACAACACTCGGGATGTAATCTATTGTGATTTGGAAACGTTTTCCATTAAAAGACACCTGAACAACGAAACCATACTTGAACACACCATGGAAAATGCATTTACAGACATGGCCACGGAGAGCATTCTTCCCCTGAGCGTGACGTTTTCAAAACAGGGATGTTCGTTTCTGGAGGTTTGCACATGCAGACTCCCAAGAAAACAAGACCAAAGGTTTCGATGGGATCCCAAAAATTCAATATCTGGTCCAGACAACTGGGTCTTGTCTTAGCCAGATCCAGTCTTCGCCAGACTCCTTGAACATTTTTACAATTAAAATTCAGAAACAGATTAAGGCCAAATAGCTAATCACCTGAGAAAACCAAGTTCAGATTTGGATTCATCACGTGTGTTTACCCCTATAAGTCGTATCTGTTTTGACGAAAACTTCCTGCCACTTCTACCAATTCCCCGGTTCCGGCCGAACTCTAGAACTACTTGTCCAGCGAAAAAAGAAAGCTCAAAGACGAAATCAGGGTATCTTCTTTCCCCAGTAATGAACATCTAATCAACTTCAAATAGAAATTTAGCTTATAACAAATTTTCCGATTCCAGCCGGATTCCGGTCGAACTATATGTCCGGGTAAAATATGATTGTCAAACAGGGACTCAGCATCTCTTCTTACCCCTAAATCGCGTATCTAATCAACTAGAAATAAAACTTTGACTTCCAACAGTTTTCCGGTTTTGGCCGGATTCCGGACGAACTACATGTCCGGGTAGAAACTTGTTTTCACATAAGTGTTCAGCATGTCTTCTTGCCCTAAATCGAACATCTAATCAACTCCAAATAAAACTTTTAATTTTGACAAACTTTCCGGTTTGGGCCGGATTCCGGTCGAAATACTTGTCCGTCGAGAAAATAGTTTTCACCATCGTCTTCAGCATGTCTCCCTACCTATAAATCGAACATTTAATCAACTTCAAATAAAACTTTTACTTTCAACAAACTTTCCGGTTTGGGCCGGATTCCGGGCGAAATACTTGTCCATCGAGAAAATAGTTTTCACCATCGTCTTCAGCATGTCTTCCTACCTCTAAATCGAACATCTAATCAATTTCAAATAAAACTTTTACTTTCAACAAACTTTCCGGTTTGGGCCGGATTCCGGGAGAAATACTTGTCCATCGAGAGAATAGTTTTCACCATCGTCTTCAGCATGTCTTCCTACCCCTAAATCGAACATCTAATCAATTTCAAATAAAACTTTTACTTTCAACAAACTTTCCGGTTTGGGCCGGATTCCGGGCGAAATACTTGTCCGTCGAGAAAATAATTTTCACCATCGTTTTCAGCATGTCTTCCTACCCCTAAATCGAACATCTAATCAACTTCAAATAAAACTTTTACTTTCAACAAACTTTCCGGTTTTGGCCGGATTCCGGGCGAACTACTTGTCTGATGACAAAATGGTTTTCACCATCGTGTTCAGCATGTCTTCTTACCCCATAATCGACTATCACATTAGCTGTTTCAAAATATTTTGTTTGTCCCTTAATTTGAATCCCCTCCCCCACCCCTAAATGTAGAGCTACAAAGCCCATCTACGCACTTGACTGGTCCGACGACCCAACGAACCCTCACACCAAGTTTCATCAAAATATCTCATTCCCTTCGAGAGTGATCGTGCTTACAGCCGGACGGACAGACGGACAACTTTTGCGATGTCATAGGTATCCCTCCACTTACGTTTTGGGATCCCAAAAAAAGCAATTCATTCAAATTTTGTACAGCGCTGGGCGGATCCGTATTCAAATTTTTTCTAGATATACGTTTGAGCTTCACTGGTTACAAAGATATCGCAGAAGAAGGGTTGATTGGAGACACTTGTTCATTTCTAAAATTGTTCGGTACTGAAATAAGGACAGATGCAAAATGGAGCAAAAATCATTGCTTGGAAACACGATTTCGTATTTGGATTGGTTTTCTGCAGGGAAGTCATACAGATAGGGATGATTCTCGGTACTGGTCATTCAGGTGTCCTTTCAGTGTAATGCATGGCAAGCATTGCCAGGAAGAGCCGGAAAACCGCTGAAAAAGTATCTACTGACTTTTTTGTTGTCGTCATGATATCGGAGAAGTCCATAGATGCTTCTTCGACGGTACTAACAGCAGTAGTGCTGTTGTAATCGTAGACGGCCATGTTGTACGTCCAAGACAATCTCTGAAGTACCTTGGTGTAATGTATGGAACTAAAATAAAAAAAACAGCCGAACAATGATAGTTGATAGCGTTACAACGGATTTAAGGATAAGTTACGCTAAAGTGGCTTCACTGAAATTCAGTCTAAATAGAAAAGTTGTATCACGTCTTTATTCAGCAGTTGCTTTACCAGTTATTTATGATGTTTCGCCAATGTGGAATGGGCTTATCCAATACAGAGAAACTAAAGATTAGATCAGCTTTCTTCAAGTACCTGAAGTTTCTCCTCCGACTCCCTCTCTACACCAGAAATACATACCTGGAGAATGAGTATAAATTACGCAATATTCTAACTCAGCTGCCCGAGCTTGAAGATCGTGCTCGCTCAAAAGCTCTAAGCGGTCTTTCTGAATGTGTATGCACATATTTGATCTGCTGTGCTGAATGTTCGATTTTTCGTGTTTTGTATACATGTTAATACGAAGTTTTCTTGTTAGTTTACTTTTAATTTTTTTTTTCTCGTTGTTTATTTACTCCGCCCATTCCTCTTTTGTTGTTTGGCAGGCCATAAATAAAATTCATTCATTCAGTTTATTATTTGATCCAGACGATCGGGTCTTTTAGATATCTGGTCTTCGCTAGTCTCCTTGAACATTTTTACTATTGAAATTTAGAAACAGATTAAGGCCAATGGATATAGTTCAGATATGGATTCAGCATATGTTTCTACCCCTATACGTGATGACTACCTTGACGAAATTGATCAAAGCTTCCTGCCTTACATCTGCCAAATTGCTTGTTTCGGACAGATTCCGACGTGAACTACTTGCCCGGCATAAAACTAAAGCTCAAAACGAATTCAGCACTTATCCTTACCCCTACATCGAACCTCTAATCAACTTCAGGTAAAACTGTAACTTTTAAAAAATTTCAGATTTTGTCCGGATTCCAGGCGAACTATTTGTACGTCGAGAAAATAATTTTCAAATACGGATTCAGCATGCCTCCTTACTACTACACCGAGCCTCTTAAACTTCAGATAAAGCTTTTACATTACTTTAACAAATATTTCTGGTTTCAGCCGGATACCAGACGAACCATATATCCGGGTAGAAAATGACTGTCATATACGGATTCAGCATGTCTTCGGACCCCTAACTCAAACATCTAATCAGCCTCAATAAGACTTTCACTTATAACAAATTTTCGGGATTCCGGTCGAACTACTTGTCCTGCGAAAAAATGATTTTCATATTCATTTTTAGCGTGTCTTCTTACCCCTGATCGACTATCTTATTAGAACGAGGCGCAGCAAAAATCTAAATAGAGGAAAACTTTTTTCCTCATTTATGTTTTCCTCGTACCATTTCCTGTCGCAGCTAGTATCTAATTGTACTCTCAAGAACAACTGGTCTTTTGCTCCGTTCCCGAGGTCATTCTTGTCATTCGTTTCTCTTTACCTATGCCCGTTTTTAGCATGTTCCGGAAAACGGGCAAGAGCAGGCAAAGGGGATTTTTTTTACTTTTATGTATTTGGCTATTTGCCCTTAGATCTTGGTAGATCTTAGAGTGGTTTGGTCTTGAATCTCATAGCAGTTGGTTTACAAGTAGAGAAAGCGAAAGAAGGAAACAAAAGAAACAGGGGACGGAGAGCAAGGCTGGTCATTCGTAGAACAGTATGATCAAACAATAATAATATAACACAAATACACCAATGCCCGCTCCATCTTTAAACCAGGGACCCATAAGTTTCCTGTAATGACTCGCCATTCAGGGGGCTTGTCACTAAGAGATTTCTGATGCGCTCTTGACCGAGCGTCAGATAGTTCGAGAAATACCCACGGGGATAAAATACCCGACTATCCAGATACACACAAATTTTTCGCAGCTGTTGTGCTGAACTAGGAATATTTCTCTGTAATGGAAGAGTATCCTGGATCTTTTGTCCTAGCTTAGGTACCTGGTGGCGTGCTTGCAGTTTTGTCTATCTAAGCAAGAACGCCGATTCGACCCAAGCGGAATTTTTGGAAACTAGGTGACGGTCGGGCAACATAGCAACATAGAAGCATAGGAAATGACAAGCCCCCTGATTGGCGAGTCATTATAGGAGATTTATGGGTCCCTGTTTAAACTAAACTAACCTGTTTAAACACTTTCCATTTCAGTTATCCACTATCCTGTTTTTATGGCACTTGCCCTTCGGCCAAGTGCCATATAGCGATCGCAATTTCTGTCCGTCCGTCGGGCGGTCCAGGTTTTCCTTTTCCTAGGTTTTCCTAGTTCGGGCACTTCCACATAAGCTAGGACGATGAAACTTGGCAGGCATATCAGGGACCCATCGCAAAATTGTCCGTCTGTCTGTAAGCACGACAACTCTTGAAGGGAATGAGATATTTTGATGAAACTTGGTGTGAGATTCATTGGGTCAAAGGCAAGGTCAAGTTCGTAGATGGGCTTTGTAGCCCCACATTTAGGGGTGGGGGAGGGGGCTCAAATTAAGGGACAAACAAAATATTTTAAAACAGCTAAAGTGACAGTCGAATATGGGGTAAGAAGTCATTCTGAGCACTAGTGAAAACCATTTTCTCGCCAGACAAGTAGTTCGTCCGGAATCCGGCAAAAAACCGGAAAGTTGGTTAAAAGTAAAAGTTTCATTTAAAGTTGATTAAATGTCCGATCTAGGGGTAAAAGGACATGCTCAATACGATGGTGAAAAGCATTTTCTCGCCGAACAACTAGTTCGCCCCGAATCCGGCCAAAACCGGAAAATTCGTTAAAACAAAAGTTTGATTAGATGACAGATTAAGGGGTAAGAAGAGATGCTGAGTCTGTATATGCAAATGGTTTTCTACCCGGACATATAATAAGTCCGGAATCCGGTTGTACCCGTATTTTTTTTAAGTCAAAGTTTTATTTAAGGTTGATTAGATGTTCTTTATAGGGATAAGGAGATACCCTGGATTCGTTTCTGAATTTTCTTTTTTTGCTGGACTAGTAGTTCGCTCGGAATTCGGGCGAAACCGGAATCTTGGCAGAAGTAAATCAGGAAGTCTTTGTCAGCATCGTCAAAATAGATATGGCTTACAGAGGTATATCTGAACTTGGTTTTCTCTGATGATTAGCCTGGCGAAGACTGGTTCTGGCAAAGACAAGACCCAATTGTCTGAATCAAATATTATATTTTCCGGATCCCATCGACACTTTTGGTCTTGTTTACTTACGACTGGTTGATCGGATCTTAATGAAACTTTATATATAGAAAGACCTCGTGTCAGGTCCCATTTTAAATCTGAACTGGATCCGGTGACATTGGGGGGAGTTGGAGGGGGGAACCGGAAATCTCGGGAAACGCTTAGAGTGGAGAGATTGGGATGAAACTTGGTGGAAAAAACAAACACACGTCCTAGGTACATGATTGCCATAACCAGACCGGATCCGCTCACTGTGGGGGAGTTGGGGGGGGGGTTCGAATTTCTAGTGATCCCGCGAGTTCGGTACTTCCGGATGTGCTAGGACGATGAAACCTGGCAGGCTAGTCAGGTACCCGAACAGATTGACTTGACAATAGTCGTTTCCCCGATCCGACCATCCTGGGGGGGGGGGGGGGGGAATCCGGACAAATTAGGTATTTTTTTTACTTATGGAATTTGTAGGTTTTTTTTTTTATCTGGAGGGGGGAAACGCTTAGAGTTGAGAGTTTGGGATGAAACTTGGTGGAAAGAACAAGCACAAGACCTAGATACGTGACTGACATAACCGGACCGGATCCGGTCTCTGTGTGGGAGTTGGGGGGGGGGGGTCCAGATTTCTAGTGATCCGGCAAGTTCGGTACTTCCTGATGTGCTAGGACGATGAAACCTGGCAGGCTAGTCAGGTACCCGAACAGATTGACTTGAGAATAGTCGTTTCCCCGATCCGACCATCTGGGGTGGGGGGGGGACATGTATGTAGGCGAAAAATGAAAAAAATTGGGTATTTTTAACTCACGAACGGGTGGATGGTACCTTAATGAAATTTGAAATATAGAAAGACCTCATGTCTCAGACACCCCATTTTAAATCTGGACCTGATCCGGTGAACATTTGGGGGAGTTGGAGGGGGAGAACCGGAAATCTTGAGAAACGGTTAGAGTGGAGGGTTCGGGATGAAACTCGGTGTGAAGAACAAGCATAGGTCCTAGATGCGCGAATGACATAAATGGAAGGGATCCGGTCACTGTGGGGGAGTTAGTGGGGGGCGAATTTCTAGTGATCCCGCGAGTTCGGTACTTCCTGATGAGCTAGGACGACGAAACTTGGCAGGCTTGTGAGAGATCCGAACAGATTGACTTGCTAATGTAGTTTCCTGATCCGACCATCGTGGGGGAGTGGAGGGATTTGGAATCCGGAGTCTAGTGGCAAGCTCAGCTACTGAACGGGTTATCGGATTTAAATGAAACTTGTTATTTAAAAAACTTGGCTGGCATATTAGTGTCCCGACCAAATAGACTTAGGACCCTACACAATGCGCTTGGAAGGCTTCCGTTCTTAGATCTGCCCTGCCCATTTTCGGGGGGAGTTTAGGGAGGGGTAATCCGGAAATTAATGACTTCCGTAGGTTGTGAACTAATGGTCCGGTTCAAGTGAAACTTTATGGATGATAGGATCCGATGATCTAGATATGCAAAGCATGTGTCCGAACCTCATGCGGAAATGGTTTGGGAAGTTGGGGGGGGGGGGGAGTCCGAAAACTTTGTGACACGCACAAAAACCAAATGGGATGCAAGTTTGACACTACCAAGTTTATACCTTGGCTTGGCAGGCTAGATTTGTCATTTGGCGTCCGAACCGGATCCGACCAAAGTATGAGGAGAATGAAGCGGGAACCGGAAATTTGAAGATATGCTCTGATTCGAGTTAAACTTGATGGACGGCAAGAGGAGACGTTATAGATGCGAAGTTTATGTGTCCGAGTCGTATTCGGCCGCAGGGGGGGAGTTGGAGGGGGAGTCTCGGAAATGTTGTGGCTCGCATTTGTCATCCACTCAACTCAAACGAGTGGACTGATTTGAATGAAACTTTAAAAGTAGAGAGATCCTATGCCTTAGATGGCATATTTTAGGATCCGGACCGGATCCGAGCACGGTGGGGAGGGGTACCGGAATTTTCGGGAAAATGATCAGATTTACTGTCTCGTTTCTCATATACTCGTAACAAGTGCCATAAACTCCATTTTCCGGTGTAAATTCCTCACCAGAAAGTGGTTTGCCCTCTGAGACCGTCTTGGTTGAAGATGAGCATCCTGAGTTCTCACCTTGTCATAGTAGGTAGGCATATCTTAGGTTGAAAGTTATTAAATGAGTATGAGTTATCTTTATGAGCTTTCGATTAGTGATTATCAACACTGGTCTTAATCCTAGTCCTGGTCAATCACGACCGAAAAAGGTTATCTTATGGAACTGGTGAAGTAGTCAATTTGAGGAAACGCAAAACCGTGTCTGTTCCGCTGTGTTTGCAATTACGCATTTATCTGAATTTTTGTGTATGATCATGATGATGAAATTTTGTTAATGCACTAAACAGGAGAAGGGAAATAGTGCAATACAACAAAGAAAGGAAAAATTACAATGAGCTTTTGATAACGTAGTAAATGCACCTGACGAGGACCCTTGCCAAGAAGGGCCGAAATATCGCTGGTGAAGAATCGTAGCTGACGTATCCGTTGTAAACATTGTTTGAATAAATGTTTCAAAGTCAGCTTGGGGCTCAAAGAATATTTAAATGCACAGGATAAAAACAAACAAGCAAATGATAAAAATGGGACCAGGCCCATATCCAGGAATTTTTTTTTTTTTGGGGGGGGGTGTCTTGCCTGCGGGTCGGACAAAAAAGACATAGATCAGAGGGAAAAGCCTATAAAAATGGTTATTTTTTAATGTTTCGGGGGGGGGGGGGGGTCAATCCCCTAACCCCCCCCCCCCCCCTGGATACGGCCTTGAATGGGACTAATCAGGTCTAAAAAATCTTCTTCCCAGAAAGTAAGTGAAAAAGACCAAGTGCGGAAACGTTGAGGTCCTGAAAAATGGAGGATAACTTCTACGTTTAAACTTTGCAAGCTTGGATTTTAAGACTTGTCTCACCCTCTGTTGATAATCTCGTTGTAATTAGTTAGACAGAAATTAATTAATTAAGCTGACTGTAATCTTACGCAAAAATGAATGTTGCACAGTGAACTTTTACCGTAAAAATAGACCAGAAGTGAATTTGATATTTAGACGTTTAGAACTCCCATGGCGGATCCCCGTAGAAAATCGAGGGCCCTCCCCCGTTCCAATACCCCCTGATGACCAGTGTTGTCTTTTAGTTCACAACTTATGACTGTAATCTTATTTTTTTAGAGCCTTTCTGACCGAGCAAGCAGCCGACCGTCAAGACCTGCCTCAACTTCAAGTAGTGTTGCAGGGGACAGTGTCCCTCCCTCCGGACGCACAACCCCCTCACCTACGGAAACTCAGCAGCAAACGGAAGAGTTAGACTATAAAAAGGTAAGAAGACATTGTCACCTATTGTTTAATTTTATTCAGTTCACCGCTGATAAAAAGTAACATTTTCTTTTGAAGCCTGTCTGGAATCTTATCTTATGATCGATCTGAAAACCTAACATGTTTTATCATTTCTTTATCGGGAGCCACGACCTGGTTTCGTTCTTAGCATTTTCAGTTCAGTTGCCTGTATACGATTCTTTAACTTTTAGTACGTGAACCAATCGGGAGGCCGCGATACCTACGCAACATCTTCCATATTAGCTCCATCGATTCTTAAACTCGCAGAACCGAATGTTGCAGTACATTTCCCCCCCCCCCCCCCCCCTGACGACAACACACTTATATTTGCATTTGTATTTGCCTGTGCAAAACGAATAAGTCAGCTGAATTTTATTAGGCCTAGAGCTATATTTCGGCCCTTCTTGGGAGTCAGCTTGGGCTGAAGGACTATTTATTTGGCGCTTGCCGTGTTTCTGTATGTTCGATGCGTAGCAAAAACTAGCAGTAGTAGTAGCATGCGTAGCAGATACGCTCAGACGTGGAGTGTAAAAGTAAAAATGTTTATCACATTTTACATACAAACAGCTTTAGAACCAAGGCATTTCTGTTCCCCAATAACCCAACAAGTATTGAAATAACCTTGTAATCACCCCCCTTTAAAAGCTTTAAATGTAAACAAACCGCCAGTATAAATCCAAAGAAATGTTGAAGATCGTGCGGTGGGGGTGGTTCAACTCCACGATGTATCCCCAATCACTATGATACAAAAGCACAAAGGAATTTCATTGTCTTATCTCCAATCGTTGTCAAGTTAAAAATGGGCAATCTGGACCCAATTGTCCCCGAACCAAGTGGGGGTGGAGTTTGGGACCCGCAAAAAGTAAAAAGAGACCCAATGGTCACAAACCTACCAAGTTTCAACTTGATATCTGTTGATTTTTGTCACGGGTAACGAACTTTACTCCTGGGCAATCTGGGCCCAGTTGCCCATGAACGGGGTGGGGAGGTGCAACTTTAAAAGCAATTTCCCAGCCGTACGATATAAAAATGTACAAGGAATTTCATCGTCCTATGTCCAGTTCTGGTCAGGTTATGCACATTGTTCACTGGGAAATCTGGGCCCATTTGCTCCTGAACCGGGTTGGGGTGGGGGGTGTGATCCTCGAAAGGCACAACTAGACCCCAATACCCACTAGTATACCAAGTTTGAACTTGATACTTGCACTCGCTCACGAGCTATGAGCTCCACAAAATATGGTGAAAACCGAAAACCGAAAGCTGAAAGCTGCTACAGCGCTCGCAATAGTGGATTGTTCCAAGGAACACTCCACTAAAAACAAGACAAAAGGTTAAAATTGGATCCGAAAAATTGAATAATTATTGTTTATCTTGATCCACAATCGAATCTTGTAGATTTCCGGTCTTCGCCAAACCCCTTTAACATTTTACTACATTCAACCGCTTAAATATTTAAAATAGAATGTTAACGTTTTGATGTTTTTTGAAAACTTACGGTCAAACAACTAGTCAGATGAGAAAATAAGTTCAGATATGGATGCAGCATGCATGTTTACTCCAGTATATCTCATCTCTGTTCGACTGTAGAAAGGTCTTTTACTTTGACCGAATTCCTCGTTTTAGCAATATTAATTCCTGGCGAACTGCATATGCAGAGCAAAAAAGCTGGTGACATTGAGAGGCGAACCGTTCGATCCAAAATGTCCGAATTGGCACATTTTGCCAGCCTATCCGTCAAGGGAATAAAATTCAAACGTGGATTCAGCATGTCTCCTTACCCGATAACGGATCTCTAATCGACTTCAGAAACAACTTGAAGCGTCAACCGAATTTCCGGTTTCAGGCGGATTCCGGGTGGACCATTTATCCGGCAAGAAAACAAAGTTCGGATATGGATTCAGCGTGCCTCCTTACCCCTCAAACTTTCTTTAGCTTCAAAACTTATTTTTCTTTTACCCTTAATTTGATACCCCCTCCCCACTCTAAACTTCGGCATATCGGTGGACGTAATATGAATTTCCTCACCAACGCGCGAAAAGGTTTCGATTGTATCGATAAAGGGGTAGGGTACGGACTTGTATCATCACCGGATTCCTGGTGAACTATTTGTCCGGAAAGAAAACAAAGTTCGGATACGGATTCAGCGTGCCTGAATCCATCCTGAACTCCTCAAACTCTCATTAGCTTTAAAGCATATTCGCATTGTATCGATAAAGGGGTAAGGTAGGGGCTTGTATCACCACCTTTTTTTCCGAAAATTGGTCGACAAATTTTATTGGATTTTTCACCCGACAGTTGTCGAATGCATTCTGCCTTTTTGGCCCAGTAAATGACGATTGGGACTTCGTATACAACACTTTTATTTATCCTGAGCAAGCTCGAAAGCTGCAACAGCATGTCTCCTCACCCTATATGGACTATATCGTTAGGCTTTAAAACTTCATGGCGGTTTTTCGGTTTTGGACGGATTCTGGGCGTACTACTTGTCCGACGAGAAAATAATTTCCATATTCGGATTCAGCATGTTTCCTTACCCCAGTAGCGAACCTCTTATCAACTTCGGATTAAACTTTTACTTTTCACAAATTTCCGGCTTTTGCCGGATTCCGAGTGAACTACTTTTCCTTCGAGAATGTTCGGATTCAGCATGTCTCCATACCCCTAAATACACTATCTCATTAGCTTTAAGACAA
Organism: Branchinecta lynchi; assembly: GCA_023053575.1. NCBI lineage: Eukaryota > Metazoa > Arthropoda > Branchiopoda > Anostraca > Branchinectidae > Branchinecta > Branchinecta lynchi. Next base: position 7,016,720 of record JAKZAP010000013.1, on the reverse strand, counting down.
TACTTTCGTTTGCCCCTTAATCTGCCCCCCCCCCCCCTAAATATACGGCTATGGGGCCCATCTATGAACTTGACCTGTACTTTAACCCAAAGATCCTCGAACCAAGATAGAAAAAAAAATTTCAATCTCTGGTTATCGTGCTAGCAGACAGACGGACGGACGTACAACTCTACGAAGTCAAAGGTATCCCATCACTTACGTTTTGCGAAAAAGAAAACAAGACCAAAGGTTTCGATGGGATCCCAAAAACCTTTTATTTGATCCAGTCAATTCGGTCTCGTCTTCGCCTAGTCTTTGCCAGGCTAATCAAAACTAAGTTTAGAGATACCTCTATAAGCTATACACTAAAAAAAAATCTCAGTATTTGCTACTGGGATTAATCTTGTCTCTAAAAAGATAATCTTATATCTAATTTGGATTAACCTTATCTCAGTAGAGATAAGATGGATGGATGAGAGTTTTTGCAGTGCCCTTATATCTGCAGAACTTTTAAATCCAGGGCGAACTTAAAAATCACATGTTTGGTTCGGTTTGGTTCCAGGCGAAAAAAAACAAAAGTAGTCAAATATAGCTAGGACAAAATCAATGACAGAGAAACTATAATAAAAATGGACATCAGAAATGAGTGTTCGAGGTCAAAATAATCTAGATCATCCCTCTCAGGTCGCATTTCAAACATTATTGTTTCTTCCTTGCTAAGCGAGAAAATCTTAAAAACCATAAAACCAGACATTAAATTATTATAAATTATAGTACAATAAAACCATAGTACAAAATGGCCAGAGAAACTAAACACAGACATTAGAAATGAGTTGTTAGGTCAAAATAATCCAGAACAACAGGTCGGATTTCAAACATTATTGTTTCTTCCGTGCTAAGCAAAAATAAAAAAAACAACATTATAACCAGACATGAAATATTAAACCAGAAATTAAAATGGAACGAAAAACAGGTTCTTGAAGCCTCACACGCCGCATTCATTTTTTTTCCAAAATCTGAATATAAAAATGGATTTTTTTTTCTAGTCTCGATAGTGTCAGAACTATTTGTATTGCGATTTGTTACAGGCCAGGCTATTAAATCTCGTAGATTAGCTGCGTTCTTTGTCACGGGAGTTCTCACCGATGGTCTACGGTTTTTCTTATAAGCCGTTTTTGCATCCACCGGTGACTTCTCACCAGTCTTATAACCCGTTTTTGAACTAACCAGTGTCCGGTTTTATCTCACCAGTGCGGACTAACCAGAACTTGCTCGTGAGCCCGGCTTCAGCGAGGAGTTAGCCGGTTTTCATCAACTCACCGGTGAACCAAAAGAACGCGTTTTAAGGGAAGAACCGGACACTGGTGACTAAATACCAGTGACAGCCCGGAGTGCTACGAACGCAGCTATTGACTGACAAACGAGGATAGCGCACTAGTAATAACTCAATTTCGAGAAAATAACTCTCATCACCTTTTTGGGGAAAATGTCGATAGGTAGTAGGTTCTGAAGTGTTTCAATTCACGTTGTTGCTCTGGAATAAAATAAAACGAAAGCATTTGTCGACATAGCACTTCAAACCGGATGGAAACGTGTCAGGCGAATAGTAAAACTTTCCATTCCGAAGCGGTTGAGCAGCTCTCCTTCGCCCATTATATGTAAGAGCCCTTTTCCAAGAAGAGCGAAAAGCTTTCAAGTTCGCTCAATTTATTTCTTATGGTTCTAATAAACTTTCCCCGCTGTTGGAAATTAGGTTGTCCCGGAACCATGCCGTAGTCTGAAGGAAATGGTAATAGTAAAGTTTGAATGCTTGATGGGTGTTTTTGTTGAAATGAGAAAAAAAGAGCGTTTCAAGGGGTGTTTGCGCGCAACTGACACGTCTTGGTTTTCCTGCAATGTCGTTTTCGCAAGCCCCCCCCCCCCCCCCGAAAGACTGTGCGGCGTTGAAAATATGATATTTTCGAACTTGCATTTTTTTTTACCTGTTGAAGAAATTTTCACCATGGAAATAATCGCCCACATAGATACCCCTGTTGATTGGTTCTGCTTATTCATTTGTCATGCTTGTAAGATGTTCTAGTCTGTCTACGTGTCAAATCGTTCTATCCATTCTCATCTTCAGTTTATTCACTCCTGTTGACACGACGCTGATTTTTGTATTTGACATTTTGGCTCTATTCGAGGCGGTTATCTTATTGCCTTTACATTAGTCATAAATTTCGGTTAACCAAGTTTTTCCGGGTTCTCATCAAAACCAAGGGGGCGAGGCTGGAAACAGCCCGTGCGGGTATCTGATCTTTGAGAAACCCAGCAGTGTTTCATATGAGTCACGTGTGTTGGCTATAAAACGTTTGTCACGTGTCGTGTGTCAGGTGTGCATAGTATAGAAAGTGTATCTGGTGCAAACATTTGCTTTAAGATTAATGGTCCTGAACCTGGATGACAGAATCTAGTTACCAGTAAATTAATAGGGAACAACTGGGAACTCCCGTGATATGACATGCTTTTCCGTGCAACGCTCACAAGTCTAGAGCAAAACCGAAAGAAATAGGGCTCGAAGTTGTCATAACTATTAACAGGAAAGAAAAATTATTTTTCGGGTTCACTCGGGAATAGGATAGAAAAGAAATCAGGGCTTATGGGTGAGCTGTATATTTCATCCATGAAATATGAGGTTTTCGTCACCCTGTTGGAAACTTGAGTTACGAGTCTTTTAGTCAGGTTTTAGGCGAGTTCTTAAATCAGGTTTTTTGTAGGTTATTCAGTATCTGGCATGACAGATTACGGTGTGATATTTAAAGTTTAACCGAAAAGGGCTGGGATAGGACAGTCTAGTTGCCCATTACTTATTCACTTAAATTGGCTTGAAGACGCGCTGAAAATGCGTTACTTCGTTGTTCCGCTATTAACGAATAACCGATTGAAGTGTGATTTGTGGTACCTCTTTGCGCTTGTATTTTTGTTTTATGCCTTACTAGAAAGATCAATGATATTTTTTTTGTTCAGGCACCAAGCAATCTTCACCAGTCTCACCACTGCCCATGAAAAGCCGCGTTTGTGTCGAGATAAAAATTTCCCGCGTCATGGTAGAATTTACGATGGGGACGACCGTAATAAAAAAAAATCCCTTTGCAGAATCTAAATAGTTCAGTGTTTTCAACTAAATGACACAAAAATAATTTGGCTTTTCAGTCAAACCTTAACGAATACGGCGAATCAGTCTCCTATTTTTAACAAAATATCCACGGCTTGTTTGTGTTGGCCTTTTCCCAGGCCCATTACTTCTAGCAGAAACTGGGCAAAATTCAGATAACCGGTTTTACGCGTCAGTAGCATAAAACGCGAACATTCGTCTGGAGCATAATGCGCATGGAAAATACTCAATCGTGGCAAGTGCAAAGATTACTGAGGTAACGTTAGTGAGCTTAGAATGTAACATCAAATTTGGGTCTTGGGGCTTAAGAATTAATAATTGCAATTACAGAAGTAGGTTGCATTGTCATTATAGGCACGACGTTCCTTTAAGACGTTCGGACGTTTCCAGGAAGTACGTCTCACTGAAAAGCGACGATTTTCCACGCGAGAGGTGTGATTTCCCGATGAAAAATGTGTAGCGTGTGTAGTTGTATGATAGTTGTACCAGAAAGTTGCATGTAGCCTATTGATATTCAATAGTACATAATACTATCATTTAATGTGCCTCGGACTGGGCCAATCTTAAGCAGTAGTATCCAGTAGCACCCCTGTCTTGCTATAGTAGCATCCATTCTTGCTATATTTATTTATTTCAAAATATAGCCAAATGGTGCTGCTACATAACAAGTCATTTCATATACCCTAAAAAGTGGAAAAAAAAGAGAAGAAATATGCTGAAGCCTCCAACAAACAAATGTGTAGTAACATGCAGTGGTAACAGTTACTACTGTATGCTATTAAAACTTACAACTCCATGTAACTAGATATTTCTTCAGTCCAAGCAGTCAGACTGCGAATCATATTTGACGGTGCAAAAGCGATAAGTCAGCTACATTTTATTAGAGCTATATTTTGACCCTTCTACCTACTTGGCCCTTTTACTTCCGAAGAAGGGCCGAAATATAGCTCTAGTAAAATGTAGCTGACTCGTCCGTTTTGCACCGTCAAATATCCATGTAACTAATTCTTGAAAAATTTTCGTCGGGTTGGCCAACACTAAAATTTGGTTTATTTCAGCTCTACGAAGAGGAGAAACGGGAGAGCAACCGGTTGCGCGAGCAACTTTCCGAAAACAGAAACGAACTCACCGAAGCCAAAGCAAAGCTGGAGCGATCTGTCCAAGTTGTAAGTAGTTTGTTTCCTAGTCGTTCTAAGGGCATTAGTGTTCTTGCTTTTCTGTTTATTAGAATTCAGTCAATCAATCACATAAAATTATTAACCCAGACAAAAATTATGTATGGGTTACATAATTTCCGTGCGTCGGTCCGAGAGGAATACTGGCAATAAGTTTTCCCCATATCCCGCTAATTCTTCTACCCAATTTTTACGTAGTTTCATTCCATCATTTATTTCTGGTAATTTCTTGTAAGTGTATTAGTTAATTTGTTTCTTGTGTGTCTGTGTATTTTGTAAATTTGTATTCCTTTTCTAGCTTTTAGCTATTCGGATTAAACTTGATTGATTGAAAAAAAAAAAAAAAAAAATGGCACAAGACCTGCTCATATGGAGTAGTTGAAAGAAAAATAAAGAAACAGCACACACTAAACGAAACAGTAATAAACGCACTGTAATATGATTGGCTCTGGTCTAGAGAAGAAACAAATTCGGCAACGCGTTGGTCCACAGCCAGGAATGGATCAGTAACACCGTACTGATCGCGTAACTTTGCGGTTATGGGCAAATGGAGGAAAGCATACACTGTAAAAAAAAATCTTGCAGGATTTGCTACTGGGATTAATCTTGTCTCTATTGAGATAAGATTATCTCTAATTCGGATTAATCTTTTCCCAGTGAAGATAAGATTAATCCCAGTAGCAAATACTGCAGTTAACTTTAATCCTTACTCGGACAAACTTTTTAAAGTGTAGGAGGTACTTTGCATACTTATAAAACAGCCTATATGCCTTTGACCAGCGCGTGTACTAAAATGTTCAGAGTCCTCAAAGCATGTCAGTACCCTGGCAGTTTCCCTGCAACTGTAGACTCACGGAATGGGGTACGGACATCTGAGAAATTGCCCGTCGACGAGACAATGGGTGCTTTTTCCCGGTGCGTTTGCATTTCCGTAATTGGTTGACACCTTTCAATCACCGCCTCGTAGCAACTGCCAGGGAAAGAAATGTCGGTCTTTTATTTATTTGTTTATTTATTTATTTGTGACCTGCTTTTGGCGATTTGGTTTTGACCCACAATTTTACAAGGAAGACCAAGTGGGACAAAGTTATGCAAAATAAAGAAAGAAAAGACGAAAAAAATATACCATGTTTGGTCACGCTATTGCCTCGTACAACGTCGAAAGTCCCTGCGCAAACTACAACTGATTTTCTTCTCTCTCGGCAGCATTTTCGTGCTTAATCAGACATAGGCCTACACTGTAAAAAAAAAATCTTGCAGTATTTGCTGTTAGGATTAATCTTATCCCTGAAAAGATAATCTTATCTCTAATTGGGATTAATCTTATCTCAGTAGAGATAAGCAACAGCAGCAATACTGTAGTTAACTTTATTCCTTACTGGGAGAAACTTTTTACAGTGTAATCATGTCGGCTTAGGTGGCTATGGATCCGGAAAACGTGGAATTGAAGCTGACGTATAGCTGGTTAGTGTAATGTCTACAAACAGCTGAACGGATGTGGACTGGTTGAAGGTCTAGACCAGGCGTTTCAGTGGGGTATTTGGGATCCCAAAACGTGAGTGGAGGGATACTTATGACATTGCAAAAATGTCCGTCTGTCTGTAAGCACGATAACTCTCGAAGGGAATGAGATGTTTTGATGAAACTTGGTGTGAGGATTCTTTGGGTCAAGGGTAAGATCAAGTTCGTAGATGGGCTCTGTAGCTCTACATTTAGGGGTGGGGGAGGTGGTTTCAGAATAAGGGTCAAACAAAAATATTTCTTGAAAGCTATTGAGATAGTTGATTTAGGGGTAAGGAGACATGGTGAATCCGAATATGAAAGTTATTTTCTTGCCCGACAAGTAGTTCACCCAGAATCAGGTGAAAACCGGACACAAAACTTGTCGACCAATTTTCGGCTATGGCGGTCCTACCCCTTTATTCTCAAATGAGTATCTCTGCGTACGTGGTTATAGCTCTGCGCACATTTAAGCCGACAATCATTAGTTGCGTTTTTGTTCGGCTTTTGCCTTTCCCTTTTCAGCTTTGGCGTTTTATCGCTTTCAGGCCTTTTCTAACATTCTCGCGTTTTCGCAAGTTGCCGTTAGTACTAAGGACTTTCCCCTTTTCTCGGATGGAAACGCTATTTTGACAAATGCCATTTTATTTGTATTTTACTTGCACTTAAATTTTTCATCTTTAAAATCCGAGACAGTCTGGAAATACTAATTTTCACTTTGAATCAGATTCCTCTTTTCTTGGATTTTGGGATAAACTGGCTAAAGTAGCAAGGCAAAAAGCCAAAAGGAGAGCGTAACTTGGACACCTACCAAGTTTGCCTTTTTGCAAAAAGCCGAGGGAAAAGGCGAAAGTCGGCGTTTGCCTTTTTGAGAAAAACGGGAGATTGTCGGACAGTGCTTAGGACCATTTTCATTAGTGAATGTGTTTATATTTAAAAGCCGTCGAAAAGGCGAGTGAAAAGTTGAACAAAAGCGCAACTATTGGTTTATGCTGTGGACTTCAGAGAGAATTCTGTAATCCAAGGTCGAATGTCGAATGGGTTCTCTAAGGTTTTATACAGAGGCGTAAGGGACATGTCGTGAATGTGTTTATTTGAACCGGGTTTCGATAGGGAGGAATTGAAATTATTAATTAGTATGCTTGCTGATATTTTACCGCTGGGACATAGGAGGAGTTACACGGGTAGCCGGATTGGGAGAATTGGTCCTTACTAGTTTTAGTGGTAGTTATAAATAAGTTTGTCATTGTGTTTCCGTTTGTTTGTGTTGCCATGGCCCTTGGTCTTTTAAGGTAATAAATATCTTATCTTATCTTATATAATGTTCAAACGAGGAAATAATGTTGTTCTAGCGAGGATGTTGTTGAATGAGGATTCACTGGTAAAGTACAGGTCAAGTTCTTATCTTTAGAGGCAGAGGGGTTTCGAATTTACGGTAAAAACATGTATGTTTTATAAGCTAATAAAATATTCATCGAGAGCGTAAGGAGGTCCGCTGAATCTATATCTGAACTTAGTTTTCTTGCTGGACAAATGATGCATCATTGATTCGGCTGAAACTGGAAATTTGGTTGAAGCTCAAAAGTTGTTTTTGAAATCGATTAGAGATTCGGTATCGGGCAAGAAGACATGCGGAATCCATTTTTAAACTATATTTTAACAGTACAAATATTCAAGGAATCTGACGAAGGCTAAATCCCGAAGACATGACCCAATTGTTTGAATCTAATGTTAGATTTTTAGGACCCCATCGAAACCTTGGTCTTGTTTTACTTGAGAAAAGAAATGATCGAAGAGTATAATATTTCAGTATTACTTTAAAAAGTTGTTAATTAATTCAGGTCGCAAATTCAGGTGAGCGATCAAGAAGCACCCTGTTGTGATTCGTTTAACGTCAAAGAAATTAATTGATACGGTGGAAAATTGGGAAGAACCATTTCGTGTCTGTAGGGATGAATAGTGTGAAAATTGCAGTACGTTCTCTTTTTGCAAAACCCTAACACCACACATTATTCATATCAGAGAATAACGAGTCAACATTATAACATCGCCCGCTTCTGAATTTTAGCTTAACACCTTTTCTTCGTAAAAATTGGCTGATTGTTTGATAGAAATAAAATCAAAACATCAAAACAAATTATTGAACGACCACCAATTTTTTTTTATCGATTTTCTTTGTGATATCTATTTTGAGCTTGTCCATTTGCGTAGTTTGGAATCCTGCCACTAGATGATCCGGCGGTCGTTATATAACGGCTCCTGGATTGAACTAGACATTGCAAATGCTTTAATGCTGCCAGTTTAATCCTTTCGGTCGAAGATTTGTCGCTGCACTGTCAGAAGTTTCGTAACAGATAACATAAGGATGCGCAGTTTCAACAGATAACACTTGGGATCTGTTGTGATTTTAAAACGTCGTGCATAGCAAGCGTTGCCAGGAAAAGCCGAAAAACTGTCGAAATAATTATCTGCTGACTTTTCCGATATCGCACGTGTTCCATCCTTCTAGCAATAGTAGCTATTAGTTATATTTCCGTTCCAACCTCGTAAAAAGTTACTAGGCTGACTGTTCCAACCTTCTAGAAATGGTAACTAATAGTAACTATTTGCTTACCATGCTCGGGAGAGTAGTAAGCGTGGTAACTACGCATATCTGTAACGTGATTGGTAGGATTCACCCGTGGCATGATATTCTGTTGGAAAATGGAAAAATCGTTCCAACCTTGACGGCAAAAAGCCAGAATTCGTGACGACGACATGCGCAGTAACTGCGGTAAGTAGGGCGGAACACGCTCATCACGACAAACGAAAAAGTCAGCAGATGCTTTTTCGACAATTTTTCGGCTCTTCCTGGATATGCTTGCTATGCACAACGTTTTCTAAACCACAACAGCTACATCCCAAATGATCTCTGTTGAAACCGCGCACCCTTGTGTTATCGGTTAGGAAACTTTTGACAGTATAGATACCTTCTGCTTCTTATGTTGTCGTTGAGAGTCACCTATAGGTGATATATGGAGAAACAAAGAAATCTCGAGGAATGAAAAGAACCTCCTGAAGTCATGCTAGTGCAAGGCCCTTAGTGCTTCGTAAAATGATGAACACGAAATTACGAACCTTTGATAATACGCAGTTAGATGGTGCTTCCTGGTTGTATTTGTGCTTTATGGTACTTGTTGCTTCTCAGCTCAGTATTGCTTTGGTTCGCTTATTAATTAATTTTGCCAAAAATTAATTAATTTTGCTTTTAGAGTAACGCTCGCACTGCCCTGTCTGAGGTGGAGAAACGGGAACGGCGGGCTCTGGAAAGAAAGCTTTCTGAAATGGAGGAGGAGCTTAAGGTTGGTGCAGGTGTTGCATGGCTTTTATTTGCGCTTTAAGCGTACATTAGATATATGTTACGTCGGATATTATCGTACGGTGCGGTTTTTGTTCGATTGATATAATAACGACCCACAGTACTGTGGTGTTTTGGGAATGGGGGGGGGGGGGGCGATGGTCGTCGAGTTTTGAGTTGTTTACTTATTTCTTTCTGTCCCTCGAAACCAATGAGTAATGTAATAGATAAACAAAAAAGCACACCTTAGTCAATTTATCCATTGCTGAAGCATTCCATTTTATAACTGAAGAAGAAAAACATACGTAAAAGAACTTAATGAAAAGCTGGTCAACAAGATTTACGAAAACGCAATAAATGTTGTATGCTGCAGGTGTGGATTGAAGTGAATACTCTTGTCAACCTTCCAGTAAAAATATTTTGTTCAGGTTAACGAAGACAAATATTTAGACAACGTTTCTCTGCTTGAATGAAAAGATAAGCCGAATCGGTGTGTGATGTCATTTTGATGGAGCCAATGTCATCGTGACTTAGCCCTTCTGAGATATAGCTACCCGTTTACATCCAAAATATTTGGTCACTAGAGAAGAGTCATCCTCAAAAAAGCACTCAGTACTCTGGTACCCAAATTCTCTTTAGCTGCTCGGCGTAGAAGGAGTGAACCCGGAATAAAATGAAACGGAAACTTGTATTCAAATCGGTATAGGCTTTCTGTCGGCACTGGGTAGACTACAGTTAACGGAGAAACAAGTTAATTTCGTAAACCACATTGGCCTGACATATCACAAAAAAAGGAGGAAGAAAACAACGAAAATGGGGTTTGTAAAGGCCAACGAGTATACTGAGATAAAAGGCGAATATTTCGGGAGGACAACCGCCTCCCTTTTCAGCGCAGCCAGAAAAATTTGAGTAAAAATGCCAAAACAAGGATGAAGATCAATCAGATCGACAACCAATAAAACGAAACGAAAGCAGAAAACCAACAAGAAACCGAAAAATAAAAACAAAATTGGAAGAATTAAAAGCCTAAAATAAAGACAGTGAGCTACTCACCAATACCTGCGAATAACAATTACGAATGTTCTCGCTCAGTACCTAGCCTACTGGCGAATAACTGATCAGTATGTTCGTTGGCCTTTACAAACCCCATTTTCGTTGTTTTCTTCGTTTATTTTTTGGGAGAAACAAGTCTTATTTTTAACCCATTACGTATTTTGTATCTTGTCCTATTTTCTTCCTTTGTGAAATTTTTGTATCTCTTTTCTGGATTTTCTTGGAACGACCCGGCTTTGATCTTTAAATTCTGCTTAGGTCCTGATTACTTGTCCGGAAATTCTGTAGGCATGAAATGGCTCCGGTGTTTTTGCTATGCAAGGATATTTTTTAAATTGTCCTTTTGGTTATTTATTTTGAACGTCTTGGACAGTCTTCCAGTAATTACGTCTAAAAAATGCGGTGTGTTCCAACCTTCCCAATAGTTAAAGTACAGGAGAGTCATGTTACTTGGAATGTTGAAACTTTGAACGCGCGCCGAAGAATATGAGGAAATTCCGTTCTTGCAAATATTTATGCTTAGCCGTGACGTAAACAATAGTTGGAAGTAAGATGAAGCCAAATGAAGCACATGACGTTCTAACACTAGTTCCTGACCGAAGATTGAAAACAAAATTTATACTTCTTTTCTTTATAAACTCCGATTTTCAAAATGGTGAGACACAGATAAACTGATTACCTACTTGAATTAGAGCCGGATACGCTAACAAAATAAAAAAATCTTATAGCTGTTCTTTTGCTCAGTCCCTTTTGCACTATCTAGCTGAAAAATTACGGCTTTCGAAGTATCCTAACAGAAAAAAATAGAATGTTCAGAAATAAACAGCTTGCGAAATCAAAGAACCTATTTTCTTTCTTTGTGTAAAAAAAAAAAAAAAACCTGAAAGACTTGGCTCGTAGTGGATGGATATTAAGTTCTTAATTTATCATTCCCATTTGACTGTTTTATTGGCGAAAAGTAAAACAAAGGTAGCCAAAATACAGAGAATGTGTTCAAGAAAGCATACTGTATATATATATCCACAAATGCGAAAGCTCCTGGCACCTGAAAAGAAAATCATGTATCATGGCCGTTCAAACCTGTACAAAGGATGTGAAAAGGAAAGAAACAACGATTGTAGAGTTTTAATAACTGTTGGTAGAAGATGGAGCACGCCTATAACCGCAAAAAAAATAAGGAAGAATCAGCCAAGGCTTAGAAGCACAGAAAGCCTACCTTTGATGTTGGTCCTACTCCTCCTGAATCAAGAAAATATTGTTGAATCGAAATGCGAGCTATTAGATAGTCAGGAAGTACATAACTTTTATTGGTTCTTTAGCAACTGCAAAAACTGAAAGCTGAGAATGAAAAGCTCAAAGCTGAAAACCGAGCGCTTACTCGGGTCGTCACCAAGCTGACGGCTAACACTGCCAATGGCGGACACACGACGTCATAGGTACAGAACGATGCATGGCCTGAGAACGGCACCCCTTGACTAACCCCGCCCGCGTCTGAAGTTTTCTCGTGTCTGCTATGTCCTTTTCCTGGTTTGATTTTAAAGTTGAGAAACCCGTTTGTTTAGTCTACTCCCTGCGTGATTGTTCCTGTGATAGACAGACCAGGGGTATTAGATAAGATATTATTTGCGCTAAGAGGCAACGGCCATGGCAAATACACATAGAAACAAAAACACAAAAAAAAATCACCAACAGACACAAAAAATATTAACTCCTAAAGGCACCTATCCCTATGAGATAGGGCTACCCTGAGGAGCCGCACCAGCTGTTTTATATTTTCCAAAACAGTTATTCCCCATTTGTACCACACATCCATGCTACCACACACTGAACCTGAATAAGGACCGGACCGACAGGGGTATTATCGGATATTTTTTTTTTTATCTGGATCGAAAAAAAAGTATAGCGAACGAACTCGGTGATAGGACTTTGTGGGTCGGTTTCACTTCCCGAACAGGAAACCCAGTAGAATCCCCTGAAGTATTTGCACAATTCTTGTATATACCATTTCAGCTCCAACACCTGGAAAAACCTGAAATGTATTGTTAGACGGGTAATTCCTCTCGGATGTTCAGTACAAAAACTTGCTTTCGCTTATACGATTCCAGAGTGTAAACTTGAACTGTTCAAGCAGTCGTTCACGTCTAAAGTCTAACTTCTTTTCCGATTTTGGAATGAAATGTAATCCACCTAAAAAGAGCCTGAGTTCCCAGGCGCTCACCTTGACCAGCCCAAGTCATTAGGTGTGGCGTCATATAAGAGAAAAAGGAAATATCACAATACTCGCCAGCTCTTTTTTTTATGCCCGCCTATCTTCTTTTTCATTTTCCCTCGCATTGGAGTGAATCTACGTCTCCACCTCAATCATTTGTCAAAACAACAGAACTTCTTACTTAAAGTTTAACCCAAAAGGGCTTATATAGGGCAATCCAGTTACCCATCACTTGCTCACTTAAATATGCTTGAAAACCCGATTAAATGTGTTACGTCGTTTCTACGCTATTCACGAATGATCGATTTTTGAACAGTGGAGTTTCCCTGTCAGATTTATTCTCTTTGCTCCACCTGTGATGTATGCTTGACAAAAAAAGACTTACGAGAAATCTGTGTTCAGGCACCAAGCAGTCTTGACCAAGTTTGCCACTGGGCACTGAAAAGCCTCGTTTGTGTTGAGATTCAAATCTTCCGCGTCATAGTAGAATTTGTGTTGTGATCACGGCCGTAGATATTCTGAATGTCACTAGTAGAGCAGATAGTGGTACACCAGAAAATCCCTTAGCAGAATCCATAGAAATCAGGAGATGCCAGAGATGAGAAGTTGCCAAAAAATGCTCGGATTTGAGTGAAACTTGATAGGTAGTAAGAGAAAATGCTTCATGTTATCCATATAGGAGTCCTAACCGGAATCGACCGCGGTGAGGGAGTTTTAGGAGGGTACCGGAAATCGTGTAAGTAATTAATTTATTTGTAACCCGCCATTATGAACAAGACCAAAGGTTTCGATGGGCTCCCAAAAGTTCAAATTTGATCCAGACAATTGGGTCTTGTCTTCGCCAGATCCAGTCTTCGCCAGACTCCTTGAACACTTTTACTTTTAAAATTTATAAAAAGATTAAGGCAAAATAGCCAATCATATGAGAAAACCAAGTTCAGATATGGATTCAGAATGTGTGTTTACCCCTTTAAGTCATATCTATTTTGACGAAGCAGATCGAAACTTCCTGCCTTACTTCTGCCAATTTTCCGGTTTCGGCGGAATTTTGGAACTACTTGTCTGGCGAAAACATAAAGCTCAAAAACGAATTCAGCATGTCTTCTTACCCGTGCATCCAACCTCTAATCAACTTCCAATTAAACTTTTACTTTTAAAAAAATTTCAGGTTTCAGCCAGATTCCGAGCGATCTATACGTTCGGTGAGAAAATGGTTGTCACATGCGAGTTCAGCATGTCTACTTACCTGCAAATCCAACATCTTATCAAATTTAAATAAAACTTTTACTTTAATCAAATTCTCCGGTTTTGGCCGGATTCCGGCCGAACTAATTGTCCGGCGAGAAAATAATGTTCATATTCGGACTCAGCACGTTTCCTTGCCCCTAAAACGAACCTCCAATCAAGTTCATATTACTTTTCACAAATATTCCGGTTTTCGCCGGATTCCGGGTGAAGTATTTGTCCGGCGAGAAAATTAATTTCATATTCGGACTCACCATGTCTCCTTACCTCTAATTCGACTATTTCATTAGCTTTTTAAAAATATTTTTTGTTCCCCTTAATTTTAAACCCCTCCCCCACCCCTAAATATAGAGCTACATAGCCCATCTCGAACTTGACCTGTACTTTGACCTAAAGAGTCCTCATGCCAAGCTTGATCAAAATATCTCAACCCCTTTGAGAGTTATCGTGCCAACAAATGGACGGACGGACAGACGGACAACATTACGATGTCATAGGTATCCCTCCACTTACGTTTCGGGATCCCAAAAAGCGGAGTAAATAAAGAAAATAAACAAAACACTTAAACACACAGAAAAAGACACGGCATGTTTGAGGACCAAACAAGTGGATCTATTGGGTTGAAACTTGGAATGTAGAAAATTCATTTGCCCTAGATGATCCGAAGCGATGCCGGAAATCCTCAGACTTGAGTGAAACCAGATATCCTATTTCTAGTTCCGAACCGCATTTTTGGATGTCGGGGTATTTTGTGACGTTCTCATCTACTTTCTTGTACCGCCTACTCATATCAAGTGCCATATGACCTCGTAGCTCCTGTTGTAAATGTTACTATGCTTTTGACAGCGCAATGACCCTCCCAGAAATGAGCTTATCACTAAGAATGTGTAAGCAATACTGTGGAATGAATTCTTGCATGTTCCCTGATACGAAAAAGCCCTGTATCTCAATCAATGTTCGCTCTTCGGAAATGAACGAGAATGCACTGTGGAATGATTGCATCTTCTTTGTTTTAGTGTCGAGAGTAAAGTGGATCCTCCACTGGTAATCGTAAGGTCGTCGTAACCGTGCTCGTCCAGACCCACCTTCTGTTATTGGCTGAAAATCGCCCAAAATGGCGGCTACGAGGCTTCCGACAGCTTACGATTGAGAGTAGAAAGGACACTTGGGTGGAAAAGAGGTTGTCTTTCTGTGGCAAAAAGGTGTTACAAAAGCTTCAGCTATCCCATCCATTCTCGGCTGAAGTCTTTGAAGATAACAGTCTTGCCGCCCGCTATCCACGCGATAAGATTAAAAAGATGTAGCAAAAGGAGTTTGTAAAGACAATGACGCGACTGTTCAACCTAAACGAGTATTAATCAGCAAATCTTAAGTGCAAGCTAGTCTAGTCATGAGCTTTACTGTCTCACTGTGAATTTGATAAATTTCTGCGGGGTGGTTTCAGTCAAGAGGAAGGGAAGAACGCTGTTCCCTGTTTCGGGGAGCTTACCTACACAGTTAAAACAAAATCTTGCAGGATTTGCTACTCGGATTAATCTTGTCTCTGAAAAGATAATCTTATCTCTAATTAGGATTAAGATTATCTCAGTAGAGATGAGATTAATCCCAGTAGCAAATACTGCATTTAACTTTAATCCTTACTCGGAGGAACTTTTTACAGTGTAGATTACGTTAGGAAATGTTTTACTATTTTCAAAGGCTGGTTTCTAGTTTACAGCGGGCAAGCACTGGTTATTCCTCCCTCCTCGCATCAAGCATGGCCCTTGGGCTTTCAAGGCAAATAAATATCATAACATATTATATCATGCAATAGCCGGTAATTATCCGTTTCCATTTCAGGTTCTTGAACAACTCAAGGCGGACAACCAACGACTAAGGGATGAAAACGGAGCCCTGATTCGTGTCATTAGTAAACTCTCTAAATGAAAGTCTCTCAGTAGGCTACTGGAAGGTACTATCCGGAGCACAGAATTATCTGAAAGACATTGAAAGTGCAAATGAGTGACTTTTTAGATTTATGCCAGTCCTGATGAAGACCAGTGTTGTCCGATGTATTGTTATATGTGCCAAGCAACTAGCAGCAGAAATGGCTAAAGCCATGTCCGGGAATGCGACACTGACGACATATGGTACTAGCAGCCTAAGGAATGCGTGATGGAGGCTTCCACAGACTTTTTATTTTTTAAACCTGTGTCAGTCTTGACGACGGCTAGTGCTTTCCAATACACCATCCTTTGCCAAGTAACTGATAGCAGAAGCGACAAAGGCTATTTGCTAAACCATTTATTCGAGGAACAAATACAGCTGTATTTTTAGGTGTTTTTTGTTTTTTTTTTTCATTCAGAAAAACATGGTGGTCATGCTGTACAGTTAGTAGTACTTACGAAAGTAGCTTTACTAAAGTCGAATGAACCATAGACCTCTTGAAACGTATGCCAGTCTTGACGACGGCTAGTGCCGTCCGGTGTTGTGACTAACAGAAAAAATGGCAGAATAAAACATGCTAATGCAGCATCTAGACAATATTTGCATGCAGGAAATAAAAAGGCAGTAGTTGTGACAAAGTTTTCGAAAGAACAGGCTAAAGAAGTTTCCATTAGCGTGTCTTTCAAACCTAGATCGGGTAGGAGCGGGAGGTGTATGCCCAAGGGGTTAGTGCGATGTTGGACATGGAAAGTTTCAACCGAACTGGCAAGTGGATACGGGGTAGTTTTATTCCAAACCTTCAACACGTTCTTGGTCTAACGTGTCTCTCTTTTGTCGGTTCTACATTCCTTTCCACACACTTTACTCGTTTCTGCTGTGAGCCTTGAGTGTTGCGTTTTCTACGGTAAGGTTTAAGATTGACCGTGTCTGCTAGTACTGGCACTATTTTCTCTTTAATGATAGCAGAGGCTGGGGGGGGGGGGGGGTACTGCGAGCGGTTACAGTAAGCGATTGTCGCCGGATCAATGATTGGAATTAATCATTTCTTAAGGGAATATGTTGCATCGGTAAAGTTAGTCACAGCACGACTAGAAAATCGGAACTAGAGTGTCGTTTCGATCGTTCTTGCGGTTCCAGCACCGTGTAGGTCTCCAGGCGCAGTGTTGTTCTTTCTTCACTGAGATTTGCTGTATACATTGAACTATAACTAGTTTTCATATTCACATCCGAAATGCCCTTAAGCCAACACGTCCACCAGTGGGGTTGAACTCGCTTGCCTACCCAGTCTTCAAAGCGATGCCCTGGGCGTAGGACACGTAGAGATACCACTGAAAAGAGAACTAAGAGCGTGTTCCGCCCTTCTAACAATAGTAACCATTAGTTACTCTTTCCGTTCCATCCTCACGAAAAGTTACTACGCTGACCGTTCCAACCTTCCTGAAATAGTAACTATTTGCTTACCATGCTCTGGAGCGTAGTAAGCATGGTAACTACGTATATCTGTATCATGATTGGCTGCATTACCCGTGGATAGATTTTTTGACGAAAATAGAAAAATGCGTTCCAGCCTTGACGCCAAGAAGCCAAAGTTCGTGACGCATGCGTAGTTAACTACGGTAAGTAGGATGGAACACGCTCTAAGTTGTATCGAACACAACCTTCGTCACGAGCATCTGGAAATGTTGCTTTGGTTCATACTGCAGATTTATGACATAGTAGACGATGAGAGAGTGCTGAATAATTTAGTTTGTTTTTAGCTGCGTTTTGTTCAGTTTTCGGGCGATTTGTTGATTGTCATATAACCTTGTTAGTTTTTTTTCTCATCAGTCCTTTGTAATTGTAACATAATGTCTATTATAACTAAACAGTTTATAGCTACCAGATATAATAAAGAATTTTCAGAGAGAGGAGGCATATGCGGTTCTTTTATAAACAAGACCAAAGGTTTCGATGGGATCCCAAAAATTCAATATCTGATCCAGACAACAGGGTCTTGTCTTAGCCAGATCCAGTCTTCGCCAGACTCCTTGAACATTTTTACAATTAAAATTCAGAAATAGATTAAGGCAAAATAGCTAATCACCTGAGAAAACCAAGTTCAGATTTGGATTCAGCATGTTTGTTTACCCCTATCATATCTGTTTTGACGAAAACTTCCTGCCACTTCTGCTAATTTCCCGGTTCCGGCCGAACTCCAGAACTACTTGTCCGGCGAAAAAAGAAAGCTCAAACACGAAATCAGGGTATCTTCTTTCCCCAGTAATGAACATCTAATCAACTTCAAATAGAAATTTATCTTATAACAAATTTTCCGATTCCAGCCGGATTCCGGTCGAACTATATGTCCGGGTATAATATGATTGTCATACAGGGACTCGGCATCTCTTCTTACCCCTAATCGCTTATCTAATCAACTAGAAATAAAACTTTGACTTCAAACAGTTTTCCGGTTTTTGCCGGATTCCGGACGAACTATACATGTCCGGGTAGAAACTTGTTTTCACATAAGTGTTCAGCATGTCTTCTTGCCCTAAATCGAACATCTAATCAACTCCAAATAAAACTTTTACTTTCAACAAACTTTCCGGTTTGGGCCGGATTCCGGGCGAAATACTTGTCCGTCGAGAAAATAGTTTTCACCATCGTCTTCAGCATGTCTTCCTACCCCTAAATCAAACATCTAATCAATTTCAAATAAAACTTTTACTTTCAACAAACTTTCCGGTTTGGGCCGGATTCCGGGCGAAATACTTGTCCGTCGAGAAAATAATTTTCACCATCGTCTTCAGCATGTTTTCCTACCCCTAAATCGAACATCTAATCAACTGCAAATAAAACTTTTACTTTCAACAAACTTTCCGGTTTTGGCCGGATTCCGGGCGAACTACTTGTCCGATGACAAAATGGTTTTCACCATCGTGTTCAGCATGTCTTCTTACCCCATAATCGACTATCACATTAGCTGTTTCAAAACATTTTGTTTGTCCCTTAATTTGAATCCCCTCCCCCACCCCTAAATGTAGAGCTACAAAGCCCATCTACGAACTTGACTGGTCCGACGACCCAACGAACCCTTACACCAAGTTTCATCAAAATATCTCATTCCCTTCGAGAGTTATCGTGCTTACAGACGGACGAACGGACGGACAGACGGACAACTTTTGCGATGTCATAGGTATCCCTCCACTTACGTTTTGGGATCCCAAAAATGTCTCGAAAAGGAACAAGACCAAAGGTGTCGATGGGATCCCAAAAATCTAATATTTGATTCAGACAAACGAGTCTTCTCTTCGCCAGATCCAGTCTTGGACAGGCTAATCATCAGAGAAAACCAAGTTCAGATATACCTCTATAAGCCATATCTATTTTGACAATACTGACCGAGACTTCCTGCCGATTTCCGAGCGAGCTACTAGTCCAGCAAAAAAAAAAATACAGAAACAAAACCAGCGTATCTCCTTATCCCTATAAAGAACATCTAATTAACTTTGAATAAAAGCTTGACTTAAAAAAATATCCGGTTACAACCGGATTCCGGAATAATTATATGTCCGGGTAAAAAACCATTGTCATAAACCGACTCAGCCTCTCTTCTTACCCCTTAATCTGTCATCTAATCGAACTTCTGCTTGTAACAAATTTTCCGGTTTTGGCCGTATTCCGGGCGAACTAGTTGTCCAGCGAGAAAATGATTGTCGCCATCCTGCTCTGCATGTCTTTTTACCCATAAATCAAACATTTGATCAACTTCAGATTAAACTTTTAACTTTAACCAACTTTCCGGTTTTCGCCGGATTCCGGACGAACTACATGTCCGGGTAGAAAATTGTTTTCACATAAGTGTTCAACATGTCTTCTTGCCCTAAATCGAACATCTAATCAACTCGAAATAAAACTTCTAATTTTAACAAACTTTCCGGTTTCGGCCGGATTCCGGGCGAACTACTTGTCCGTCGAGAAAATGGTTTTCACCATCATCTTGAGCATGTCTTCCTACCCCTAAATCGAACATCTAATCAACTTCAAATAAAACTTTTACTTTTAACAAACTTTCCGGTTTTGGCCGGATTCTGGGTGAACTACTTGTCCGATGACTTCACCATCGTGTTCAGCATGTCTTTTTACCCCATAATCGACTATCAAATTAGCTGTTTCAAAATATTTTGTTTGCCCCTTAATTTGAACACCCTCCCCTACCCCTAAATGTAGGGCTACAAAGCCCAACTACTCGTCCGATGACAAAATAGTTTTCACCGTCGTGCTCAGCATGTCTTCTTACCCCATAATCGACTATCACATTAGCTGTTTCAAAATATTTTGTTTGCCCCTTAATTTGAACCCCCACCCCTAAATGTAGGGCTACAAAGCCCATCTACGAACTTGACTGGTCCAACGACCCAACGAGTCCTCACACCAAGTTTCATCAAAATATCTCATTCCCTTCGAGAGTTATCGTGCTTACAGACGGACGGACAGACGGACAACTTTTGCGATGTCACAGAGTCCACTTACGTTTTGGGATCCCAAAAAGCAGTCCTCTTCAGGATGAAGCTAGCAAGAACGAACCTGCAATACGTCCCTCATGAAATGCCTCTCAGATTAGTTCTTTTTTGGCCGCTAGGTGCGCTATCGTAAAGAAAACAATGACACGTTACTTCTTTGTGTATGTTTATCCATGTTTGTTTTGATATTTTCAATCCCTCTTAGGCCTAACCATGCTTAAAACTGTTTAAAATGCCTCTTCCCCTCTTTTTGCTTTACCCGACTCTGTTCTATCAAGCGTCATCAAGTTTGTCATTGCTGGCTTCCGACTTCAGTGCTGAGTGCTGGCTGTCTTTTCCACGGGGCTAATATGCGACTCGATATGAAGCGAAAGCCTTATCGCTCATTCACCCGTCAGATAACTTATCCCCAGTTCTCACGTGTGATTGTTATTGGTCCTCTAGCGCGTCTGGCGACAATTCGTCATCGGATTTCATGAAGGACGTATCAGAGAACCCTTGCCAAGGAGGGCCGAAATATCGCTCAGTGAAATCGAAGCTGGTTCTTCTGTTATTTTAGTCATTTTTGGGATTCCAAAACATTAGTGACAGGATACCTGTGATTCTGTGAAATGTGTCTATCCGTCTGTATGCACGTTAACTCTCAAAGGGATATTAGCCGCTTTCGTTTTCATCGTTCGTCGCTGTCGGTACGAAGAAGGTCGTTTAAATATTATCATATTAGTGTTTTCTTTGGCACTTTCTGTAAACGTCGTTGCACGAACGACGTTGATACGAAAACGTTAATAGTCGAACTAACTTATTTGCAACAGCAGCTATAATTAAGTACTAAATTGGATTTTAGCATAAAAGGACCATTGTTTTTAGACTTGGTTACAACTTTAATTTGTTTTGTCGAGAATTTTGAAAATTCGAGCCTTTAATTACTGAACAGATTTGTTGAAACCGACTTTCCGGCTCAATTCATCGTTTAAAGAACGACGAATGAAACGGCAGTTCAACCGAACAAAGTAAACTCCTTATTGTGGGCAGTTCAACGTCGTTCACGAACGGCGTTGTAAAGAATACGCTTGTAGTGGAACGGCGAACCGAACGACGAAAACGAACGCAGCTATTGTGTTCAAACTTGGTATGAGGATTCTATGGTTCAAGATACATATCAAGGTCATGGGTGGGTTCCTTAGCAGTTAGCCCTATATTTATGGGCGGGAAGGGGTTTTCCAATTAAGGTATCAGAAAAATATTTGTGTAATACAACACTGAACACATATATGAAACTTATTTGCTTGCCGGACAAATATTTCTGGAGGCCGTGAAAGGGGGCAGTCAAAACCGGTGAAAGTAAGCAAACTAACTTGGAAATAGTCAGTAGTCACTTCCCCGATCCGACCACCGTGGGGGAGTGAAGGTAGTGGGGATCTAGAATATTGACGTATGCATAACTTTTGAACAGGGAATTAAATCTTGATGAAACTTGATATTTGGAAAGACCTCGTGTCTCAGATGTCACACTTCAAGTCCGGAACGGATCCGGTGACTTTGGGGGGAACCGGAAATCGCCTTAGATACATAGCTAATAAGGCCGGACCGGATCTGGGCACTGTGGGGGGAGTTGGAGGCAGGGTTCCGAAATTCAGGTGATCCCGAGTAAAGATGCTTCCACATGTGCTAGGGCGATGAAAGTTGGCAGACATATCAGGGATTGGTCTTTTAACTTAAGAACAGCCCTTTCTCCGATTTGACCGTCGGGGGGGGGTGTAGGGAGGAGGAATCAGTATCTCGGGGTATGTCCAGGATGACCGGATCGTAATGAAACTTTTTTGCCTCAAGGATTTTGCTTGTAAATGAATGTCTAGCACCCCTGAAGTGCGTATCTTAACCGAGAAGTAAAGAAAATACTTTTTTTTATCGAACCATATATATTCATGATCCTAAAGGCAGGGGCATCGCTATGAGCTAAACTGGACGCTCGCAGAGCGCTCGAACACAAAAGTTCGGCTAAATGGGCGCTGACCCAGGAAAGCTGAATTGGGGGCCGGCAATGCGCCCAAAAAAGTCAGTAAGGCTAGTTCAGGGTTACCAAGAAACTGAGTTGACATCCAGCCCGGGCCTAGTTCTCGAGCGTTTGAGACTTCAGGAATAGGTTTCTCAGCTGCATGTTTCGAGCTTGGCAGATTCACAATTTTAACACGATCTGTTAGGTACCAATATCTCTTAATTCATTTAAAAATCAGGCCGATTTTGCTTGTGGTGTATAACTGTAAGATTTGTTAGTTTCTAGTTAGTTAGTGCGAAGTTTAAAAATTAATCGGCTTCGTGAGGAATGGGCGACGGTGTAATGACGGGCCTGAATGTTGCAACATGTCATTTGATTTTTATTTCGTTTTTTTAACTGGATCCTCAGAAAGTCTGCTCCGTTTCACGTTTTTCTCCGTTCACATTACCAACTTCCAGCTAAAAGTCTCACATTTTCACGATTCGTCATCAAGACTGGCCAATCCATGCTAAGTGGCCCTTAATTTCATTTTGGATCCGAAAAGACGTATTCTGATCATACAGGATTTCACAAAATAATTTTGCCGGCGGCGCCTTTTGTAGTAGGCTCTATTTACTGGAAGCTCGCGTCATTTCATTCGTGTTTTAGGCTTGGAATTTTGGGGCTTTGGTCACCTGAAAATCTAGACTTTATTGGCGAAAGTAATGTTTTGCCCGAAAAAAGTTATTGCCTACTTACAAAATTTCGCCTCCAGCGCTCATTTTCATTCTTTCTGATATATAGTCATTAGGAACTGCTGTGGCCACTGCGTTAGCGAATTCCTGCTACTACAAATGACGTTCACCTTAAGTTTCTTTAATTTTGCAAAGTTTCCAGCATGTCATGCTGTGTTTCTTGGCTATTGTTTCCAGCTGGTATGACTCTTGAGCCTTGCTGGAAATTTGTCGTGAGGTAGTCTCCTCCCACGCCTAAGCCCTTCAAACCGCCCTTAGGTTCTTAGATACGACTAGGCTTCTTCAGACTTCAATGCTGCAAGGTATCGCATGTTTTATTACTACATGAGCGACGAAAAGCTGAAATGCTCCCCCCCCCCCCCCCGCCTCGAGTTAAAGCCCTTAAAGTGCTCTATTTTGTTTAAGGGCGCGTCATTTGACTAAGGTTTTAAGCCAGTTCTGAAATAAGACTTCGAAATATTGAAAGCTAGAATTTGGATTGAAATTAAATTTGACAGGAAAAAGCAAATAAAAAATCTCGCCTGAGGCGCTCACTTTATGTGACTATGGGTAGTATAGTCACTAGACTACAGTTGCTGCCGGAACGTCGATCCGTCGGATTCCTGGAACTTCTTAGAGTCTCGATATGTAACCCACGGTCAGTGATAGAATTTTTAAGAGAAACAGCTAAATTTTAGCCTACACGAAAAAAATAAATGTATTTCTAAAATTTTCGCCTGTGGCGCTCGATTTAGTTTTCTATTGGCTATAACAGATAGAAAGTGTTACTGCAATCATGCCCGGGAATAACTTTGTCCCTTACTTTTTAACTTATCCAAGAGGTCTTCGCCAAATCGTCGCCTAATAGTTGGCTTATTTCCTTCCTTTCTGCCCTTGATTGTTATTTTTCCTGCTTAATCCTTTCCGTTACATAATTTAAAGCTCGATCGACTGCTCAGTTTCTAGGATTCGGTAAATTTTTTTTAAAGATTCGGTAAAACTCTGGCTCTGCACCCCCCACCGAACATGTAGTTGCGTCGCCCCTGGTCATGTCGTATAATGTGCTAATTTTGGGGCTGAACCTAACCTGACCTCGGTCGGGGAAAAAAGTATCTGATAAGTATTTTCAGCGAAGAAATGGGTAAAAAGAAAATGTCTTGTGGTGTATGCTACTGTTGGTCGAAAACGATCCGCGTTGCGCGAAGCGCAACGCGCTGGAAATTTTTTTGGACGTGGTAAGTTCTTGTCAGCTCGTACATTGGGGCGTTTTCTGGTACCTTTTCTTTCGAAGCGTTGGCAACACTGGTAGGGTGAAATCTCTCTGTAGAGATATTGCAGCATACCCAACGAAAACGGACGGCATCCTAACGAAAAAATTTAACATTAGGAAGTATAGGACTTTCGACTTTGAGACTAAATTACCTGCTTTTCGTAGCCACTTTGAGCCAGCAAGTTGCAGGATCGTTAATCTGGCTCCTTCTTGTTCGAATAATATAACTTTCGTAAATGAATGTTCTTTTTAATGAAAGTTTCAAGGCGTCAAAGTTTGTAAACAAAGATGGGATCTCGTCCTATTGGTTAATTATGACACATTTTTTCAATCAGCGTCATCGCTGACCAATAGGATTCAAGACTCCTTTTTTGTATTTCAAACTTTGAAGCCTTCAAGCTCTTACTTCCTTCGAAACTCTTTTGTAAAATAGAACTATACGATTAAGGAATAGCCCAATTAACAAGTCCCTGGCGCAGAATGATGGTCAAACACCGATGATCTAATTTCAGAGTTGAAAGTCCTATATTTATTCAAACAATGTTTACACGGATACGTCAGCTCTGATTTTTCATCAGCGATATTTCGGCCCTTCTTGGCAAGGGTCCTCGTCAGCCTGACGAGGACCCTTGCCAAGAAGGGCCGAAATATCGCTGATGAAAAATCAGAGCTGACGTATCCGTGTAAACATTGTTTGAATAAATGTTTCAAAGTCAGCTTGGGCTCAAAGAATATTTGAAAGTCCTATAACTTCCAATGTTAACTTTTTTGTTACGTTCCCGTGATGATGGTGTAGCGATATCCGTTTTCATCGGGTAGGGTGCAATCGGTCTATTTACAAGCAAAATCTTGCAAAAATCAGAATCGCGCATGTGATTCGAGGCACTGTCTAGGGAACCGGGAGCCGTACTTTATGTCCCATGGGCTGCGGAACCGGTAGTTCTCACGGAAACCAAACCATATGAGCTGCGATTCCGGGATCTGACGACATTGACTAACGGAAACTTGAATGTGCTGGCTCGCGTTCCGGTAGTAAGTGGAAATAGTTCACGCCAACTTCATCGCACCAGCTTCTCGTCCGGTAGTTTCACGGAATTGTGAACTCAGAAGCTAGGAAGCCGGTAGTTCATACCGGAAACTATACAATTAGAGCTTGTGTTCCGGTAGTGTCTACGTGGAATATAGAACTCACGGAATAGTTTGGATGAGAGCTACGATACCGGGATTTTTCACTGACTTAGAGAAAATAACATGGAGCAAATTTTTACTACCGGAACCCATATATTGAGAGCTAAGGTACCGGTAGCAATAACTATTTGATTGAAAATGACCAGCTCACGGACACAGATGGCTATGGGCTGGGGTTCCGGTAGTGCCAAAAATTAAAATTACAACTCACAGAGGCCTGTCAGTATGAACTTTTGAGTCCGGTACAGCTCATGGAATCCAACTTCCATGAGTTTTTAATTTTGGCACTACCGGAACCCTAGCCCGCTGGAGTTGGGTTCCGTGAGTTAAAAATATTCACTTCCGGTTTCCTAGTCTGCACTGACATGGGTCCGTGAGTTCAATTTTTTTTTTGCACTACAGGAGCCCTAGCCCATAGCCATCTGTGTCCGTGAGCTGGTCATTTTCATCAAATAGTTATTGCTACCGGTACCTTAGCTCGCAATATATGGGTTCCGGTAGTAAAAATTTGTCCCATGTTATTTTCTTTAAGTGAGTGAAAATCCCGGTATCCTAGCTCTCATCCAAACTAATCCGTGAGTTCTATATTCTACGTAGACACTACCGGAACACAAGCTCCAATTGTACAGTTTCCGGTATGAACTACCGGCTCCCTAGCTTCTAAGTACACAATTCCGTCAGACTACTGGACGAGAAGCTGGTGCGATGAAGTTTCCGTGAGCTATTTCCACTTACTACCGGAACGCGAGCCAGCACATACAAGTTTCCGTTAGTCAATGACGTCAGATCCCGGAATCGCAGCTCATCTGGTTTGGTTTCCATGAGAACTACCGGTTCCGCAGCCCATGGGACATAAAGTACGGCTTCCGGTTCCCTAGACAGTGCCGTGATTCGAAGTCCGGCAACGCTGATCGCTGACAAGAAATAGCAATCAAATAACAACATTCACAAGCTTGAAAAATTTGGTGGCGTTTAGGGCGACTGCCGAACGCACTCACACCCGACAAGACAAGACTTCTTGTCTCTGCTGTACTTTTCATATAAGGATTCCTGCATTAAGGAACCTACAACCTGGTGTCTTCCATACTGTAGTTGGATTGGCTTTATAGATTGGTGAGATTTTCAGTTAGCCTAGCTTGCAGGGCAGTGGCATCACAAGTGGGGGGGGGGGGGATGACCCCTAATGTTGTTGGCCATTTGGTAACAAATAGTGGAGTTTGCGTGAAGTTCCCCAGTCTTTCATCAAAACAGTTAACTTAGTTTTGTTTTAGTTAAAACAGTCGTTTTTTCTGAAATTAGTTGATTTTCGTCAAAATAGGCTAATTTTCTTACTGAAAATCAGTCGACTTTTTTTCAAAACCCTAATTTTTTCTTGAAAACAGTTGTTTTTATGTGCAAAACAGTACACACTGACATAGGAGCTGCATAGGAGTGTAGGTAAAAATTACCAGCCAGTCGGTAAATGCCTTGCCCCCTCCCAAACATTTTGGCTAGTAATGCCTCTGGGCAGGGGTGGGTTGAAGCAGGTTTTTGGGCATGCGGGGTGATGACAGATGGCCATCTCAAGCTCAGAAAATATCATATGACCAGCTAATTGGCAATTATGCCGATCAAAAACAATAGCTGCATTTTTTGCAGTCATCCAGTTAACCGACCTACAAGATTTCCCACTATAAGTCATTTTCTTCCTTCGGTCAACCGACCTAAGTTCTTATAAGCTGTTTTATTGGTTAACCGACCTGTGGACTGAGGCAGGAGCTCTGTCCAACCGACCTATGCTCTTGGCATGGCCCAAAATTCAAATTCTCATTGGAGAGATAGGCGCTGGCGACAGAAGCTCTTTTTTAGAGCTCAGTAGAACCAATCAGCGGTAGGTTAGGTTAACCAACCTATCGAGAAAATGCAAAAAATGCAGCTAATAAAAGCACAGCATCACAGGTCACAAGCTCAAGAAATCAAAACATACATTTTAGAAAGGTTATGCAAGGTTGTTACAGAATAAAATAATGAATGAATAAATAACAGTAATGAATGCATTCCGTTCATTTGAAAAATTGCTGGAGAAAGACAATCCTTGGTAGCAGCTTCTGATGGATGCAGAATGCATCTGTGTAAGGCCAGGGGCATCATGTATGGGGGGATGCCCCCCCCCCCAATGTTGTCGGCCAGTCGGTAAAAAATAACTGAGTTGAAACAGTCCTTTTTTTGTAATAGATTTTCTTGAAAACAGTTGGGTTTTTCTGAAAACCAGTAGATTTTTCGTCAAAACGGTTGTTTTTCGTAGGAAGAGTAATTTTTTCTGCAAAAACAGTCAGTAAAAATTACCAGCTAGCTGGTAAATTCCTTGTCCCCCCAAATATTTTGGCTAGTAGCATTCGGTAGCATTAAGGCAACTTAAACTGTGCAGGCAAAAGTTTTCAAACCCTAGCAAACTCAACTGTTTCCCCTTTTTATTTTACCTTTTAATGTAGCTTAGACCCCAAAATCTCAAGCTAAAAAAATATGTTAGCTGCACCCTTCAGTCTTCAACTAAATAGAGAATGGTCTACCACAAAAGGTGCCACAGTGAACATTCTTATATCTGACTTTTTTTCCTGGGGAAATTCAGCTACATCCAGTATCACAGGTCATCTATAACTACAGAATGGAGTGGTATATATTTTATCAGAAGTTGATACTCTACAGAGCAGCATAAGCGTTGCTAGCCAAAATGTTGGGGGAGGGGGGGGCAAGGTGTTTACCGTCTGGCTGGTAATTTTACCGACTATTTTTAAGGACAACTGTTTTGGCAGAAAATCAACTGAATTCAGAAAACATTACTGTTTTTAGGATGAAATCTACTATTTTTTACAAACTCTTCGACGAAAAAACTACTGTTTCCAAGGAAAAAATTGACAGGTTTTATGAAAACGTTATGCTTTACCAACTTGCCGGCAAGATGGGGGGGCATCCACCCTCCTCCCCCAGGCGATATGTGACGCCCCTGCACAGCAGTGCTTCCACTCGACCCCTTCGGATAAAAGGTACCGTAGTGGCCATTCGTAGTAAAATAGATACAAAGTAGAGTTGTTTTGAAATAAGAGTATTTAAAAATGGAGTATTCATCAGGACACTCATTATAGTTCTGCAAGCCAAAAATAAACCTATTTTATGCTAGAGTAATGAGTTTTTTGCACAAACCAGATAGCCTAAGGTACTGTTGAAATTTCGAAAATCAGCTATTGCTTTAAAAATACAAAAGGTATTTATCACAAAGGTAGCCTACACCAGCTGTTTTCAAACTGTATCTTCAGGAAAAAAATACGATTTAGTAACTATTTATGTCATTCTGACAAGCTCAAAACATACAACTGTCGTTGACTTGTTAAACAGGTTATTTGCAACTGAAATTCATGATTTGGTACCTTATCTGGCAAGCTCAAAACTTACGGCTTTATTTAATTCACGCCTAGAAAATCTGTTTGTAAAATACAACAAGAAACAGGTGATGTGTGTCTGGCAAAATTCCAAATCTGGTTTGATTCTGGCACGCTAAAGCATACGACTATCATTCTAACAAACTCAGGACACACAACTGTGACGCTGACAAGTTCAAAACATACAACTAGGAAAGCTCTTTGTAGCCTTAGGACTAGAAATGTCATTTGTGGTGAAATTCACGTTCTGTAACTGCCATCATGTCATCCTGGCAAGCTCAGAACATATGACTGTCATACAGACAAGCTAAAAACATACCCCTGACAGTACTATTATCTGAAGCATGGGGGGAGGGGGGAGCCACCCCCCCCCCACCCTCGAACAACATACGCTATAAGAAAACTGGAGAAAGAATCCCACCCTGACGAAGACCTCGGTTTAGAACAACATCAAAATCAGTGAAAGAACCCTTCCAAAGAACTTTAATTCGAGAACAGGTTGATTAAAAAAAAAAAAAGGTCTTGCGCGGTAAGGTTTGAACATAAATCGGCTTTGTAAGTACTGTAATGATGACCTGGTGATTGCACCATTTTTTTGTTACTGGAATTTCAGAACAAATCTTCTTTGTATCCATTTCATTTTGGATGGCCACTACCTTTTCGGAAAGGGTAGGGTGGAAGCACTGCCATGTATCAAGTTCCGTCCTTACAAAATATCCCAGAGTTAGACAGAGGGACATATCGCAGGCACCCCTTACTTTCGTTTGGAACAAAAAAAAAAATTATCATCCATTATCTTGGGCTATTGAGTTGAAGTTGTCAGTGACGGAAACAGTTGCCTGTAAGGTTGTTTCAATCCAAGGGAGTGAGGCTCTGTCAGATAAAATTACTTAAATGTCTGTAAGGTCTCTCAGATCCAAGGCAATTAATTGTTAAAGGACCCCTCGCACTATTTACTCTTCAACTTACAGCTTTAAAAAAAATTGAATACTTTAAAACTAGGCTGTGCTTTCAACAAATAATCTACTGTTTTAAATCTTTTCCGAGACCCGTTAACTTATAGCGAAAACAGGGAAAACGATTTATAAAAAAAAAAAATTTTTATGGAAAAACTTCTCGCAGGCAACCGTCGACAACGTGGTACGGTACACATTGAAGATAGCAAACACGGCAAGTGAGAAAATCAGCGTGGTTTTGTTTGAGGGATTAGAGTTAGAATGTACCGTGCGAAATTGGGGTCTCCGGGTTTAGAAGTATATGGAGTGATTATGGAAGGAGGTTGCGTTAGTATTATAGGTAAGACAGGTCCTTCAAATTTATTGACAAGGTTAAGGTTGAGCTGGAACCCAGGAAAATGGCCTCTGATCATAAATGTTTCCCAAAATCTTGCTTGCGGCTTATTTCATCGTAGCCTATTCTGTATTCGTTGGAAGGGCGCGTCATTTAGGTGAGGATTTAGCCGTGGGATTTGAGCCACGTTGAAAGCTAGAATTTGGATGTAAGTAGTTGAATTTTGCCGGAAAAAAGTGTAGTAGCCTATTCTCTATTAAACTGAAGGGTGTGTCATTTAGTTCGGCTTTTAGGCTTTAGATTTTGGGGTCTGAGCCACATTGAAAGCTAGATTTGTATGTTGAATTGGCGGCACATTTTTTCTGAAGATTTCAGTTTGTTTTTATCAGTTGCCATGTCAAACGTGCTATGACAATGAATTGTGGGCATGCTTTCATTAAAGTTTCTGTTAATGCTCTCTGAGTGAAGGCTATCAAAGCATTTGTAGATGAAGTCTTGCAACTGAAGCCGTGGAAAACCCAGTGGGATGGATACGCGGGTCTACTACCCAACAGGATTACGGGGAAGTGAATCCTTGGATAGCCTTCTTTTCTTTCTTTTTTTAAATAAGAAAAAATGTGTTGTCTTTTCGAAATATAAATTTGTATTCTAATTTAAATTGTTTTTCTTTCTTTTCTCTATTTAATCCACTATTTCTTTTTTTTTATAGAAGTGAATAAATAAGAAGATTTATTCATTCATATTCAATTATGGTTCGCAGTTAGCTTGGGCTGAACGTACGTATATATCAACTTTACCGAACATGGGTCTTCCCTACGTTTATTATCTCCAGATTCAAGATTTTTTTTTAGATAGCTCTAGAATAAAATTCAGCCCATATCGTCCTTGAATATAAGTGGAGGATTTCAGGATCTTGAGACAAAGTAGACTCTGTTGCAGGCGGCAGTACTGGGCACGGGTTCCCTTGGAATTCAGTTGATCGGCACACCTTTTGCACGCGCATCTGCCTTCTCACTCAAGACACGAATCATGCGTTCCAAGAACCCTTTATATAGAGGCAATTCAATTCAATTCAGTTCAACTGAACTGAAAGTGAGGGCGAGTTCTCATATGTTGCTCAATTTGTCCAGGGCTGCTTCTGAGATTTTTTTTTTTAGCCAATTGAGCTGGTCATGGATGTGGATCTGCCGATGATGAAAAGCCTTTCTCCTGAACCAGTTTTCAATTTACTAGAAGGAAGAGAGTTTGTAAGTCTTATTTAACTTCTGTTTTTGAGTTGTCTTGACACCTGCTGCTTTGAACGCTTCCTTATGCTCGTAGATGCAACTGCTTCGTTATGTGGTATGACGTCAACCAGAGAAGCATACTAACACACAGTTGGTTTTACGACCATTATTATATCCATCAGTGACATTCACATTTCTTCAAATACCAATACCAGCAACACAGATGCTACTTTGTGTGCTCTTATCTGTGACCTGTGATGAAACGAGCAGCCAAAAGAACCAGGGATTGCAATTTTGGTAGCGACGGCGGCACAATAAAAAGTTTCTCCGAGTAAGGATTAAAGTTAACTGCAGTATTTGCTACTGGGATTAATCTTATCTCCACTGGGATAAGATTGATCCGAATTAGAGATAATCTTACATCAGTACAGAGAAGAATAATCCCAGTAGCAAATACTGCTAGATTTGTTTTTGTAGTGTGGCTGCACCGGTCCATGGTTTTGAGCGTAAATTCTACTTCAGCCCAAGCTGCCTGGAAACATATATTAAGCAAAGCTCTAGAAAGGGAGTTAGCTTCGATGTTCCTCAGCAATATTTCGGCCCTTCTTGGCAAGGGTCCTCGTCAGGCTGTTGCTGGAAGAGACGAACCTGCGATCGTTTACAGGTTCGTCTCTTCTGGGCAATAAATGTGCCATTTCCAAGTCCAGACCGGATCCGACCTCAATGTGGGTAATTCTGGTGGGCGATACGGATCTTAGGAACCTTACGAGAATGCTCGGACTCGAGTGAAACTTGATGTGTGATAGGATAGAATGATACAAATGTTCTAGATGTGACGTTGAGAGTCCGAACCAAAGCAAAATAACTCTAGAGAGTAATGCGGCAACTTCGAAAAAGTGACACAGTCAAATCGCAGCGACACTAGCGTGTCCTTAGAGGACACGAACATCCCTACTGAAACTCAACCAGGACCGCATCTTAGCCTTGCTAGAATTTTCTACGTCCGCCACTGCACGCACGAACAAAGCGAGCTGGGTGGCGCTGCGACGGAGGCCCATTTTTGATGCATGGGAAGGATAGGTCTTCGCATTACTGTCTAAGAGTTATTTTGCTCTGGTCCGAACCAGATTTTGCTCTGGGGTCCCGGAAATTGTTTGATATGCGTAAGGACCAAATAGCTTGAATGATTGGAATAAAACTTGGATGGTACATATGACATATGATCTGATATGCCATTTGGGGTCGGGGAAGGATACAACCTTGGCTGACGGACTTGGAGGGGGTACCAGGCGTTTTGCGAAAATGGAATTCTGAGTACGAAAGGGTGTGGTCCGATTGGGGATGTTGCAGATTTCCAGTAGATTAATGACTGAGGTTTTATAAGGCGATTTCTTGTTCGGTGGCAGTTACTCACGGTCATTTTCATTTTACCATTCACTGGTTTCGGCTGTAAGTTTGGTTCCGAAGAACTTGAGAAAAAGTGAAGCGGTGTATTCTATTTTCGAGACAGACGGTACGACAGTTCGAGCGATCAGTAAGGGTAAAACATGAACTGACAAGCCCACCTTCTGACCGACGGTTGGAAAAGATGATGCAACAACAGACTACTTGACTAATTCTGTTTGCGTTGGGTGATGTGCGAGTGGCACCAATGAACAGAAATAGAATGGCCGCAAGTGCACCCCCTCACCAAGTCGAACCTCTGTATCCTGCAAGTACATGTGTTACCAAAAGTATTTCAGAATATCCAGCTTGATGTTCGGACCTTTTAATTATTAGAATCGACCTTTATTTATTGTCTCGGAAAATTTCGATGAAAGGGCGGGATACGTTGACAACAAAATAAGTCCAGTTGATACGCGAGTGACAAATAATTTCCTCTTTTTTTTTTTTTAGCAAAAATGTATTTAGTGTCTGAGCTGTTTGTTTATCGCTTCGTTGGCTAGCTTTTAGTTGCTAAGGTAAAGCTACAAGATAACGGAACGGACCGTGGAGATGCGTAAGTTTCTGACTCCATGGCACTGGGCGATAAAGATTAAGGCCTCGCCACATTAAGCATCTTATACTGGAATTTCAGTTTTCAGGCACAGTAAAGAGTTATGCAAGAATGTCGCTTTTTCTCTGCCTCCTCCCAGATATTTTTTTTGCGTATTCCGACCCAGTTTGGACAAAATACAAATTGTCTGTGGATATTTTGACTATGTGGCAACGCCGTTAAACAGTGGACTAACAAATTTCTTGTTCGGACCTATTTATTCGTTTGTGTAGGTTGGTTTTTCTCGGCTTCTGAGCTGCTTCTGAGAACTTGCAAGGTTGTTATTGTGTAACCTGAAATTTGAATTAGTGTCTCGTGTAAAAGATAAAATTGGCAGTATCATATATTTTTACTGTGTTGGCAATATTTGTAAGAAGAGGCAAATTGAACTTGTCTATGACTCACCAAGCTGCTGAAATCCTTTGTTGTTACTTTGTTCTGGCTCAAATCCAGTATTTCTTCTATACAGTAAGTCATTTTAGTCTAGGCAAAGTCTAGGTCTAAACCAACTAGAAATAGACTACAAGAAACACCTTCATGACTGGGACCAGACCAGTTTAGTTATCTGGTTATCAGTGTCCTATGGGTCCTTGATCCAGTCATAGGTTACAGTGATATTTTGAAAGTAGCTAAAAAAGCAACTTTCTTTCAATTTAAGTCAAAATGTTCTGAAAAGCTTACCCTATATCTGTATGACTTAAAAATAAAACATGACAGAAAGAATTGAATGAAAAATAATTTGTAATATGTCTGAAGAGCAAATTCTTCTTCTGTATTTTTAATAATTAATTAATACTCCTTGAGCCCAAGTTGTCTGGGAGACATACATTCAAACAATGCATAAAACGGATATGTCAGCCTGACATCAGCTACAATGCTTTTGGCAGCGATATTTTGGCCCTTCTTGGCAAGGCCAAGGGTTCTTGTCCAGCTGTCAAACTTCAGCCACACTGTATGAGTAGGAAAGACGTTTGTTTGTATCATTGTAGCTGACATTCGCTTTGTATCATCGTAGCTGACATTCTCTTTGTATCATTGTAGCTGACATATCTGTTTTACGCATCGTTTTAATATATATTCATCCAGAATCATTCCAATACCACCTGAGCTTGAATTCCTCCCACTCCCCCAATGTTATTGTCCAGTTGATAAAAAAATAACTGATTTGGTGTAAAGCACCATGGTTTTCTGTAAAAGAGTCTATTTTTGTCTCGTACACAGTCGATTTTTATTAAAAATAGTTGGTTTTCCTAAGTAGATTTTTTGTCACAACAGTCATTTTTTCTTAAAAAGAGTCTTTTTTCCTGAAAAAAAAACAGTCAGTAAAAATGACCAGCCAGTCGGTAAATATCTTCCCCCCAGACATTTTGGCTAGTAACTCTGCAATCAGCAACACCCTTTTTAAACCAGTTCAAAAATGAAAAGGCAAATGATTTCAATAATTCTGGTTCAGAAATGTCAAAATAATAAGATTTTGCTTCCTTCTGGATTCATGGAAATTACACTTATAAAATTTGTCAGCTACTTTTTAAGTTGACCTAGGCTACTCCAAACTGTCGTTAAAAAGTACTGGTTCCTTTAAAACTCTGCTACGTATAATATGGATATATGTGAATGTATATGGTGTAATTCGAAATTGTATAGAAAATTTTTGAATTTTATGCCCTTGGGCAGTGCGTTCTAAATCCTTCATTCATTCATTAATATTAAACTTTGCACTGTCGAGTTTGATGAGAAGTACCGAAAAGCTTGAAAATCAGTATTTATGCTCAGTGATATCCTCAGAAGCAGTAAGCAGTAGGCTGATTAGCCTAGTAACGGCCAGACTTAGATAATAAAAAATTATCTTTTAGCTTCTATCCACCCTTTTGGTGGGATAAAAGTGAGATATATGAAGTTAGAATCTCGGAAAATGGATGGAACGATTAGGGACATAATATGAAGCAGCTATATAGGTAAGATGGGTCCCTTAACCAGACAAAATAACCAAAGGCTGGTTTACTGCTGTGATGGTGGAACTGGCATGTTACAGTATTCTTTTTCAACACTTCACAAGTTTTGAGAAATCATGGTTTTGTTTTCTTCCCTAAAACAGTCAAATGCAAATGGTAAAATAAGAACATAGTATCAGCTAAGAGCTAAGTGTTTCAGCTTCCTTCTGGCGTAAATAATGAAATCAATGTAAATTCTTTAGTTTTTGAATAACTAACCTTTAATCTCCTGAATAGCTCATAGAAATAAGCATTGAATTTTTCAAAACCTTGATCCCTTTTGGCTGGATAAATATATGAAGTTAGAATCTCGGAATTGAGAATGGATGGAATGAGTAGGGACTCCTTTAACCTGACAAAATAACCGGAGGTTGATTTATTGCTCTGATCATGGAACTAGCATGTTATAGCATGTTGCGGTATTCTTTTTTAACACTTTTCCAAATTTTGAGAAACCGTGGTTTTATTTTTCTCCCCTAAAACAGTCAAATAAAATTGGTAAGAACATAGTATCAGCTAAGGGCTAAGTTTTTCAGCTTCCTTCCGGGGTAAAAATGAAATCAGTGTAAATCCTTTAATTTTTGAATAACTAGCCTTTAGTTTCCTCAATAGCTCGTAGAAATTACTCACAAGCATTGAATTTTTCAAAACTTGCAGTTCTTTAGATGAGAACCTGGCCTGAAATTTAAAACACCAATGAAGTAAAAGTAATCAATTAACTTTGTTTAATACCATTTTAAATTACCACTAGAATTTGCCAGCAGTTTTTAGGTCTACCGTATTACCTTGGTTCATACTTCTGAGCGATTAAGGTCAAATGGATCTGTATTGCTCTGTGGTTTGTTTAGTAAGGTAAATTATTTATGGTCAATTATCAGGACAATTTACCAGGACCAACTTTGGGTATATACCTATAGTCCTAATTGACACCAAGAATTATAGACTGGGAGGTTCATAGTTAACTAAATAGGATATAGAATAGAATAGTGAGCTAAAAGCTTGAGCAGCTGACTACGTGCTTGGATATTAAATATTTCTGATAAGCCTTAAGGTGGCCTAGCTAATGTCAGACTTGATGAAGATTCAGTTTTTACAGTTTCAAGCTTTTCTCCTGAAATAAAGACTGCCAGTATTTTTGGCACTGCCAGTCCTTGCGAATAAGTACAAAAAAGTTGGAGGGACTTTCCAAAGTTGTTTCCATGGAGCCAGTAAAAAGGACAAATTTCTTGGAGTAGTCCCAGTAAAAAAAAAAAAAAAACTCCCGTCAGGCTCAGTCTCTTTGTCTTTAGCATTAGCTCATTTTCAGAAATGTTTTAGAGTTCGTCGAACAGTCGGAATGTCCAGTGATCGATCCTGACTGAGAAAATCTGTGATAAGTGAAAACAAGATGCTACTTGTGAAGAAGCGTTTGTGGGACCAGAATGTTTTGCTTCTACCCATAGTCCTTAGTTTAATAAGGCTGTTTCCGGACCTATACCTGGGACTACCGCGCAGTGCAATCGTAGACGATTTCAGATCGATTTCTGCATTAACAAATGGACCGAGTAGGTATGGTGGTGGAAGATTTGGCGATGAGCCAGTGAATCTCAATCCAAAAAGCATTGAGTATTTGTATCGGCTCCATCAAAGTGATATATTGAATGATCTCACATCGCTCGGACGATTCTCCGAACGGAACCGAAGAGATATCGAAGCCTATGTGCTAAGCCTTGTTGGGGATAACCCATACCGTATTGAGAACTTTTCTGTACCCAGTACCTCGGAGTCGCATGACAGTGAACGCAGTGATAGTAGACGCCTGGTGACGCAAACTTTAACCCGATCTCTCTCTTCCGCAAGTGACCTGAGTAGTGCTGATTTAAGTGAACTTAACATTTTCGATCTTCATATTAACGATGATGACCTCTACCCCCTGGAATATCAACTCGGTGATAAGTCCCTCTTGGAAGAAGCCATTGGACTCTCAATGTCGATGGAAGAACCTTTTGTACCATCGGACCTGCCATCTGGCGAGACTTTATCTCAAGAGGTAAATTTTCACAGATGGCTCTCGCGTCGCCTCTTTCTTCTGAGTAGCAGCTTCCCTGATCTATCTATTTTGGCGTAGTTTTGCCTCATGTTTTTATTAGTTTGATGTATTTAAGGCATTCTTTTTACTGCTATTGGGTCATTCTTCTCAGTATGCAGAGCGACATATTTCAGATTTGTTAGTGTAGGCTAGACTGCTGCAAGTTTGCCTGCAAAACAATATAATATTAACCTTATCGAACCTTATGTCGTAGTTGTTCTGAGGACTGTTGAATTATGAAAGCAAAATCTATCCGACATAGTTGATACAGAGCGTGTTCCATCCTACTTACCGTAGTTACTACGCATGACGTCACGAATTCTGGCTTTTCGCCGTCAAGGCTGGAACGATTTTTCTATTTTCCAGCAGGATCTCACGCCAGGGGCGAATCCGACCAATCACGTTACAGAGATGCGTAGTTACTACGCTTACTACGGTCCCGAGCATGGTAAGCAAATAGTAACTATTAGTTACTATTCCGACAAGGTTGGAACGGTCAGCGTAGTAACTTTTCGTGAGGATGGAACGGAAATAGTAACTATTAGTAACTATTGTTAGAAGGGTGGAACACGCTCACAGTTAACAGTTGTATGTAGATAGACAGAGGGATAGTTCTCTAAAAGATCGGCTCGGGGACCCTGTAGGCTGAGACTGGCTGTGAATGTAGAATGTGGCTGGTTTGCAGGGGTGGTGATACTTGGTCTATTTCGTGGGAGCACCAGTGTGGGCCGATATTCCATACCATTTTCAGGGGGGCTATT
Source organism: Branchinecta lynchi (assembly GCA_023053575.1). NCBI lineage: Eukaryota > Metazoa > Arthropoda > Branchiopoda > Anostraca > Branchinectidae > Branchinecta > Branchinecta lynchi. The sequence continues at coordinate 6,978,686 of JAKZAP010000013.1, read as the reverse complement.
TCGAGAAAACCTCCCTACAATAGGAAGCAGAGATAGTTCTACATTTCCCTTTAATAGAAAATGGCTAACCTTTTGAGGTTGAGCCTCGTGTTAATTTTCGAATGATTTTTTTTTGTACGAAACTTTCGTTCAGTAGACCTAACTATTTTTTGGATGTTTAGGTGAATTCTGTTTAATTTTCCTCTATACTAGGATTTTTTTTGTATCTTAAAAAGCTCGGTAGTGGCAACCGCACCGTGCCCCTGCTCCCGTCTATATACTAATCAGTGCGAGTTCGCATTGACGTTCTGTTTCATTCATCCCCGAGTTATAAGCGTTGCGTTTTTGCAGATACCATGGAATCTGTTACCACGGTAACTGGATCTGCAATTAGTCATTTTTGCAGTTATCGTGGTATCTGATAAACGGTTGCTCTGCAAAAACGGCTGTTGGCGAAATTGCACTTCGAAGTCATCCTAAAAGAAAAACTGATATCCAGTTACGTCACTAAGTGCTAAACTTCTTTCCAACCAATTTGACAAAAAATGATAAAAAGTGAAAAGCACCGATCAGTTACCATGGTTGGACCGTGGTATCTGAATATCAGATAACACGATAACTCCAAAAACACCTTTTGACCGTGGTATCAGATGCAACGATAACTGCAAAAACGACTTTAGACCGTGCTAACAGATACCATGGTATCTGCAAAAACGCAAATAAATTAACTATACTGAAAAGTCTCAACTAAATCGATCTCATCCGGTTTAGTATTAGTTTCGATAAAGGAAGGCGTCGTCTAGTTGTTTACACAGATCGAAACATTAACTCCCCGGTTGGAGGACCAAAACAAGCATGACATCTAAGAAGTGGATCATTTATAAAATGCAAAATCACCCCTACAAGTCCGTCCCAAAATAGCTGACAATGAACGGCCTAAAATGCAAGTTTCATGCAAGTTGTTTGTATGACATGCCGAAATTTCTGAAGGCAGACCCACGCTTTAATCGTTTTCCGCGGCACAGTTCAGTTTATTGTTGGCAATGCCGGTGTAAACTTTGGATGGCTCAGTGACCCAGGATATACTAGGCTCGAGATCTGGTGATGTGTCCAGATCCTTTCATGTGTACAGTCGGGTTCGTCCGTCTGCCCGTCTCGTGTAGCCTTTGGAGGTGGCCAAACAAGGCTTCTGTGATCTTTGTGAAGGCTATCAGAGGGCAAGGTACGTCCTGGGTTTTCCCTGCCCCCTTTTTTTTTTCTGGACAGTTTTTTTTTCTTCCATTTTTCATGTCGGATCAGAGCGAGTTATGCATATGACGAGGTGTTCGTGTGGCGAGTTGTTGCTATGACGATTTTTCCGCACACTGTTACGGCGCTGAAGGGCGCCTTTTTGGGATCCCCAAACGTAAGTGGAGGGATACCTATGACATCGCAAAAGTTGTCCGTCTGTCCGCACGATAACTCTGGAGGGGATTGCGATATTTTGATGAAACTTGGTGGGAGGGTCCTTTGGGTCAAGTTCGAAGATGGGATCTGTAACCTATAAATATTCTTTGAGCCCAAGCTGACTTTGAAACATTTATTCAAACAATGTTTACACGGATACGTCAGCTCTGATTTTTCATCAGCGATATTTCGGCCCTTCTTGGCAAGGGTCCTCGTCAGGCTGTCAATCTTCTTGTTCAACTTCGGGGAAGGAAACAAACCTGTAACAAATAACTGAAGCTTCTACCGACTATAAATATCTTATTAAGGTAAATAATCTTCAAGTACCAGTATAATGAAAAAACTAGTCCTGAGATTTAATTTTTGACAACGACGCTGTTTTTGCTGCATGATTGGGGCGATGACAGGAAAGGGTTTTTTCTGCATTTTGATCAACTTCGGTTTTTTCATTAATAAGGGGCTGAAAACTTAAATATTATTGTATTAATGACCTCGTTCTACGTTTCTATTATGAGTACTTGCCTGAATCTATAACTTTGAATAATCACTGCACGGAAAAACTAGTGCTGAGATTTAATTTTTGACACGGCTGCTGTTTTTGCTGCACGATTGGGGCGACGGCAGGAAATATTTTTTTCTGCATTTTGTTCGACTTCGGTTTTGTTGTTAATAAGGGACTGAGGCTTAAATTTTCTTCCCTTAATAACCCCGTTCCACGTTTCCGGTAAAGAGTACTCGCCTGTATCTCGGTTAATGCCTGTTCGGTTTTTCTTTATCTCAACGGCTTCTCGAATGGTTTGATGGAGTCCGGTGCACGTTGCAAGAATTTGGGCTTTTTCAAAATGTACTGAATGGGAATGCAGAAAAAACCCATTTCCTGTCATCGCCCCAATCATGCAGCAAAAACAGCGTCGTTGTCAAAAATTAAATCTCAGGACTAGTTTTTTCATTATACTGGTACTTGAAGATTATTTACCTTAATAAGATATTTATAGTCGGTAGAAGCTTCAGTTATTTGTTACAGGTTTGTTTCCTTCCCCGAAGTTGAACAAGAAGATTGACAGCCTGACGAGGACCCTTGCCAAGAAGGGCCGAAATATCGCTGATGAAAAATCAGAGCTGACGTATCCGTGTAAACATTGTTTGAATAAAAGATCTGTAACCTTATATTTGAGGGTGGGGGAGGGGTTTCAAATTAAGGGGCAAAACACATATTTTTTGAAAGCTATTTAGATAGTTGATTTAGGGGTAAGGAGACATGCTTAATTCGAATATTAAATTTATTTTCTCGCCGGACAAGTAGTTCACCCGGATTCTTGCGAAAACCGGAAAATTTGTGAAAAGTAAAAGTTTAATTTGAAGTTGATTAGAGGTACTATTTAGGGACAAGGAGAGGTGGTGAGTCCGAATATGAAATTTATTTTCTCGCCGGACAATTAGTTCGGCCGGAATCCGGCCAAAACCGAGGAATTTGTTAAAAGCAAAAGTTTTATTTAAATTTGATAAGATGTTCGATTTGCGGGTAAGAATACATGCTGAATTCGCATATGACAATCATTTTCTCACTGGATGTATAGATCGCTCGGAATCCGGCTAAAACCGGAAAATTTGTCAAAAGTAAAAGTTTAATCTGAAGTTGATTAGAGGTTGGATGTAGGGGTAAGGAGACATGCTGAATTCGTTTTTGAGCTTTAGTTTTTTGCCAGACAAGTAGTTTGTCCTGAATCCGTCCGAAACCGGAAGTTGAGCAGAAGTAAGGAAGGAAGGAGATACGACGTAGGCTATAGGGTAGACCATATGCTGAATCCATATTTGAAGATTTGACAGCGCAAAACGGATATCTGAATCTATCTGAATTCAGCTGGCGTATTCGGTTTGCACTGCCAAATACGAACTTGGTCTTCTCTGATTATTACCATTGGCCTTAACATGTTTCGAAATGTTAAAAGTAAAAATGCCTAAGAAGTCTGTTGAAGACCGAATATCTACAAAACCGAATTGTCGGGATTAAATATTAAAATTTGTGGGATCCCATCGAAACCTTTGGTCTTGTTTGGTAAGATAGAAAGAGTAGGCTACTTCATTCGTCGAGTTAACATTTTGTTTTTTGTTCAGTTAGATCACATCAGTTTGCTTTCATTCCCAAGTAAAGCGCGAAGAACACCATCTTTTGTTGTCTTGGCTGTGCGTTATTTAGTGGGAATAGGGTAAACGTTCAAGGAGACGAATATTGCGATAAATTGTGCTGATGCAAAATCCTTGTGGATAACTATGCACAACAGGTCGCGAGTGCAAAGCCCCTAGCTTGGTTGCAAGGGTCGATAAACCTTAAAGTTTAACCGAAAAGGACTCAGATAAGACAATCTAGTTACCGATCACTTATTAACTTAAATAGGCTTGAAGACCCGATCAAAATGGGTTACCTCGTTGCTCCGCTATTCACGGGTAATCGATTTTCATATAGTGGAATTTTCCTGTCAGATTGGTGGTACCTCTGTTCGCTTTTACCTATGATGTATGCTTGACGAAAACGGTTTATGAAAAATGAGTTTTCACGCGAGCTGATCACTGGCCACTGAAAAGCAAATTCGTATTGGGATTCAGATTTTTCCGCGTCATAGTAGAATTTTGCGTTGTGAGGACGGCCGTAGATGTTCTGAACCTCATACTGGAGCAATTAGTGAAAGAAAAAATTAACACAATTCAGATAATGCGATGTATTCAGTTAAGTGATACAACAATAAGTTGGGTTTTCGGTTAAACTTTAAGGAGAGCTCAGAGCGCGCATTACGCGATAACAGTCCCGACCGTTTTTGGAAATCATGAGCAGGTGCACACCTGAGTCAGCTGTGGTTGCCCATGCGTAGTAGCATATGGATTGTCATAGTTCTTAGCACACTATTTGCTTTTGTAGATTGAGTATCGTATAGCCTTATTGTTCCATGGCGATATAGAAAGGTTATCGGTGCCAGATTATAAGTAGTGCGCAATAGCAACACATACTTTTCTCGAATTATTGCTGGCAGATGGAACTGGGACTTTATCCAAAGTTTTCACATTGCGTCGTAACATCAGTAAAGAGAGAGGTGGGATAATGATGCGAAGTACTTATGTTTTGTATTTTACGGTACTTTACCGCTGCCTGAAATGCCATTGCGCTCAAATAATTATGACAGTCAACCAGGTTTTCCCGAATGAGTCTTCTGAACTTTCACATTGCACTTTCGCAGCGAAGTACTTTCGTCAGTTTTCGTCATGTTCATGCAGACTTGATGATGGAAAATCCTGGCAGGAATTCTAGTTCTTAACCGCTCGACCCTGATTGTCTGTATTCCGCAGAAAGGGTTTCGAAATAGTATATGCATAAATCGAGATCGCTAAGCCTGCTCCAATCTTTGTAAAGGCTGCGATGAGGTGATAAGTTGGGCTCCCGTTTTTAATGAGCATTCTGGTAAGAAGTGCGTATGCTCACTCAGCTTTCGCTTGCTTGCTTCTTCGTTTCGAACTGCCTCGGATTGTTTGCTATCTTGTGGTTTTGCTTAGTTTCTGTATCAAGCCAAGAACCCGTATCTTGTTAGGGACCTTTGATTAGGTCAGTTTCGGACAGAAGTCTTAATTTCTCCTTGTTGACCGACTACACTATTTTGACTTCAGCTTACTGTCTAGAAGATGAGGCGGCAAGGCTGAACCGCTATTAAAACACCGTGTAGACCAGCAAAAAACGATAACTTTTTCACGATTGAGTCTGTTGACTTTTCTGGAATCTGTTTGTAAGTTCTCATTCTAGTCTCAGTCCGTTTCTGTGAAACCTTTTTTGAAATGTTGAAAAGTAGCGTTGAAATGAGTCGAAGTTCAATTTATGTGGCTGCAAACAGGCGCGTCACGTATGGGGTGGGGTGGGGGAATGTTGTCGGCCAGTCGGTAATTTCTTTTTCTTCGAAACAGTCGGTTTTTCTGAAAATCAGTCGGTAAAAATGATCAGCCACTCGGTAAATACCTTGCCCCCCAAAAACATTTTGGCTAGTAATACCTCTGGGTACAAGTAATACCTGGGTCAACTGAACCTCTAGTTCTGAGATAATGCTGAGTTTGTTCTGTCGGCTAAATATGATGGCTATACACTATTGAAAGTTCGCCTCGCAATTCTCGGCATAGTTCCGAGAACAAGAAACGTTTGACACAAGGAAACTTTTGAGAATCTAAAGGTGTTTTTCCCCGATCCCACAAAGGGGCTATGACTCGTATGAGACTAGAAAAGTGTATTTTCTCGATCGTTTACAACTCTTGGTTTCGCGACCAGCAATGGTTTTTGTGACAAAAGCTGTCGAGAGATTTTCGATTTTAGGGCTCGAATTTGAGGGGCAGCTCGAATTTAGCTGCAAATTATAAGTTCAAAAGAGAGATATGGGCTACAAGTGGCAAGGTAAGACCGAAGAAAGAGCAGGCTTGAGGGTTGCCGCGATCCTTCTCTGCTGACCCAGAATGATGATGATGATGATGAAGTTTTATTTACGCACTTAGGAAGAGGAAAATAGTGCAGTATAGACAAAGAAAAGAAAAAAAACCCACTGAGCTTTCAATAATGTAGTGAATGCACGAGATCATAAAATAAACATTTAAAAATAAAGAAAAAGAAAAGGGACTAATCGGGTCTCTAAAAATCTTCTTCCTAGATGGAGTGCGGAGGAATGGCCAAGGGTAGAAACGTGAAGGTCTTGGGCAATCCAAGATAACTTTGCACAAGGGTCAGAGGGCAAAAAGTTGAAGCTATACGGGAATTCCTATAACGTCGAGGAAGGTACAAGAGAAATTTACAATATTTGAAATAAAAAGTCCTGATACCTTTTAAATCTTTTAGCCTCAGAATACCAAAGATCCGGAAAGGTTGCAGACAGAGGGAGAACAAAAACTGTTATATTAACTACCAAGGGCTTTTCTGTTATACCTTCCCCTATTTGGAACTATTTTTCCATATCCGACACGAATGGAATCGTGAACAGCAGAAACAGCGTTATCGCAGATTTTTTTTAGAGACTGTGCTATGATCATGCCAAGCCATTTTACGGTAGGTGAATCGGAGAGCTTTTCATTTTGAAAAGAAATACCGGAATCTTTTGGGCTGTTGAATTATTCTCAGCTCTCCGCGAGGGGGTCAGCCCTCAGTCGTTTCACAGACAGATAGAATTAAAGTTATTTTTTAAATGATGAAATCCGTTACATGTGGACAGTGGAAAAACATAGTAACGCGTTTATATCTGGTTTTGGGGCCTATTAAGGTGAATACTTGATTGTAACTAGATTGTCGGGTCTTAGCCCTTTTAAGTTAAACTTTAAGGAGTTTGAAATAAACGCAAAGGTAAAACAGACAAAACAGCGTACCCAGTCAAATCGCGGCGTTCCTGTCGAAACTGTGCCCAAGTCGCTCAGACATTCAGCAAGACAAATCATTAAGTCAGCGTTGAAACCCATGAAAATTCTGATTTCTGCAGATCCTTTTAAACATACTAGCTATTACATATCCTTGTGATTTTATTAGTTGATAATCTATCTTTTTCAGGATGTTGACATTATCGAGATTCTCTGGAAGCAGGATGTGGACTTGGGACTGGACAGGTCCATCTTTCAACCAGTGGCTCCTCAATCCGTTGGAGGGAACGTGAAGTACACAGAATATGAAAAGGTTAGCCCCCCACAAAATATTTTGTTGATACCACGGAGCATCTTTTCCGCCTTTCTTACTACCGATTGAACGGTTGTAGATGGCGATGACTCTGCTACCCATTCACGTTCACACAAAGGCGGAGCAACACCTTGGCTTAGTTTCTTCGCTACCGTTTTAACAAGTTGTCAACCCCTCGAATCTTCTTAACCTGTGTACTCCAAAAACTGATGACACATTCTGGTCAAGGGCTGTCGCTCAGTGTTGGAAAACAAAATATACAGCAGGGATTTAAAAAAAATGTGTTGACTTTGCAGTCAGTTCAACATCGTTCTTTTCAGTCGTGGACATTGTGGTGATGAAATCTTGCGATATAATCTTCTAGAACCTAGTAGACAAAGAACTTTTCTGAATCGTACTACTTTTTTCATGTTTGCCAATGAAGCTACGAGGTCTGGAAAGAGTTTAGAACCGTAATCCAATGTAACTTGTTGAAAGAAGAGCTGCACTTGTAAATAGTTTGGAAATAGAGTGTCAGAACAGAAACGCTATAAGGGGTGAGGCATTCTTTGAAGTTTAACTGAAAAGTCAGCTTATATCTTCTTATATCTGAAGTATTTTGACTCATCTAAGGGATTTTGTATTTGTTCATCCGGTGCTCTAGTAATAATGTTTAGAGACCAAAATCCACCCAGCCGTGAAGAATTTAAATTTCAGTAAAGGCCACGTTTTCATGGTTTTACGCTCGTAAAAAATATGAAAATCATGCTATAATATATGTCTTGCGAGGAATCTGACATTTTGATTTTGATTTTGATTTTCGGCAATGGATTACATTTGTAGTTGGTAAATATTTAAAGCGTAGAGGGACAAGAACAGATAGGTACCAGAAATCCGAAAGAATAAGTTCGTGTATTTTTATCGGGTTTTCAAGTCTGTTCATGTGAAGTAAGTCATGTACCTAGACTGCCGGATCTCTGCCCTATTCGGTTGAACTTTAAGAGTTTACGTTCTTGACGGCAAAAAGAAATGGCCCAACACGCATAGGTACCACGAATCCGAAAGAATAAGTTCATTCGATGAATGTATTTTTATCGGGTTTTCAAGCCTGTTTATGTGAACAAGTGAGATGTAACTAAACCGTCGGATCTGCCCAATTCGGTTGAACTTTAAGAGGATACGTTCTTGACGGCAAACAAGAAATGACCTTGCATTGGTGATGAAATGCTATTTTTCTTCAAGAAAAACTCTGAAGAGAACAGAAAAGATGAAGGAAAAGAGCTGGAGAATGCCGAGACTGAAGTGGACCCGTGGGCTGGACTTAACTACATCATTGACTCGGAAACTGGTAAGTCCTATTATAATTATTTCGAGTTAACTTAGAGGTAGTATGTGGAGTTGAGGTAGGCGTCATCGGCTAAAATTTGAATAGTATCAAGGAGGAACAAGTAAGCAAAGAGCGTGTTCCACCCTTCTAACAATACTAACTATTAGTTACTATTTCCGTTCCAACCTCACGAAAAGTTACTACGCTGACCATTCCGGCCCTCTGGAAATAGTAAGTTAGTAACTAATAGTAACTATTTACTTACATGACCATGCTTGGGAGCCTAGTAAGCTTGGTAACTACGCATCTCTGTAACGTGGTTGGTCGGATTCGCCCGTGGCATGATATTATGCTGGAAAATAGAAAAATCGTTCCAGCCTTGACGGCAAAAAGCCAGAATCCGTGACGTGTCATGCGTATTAACTACGGTAAGTAGGTTGGAACACGCCCAGAGATAGATCCGGACCAATGGTAGAAACAGTTGAAAATACTGAACTACCGATTTGAATAGCTCAGCCTGGAAAAAACAGCATATTCCAATCAGAGATGGGCTAATCCGATCATGAAAGGATTCGAATCCGAATTCAGGGCTAGGTACGAATCAGGAGTCTGGATCCGGATCAGATTCCACCATTTCATGCTGAGGATTTGAATCCGACCTTCAGAAAATTCAAATCATGTACATAGTTTAAAGAAAAAAACAACAACTCAGAAGTGACAAAAAGCACCGATAAACAAAAACAACGTGATAGATTACTGAGTTTGGTTGGTGGTGGGATCCAAAAGTGGGATTGCCTAAGCCCACTGTGTAAAAATTGGGAAAAGGAAACCGGATGGATGTAGGCTAGAAATTTGAGCGGATTGGTAAGATTGGTTTGGAATCCGAGTCCTAATCAACCCTGACAAGCAGAAGACTCGGATCTGGATTCGAATCCGATCAAAAGGACGAATGCTGGATTCGAATCCTAGTCGGATTCGGATTCGCCCGTCTCTCATTCCAGTCAAGAACCACAGCTACGGTAAAATAGCTCCCGACTCCTTCCTTGTTCAGGTGCTCGATAGGAGTAGTGTGCAGATACCATAGTATTTGATACTACGGTCTAAAGTTGTTTTGCTGTTACTGAGTATCTGGCTGGTTACGGTTACGGATGTTCAGATACCACGGTCCCAACCGTAGTAACTGACGGTGATATCTGATAAAGTCACCTCACTTCATTATCACCAACACTAGAGCCTAGTTTTTCGTCAAATTGGTTGTAAAGACATTTGGCACTTGTGATATAAGTGGATGTATTTCTTTTCGGTGGACTTCTAAAAACGCGGAGTCGGTGATTGCCGTTTTTGTAAAGCAACCGTAGTATCAGAAAAATGGTAACTGTAGAAAGATTTCTTTTTTGTTTAAGAATTATTGTTTATGGTATCCGCAAAAGCGAAACTAGTAATTCACTGTTGGAACTCAGAAAGTTCATAAATATTCCTTCAGCCCAAGCTGACTGCGAATCATATTTGATAGTGCAAGACGGATACGTCAGCTGAATTTTATTGGAGCTATATTTCGGCCCTTCAAGTTCGTTTTTCCGACTTTCGACCCCTTGCCAAGAAGGGCCGAAATATAGCCCCAATAAGATTCAGCAGACACAAAGAAATAGAAAATAAAAAAATTGAAATTTCATAAAGGTAAACACAAAGATGTGTGACACTATTGATACCGTTCAAATCTTGTCTTTTCCTAAACCATACAGTGAAGGTGGTTTCAGAAGTTAGATAACTAGTTTAAGTATGTTATGCTTTACGAAAAATACTAATATTCAACACAAGGATGCGCACCAGTGTGTTAGTTTTGTCGAACTTCAGACGGTGTTGGGAGGTCGGGAGATTTGTCAATCGTCATCGAGGGCAGGCAAAGTTGAGAAAAGCAGAAGGAGAATAAAGAAAACACAGCCCTTGATGCACGGGTCTAGGCAGGACAACAGTTTTGATTCCTGGAGAGAACGCAGGGGGGGGGGCACCGGCCCATTTCTTGTACAGTAGAGGTTTATTTGAACGTTCTGTGACAAGGTCAACTACCAATTAGTCAAATTAGCCAATTCCGAGAACACCGGAATGAATGACATCCATATTCAAACAATGGATGAAATCCGCCTATTAAGCGTAAACGAGCTTAGGAAGCAGAAATGAAATTCCGTGCGGGAAAATGTTCAGTGAACAACCACGATAAACCCTTTGGTAACGCCGACGGGTTTAGCAATGAGGTAAATCTGATTTTCTGTTACGCGCGGCTGTGCTAAGTTTGTCGGCATCGTTTTTGGGATCCCAAAACGTAACTTGGTGTGAGGATTCTTTGGGTCAAGAGTAAGGTCAAGTTCGTAGATGGGCTCTTTAGCCCTACATTTAGGGGTGGAGGAGGGGGTTTAAATTAAGGGGCAAATGAAATATTTTTAAACAGATAATGTAATAGTCGATTGTGGGGTAAGACGACATGCTGAACACGATGGTGAAAACCATTTCGTCATCGGACTTGTAGTTCGACCGGAATCCGGCCAAAACCGGAAAGTCTGTTAAAAGTAAAAGTTTTATTTGAAGTTGATGAGATGTTTGATTCGGGGGTAGGAAAACATGCTGAACTCGACGGTGAAAACCATTTTCTCGCCGGGTACGTAGTTCGCCCGGAATCCGGCCAAAACCGGAAAGCTTGTTAAAAGTAAAATTTTATTTGGAGTTGATTAGATGTTCAGTTTAGGGGTAAGAAAACATGCTGAATATTTATGTGAAAAAAAATTTCTACCCGGACAAGTAGTTCGCCCGGAATCCGGCCGAAACCGTAAAATTATTAAAAGTTAAAGTTTGATTTGTAGTTGATCAGATATCCGATTTAGGGGTAAGAAGAGATGCTGAATCCGTGTATGACAATCATTTTTTACCCGGACATGAATTTCGACCGGAATCCGGCTGGAGCCGGAAATTTGTTATAAGTTAAATTTTTATTTGAAGTTGATTAGATCTTCAGTGTTAGGGAAAGAAGATACGCTGAGTTGGTTTTTGAGCTTTTATTTTTTCGCCGGACAAGTAGTTCAAAACAGATATGACTTATAGGGGTAACACACACATGCTGACTCCATATCTGAACTTGGTTTTCTCAGATGATTAGCTATTTGGCCTTGGTCTGTTTCTGAATTTTAATAGTAAAAACGTTCAACGTTCAAGGAGGCTGGCGAAGACAAGACCCAATTGTCTGGATCCAATATTGATTTTTTGGGATCCCATCGAAACCTTTGGTCTTGTTTGAGATAAGAGAAAATACAAGTAGTAGCGTACTCTAACTGTAACTTCTATATTGTGGTAAATGCATATGTTTTGTTGATTTTTATGTAATTCCGGTTCTGACTAATTTTATTCGCTCAAATTTAAATCTCGATTTTTTTTTATTTCTTTGTTTTGCGCGACAGCAGTTACGGAACGCCAGCTGGAAATGGTAGGCTAAGAAATTAAGTGAAAGGATAAAGGTGTAACCAGTAAATTACAATAGGAGTAAGCAGGGCTCTATCTGTGATTTTTCAGCTTTGAAACTGTGCCACGTAAATTATAGTAGAAGCGAGCTTGTTTGAAACTTTGAACGGTACCTGGAAATTTCGTACATATCAAGCTTAGTAAGGTGAATCAAAGATAGTTGATGCGAAATGGGGTATCTGCCGAAGATACTACGACCGTAAATAGTAGCAAATGTCGAATGGTAATAGTAAAGTTTTACTTCTTGGAGTCGATTTTTTTTTTGTTTTTTCAACTTATGGTGGGTAAACTCCGAGCAGATTTTGAAATCAGAGCAGATTTTGGGCACGTATTCGAGCTTGAAGCAATACGGCAATACGGAACTATTTGAGAAACCGGTCTGTTTCTTTTGTAAATACGTCCGTATTGCTAGAGATCTTTTCAAGTCCAAATACGTGCGTAAACTCCGAGTTTATGCAGTGTGTAAACCCACCATTGATCACCTTCTTCCGCTTTTCCTTGGATTTAGTGTAGATAGCGCCAGGTGTAATCTAAACCAACTAATCATCCCAGGTCCTTTTTGACATTGCCAGACGTTCTACTATCACAAATATTCTAAAATAACTTTAAAATAACTCGGACATACCTAGTGCTACTCCTTTTTTGACAAAATGACGTTGAAACAGCTGTCTGTCGCTCAGGTCATTTCCATATTTGCTAAATTTTTGGGTGTGACTATTGGAGCAAAAGGGATATAGAGAGATGTTCAAGGAATCTTAACTCTTCTGTAACAACTACGTTCTGACGTGTTCTTTTTGCCAGTTGATTAGCCATTATTCTCACCCAATAGGTTGCAAAGCTTTGCCGTCGGTATAGGCTATTCTTGCTTAAGGGATTAAGTCAATGGTTCTTGCTGCTATCAGTTGGTCAGTTTTGATTTCGGCTTACGCATTAAAAATGCAGAGATTTTCCACATCCTTTATTCATCTGTACATTGAAAGCTTCATTGTGTCAGTTCGTTAACTTTTATTTACGTCCGATTCAGCGAATTCTCTTCATTGTCGTCATTACTGGGTGCTCCTGAAGTAAATGTAAACGCACTGTCATTTACTTGCTTATCGTATTCATTTGTTGTGCTGATTTCTATCTTAGACTGACAGTGTGCTGTCATCGCCGCAGATGGCACTGGGAAAGCAGGAGAAAACGCAATTCTGGTCGCTTGCTTTTCAGCTCTTCGTATGTGCAACCAAATGGTAACCAGCTGTAACAGGGGTCTGTCGGCTGTACCTCTGACTTCAAGTGGCTCTCCCCTTAAAGGACTCCTCTTGCTCATTCTGATTTGGATGTCATTCCTATAGGTCCGCTCTGGCACTATGGGCAGGCCCGTATCCAGGAATTTATTTCGGGGGGGGGGGGGGGGGTTGCCTGCTGGTCGGACAAAAAAGCACAAAAAACACATAGATCAGAGGGAAAAGCCTATAAAAATCGTTATTTTTGTATGTTTCGGGGGGGGGGGGGGGTCAACCCCCTAACCCCCCCCCCCCCCGACCTGGATATGGACTTGACTATGAGGTTCAGAAATGCCACCCTTTTGTCATAGTTTCTTTTTTTTTACTTGCGACTTTCTTAGAGCCTTTTCGGCCGAGCCGAGTTTGTCTGTGATGCAGCGCAAACTTTGTCGTTCAGGGTCTTCTGACAACTCTTAAAAAATCAAGGTTATGAGAAGCCTGAAAATTTTATGATTTGTCTTGGAACACTTGGGGCGTGTTCCACCCTTTTAACAATAGAATAGTTATTATTTAAGTTAATACGTTCGGGAGCATAGTTAGCCTGATAACTACGATCTCTGTGACGTGATTGACAAAATTGAATATTGCGTTCCATCCTTGGAAGCCAGAACTCGTGCCGTCATGCGTAGTAACCGCAATAGGTAGGATGGAACACGCTCTTGGTAGAACAACAGATCGGGGTTGTGTTTCAGACTCCTTTTTCTTTTGCCTGTCTTTTCGCACTTTTTAACCACAGGTCGAAGCTTTCAACTATTTTGCGTCGAACTTCCGTTTCGGAGAGCGGAAAGGCTGGGAAAATTGGTAAGCGCCAACAAGAGCATCTCTAATTTTACGAGGTATGTTTTGGTGTTTTTGACAAGGGATATTTCTATATATCGGATATTTCATTTCGTAAGAGTTGTACCTTCACCTCATTAGAGGTGTTATGTTGTTTTGACCCGATTTTTTTTTTTTTTTTATCTCCATGGCTATACTCGGCTATACTGATGACTAACTCTCATTTATTCCAACAATGTTTTCAACGGAAACGTCAGCTACGATTCTTCATCAGCGATATTTCGGCCCTTCTTGGCAAGGGTCCTCGTCAGGCTGTCAGTCCTCTTGTTCAACTTCGGGAGGAAACAAACCTGTAATCATAAATCACTTGTCCTTTCCTTCCGGCCAAGTTGGATAATTGTCCAACTCTCCTTGCCGATGCAGAATCGCTGGGTACCTAGTGGTAGCGCCGGAGGCGGTATCACATCTGCTTCCAAAGATCGCCGTGATAGGTTAACAAAGGATTCAGTTGTTGAGTTTGAGTCGTTAGTACTACGTTTCATCGTTCTTTCCGAGGATCACTGGCCCTTTTTGGACTTAGTCATATAGAGTATTAGCGGGTCGAGTAGCTCCCCATTTCTCTTCCATATAAATATATGTTGATTACCCAGTGGACCATACGAATAACTAGCAGAATATGGCTACCTTCCGTTGTTTGATTACATAGGCAATAAGCATCTAAGAATGGTTGGATCCAAAACTCAAATGCTATTTAGTTTTTGTTGGCAGCCAAACTTATAGGAATTTCCCAGACCTGGCGGTTGTTTTTGGATTGGACAGGCGAGATCCCGCGGAGTGATAAACCCTTAAACGTCAACTTCAGTTACGTGACTAATGATCAAGATAGTCGTAAGGCTGCGACCCAGAGTTCCTATAATAATAGAAATATTTTCTATAGGAGCTTTTCGGTTCTTCGCCTTAAAATGTGCCGAGTCACCCCGTACCAATAGCAATTTTGTGCTTCGTAATATGCATTATGACAGCTTTGAAAGTTCTGGGTATCCCGAGGCATCAAACGTCGTTTCAGTTTTAACTAGCTCCTTTCAGCCTCTGTCGCTGAATTTGGTTTTTATGGCACTTGAGCTTACTCAAGTGCCATATAGCGATTGTTATTTCTGTCCGTCAGTCGGTCTGTCGGTCTGTCGGTCCCGGTTTTGCTAGTTCGGGCACTTCCAGATAAGCTAGGACGATGAAACGTGGCAGGCATATCAGGGACCGGACCAGCTCAACTTAAAATTAATCATTTCTTCAATCCGACTTTCCCCGGATCCGGGAGTCCGGAAACTATAAAGCAAAAGTGGAGCGAAAAGTAGCAAAAAAAAGGGCTGCCCGAGTGCGGGAGCGAACCAGGAACCTCTGAGTCATAAGTCCAACGCTCTACCAACTGAGCCACGAGTCCATGTATGAGAGAGCGAATGCGGGAGTACGAACAAAGTGAATAATCTAAACAAATTACATTGTTAGGATAATGGAACTTGTCAGGAATATTGGATGTATTAGGGAGCGTATGCGGGAGTATATATTGTTAAAAGATTGACGACCTGATTAGCCTGGACATAGTCAAGAAACATAAATAATAGTTTGGGCACTTCCACGCAAGCTAGGACGATGAAACTTCGCAGGCATATCAGGGACCCGACCAGACTAAGTTGGAAATAGTCACTTGCCCGATCCGACCATCGTGGGGGAGGGGGCGGAATCCGGAAAATAGGGACATTTATCACTTTCGAACGGGTGATCGGATCTTAATGAAACTTGATATCTGGAAAGATCTCGTGTCTCAGATGTCTCATTTCGAGTCCGGACCGGATCCGATGAATCTTGGGGGTGGGTCTTGAGGGGAGTGGAGGGACGGGGAATCCGGAAAAATTTGGAAAAATTAAACATTTTCAGCTTACGAACGGGTCGTCGGATCTTAACGAAACCGAGGGGTTGCTCACTCCCAAAAACGATGTACACCAAGTGGCGCGTGCCGCGGTGCCGTGCCGAGCCGGTGCCGAGCCGGTGCCGTGCCGGTGCCAAGCCGGTGCCGCGGTTTTTTTTACTTCAAATTACAGTATTGTGATAAAGCACGATTTCTGATGTACATGTAAACAAATTTCATCAGATATTGGCCGAGAATGAAGTCGGCAATTTGTGTTGAATACAAGAGCTAGCAGCTCATATGGTACTTGCAAGGCTGGGTCAGAGGATGAAATTTAGGAATTTGTAAATTCTTGGGTTTCTTGTGTTTAATTATAAGCCATACCCTTGAAATAAGAATGATTGTGGGCCCTTGGAAATCAAGAGAATGATCTGGTGAAAAGTATTTTATTTTTGCACTTTAAGGGCACTAGAAATTCATATGAAAGCAAAACCCTTTAGGCAAAAGTGACTATGGGCTCATGGAGATCACGTAGTTGTATATTTTGCTCAAACTAATGCAACCTATAATACTAATGCAACCTACTTCCGTAATCATTACATATATTTCTAAACCCGGAGACCCACGTTTCGTGCGGTACATTCTAACCCCTCTAACAAAACCTCGCTGATTTTCTCACTTGCCGTGTTTTGCTACCTTCGATGTGTATCACGCTGTCGACGGTTCGAGACGGTTGCGCGACGGTTGTCTGCGAGAATTTTTTCCATCAGGAAAATCGGTTATGCAAATTGTTTCCCTGTTTCGCTAGAAGTCAACGGGTCTCGGAAAAGGCTTAAAACAGCCAAGACAGTTATTTATTTATTGAAAGCACAGCATAGTTAAAGTATTCAAATACTTTAAAATACTGTAAGTTGAAGAGTGATTAGTGCGAGGGGTCCTTTAAGGGAGCTGGAAATTCATTTTGAAGCAAAACCCTTGTTTCACAAATAATCATGGGCTCATGGGGATCATGAAAATATATGTTTTGCTCCAAAGTATTTTCTGTACTTTGTGGTTATGATGAGTACTTTAAGGAATGTGGTTGGCTCTATAAAAGAATTTATGAACCAATCTTTTCCTTCCTTGACTACCTACTTAGGCTAACTGGTACATATATTTAGCCACAGCAAGTGCATGGCAAAGTTCGAAGCACGAACGTTCAAATAAGCATACCTCTATTGCACTCCCAGAGTGTCTGATGGGGAAATTGACTTTTTCCAAGTTAAATATGCCTGCCAAGTATCATTCTTAGCACACTCTACAAATATGAAAAAAAGATTGGTCGCCACTGAATTACCTTCACCAGAAGCAAAATATACTGAAGCTGACTCAAGTTTTGGGCGATATTCGATACCGATAACGATATATCCATGTATCGGACAAAATATCGATATCGAAAGTAAATATCGATATCGATAGCGATATTTGTTCATTCGTAAAGATTGCAATTAATCCAACATAACCCACACTTATATATACGAAATTGGAGCAATGTGTATTCCGCAATTCCTTTCTTATTTATCCGGAGTTCGAGATGATCCAGTATGCGATATATCGGATATCGATCGATCGATATATCGCACCAAATATCGATATCGAAACGTAAATATCGCTATCGAAAACGATATTTGTTCATCGTAATTATTGTAAATAATCCGAACTAACCTACACTTATATATCCGAAATTGGACAATATGTTTTCCCTAATTCATTTCTCATTTATTCTGAGTTTGAAATGATCCAAGATGCTATTTAATGAAAATTTGGTTCTTAGATTTTGGCGAAACGAAGCATGGTAAGCAAATATCAATATCGATATATCGATTATCGAATATCGAAAGTGAAAATATCGATTGTTGAATATCGAAAGCGGAAATATCGATATATCGATTATCTAATATCGAAAGTGAAAATATCGATATATCGAAAAATCCAAGTATCGCCAAGCACCAGTACCAAACCATGGTTGACCACTTTGCGCATTTGGTCAACAGCATCTCCTCATATCTAGTTCAGCTTCTTCTTCGGTTGCATGTTTTCAATAATTCTTTCATTCAAGTACCTTCGTTATTGGGCGCCAGATACCAGATACCAGATGGCGAAGAGTAATCTGCAGAAAATTTGTCCGTGGCCGGCGTATCGTGCTAGAGGCGCGCCGGTGCCGTGCGGTGCCGAGCTGGTGCCGCGGTGGTGCCGCGGTGTTGCGCCGTTGCCGTGCCTTTGCCGTGCCGGTGCCGGTGCCGCGTTGCCGTGCCGGTGCCGCGCCGGTGCCGCGCCGGTGCCGTGCCGGTGTCGCGCCGGTGCCGTGCCGGTGCCGCGCCGGTGCCGCGCCGGTGCCGTGCCGGTGCCGTGTCGGTGCCGTGTCGAGGTGTACACCGGTGGCGGAGAGAGAGCAACCCCTCGAACGAAACTTGATATATGGAAGGACCTCATGTCTCAGACGCCGGTGACATTGGGGGGAGTTGGAAGGGGAAACCGGAAATCTTGAAAAACGCTGAGAGTGGAGAGATCCGGATGAAACTTGGTAGAAAGAACAAGCACAAGTCCTAGATACCTGACTGACATAACCGGAACGGATCCGCTCACTTTGGGGGAGTTGGGGGGGGGAGTCCTAATTTCTAGTGATCCCGCGAGTTCGATGCTTCCTGATGTGCTAGGACAATGAAAATTGGCAAGCATGCCAAGGACCCGACCAGATTAAATAGGAAATAGTCACTTCCCCTATCTGACCATCTGGGGGGGGGGGGGGGTGGAGGGACGGGGAAGCCAAAATTGAGGTATTTTTAACTTGCGAACGGTTGGTCGGATCTTGATGAAAGTTGATATTTAGCATGACCTCGTGTCTCAGACGTCCCACTTTAAATCCGGACCGGATCCGATGTCACTGGGGGTGGGGGGAGCTAGTGGAGGGAACCAGAAATCTTGACAAACGCTTAGAGTGCAGCGATCGGGATGGAACTTATTCGGCCACGGTAGGTGGAGATAGAGTGAGTACCGGAAATCGTGTAGCACGTCTAGGGATCAAACAAATGGATTTATTGGGATGAAAGTTTGAACAGTCATGTGCATTTGCTGCAGACAATCGAGACGATGCCGGAACTGCTCAGAAATGAGTGAAACTAAATATCCTATTTCTATTTCCGAACCGCATTTTTGGATGGCGGGTGTATTTTGTGAGGTTCTCATCTACTTTCTTGTACAGCCTACTCGTACAAGTGCCATATGAGCTCGTAGCTCTTGTTAACAACAGTTATCTCTGTTTGGAATTTTCTGGTCTGACCCTGTCTGCCTATTTCACTTCTTGAGTTGCGGCGCGTGATTGCCAGAAAATGTAAGGACCTGTATTCCGTTGATATCAACTACTTCCTATGGGCCATTGGAGAACTGAGATTGTGTTTTCCAAGTCTCTTGTTGTCCCAACTTCTTATTTCTAAGACTTTTTATTTATTTATTTATTCATTTATTTCCCTCAGAACTGAGGAGTACAAAATAATGTATAAAAAGAACTATGCCTAAACCATCTGGTCCATTCATTAACACATAAATACTATAAAAAATACACACGATGTCGACAATTAAGTTACAATTATGTGCCAGGCTAGCCAACAGATTAGGTTCCGCGCTTTAAGGTGCGAACACACGATCAGGATCGGGAGCTCCCGGTCTGGAATTCCTGCCCGGATTTTTGGCACCATCATCACTTCCATATGGAAAAGTTGAAATTTTTTCAACTTTATGATAAAAGTGCAGGAAATCCGGCCGGGATAACATGATCGTGTGGTCGCACTAGTAAACCGCCATCTCTCCGACGAAAATAGTGGATAGGTCTTTTTGGGTAGGGTCTCGCCGTTCCTGTAGTGTATAGTACAAGTATGCTTCTTTTAACATTCCTCTAAATTTTTGGCTGTCCTGGGTTGGTTTTTAGCCTCGAAAGCTTTCAGATGAGAACAATAAGTAAAGAAGTGAATATTGGCGAAGAGCCAAGTGTTTCAGCTTTGTTTTGGCATTAAGAATCAGATCTAATTTCCTGTTTCTTTTTATGGCACTTGAGCTTACTCAAGTGCCATATAGCGATTGTGATTTCTGTCCGTCAGTTGGTCTGTCGGTCCCGGTTTTGCTAGTTCGGGCACTTCCAGATAAGCTAGGATGATGAAACTTGGCAAGCATATCAGGAACTGGACCAGATTAAATTAGAAATTGTCGCTTCCTCGATCCGACCATCTGGAGGGGAGTGGAGGGAAGGGGAATCCGGAAAAAATAGGAAAAATGAGATATTTTTAGCTTACGAACGGGTGATCGGATCTTAATGAAACTTAATACATGGAAGGACTTCGTGTCTCAGACCCTCCATTTTAAATCCAGACCGGATCCGGTGACACTGGGGGGAGTTAGAGGGGGAAACCGGAAATCTTGGAAAACACTTAGAGTGGAGGGATACGAATGAAACTTGGTGGAAAGTACAAGCAAAAGTCCTAGATACGTGACTGATATAACCGGAACGGATCCGCTCACTTTGGGGGAGTTGGGGGGGGGGAGAAGTCCGAATTTGTAGTGATCCCGCGAGTTCCGTGCTTCCTGATGTGCTGGGACGATGGAAATTGACAGGCATGTCTGGGACCCGACCAGCTTAAATAGGAAATCATCAATTCCCCGATTCGACCATCTGGGGGGGGGGGAGTGGAGGGAGGGTGAAGCCAAAATTTGAGGTATTTTTAGCTTGCGAACGGGTGATCGGATCTTGATGAAAATTGATATTTAGGATGACCTCGTGTCTCAGACACCTCACTTTAAATCCGGGCCGGATCCGATGACACTGGGGGGAGTTGGAGGAGGGAACCGGAAATTCTGAGAAACGCTTAAAGTGGAGGGATCGGGATGAAACTTGGTGGGAAAAACAACCACAGGTCCTAGAAACGTCATTGACATAACCGGACCGGATCAGGGCACTGTGGGGGAGTTGGGGTGGGGAACCGGAAATTTTGAGAAACGCTTAAAGTGGAGGGATCGGGATGAAACTTGGTGGGAAAAACAAGCACAGGTCCTAGACACGTCATTGACATAACCGGACCGGATCAGGGCACTGTGGGGGAGTTGGGATGGGGGTCCGGATTTCTAGCGATCCCGCGAGTTCGGCATACTTCCTGGTGTCCTAGGGCGATGAAACTTGGCAGGTATGTCAAGGATCCGAACAGATTGACTTGAGAACAGCCGTTTCCCCGACCCGACCATCGTGGGGGGAGTCGGTGGATGGGGAGTCCGGAATCTAGTGGCGTGCATAACTTTTGAACGGGTGATCGGATCTTGATGAAAATTGATATTTAGGATGACCTTGTGTCTCAGACACCTCACTTTAAATCCGGGCCGGATCCGATGACACTGGGGGGAGTTGGAGGAGGTAACCGGAAATTTTGAGAAACGCTTAAAGTGGAGGGATCGGGATGAAACTTGGTGGGAAAAACAAGCACAGGTCCTAGACACGTCATTGACATAACCGGACCGGATCCGATGACACTGGGAGGAGTTGGAGGAGGGAACCGGAAATTATGAGAAACACTTAAAGTGGAGGGATCGGGATGAAACTTGGTGGGAAAAACAAGCACAGGTCCTCGACACGTCATTGACATAACCGGACCGGATCAGGGCACTGTGGGGGAGTTGGGGTGGGGGTCCGGATTTCTAGCGATCCCGCGAGTTCGGCATACTTCCTGATATCCTAGGGCGATGAAACTTGGCAGGTATGTCAGGGATCCGAACAGATTGACTTGAGAACAGCCGTTTCCCCGACCCGACCATCGTGGGGGGAGTGGGTGGATGGGGAGTCCGGAATCTAGTGGCGTGCATAACTTTTGAACGGGTGATCGGATTTGAATGAAACTTGTCTGGCGAGCTATCGCCTCGGACGTTCAGTGTCACGTCCGAGTCGGGTCCGATACCTGTGGGGATGGGGGGGGGGGTGGAAAACTCAAGAAACTCTAAAAGTAGAGGGATTGGGACGAAACTTAATGGATGGAACAAGCATTAGGCCTAGATGAAATTGACGGAGCCAGATGGTTTCGGGGCTCTGTGGGGGGAGTTGGAGGGGGTTTCCTGGAATTCCGGTAGTCGTGAGTTAGAATAGTTTCAGATGTAAAACGACAACGAAACTTTGCAGGCATATTAGCGACCCGAATTATCTTGACTTAAAAACCTGACACAACATACCCCCGGAAACTTCCGTTCCTAGATCCGAGCATTTTTGGGGGAGCAAGAGAAGAGAAATATGGACTTCTATAAATTGAGAACGAGTGGTCTGATTCGAGTGAAACTTCATGGGTGATACGAATCGATGGCCTCGGCATGTAAAACATGCGTTCGAACCATATGCGACCACGATTAGGGGAATTGGGGGTGGGGGGACTTTTGACATGCACAAAAACCAAACGGATGGACCGAATGAGATGCAATTCGACAGTGCCGAGTTTATGCGGCCTAGATTTGTTATTTGGCGTCTGGGCCGGATTCGGCCAAGGTAGGGGGGGGGGGGGGTACTGGAAACTTGCAGATAGGCTATGCTCCAATTTCAGTCAAACTTGATGAGGGAATTAAGAGATTGGGCCCGAACCGGCTCCGACAACGTTGGTGGGAAGGTGGGGGGGTACCGGAACTTTCCAAAAATGCTCAGATTCGGACTTGGTAGATGGTATAAACGAAGATGCTTTAGGTGGTCGATTTTTTTTTATTCCGAACCAGATTCGGCCACGGTAGGTGGAAATAGAGTGAGTACCGGAAATCGTGTAGCACGTCTAGGGATCAAACAAATGGATTTATTGGGATGAAAGTTTGAACAGTCATGTGCATTTGCAATCGAGACGATGCCGGAACTGCTCAGAAATGAGTGAAACTAAATATCCTATTTCTATTTCCGAACCGCCTTTTTGGATGGCGGGTGTATTTGTGACGTTTTCATCTACTTTCTTGTACAGCCTACTCGTACAAGTGCCATATGAGCTCGTAGCTCTTGTTTAACTTATTTTTTCGTCTGTTTGGAAAAAGTTGAACAGTCGACGAGATAATGCAAAACTTTTTGAGCGCCTTTGAAAAAGGTGCAAAGCAGCTGAGTAAAAAAAAAAAAACCCACAAGATTCAAAATCGTAACCGTGTATGTCTTTAATTTGTCTTTGTTTTACTTAAACTGTTAGTTTGCTTTTAACACTGTGTATTAATACTAAATTTGCTAGGTTTGGATTTCGTCATATTCTTCGGCGCTATCCCAAGTGGGGCGACGTTAATAGTACTCTGTTGTACAAACGGCGAGATTCGACTGACGAATTTTACTACCCATCATTCCCTCGCTTGTATCTCCATCCTTAAGAATCAGCAAGTGATGTTGAAGTCTGAGCTAGTCGTCCTTTTGGCTCCTCGCTTGTTATAGCAGCACTGAGGGCACACACTAGTTGTGTTTTTGCAGATACCATATTATCTGTTACCACGGTAACTGGACCTGCAATTAGTCGTTTTTGCAGTTATCGTGGTATCTCATATACAATTGCTGCAAAAAAGACAATTACCGAAATTCCGCTTTCCGAAGTCATCCCAAAAGAAAAACTGATATTCAGTCACATCACTAACTGCCAAACGTCTTTCCCACCAATTGGACAAAAATTGATGAAAAGTGAGATGACTTTTTCAGATACCACGATCAGTTACCACGGCCGGACCATGGTATCTGAATATGAGATACCACGGTAACTGGCCAGATACCAGGATAACTGCAAAAGGGCCTGTGGACCGTGGTATCAGATACCACGAAAACTGCAAGAACGACTTTAGACGGTGGTATCAGATACCATGGTATCTGCAAAAACGTAACTACTGTTCCACTTGTTCATCTCTCAGTAAACTTCACAGCTGTCTTCTTGCATTCGTGCTCTTACCCAGCTCTCACGTAACATAGCGAATTTTGGTGTGGAGTGCGCGAAGTATTGTTGGACAAACTCATTACGCCCTTACGTGCCTTTCAACTTGAATTTGCTTTTGGTTGAGCTTCGCTATCGGCCCCTTTCTGACTTTCTTCTCCCTGTATCTGTTTCTCGCTGTAGCTCTTGCTGCCTATACGACTTCTTTTATCATCGTTCAGCTAAAGGCGCAAAAGTTCAAATTTTCGACCCAAAAACAATAATGCTGAGCGGGGTCGTGTTGCTGCTGGTTGCCACTTACCCAGTGCCAACAGACGGCTCGGTAAGACCTTCAGTAAACTTGTGAAAGGAAAAAATGTCTCGGTATTGAAATCCCAGCGAAGATGTCGACAATTCTACCTCTGCAATACTCCCCGCAGTTCTAGTTGAGGTGTATGCAGTGAACTTCGTCGTTGTTATAAGTCGAAGTTTCCCGCTTTTGCATAAGCGAATCAGCCGACGACACGCTCCAGAACTGATTTTGAAGTCCAGGTGGTAGTAGGAGCGGGCACACCAGCGGCCCTCTTTATATGCACATTCTTCAGTGGTCCTGGAAAAAAAAAACTCAATTGGCAATGTTTATCCGTTTGACAGCTTTTATCATTAGTCATAACCTTATTTCATTGTAAAGGTATTACGTCCGCTAGCTGATCATTAATTCTATCTGTGGGGGGTGAGATCTTGTTGGATCGTATTCAGATGGGAATTTCGCCCCCGCCCTGTTCTTGTGTCTGCTCGGTTAGGTCAGCAGCCTATGGCTATGCTTGATTGCGAGATTCTTACGAAAGAAGACTCAACCCTCCGCCTCCTCTTTGGAAGAAGTGGTGGTTGATAGAAAGTCTCTGTTGGAACCGGTGCTGTACTATTGGAGGGTGGGGAGCTGTAGGCTATGTTTGGGGCTTATTTAGAGCCTTCAGTTTTTCATCGGACTTGGAATCAGGCTTAGATTGTCGCATGCTTTGTAACTCGTTAGAAAGCACGAAGGATAAAGACATAGGATGTTCATTGGACTTAGAAACATTCTTAGCTTGTCGCATGCTTTGTAGCCCGTCGTGAAGTTCTGACGAAGGATAAATGGTTAACTTGCTAGTAAAGTAGAAGCGAGGTGCTGCCCGCTCCTGATTTTGGTGAACAGCAAGTGCCCGGTGCCGGCAGCGGCTGACATCATCCGGCACCGGCTGCCACGTGTTAGAACATTAAAATCAGCATGTTTCGAAGCGAGAAGTGCCTAATTTATGGCTGGCACCACCGCCGAGAACGGGTGTACAGCAGGTGCCACAGAGTGGGTAACCCCTCGGGTAGAGAAGATCCCTTGCGTGAGTAGAATTTAATTTTAACAGATCAACTACAAAGACTTAGTATACGCAGGGTTCTACTCCAGGATAGAAGGCTTAACTGTGCGCATTAGAATATGCAACGTCGGATTCGTCTTTTGTGTTGGCTACATCAAATCAAACGTTCATTTGTGCGTCTGGTGGCCTAAGATTGTCGCTGGCCTTCTAGCTGGTTCAGAAGTTCTAACCTTCGAAGACCTGGTTCGGATTGGCCGTTGGATTTGACTTACTTTCTGCTGGATCTAGAAGCTAGATTGCTGCGCTTGTGGGAGCTTTGGCGTAAACAATTGGAGCTTACGGCTGAAGATTTGATCATTTATAACGATCTTGATGATGAGACTTCATACTTAGCTGTGGTTGTGGCAAAGGAAGACACCCCTCTGTGTCCTGCACTGAGAAATGCTCAGTTTTGAATTTGGATTCCGATAGGCAACGCTCTTTGATGTGGCATCATTAATCCACTGTCAGTTCTACACCAATAGCGGCGGGAAAAATTTCTTGGTCTCCCGCTGTGACGACATTGTCTTTCCGACAAAGCAAGGGCTTAAAAACCAGTTCATGTGATCCAGGTCGTTACGTACGTCGATGATGTATGTACTGATGATGCCGCTGTGGAAGTAGTATAGTACGTTTCTCATTTACTTTGCGGTAGCGGGAACCGTAAATGCGACATTTCCAAGCTCCATACTAGCCTGGAAGGACTTAAAAATCCGTATCAGGACATTTTTGACGTCGATTTTATTGCTTACTTATGTGGATGAATCCTGGCGGTACCACACTGATTTAGTGCGTTTTGAGTGGTTGACATTCCGTCAAGTGATGAATTTGAAACGGCGATACAAGATTTATTTTATTTCTATCCGCCAAAAGTGCCGAGTAGCCCACATTACAGAGGAAAAAGCACAGGATTGACCGGACAGCGCAGTCGTTCTGAACTCCATCCAATCCTAGCGAGGACATGGGCATAGTGGTTGTGGTCAGCGGTGATTGTGTGGCGTACCTCTTTTATTGTTCTTGTAGAATGGCGTCATTTCCACAACCAACTGCGGTAGGTTTTAGAGAAACCGCGGGTTGTCCTTGCTATCATGGCGTATATAATGACCACACCGGGGCTTCCAGACGAGCTCAACCTAATCCTTTTTTTAGTCGTCTGTCCAGACAAATTTCTAAGGTCATGCCGCTTATGGGCTGGTACATAACCCCACCTCTAGCTTATCTCTTTTGGTTTTAGACTAAGGGCTTCTCATTTTATTAAAGGTGTAGGTTGTCGCATTCTGGATACTGAACCTTCTCCGTAGTTCAGTTATCAGCTAGTGTGGCAGTCATATTTGTAAAGTGTGTGTATATTGTATCTAGGATTGCTGTATGGTTGGTACTATCGAGTTCGTAGCCTTTGTAGTGGTCGTGGTTTGGAAGTTAGTTCGCCTCGACTCTGATTTATCTGATCAGTTCTGTTCGGTACGGTGCCTACTGTGGAGCAGTTTTACGTTTCCGAGTTTTAGCGAAGTTGGGCACCGTATGTAGACTCGAACCGGTCACTGGCCGAAAATTCACTGGAAACCGATCTGTTACGGCCGGAAATTGATACACGCCTAAGCAGCGGCGGCTCTGGCAAGGATACCTTGTGTTAATACCTTGGTCGAACTTAAGAAATAAGTGGACTGCGGGGATGTAGAAGGATATGAAGGGAACTGCAAGGTTTTCCCAGGTCCTTCAAAGCGGATTTCTATCCTCACCAGCTTCACCATATCCTGAGCTGCACATTTCGAAGTACGGAAAAGCCTAGGATGTACGTATAAAGCTCAGTTGAACAGTCCCACGGGACGCGAGTCCACGGGCATTGCAGTTGTTAGAATAGTAAAGTCGTGGGCTCGGCTCGGTTTCTGACAACCATACCTTTTGATGGCGTTTTGGAAACGTCCAAGGCGATGAATTGTTACCGTTTTTTGCACCTTTTAACACACACGAATGCTCTGACGATGGAAGGAAATGAGGAAGATTTTTAAGTCTCCTTTCACGTGGAGGTTCATCATTACCGAGCTCCAACACATCCCCAATTGGATGTCCATGTAAGATTTCAGTGAGCAACATTTTACAAATATTAAATTGGCGGTGCCTGTGTTATAGTGGATTTTTCGTTAATATTTAAGGCCGTCGTTAACTCTCGATATGACGTAAGGACATTGGCAGATTCGTCCTCTCCCCTTTCCTTTCGACACGGACGTGCGTCATGACTGGCTCCACGAAATCCCACTGTACATTCCCTTCCCATTAACTTTCATCCAAGCATCTTCACCAAATCCCCAGCTGTACATCCGCGTTCGAAGTACACAGTCCCATGTGTGTTGAATATTAATGAAATAGTTTTTTTATGCGACTTTGGGAGGCGCTTTGAAACCCCGGGATACCTGAGTCTCGACGCGTCCAGCCAGTCAGACGCGTGTGCCCACCTCCGCCTATTGTCGGCCATTTCGACCATCCCGGAAAACGCTCCGAATTTGTGCAACCCTAACCGAATTTCACCTGCGGGCGAATGCAGCTTTTAACACACATGAATGCTCTGACTCTGCAAAGCTGGACAGTTTATTGTAACTCTAGTGTTTACCTGTGACTGACTTGCGATTATTTCTGCCGTTTCATTTCGATCAAATTGGGGTTGTAGTGATCATTGGGACGAGGTGACAACGCGATCTAATTTGTTCAGCGGAAAGTGATTAAGCGGTGCGTGACTCGGAGGATTAGTTTTTAACAGGTAATAGTTACTTTTCGTCAGCTTTGTTTCATGAATAGTCATCGTCGTGGTGCCACAAATTGTGTGTCATATTCAGTTATCAGTAGCCTATAAAGAGGTCCGTTCGTATTGGTACTGCTTATAAGTTAACGACTGAAAGCCAAGTTTTTCTTTGAAGAGATGATTATCGCAATAATAGAGGCTATTCAGTCGAAGCCTTTATTCGCTGCATTATCCACTCGTTTGCTGGTTTTACTCTGCAATCGGTTCTCATTCATTCAATCAACAATCGTTGATTTCAACCTTCACCTCCGACTCGTTTGCTTTTCATTCATTTCTCTTACCATCCATTTACTCGCCATTATTATGCCTTACACGCGAGTTCTCGTTTGGCAATTTGTTTTTTCATTCACTCGTTTTAACTTCCTTCGCCCTCTCTCAAGCGCTCGTTCGTGTCCACGTCCATTTGTCATAAAGTGATTTTATAATTAGGCTGTAATGATGTTTAGCGAAATAGCTCATCTTTGCGGGGTTTTCTTTGTTATCTGATTTTCCAGCCAGTATAGGCCTGTAATTAGCGTAGAACACTGGGTTTGCATAACCTAAAGTACATAACCACGCATTTTTTACATAAATTAAAGTGGGGCATACGTATGATGTATACAATTTTATCCGTCCGGTCGTCTGAAAGCTATCTAGCGAAGTCTAATGGCCCAAGGTATCTGGTAATCTGGTTATACGTTTCCCAGGCAGGACACTTCGTTTGGTAACGACGGTTTTTCCAACATGATAATTTGATGATTAGGCGCTATTTCAAAGTGCAAAACAGATACGTCAGCTGAATTTTATTGGAGCTATATTTCGGCCCTTCTTGGGAAGAGTTCTCTGCAGGTACAAAACGAAAGCTATCTAGCGAATTCTAACGGTCCGAGGTATCTGGTAATCGGGTTATATCTTTCCCAGGCAAGACACTTCGTTCGGTAACAACGCTTTTTCCAACATAATAGTTTTGCCGGAATCCAGTGGAGGCTGGAAATAATTAGGTGATAGTAACTATTTCATAATAATAATAATAATAATACAAAGCAAGAGAAAAGGCTTTCGCCTCTAAATAACTCTAAGAAATTTTGAGTAGTCGAACTGATCAGAGTTAAAAATCTCATCAACAATGCACTTAAAACTATTGATCGATTCAGCATTAACCGCATCTTCGGTAAGGCTGTTCCAAGGATCAACAATTCTGTTGCCAAAACCCCACTTAAAAACGTCCTTGTGGAACCTTGACTTTGTAAGCGTGCCCGCGATGATGACGGTTAATGCTGAATCTTACTAAATCAGTCAATAATACTTACTAAATCAGTCACTAATTTGCACTTCATAGTGCAAAACGGATACGTCAGCTGAAGTTTATTGGAGCTATATTTCGGCCTTTCTTGGCAAGGGTCCTCTCAGGCTCAAAACCGCCGGTTGTGAGGTTGAATTTTATTGAAGCTAAAACCGGCGGTTTGGAGCCTGAAGAGGACCCTTGCCAAGAAGGGCCGAAATATAGCTCCAATAAAATTCAGCTGACGTATTGGTTTTGCACCATCAAATATGATTCGCAGTCAGCTTGGGCTGAAGGAATATTTATCAGTGATAGTAACTGATTAAGTGGCGAATTTGGGATAACGATAGGAAGCTTTTAGCATTCACTTCGGGGGGGGGGGGGTGAGACAGAGTCCCGTCATAGATGTTCCTTCATGTTGTCATAATGGGACATCTCGGACCGACAAAGGTTTAGCAGCTAACCCTGCAAACAAGTTTGTATAAATAAATTTTCAAAGACCCAAGAAAGACAAAGTTGTTAAAAATTGTGGATACCACAGTGGGCTAAACGAGATGGGCTGCAAGTTTTCGACTATTTCAACCGGAATCATAAGAAAATACATCACGTGAGAAGGAACTGATAATATGCATCAATAGTAGCAGCTCATTTCTAACCCGCTTATTTAATAAATAAAGTATATTTAGAAAATGGCAGGAGGAAAAACATTAAAAAGAAAAAATGCAAAAGTATGTAAGAACACTGTTAACGCAATGGAAATGTGGCTTTGTGAATCAGATCATAATCGGTTATTACTTTCTTTTCGGAAAACGGGGGAAATCAGAATCTAACCGGGAATTCCTAGTAAGGATTGGAGGGAACCCAGACCATTATTCTGGTTCAGTCCGGTATTTCCGTACTTCTCTAACCTCCTATGTAAAGCAGTAAGTTGTCTGCAGTCACTGTCGCCTTGTACTTATTCTTGTTTCCTTGGATGAATAGTTCGGCCGGATTCTGTTCTTGAAATTTTTCTCAAGACATAGAACGCAAATTAGGATCGTACCGGAAACTTGCAACTTTTTTCCAGCCATTTCTAACTGTTGATTTCCAATTCTTAACGTGATTATTTCAGTCATCAAACGTGGGTGAAATTTTTATTTGCCGTCCCCCTTTTTTATAGAATCTCTTTCACCTCGGTTTTGCGATCGAGATACGTCTTTTCGTGCCACCATGATTTTTCCCCACTGGGAATTCAGGTAACGCAACAGGTAAAGAAGGACAAAAACAGATTATCGATAAGTGGTGGAATTAGCGAAAAGATCTCAGAAGGATTTTGTGACACTCCTCCCTACTAATTATAAAGGATTAGCTCAGGAAAAGTATTAAATAAAAACTGCTGATCTTCTCTCCTAACTTCTGTCTTCTCTCCTAACCTATAAAGATGGAAACTAATGAAAGTACGAGCTGCAAGGAAAATACAATTTATATCATGTTGTTACTGTATTGTAGTTTATAAATATTCTTTGAGCCCAAGCTGACTTTGAAACATTTATTCAAACAATGTCTACAACGGATACGTCAGCTATGATTCTTCATCAGCGATATTTTGGCCCTTCTTGGAAAGGGTCCTCGTCAGGTGGTCCTCGTGACGAGGACCCTTGCCAAGAAGGGCCGAAATGTCGCTGATGAAGAATCATAGCTGATGTATCCGTTGTAGACATTGTTTGAATAAATTGTAGTTTCTGTAAATATAAGTTGAATACTTAAGGCTAAAAGCTTACGATTTTCATTGTTCAATAGCTAGTCTAATTGG
This sequence comes from Branchinecta lynchi, assembly GCA_023053575.1. Lineage (NCBI taxonomy): Eukaryota > Metazoa > Arthropoda > Branchiopoda > Anostraca > Branchinectidae > Branchinecta > Branchinecta lynchi. The sequence goes on along the minus strand of JAKZAP010000013.1, from coordinate 6,947,666 downwards.
ATTATTTAATGGTTTATAAGAGTGGAGGAAAAAATCCCAGATCACTAATCCCACTAAGCCTTCAGATATTTTACTTTTGTATTTTATACTCCGCTGTTACGCAAAAAGCGGGTCATAAATAAATAAATAAAAAATAAATAAATATTATTCCATACTACACCTTACTACAGCAGGGCAGCTTAATAAGATAGAGTATGTGAATTAACCCTCCCGAATCTCGGCTAACTCAAACATCCAAAACCATTCATTCCCCGTACACTATCCTTTCCTCCTAAACCAGAATTAATATCACATTTTATACACAGACAGCTTTAGAACCAAGAGATTTCTCATCCCCAATAACCAAACAAGTATTGAAATAACTTAATTTGTAATCATCGCACTTTAAAAACATTGAAAAATGGGCAGTCTCGGCCCAATTGCCCCTGAACCAAGTGGGGTGGGGTGTGGGGACCCGCAAAAAGTAAAACGAGACCCCAATGCTCACAATCCTACCAAGTTTCAACTTGATACCTCTTGATTCCTGTCACGGGTAACGACCTTTACTCCTGGGCAATCTGGGCCCAGTTGCCCATGAACCGGGTGGGTGGGGGACGTGAAACTGTAAAAGCAATTTCCCAGCGCTAGGATGTACACGTCCAAGAAATTTCATCGTCCTGCGTCAAGTTCTTGTCAAGTTGTGAACATTGTTCACTGTGCAATCTGGGCCCCATTTGCCCCTGAACCGGGTTGGGGTAACTAGACCCCAGTACCCACAAGTTTACCAAGTTTGAACTTGATACTTGCCAAGGAACACTGCACTAATAATGAGAAACAACTGGTTTGAACTGCCTGTCTCCGCAAGCGCGCAGGATAGCCAAGCAAGGTTCAGAGCGTCATTGGGATATGGGTCGAAACCCAGAGTGGCTAAAAGTCCCGGTGGCGCTACAACTCAGCTACGTGTGCGCCATTTCTTCGCTGGGATAAATTAATGTGTGCTTTTAGTTACTCAAAAAGTTCGACGAGCAATTGCCGAAAAAAAAGTATAACAAAGAACAACACTCACACATTCTTATCCATTAAAAAGACAAGAAACAAGCTACTATGAGCGTGTTTCATCCTAATTACCGTAGACGTCACGAATTCTGGCTTTTTGCCGTCAAGGCTGGAACGACTTTTATATTTTCCAGCAGAATATCATGCAACGGGCGAATCCGACCACTCACGTTAGAGATCCGTAGTTACTACGCTCCCGAGCGTGGTAAGCAAATAGTTACTATTAGTTACTATTTCAAGAAGGTTTGAACGGTCAGCGTAGTAACTTTTCGTGAGGTTGGAACGGAAATATTAACTAACAGTTACTATTTGTAGAACGGTGGAACACGCTCTATACCTCAGCTCCTTGGCCAAAACGCGCACAATGCTGCATAGCCTGCTAGGGGAACCTCCCCCCGAAAATTGCAACAAAGTCCTTTTCCCATATTTCTTACTAAATCCTGCTATTCCACCCTTTTCCGTCCAAATATTTCCCTTTTCAAATCTGTTGGTGTATCACTGCTGAAATGTCTGGTTTGATCGCCTACCGTCGGTAGGTGCTATGAATCCTTATCTTGTGAGAACCAAGGGTTTCGACCTACAGAGTTGTCTTACCCTTTGGATTACTGATTATCTGCCAAGTGATAATTTCCTCATGCCTCTGCCAGTTGTTGAATCTCTTGCGTGTTGGTGTTGTGATCATCAACATGGTCCTGATAAGTGTCCATAGGTGAGGTGTTAATTTTGTGGCGGTGAATCGGACTGCTTGTGAAGTCCATAAGTGTGTGACATTTGTGATTTACCTAGCTAGGAGGTGTGATTCATGTTTTCACTTTTTTCACAAATTCCTTCGGTTGTGTATTCACTCCTCCTTCTGTTATAATTGCTTAGATTTTTGCTTTTATCTTTTCATATTTCGCAAGCTTTTATGATCTAACATATTGTTATTAGTGCTATACTTCAGCAGTTTGATAACATTCAACAGACGACGCGCATCCTTATGTTGAACGATGTCAAAATTCTGTAAGGTAATGCGTATAATCAGTTTAGGTGCAATATCACCCGAGAAATTCTGTTTCCGGAAATATAGCACTAGAAACGGTCAATAACATGATTTCTGCTCATCTTTGGTAACATTTAACGCAGGTTGTGTATCCTAATGTTAAATGTTATGACTGTCTGTCAATCTAGTAGCCTACTGCCAGGCCCGTATCCAGGAATTTATTTCGGGGGGGGGGGGGGGGTTGCCTGCGGGTCGCACATAAAAGACATAGATCAGAGGGAAAAGCCTATAAAAATGAGTATTTTTGTATGTTTCGGGGGGGGGGGGGTCAACCCACTAACACCCCCCCCCCCCCCCCCCCCCGCCCTTGGATACGGCCTTGCCTATTGCATATTTGACACTTAAAATACGGATTTTCACCATCTTTTTTTACCCAGGAAATTACATTTTTGTTTAAACGAACTTAAATTTTCATTGTATGACACTTATTTGTTTTTGTGTTTTTAAAAAATGGCTCTATGTGTCGAAATTACGCTGGTTCCCACTCAATTTTGACCGTAGGCCATTCCAAGAGATCGGGATTCTTTTGTGGAACATCCACCGTCTGATATCCTTCCCGCATAACGCGTAATGTAGCTTATGATATTCATATCATCTTTTCCATGGTATTGAAACGTCTTTAGAATAGAAACAGTCATTTTTGGCCCTACTAACGTTTCTTATTGTCAAAGCAGGCTCTGAAGACTCTGAGAGCGTGTTCCACCCTTCTAACAATAGTAACTTTTAGTTACTATTTTCGTTCCAACCTATTGAAATTTTTTGCGTTGACCGTTCCGACCTTGTCGAAATAGTAAATAATAGTAACTTGCTTACCACGCTCGGAAGCGATTTCTCTGACGTGACGTGTGACGATTCCTGTGATTGTGATTGGTCCGAATCAGCCCGCGGCGCGATATTTTGCCAAAAGTATAAAATGGTGTTCCATTCTTGACGCCAAGAAGCTAGGATCCGTGACGTCATGAGTAGTAACTACAGTAGGTATGGGGGAACACGCTCTGAAGGGCCGTATTCAGATCCGAGCTAGAAACAAAATCTATATTCAAACAATGTTTACAACGGATACGTCAGCTACGATTAGCTACGATTCTTCAACAGCGATATTTCGTCCCTTCTTGGATATTTCAGATATTTTTCTTTTCGATATTTCAGCCTGACGCGCTTGCCAAGAAGGGCCGAAGTATGGCTGATGAAGAATCGTAGCTGACGTATCCGTTGTAAACATTGTTTGAATATATGTTTCGAAGTCAATGTTTCAAAGTCAGCTTGGGCTCAAAGAATATTTAAAAAAATCTAGCTTTGTTAGATCTCAGGTTTGTTTTTCCAGCTTTAGACTGAAGAGGAATCTTGCCAAGAAGGTCCGAAAAATTGCTGGAATGAATTTCGGTTGACGTATCTATTTTGCGCCGTCAAATTTTGGAGTCGGTTTTCAGTTCAGTGTATTGATTTTAACCCTTTCAGGCGAACATCTTCTCGTGGAGGATCTTGAGGTCCCTTCAGCTGAAGAGACTAGTGTTACACTCCCAGATACTGTTCTCGACCGTCTTGGGCATATTGTAAGTAACTCTTTAATTTAATTTCCTTCTAGGGACTAGTCTAAGGATTTTCAGATGATGTTGAAGGATCTGTTTTTGTATGCCTGTCCACTTATCTTTTGTTCACTTAAAAGAAGAAAGACTTCTGCTGTTGCCAAATGGGTTTAGTTGCCCGTAAGAAAGTGAAAAAAAAAAATACTCCAGTGGTGCCACAATTGTATTCAGTCGCTTCTCGTTTCAATACGATTCTGACCTCCTGTAATTTTCTGCCAGAACCTTCTTTGCATTTAGATATCACAATCGTAGCGGTTTCATGTGCTGCGTGTTCCACCGAGTTTCTTGGCCCTCGCATAAGGCGAACACAGCCCAAACCATAGCCTTCGTTTCTACTTTTGTTTATCCATTTGCAAGGGACCAGCCAATACCTGCGTATGGGACTAATCCACCCTAGTTCTCTAATCGCTATACGGTATGTATTATATTCCCCAGGACTCTGAATTTCGCTCGGTATTTGTTGGAGACTATACCTGCTCTGTTTCTCTATTCTACATTCTTTAAATCGCCCTTCACGACAACAAATTAAGACACATTTTTGTGTTGCTGTCAGCCACGATCTTGGACCGTATGCTTCGATGCGAAACACGGAAAATTTGACTCGCGGCGCTAGACTGAATTTTTGTTTTTCTGTGCTTGCCTTTTAGAGATGGACATATAAAACTGATAAGTCTTAGATATTTACGTTACGACGGAAGCTATACCCCGCTTGAACTAGGCCTTTACCGTGACAAATAAACCAGAAAGTATATTGTTTCTTGTATTCTTTCCATTATTTCTGTTGACACTTGACACTCTTGTTCTTTTTCTTCTTCTTCATTTAATTACTCCGTCTCGTTGTGCGTTTGTGCATTATGATGGGCAGTAAATTTATTATTATTATCTTTTTTGCATTTAGAGTTCTAGGACTGGTTCATTGGATGCGAAACCATGTTAGACTATAAGAACAGAAGCAGTAGCCTATCTACTGTGTCTCGTCCTCAGTAGCTTCTACCACACTGGTGTTCCTGCTAGTTTTGAAGGTCCTTGGTAAACTGTGTTTCACCTAGAGCTTTTCCCAGGAGTTTTTTCTTTGCTCTTTCACGTTTATGCGGGTTCGATATAATTAACGCAGAAGATGTTGCTGGATCCGACGTCAAGCGGTGAATGGGCTTGGACCCAGTGCTTCCACTCGCTCCACTTCAAAAATCCTGCCGGGAACCCCAAAAATCCTGAAAAATCCTGCTCCTAAAGTTCAAAAATCCTGTAAAGAAATCCTGCCGAAAAAAAAAAAAAAACGTATTCGTACTAGTTAAAGGGATAGTTGTTAAGACTGTATATAGCTGAAGGATTTGAGCAAATGCAGCTGACATTACCATTAAAGAGGGCGTCACTATACGGGACTTGAAAATGTACAGACAACAGGCGCAGGGGCAACGACTGTAGACACGACAAATTATACTAGGCGCCGCAGGCAAATATTTTTAAATACGCCTTTTTTTTTGCAAAAGTTAACTTAAATTCTAGCTTTTATTGTGGTTTAAACTCACAAATATCCAACCCTTCAACGCCTACTATAAGTAACGTACCCTTCTTCTAAATAGGGAATATACTACTACAAAATGCGCCGCAGGCGAAATGTTTTATGATCAAAGTGTGTCTTTTTGCTATCCGAAATGAAGACACGATCAGACAATTCAAACGAAAGAGATAAAACACATTTCTTCGTTTTTTAATAAAAAGGAGTTTGGTATTAGATAGTCAAAGCTGGATAAAAACAAAACGGCGAACATAGCCATAGAGCTAAAATAGAGCTTCCATTATATTTGCGTTTTATCAAAAATACCTAACTCTAACTCTAACTGCAGTCTGTTAAAAATATCAGCAAATTCCTGGTAAATCCTGAATAAGTTCGGAAATCCTGCAAAATCCTGGAATCTCAAAAATCCTGAAAAAAATCCTGCCGGGATCCAAAAATCCTGAATTTCAGGATAAATCCTGCAAAGTGGAAGCACTGCTTGGACCAGCATTAAGCTTTGTCCCACAGAACTTCCTTTCCTCTAACGAAATCTGACTTGGAGTTGAAATGGCGCGGCACTAGTTTTTGGGATCCCAAAACGTAAGTGGAGTGATGCCTATGACATCGCAATAGTTGTCCGTCGGTTCGTCGGTCTGTCAGCACGATAACTCTCGAAGTGAAAGGGATATTTTTATGAACCTCGGTGTGAGGATTTTTTGGGTCGAGGGAAAGGTTGAGTTCGTAGATGGGCTCTGTAACCATAAATTAAGGGATAGGGGAGGGCAAGGCCGTATCCAGAGGGGGGGGTGTGTAGGGGGTTGACCCCCCCCCCCCCCCGAGACATGCACAAATAATCATTTTTATAGGATTTACCCTCTGATCTATGTCTTTTTGTCCGACCCGCAGGCACCTCCCCCCCGAAAGGCAAACCCCCCCCAAAAAAAAATAAAAAATTCCTGGATACTGGCCTGGAGGAGGGGGTCAACATTAAGGGGCAAAGAAAATATTTTAGACAGCTAATGAGTTTTAAGACGTTCTCAGAAGAGTCACCCAAGGGTAGAACTTATTTTGAAAATTAACACCTCTCATAGAAACAGCAACAGCCGGGTCTATCAGACCATATCACATAGTGGTTACTGGACCACGATGGTAGCCCAAGCAAATGCTTCGCACACTTGAAGTAAATCATACGCAAATCTGTCCGAGTGAAACATTTGCAAAACGGAGATGTGGTTTGTTACTTTATTCAAACAATGTTTACAACGGATACGTCAGCTATGATTTTTTAACAGCGATATTTCGGCCCTTCTTGGCAAGGGTCCTCGTCAGGTTGTCAATCCTCTGGTTCAACTTCGGGGAAGGAAACAAACCTGTAATCATATTTTACATTACTGTAATCATAGATTACAGGTTCATATTTTACATTACTGTAATCATAGATTACAGGTTTGTTTCCTTCCCCGAAGTTGAACCAGAGGATTGACAGCCTGACGAGGACCCTTGCCAAGAAGGGCCGAAATATCGCTGATGAAAAATCATAGCTGACGTATCCGTTGTAAACATTGTTTGAATAAATGTTTCAAAGTCAGCTTGGGCTCAAAGAATATTTAGTGGTTTGTTACACGAAGAGCCAGGGCAGGGGAGGGCAACTAAGAACACTTTACATCACTTCTTGCTACCCCCCCCATTCCCAGCGTTTATCAAATAACCCGCCTTACTTTGTTTTACCTTGGTTGTCCTGTTGTGCCGATTTTGTGGAAGAGGGATCAGCAATCTTTTCGCATTAGCGACAAGATTCAGTTGCTGTTGACGTCGTCGGTGTTTGCGGTCCGGAAGTTTGGACACCTTTCCAGTCACTCTCAAAGTATTGAAAACATGTATTAACTCATCCACCAGTGTCTCTTCCAGAAGCGAGTTCCATAGGGGACGAGCGCGAAGTGTTTATCAGAGGTACAAATCCGATTTGGTGGAGCGATTCATGTCATCAGTTCTTTATACACCTTATCTTGTCTATTATAGGAGCAAGATCTAATCGACGAGAACCTCGGTATTGACTTGCTCGACTTTGCACAGTCCCCAGAACCTCCAACTCCTACCCGCCGTCATCGCGATCAGAGAGGCAGCGAGGGTGAGGCAAGCAGTTCGGGGGTGAGCGAGGGATCTATAAGCGAAGGAGAACAAGAAACGGCTGATGCGCTAACGGACGCTCTAGCTGCGGAGTTGGATAGTATGCTAGAGGGTGGGATGCACCATAGATCATATCCGGTGAGTAGAGCATCTCTTGAGGGGGGGGGGGGGATATTCCATCTTCCGTGAAAATAAAACATGAGTCACGCTTTGTTTCCTTTGCAAAAGGAGTAGGCTTACGCGTTTGGCTTTTATGACTCGCATTACAATAGGTAGGTTTCTTTGAACGTTAGCTTGCTAAATCTGAGATAACAGCGAGTTTTGGGCTAAATGGTAAAATGAAGACCAGAAATACATATTCAGGTGTTCTTAGGAGCCCTTAGTTAACGACTTTGGCTAACTGGTAGTTGTATTTGGTTCGCACAAGTGAATAAACATGGCATTGTCTAGAATTGATTGAAGTTCAGAGAAGCATACATCTTCTGTACCTAGAATCCTAGATTCCAATTTGCCATTACAGATTGTGGGACATCGGTCTCAATGTAAATATAAGGTACCAAAGGACAAGGGTTGGACCCATTTCCCAAGGTCTGTTCAATCTTGAGTGTCTGTTCTAAGTAATCGGAAAGAAAAAAAAAGTGATCGAGTATTATCCGTTGCTTTTAAAGTGCTCTTAAGCATATCAGTTCGATACTCTTTGGAGGGTTGCATTTCGCCATCGAAGAGTTGCAGATTGGTGTTCCGCGATTTGCCATGCCGTGTAGCCAAATCATCCATATGCGGACTCTTGATCTTGTTTGCAACTAGACTGAGGAATTATCTCGTGCAGGGTCTAGCTATAAATCTGCAACGTTCTTAATGGAATCAACACGCTTTGTTACTGCGATCATTTATTGAGCCTAACGGAATGCCATTAGACATCTCGCTACCTACCGTCTTGTGACGAAACCTTAAAGGTACCTGCACACACAGTCCGATTGTCGGATGCGATTTTCTCTTTTCCTTGCGGAATTTTGATGCATTGCATGTACGTTTTCCGATCGAGACGCGAACTTCGCATGTGTATTCTCGGATACGAAACCTTAAGGTGTATTCTCGCCGTTCCCGGTGGACTCCTCGGGGAATCGAAGAGAACGGCGAGAATAGAGGGAGTCGCTCCACGCGGACTGCGCGTACAGAAACAGCGAGAACCCGGGAAATGTTTCCGGAATGGATTTTGTTCAAAACAAAAATATGCAGTTGTCGTAATCAGTCTGCATCCACTTATTTTTGGTTTTGTTTGTTCCGATTGTTTTTAATCAATTTTACATTGCACCAACACCAGCAAAAATGTATCCCCTCCGATTCTGAAAGGGAGTCCTTTTTGATGATAGTGATGATAATTGGAGCATTCCCTGTCCTTGGGGACTCGCGAGAATACGGGAAGTGAGTACCCGGGACAAACAAAAACGCGGGACTCCTCAAGGGGAGCCCTCTGGGAAAAAGCTGGGATACAGGCATATAGCTTTAGAGTTTCAGGTACTTTCTGCGCCGGGGTAGGAGGAGGGACTGTTCTGTCCCTCCCCTTATAAAGTTGTCTAAGTCAAGCATATCCTGGTGATGGCTCTACGTCTGTTAGAAGGTATACGTTACGTCTACGGTTACAGAAAAGGTTAACTCTTGGCAGAACATGGTTCATGGTGGGTTTACGAACTGCGTAAAATCCAAGCATATTTTATGCACGTGTTTGAGCTTGGAAAGATTTCTAGCTATACGGACGTATTCATATAGAAAACGGACCGATATCTCAAACACGTCCGTATTGCTAGATATAGTTTCAAGCCCAAATACGTGCGTTAAATACGCTCGCATTTCAAAATAAGCTCGGATTTACGCAGTGTGTAAACGTACCATGAGCGCTGGACTGGTCATTGCTACTATTAGAGACCACCGCCCAGAGATATTGCTCTTGTGGTTGTGGTTGTGGTAGTAAAGAAGTAGAAAATGATACTGATAGTAAATTCAAACTATCCCGTGGCTTGATTAGATTATATTAAATAAAATTTTATTTTACACATGTATACAAAACATGTTGCAGCACCTGCGAAGAAAGCCCCAAAGGGCTTGTTGATCGTAGGTGGACATTTTGGTTGTGAACTATTTAGACAAATTTGGCTAGAGCGATATCACTACTCCTGTAGTCCGTTCCTAACTGGGGACTGTAGTGGTTTTGGAGTAATGTTGACTCACCAGCCCCTCGAAAGCTCAATTGGTAAGAGCAGCGATACAGCCGAAAGTTACGGGTTCAAATCCTTCTAATATTTCTTCTAATAATAATATTCTTTAGGAGCTTTTTCAGTTCAGGACTGTTAATCATAAATTGCTCGAAATAGGCAGCGAGTCCTCTAAAATGAAAGAAAGAAGTCTAAAAAGTTTAAGACTTTCTGCATCTGCAGCCTATTTAGGAATTCCTCGCTCTCGAGCTGGCTTCTACTGCAGATTTTGGAGTGTTTGTATGATTATATGATGTCGGGCTGCGCTGTTCCCGACGCTGCGATTGGCTCTTTTTTCGATAAAATATTGGCGTCATGGTTCTTACGGAAGAGTTGGGATCTTGTCTAGTAGCTCCGCATAATCTGTGGCAGAGGGGTCATTTTATCTCCGCGGATTACCGAAAGCGGGTACCTACGGCCATAGCTCTTAAGCTCAGTTTTGTAGGAAGACTGCTGCCGCATTTCACGGTTTTCCGCGCGATCTGATTTTTATGTAGTTTAGTTTTAAGCTCCATGCACATTGTCGGATGTGTGTTTCCTCCTTCGCTCCGAAATTTCGACAACTCGCATGCAGGTTTCTTCATAGTGACATGAATTTCGCACACATCGGGCATAGCTCTTAAGCTCAGTTTTGTAGGAAGACTGCTGCCGCATTTCACGTTTTTCCGCGCGATCTGATTTTCATGTAGTTTAGTTTTAAGCTCCATGCACATTGTCGGATCTGTGTTTCCTCCTTCGCTCCGAAATTTGGGCAAATCGCATGCAGGTTTCTTTATAGTGACATGAATTTCGCACACATATTTTGGCGAGCGAAATCTTATCGGACTGTAGTGCACGTAGTTTTGTGATCCAGTCCGAAAAACTTCATTTCGCCGGGCGAAAGGAGAAAAAAGTTAGGATAAAAAAAGGAAATCATAAAAATAAATGTTATTTCCTACAACGCAGTCACAATTTTTTTTTCTGTATTTCTGTTTCCATTCACCGCGAAAGTTTGATCTCTGTTCGAACTATCATTCAGTCGTCCCCTGGTAACGTGATCTCGTCCAGTCAAAAACCATGTGAACAACCCCTCGATGCTACCGCTAGCTGTCCGAGCTTTGGAATCCAGGTAAATTAGCCCTACTCCGCCTGTCGCGTTGGTGACGACATATCCTTATAATAATTTTCACTAAAAGGTGTCAAGATGAAGACATCGGGACGCCAATGAAAGGTAGCAATTATAGTTGACATTGGTGACAAGCTAATGTGTTGATATTAGGGGTAATTTTGTAAAGAAGTTTGCGCTCTGTTTAAACAGAGGAAGTATGGGAAGTTGTGTGTGTGTGTGGGGGGGGGGTCATTACAGCCTCCGCAAAATTGTGGTAGAGGTATCTAAGTTTTGTCTTTGCGGCGAAGTTTCCATTTGTCAGTTTTGATGGAGCTCATTTTCATTTGAGTTTTTCTGCTTTCCCCCTTGAGCACCTATCCTCGAAAGGTTAGTTCAGGCTGGGACCTTGGACGCAGAAGTGTTGCATTGTTCAGCCGGTTTGAACGGTAAATTGTTCATTTTCTGTCGGGTACGTTCTTTGACGGGGTTATAATTTTTTTTTTTTTTTTTACCGTAAAGATTTGATTTCCAGGAAAGGCTTTGGGAATTTAGATAAGGGTGGGAAAGGTCGGCGGATTGATGTCCCACAATAGTGGAATTTAGAAAGAGCACAGTTTCTCCCATGACAAACCGAATAGTCAATTAGTGTTATTATATTATTGTAAAAGGATGATATTGTTAAGTTGCAACAGTGCACTGTCAGAAGTTTGATAACAGATAACACATGTTTGCGCATCCTTGTGTTAAAGTTACGAGCATATTTCTGTTACGACCCTTTTAGATGTTCGGTTTTCGAGAAACAACACTTGAAAGGCTCACAAACAGATATATTCTCATAAAGTTTGTACGCAAGGATTTGAAAACATGTGTTATCTGTTATCAAAGTTCTGAGACTTTGTCACATCGATCTCTGTGCTCACTTTTCATTTTGTTCCTTCGGTTTTGGTGGAAGATTCTGTTGTCGCGATTGCGGACCGCTGTCGCTCCTGACCTTTTGACTTGATGAAGTGTTTACTGACAGAGGAAGTTGGGCTGGCATGTGTGTGTTCAGGACTTTGAAGATTCGACTTGCGTAAATACTCTGCCGGGTCCTCGAAAGAGACTGAAGTTATTCGACCCACCTAGTCCACTTGTTGCTTAAGCGCCTTATAGACAAATAAGGTTTCACGTTTCCCCGTTATTCAAACACAATTGCATTCGCAGTGACTTCCCAGCCGACACCCTGAAGTGAATTCCTTCCTTGGTATCTCGTGAGTGGCGGTAGATCCGTGTCTCTTCTTGGGCTGAGATCGTGGGGCAACGAAGTGCTTCCCCGTCAGTACCATTTCCCGATGATCAACAAAAAAGCCTTTTCAGGTGAAGCAGTTTGACATGCCACCATTACAAGTCGTCAGATTGACAACTGTACAAGGAGCAATCTGCGATCTGTAGCGTTGTGGTCGCTACGATACTGGAAGATAATCAATATATTTACCTCAAGATGCATTGTGAAAAGTTTCTCCGTACAAAGATAAAAGTTAACTGCAGTATTTGCTACTCGGATTATTCTTATCTCTACGGAGATAAGATCAATACCAAATATAGTATGAGATGAATCCGAGTAGCAAATACTGCTGTTGACTTTAATCTTTATACGGATAAAGGTTTTTATAGTGTGTGCAGTGTACGATATAAAAAAAAAGACCGAAGATTTCTGTGGGATCCAAAGCGGGAGTACTCTTTAATGCTCTTGATACAACCCGATGGGGAACAAAGGGGGTCCGGGTGGGAGAGTGCCTCGGGCACCACCGCAAAAAAATGCACTTGGAGCTCCTAGAGGCTCATTGGTCAAAAAAGGTCTTCCGCGTCCAAAACATAGCAAAATCACTAAAATCACCTTGGATAAGCTCCGTAAATAATGATTATGAAAGCTAAACCTCCAATTTCCTGCTTTGTCGAAGCATATGCACCCCCTCCCTCGCCCGCCTAGCGCCTCCTCTGAATGGCCCATCGGTCCGCCATTGATCCAGTCGAGTTGGTTCTGCGATGGAAAAGGGAGAAGATTGACCGCGCGCACCGCTACTGTGAGCGTGTTCCACCCTCCTAACAACAGTAAATATTTTCGCTCAAACCCGTGAAAAGTTATGACGCTGATCGTTCCAACCTTCTCGAAATGGTAACTAATATAAACTATTTGCTTACCACACCCGGGAGCGTAATAAGCGTTGTAATACGAGTCTCTGTGACGTGTTTGTCCCGATCAGCTCGTGGCACGATATTTTGCCTAAAATACAAAAATTCGTTCCAGCCTAACACAAAAAAGCCATGCGTAGTAACTAAAAAAGGTGCAACCAAAGTAGGGTGGAACATGCTCTGTGTGTAGGATGCACTTGCCGATTCTCTGAAATTATAGACCGTGGCAGTTTTGCGGATCTCTAGTTGAAAACCGATCCAGTGAAAACTCGGAAACAGATTGGTTAGGAAATCTAACTCGTAAAAGGTTGTTTGTCGGGTTCGGTATGATTATTGATCTAGTAAGAAAACGAAGATGAGCATGTGCAATGTCACAGTCCGATCAGCTTAGCTGTCCAACACGCCGGACTTCCACGACATTTTTGTTAGCATGGCTTCACTTCAACGAAAACGGACATCTAGAATCCGGAAGAAGACATTGGAAAGTGAAGCCCAGCTTTAAGCTTTGGCTTGTCAAATTTGTATACAGTTTCATTTCCAAGCACTCCTGTTAGGTGTGAATGAAACCAACGCCCTGCTATATGCTTTCCCTCTAGCGTACTTTAGTTTTGTATTTCACGAGTCGGGTATTGTCTGGCACTTGGAGATTGTCACGCTACCGTATTCCTAAATACCGGTGGAATTTCGGCTGCCTCATCGTTGTCCCGGTGTCGGTGACAGTGTTGTTTTATTTTGTCTGATCACCGCTGACCCTTTTTAAATGAAAAGCCTTGTATCATCTTTGTTTTGGTTCAGGATTACTCTGCTATTTTAGTGACTGATTTGGCATTTTCGAGATAAGGTAATTTTTGCAGTTGAGCTACTCAGCAAAACTGTCGGGTTCGGTGGCTGTGACATTGCAACTGATCGGATTACCGGAAAAGGTAGATCTTTCGAATTAGTGGACGATGCTGATGCTAGATTTGGTTACGTCGGGTGCTGCTGAGACTTGGATGATGTATGTTGGATCAGGAAGACGGTGCCACGTTCCCGGATATCAGTTTAAGAATGAATCCTCATTTTTTTTCTAAATCACCGTTTTGGAACGGATATCGGAGACCACACAGCCCTGAATTAGGCCCAGTAGTAAGGAATTTAAACCACACGTAAGGTTCATAACCTTATCACATTGATGCGTAGTTTCATCATATATTATGAAACACTAATTGAACGTTACAGAAATTGTATTTGAGCTTTTTAATATTACGTCTCTTTAAAAATATAGCACTAAGCATCGTTTGAAACGCTGCTTTTGCCAAAAAATAACACAGAAAGGGTATACTCTGTAAAGCCGCGTTCACAAGCATGCCTATCCAATCACAGATGCCCAAGCACGTGGCCAGGATTAGCCAGGCACCGAGTTCTAGAGCCAAGAACTCCGAGCCTGGCCGAAAATCTGTGCCTAGGCATCCATGATCGGCGAGACATGCTTGTGATCGGGGCTTGAACGTCAACAGATAGTGTGTCATCTTTTGTATGTTGAAACTACGCATCCTGTGTAAATGTTATGAAACTTCTGACATTGCACTGGCCTTGGTCGTGTATCTTTCGCCAGATGCGCTATGGCTTTCGATCAAGTGCAGTAACTGATCCAAGTTATAGTTGTCCCCCGCTTCGCATAAGAAGGGCACTGCTTATCTCTCTCCGAATCAGTTTGAAGTCGACTGCGGTGATGTCCTTAAAAGCACACCTCGCAATATGTACTGTTATGTTACAATAATCAAAGCTATCTGAATACTGTTTAGCTAGTTCTGCTTCTAACAAATTACCCATTGCGCTGTCTTAAGCCTTTTCCCAAGCCCATTGACTTCTAGCAAAATTTAAGCAAAATTCAGATAACCGGTTTTACTCATCAGTAGCATGAGAGACGAACACTCTTCGAGAGCATAACGCGCATAGACACTAGTAAATTGCAGCAAATGCAAAGATTAGTGCGGTATCATTAGCGAGATCAGAATGATATGATATTTACTATATAACATACAAAATTTGGATCTCCGGGCTTAAGAGCTGAGAATGCTCTTATGGAAGTATTGGCATTATAGCTAGCTGACGACTGGTCCTTTAGAGCTAGAATTTTGTTAGTGTTACGCCATGGTCTATTTCTTTATTGGTTTCTGATAATGAAGACGCAAACAGTTTTCCACTTCCTCTTTTCGTACTTTTGGTTTACCCCACCCAAGGTTGACTCCTGGTTGTCGTCACGGTTGAAGAGATTGTCTTAAAACAGCTCCTGTTGCTGCGCCTTCTACTCTCTCGAGCGTCACCGGCATCGTTTAAGGCGATAGTCACGATCTGCGCTTAAGTCTCGTTGTGCCTGATGTTCCGACCAAGTCAAAGATTCGCTGATAGGCCTTTTGTGTGACGGTGTGACTTCCGCGGTCGTCCGGTAGTCTACTAGCTAATGATCTGTTAAGCTTTGGTTTTGTTGGAGGGTGATTTTGTGAACAGTGTCTCCGCTGTTGACGCAACGTTGGCCGTATCCACAAGGATGTGTTAATATTGGTGGCTTCCGAGTGATTAGAATGAATTCTAATGTGAGTCCTTCCTTGTCTAGGACAAGCTCACCCTGAACTAGTATAGGCCTATTCAGTGACCGCTGAAGAGATTGTTGGATTTGAACTGATTGAACTGATCTTTGGCGTGGTGACAAGTCGGCAATAATACTCAGCTAAGTGGAGTAGTGTGAATGCAGAGTGTTGATTGTTCCTGAAGGAGAACTTACTTGGGATCCGAGCTTGAAACTTCAGACATATGACTTGTTGTGTGTGTTCCAATCTGTTTACTGCGACGATTGCAATTCCGAAGCGACGAACGTCATAATCCTTTATTGAAGATATAGTTGGGTACCTTTTTAGAGACGAGCTTATAACTAAGAAAATGTTTACAGACTAAAGAAATTTATTGGAAAAAATTTGTAGTTGTACTTGTCTGAAATCAGCGTAGACGTTTTGGGGATTGATCGGGTCATTCATCTTTCAATCAATTCATCTCCGTGTTGGAGAGATCTTTTGTGCACCATTCCTCAATTAGCATTTCGGACAAAAGCTCTATGTCTGCAAAAGGATTTAAAAACCCATAGTAAATACCAGTCGGGAGGGGCATTTAGTGTCATTAATGTACAAGTCAGAAATTGTCGCGCATGTGTAATCAGTGATTAATGAGCGACTTTGAATAGCCGGTTAGGTGTTTGAGACGATGCAGGATCTGTCATAGTGTCAGTAGATGATTAGTGGCAGCAAGTGAGATGGTGACATCAGCATCAGCCATTCATCAGAATAAGCTACTGAATAACGACCGTCTAGAAGGGGTTAGTATGGAGGTATGAGCACAGCTAAATAAGTTGATTCGGTGTATGAAACAGCCATAGGTGATAAAGGTCGCCCAGTAACAAATAATTGACATTTTTCGGAATGAATATTTGCTTCCGCGTTTAATCCTACCGTGTTGACAGCTGTAAACGGGCATGGCTAAAAAATGTAATCTCTAGATCCCTTCGGGCACGCTGCCAAAAAAAAATGCGTCCATTAAGAAATAAAACTGAAAGCTAAACATGTTCAATTTTATTTGTGTGATCGCAGTCAGGTTGTAATTTGCCTTAGGTAAACTGAATTAAGAGCTTATAACACACAATCGGTAATTAAGTATATTTGTAACTTATACGGTAGCTTACAACAAAAGATAGTACAAAGACAGTAAAAGACGTACACAATATATGTTGTCAGCCAGTGATGCGGCAACATACATAAACTTGAGAATAAGAGATTATGGCGAGAAAATGAGGGTTGAGGTGAGGGAGGCACGGTTGGGCGTCATACGGATCCTTTGTTTTCCTCCATGAAAGTAATGAATCATCCCTGAATAGTTAGTAATGTAACATCTGTGAGTTTTGAATGTCAGTATGTAATAAGTTCATCCTTGGGAATATATGGTCTTGCTCTTACAACTGAATCTTACAAGCAGGTGCCTCAGGTTGATCGGCACTAGTATGTCTAGCTTTTCGTCCGTTTGGTTTTTGGGATCCCAAAACATAAGTGGAGGGATAACTATGACATCGCAAAAGTTGTCCGTCTGTCCGTCCGTCTGTCCGTCCTTCCGTCCGTCTGTAAGCACGATAACTCTCGAAGGGAATGAGATATTTTGATGAAACTTGGTGTGAGGGTTCGTTGGGTCGTCGGACCAGTCAAGTTCGTAGATGGGCTTTGTAGCTCTACATTTAGGGGTGGGGGAGGGGATTCAAATTAAGGGACAAACAAAATATTTTGAAACAGCTAATGGGATAGTCGATTATGGGGTAAGAAGACATGCTGAACACGATGGTGAAAACTATTTTGTCATCGGACAATTAGTTCTTCCGGAATCCGGCCAAAACCGGAAAGTTTGTTGAAAGTAAAAGTTTTATTTGAAGTTGATTAGATGTTCGATTTAGGGGTAGGAAGACATGCTGAAGACGATGGTGAAAACTATTTTCTCGACGGACAAGTATTTCGCCCGGAATCCGGCCCAAACCGGAAAGTTTGTTGAAAGTGAAAGTTTTATTTGAAGTTGATTAAATGTTCGATTTAGAGGTAGGTAGACATGCTGAAGACGATGGTGAAAAATATTTTCTCGACGGACAAGTATTTCGACCGGAATCCGGCCCAAACCGGAAAGTTTGTCAAAATTAAAAGTTTTATTTGTTGATTAGATGTTCGATTTAGGGCAAGAAGACATGCTGAACACTTATGTGAAAACAAGTTTCTACCCGGACATGTAGTTCGTCCGGAATCCGGCCAAAACCGGAAAAGTGTTGGAAGTCAACGTTTTATTTCTAGTTGATTAGATAAGCGATTTAGGGGTAAGAAGAGATGCCGAGTCCCTGTATGACAATCGTATTTTACCCGGACATATAGTTCAACCGGAATCCGGCTTGAATCGGAAAATTTGTTATAAGCTAAATTTATATTTGAAGTTGATTAGATGTTCATTACTGGGGAAAAAGATACCCTGATTTCGTCTTTGAGCTTTCTTTTTTCGCCGGACAAGTAGTTCTGGAGTTCGGCCGGAACCGGGCAATTGGCAGAAGTGGCAGGAAGTTTTCGTCAAAACAGATATGACTTATAGGGGTAAACACACATGCTGAATCCAAATCTGAACTTGGTTTTCTCAGGTGATTAGCTATTTGGCCTTAATCTGTTAATCTGAATTTTAATTGTAAAAATGTTCAAGGAGTCTGGCGAAGACTGGATCTGGCTAAGACAAGACCCAGTTGTCTGGATCAGATATTGAATTTTTGGGATCCCATCGAAACCTTTGGTCTTGTTTCCGACGAATTCTGTTTAACAAAGGAACTTAATTATTATCAAGGGTTTCTCTTGTCCACTGCCTGGTATGGTGCTGAGGGCACGTTTTGTAGTCAGATAGAGTAAAATATTCTGTTCATTGAAATATGTTTTTTTTTTTATGTTTCCGGTTAGGCTAAGTCAGTTTCATTGCTGTCAAAAATTTAGCGTGGAGAGCATGGCCTGCTTTTGTGTAACTGCCTTCATCTGGCGGACAGCGAGGAAACTGATAGAGGGAAGAAGCTGAACGATAAATCATTTCATTAAACCTCGACCGTGAACAGTACTATAGATGCATGCTTCTTTGAATGCTAGTTGAGTTTGAACACTGCAGTTTTGGGCCAGCTGGATAAAGCGTAACTGAAATGCCAACTTATACCTTGAATTTGGATACATTGAAGTATTTTGACTCGTCTCAGGGATTTTTTGTATTCATCTTGGGCTCTAGTAGGGACGTTCAGAATATGCGCTTATACATGTCCAGTCAAAATTAATCTAGCCGCGGCGGATTTGAATGTCAGCAATAGCGTGGATGGATTTCAGTGGCGAACAAAGTGAAGCTTATGAAATGTTCGATTCCAGACTGCACAATCATTTCTAAAAATAAGCCCTCTTTCGAGGACTGAAATGCCGTAATTTTGGTTAGTTTTTGGCAATTAATCATCGTTGTAGTTGTTGAAATCTGAGTCGAGAGATACACGCACATAGAGGTACGAAGCAACACATTTTCATCGGGTCTTCAAGCCTATTCAAGTGAATAGGGATGGCTAACAGGACAGTAGCGTATTAGTCCTATTCGGTTAAAATTTAAATGAAGACTCAAAACACTCATTCAGGTATTCTTAGGAGCTCTTAATTAGCTACTTTGACCGACTGATAGTTGACGGTCACACCAAGAGGAAATTGGGACTGCTCAAAGTTAACTAACGTTCAAAGAAACACAACTACTTTCCCTCCTGGCCCTTTGGTTGAATCGGTAGGAAGTTTAGCAGATTAGGCATGGGGCAGTCGTCAACTTAAAGGAGAACCGAGGTTCGGTGGATCAGGTTACAGCGATCGATAATAATAAGCCTAGTCGGCTAACGAATTTACAGTCGTAGTTTTTCAGTGTTTCTTGGTTCAGTTGGCAAAGGAGGTTCACACTGGTCTCAAGGGTGTCATTGAATTTTGGACCCCTGACATAATCGGGAATCGATTCTGGCAAGAACGGAATTTCCTTCTTTTTTTTCGAAATGTGGGTGTGGGTGACGGATGAAAGTTAGCAGAACAGGGATGTGTGCGTTTTGAGTAACGTATTTCTTTATTAACTATATTCGGATCTATAATCATTTTATTCATGTTTTCAACGATTTTTTGTTTGTTTTAACCAGCGTAGCATATTCTCTTGCTAATTCTCATACCTCATATTTTTTTTTGGCTGCGACTTACCTACGAGACTTACTCCGCTTGGAGACGTAGCAAATTTCTCCCAACTTCCAAATTAGAAAATTCCTCCGTCCATATTCTTTCATATTTTGTTTCTAACTATAGCATAATCCGCAATTAAAACAATCCAAATTTGAACATATTTTAACGAATG
Source organism: Branchinecta lynchi (assembly GCA_023053575.1). Classification (NCBI taxonomy): domain Eukaryota; kingdom Metazoa; phylum Arthropoda; class Branchiopoda; order Anostraca; family Branchinectidae; genus Branchinecta; species Branchinecta lynchi. Next base: position 6,927,928 of record JAKZAP010000013.1, on the reverse strand, counting down.
ATTTTAATGAATGTCCTTATTAGCATGCCTGGAGTTGTATCAATAGAGCAAGTCACGTTTCTAATACTTCGGATAAAATTTGCCAGCATAATTTATCTTTTGGGCCAATCATAGGATGTTCCTCGTCGACCCAAATAAGCGGAACAATCGTGTGGCTTACGGCTTCCTATTGTTTACGTCGAGAGAGGCAGATGGTTCACGAGGCCACGCCTTGTTAAAATACCATGGTAGCATCCGCTGTATACCCACCAATCGCGAATGGATATCCTATTGGGGTTTTGGGGATGCCTGAAGAATCAGCAAAACTTCTTGTTTTTCCAAGAAATCGAAAAAGTGTAATTAAGGTATTGTCTGGTCTATACCAACCAAATGCGATTGGATGTTCTGTTTTAGATTTGGGTATGTGCCTGAAAAATCAGCAAAAAAATAAACAAACAACTTAAAAAGAGGATGCGTCTGGGCTATACAACCCACTATTCGCGAATGGATTCCCTGTTTTAGGTTGCGGTAGCCTCTGTGTCTGAAAATCAGAAAAAATTGTATTTTCTGATAAATTAAAAATTATTGCGATCAAAAGGCTGCATCCGCGCTTTACCCGCCAATCGCTATGCATTTTCTATTTTAAAGCTGAGCATTTGTTTGAAAATAAGCAAACAGTTATCGTTTTGCCGATAAATCATTTTTCAGGAACCAATTCAAAGTTCCGATTATGCCGGAACCTCAATCCGAAAATCCAGTTTGGCCGGAAATCTCGCATCGGATCCTCAGAGAAACGCTACTTGAAAGCAGGGTGTCACGTGTGTGGGAGGCGGGAAGCCCCCCCCCCCCCCAATGTTGTTTCGGACAATCGGTAAAAATAGCCGAGTCGGCGCCTTGATTTTTCGTAAAAACAGTCGTTTTTCGTGAAAATAGTCGACTTTTTCGTAGAATCAGTCGGCTTTTCTTAAAACCAGTCGATTTTCGTCAAAACAGTAGGTTTTTTTTCTTCTTAAAAACAGTCGTTTCTCTGCAAAAACCGTCGGTAAAAATAACCAGACAATCGGTAAAAAAACTTGCCCCTCCCCCATACATTTTGGCTAGTAACACCTCTGTTGGAAGCAGGGCCGTACCCAGGGAGGGGGGGGGGGGCTAGGGAGTTAACCCCCCCCCCCCCAAATATAAACACACTATGATTTCTTATAGGCTTTCCCCTATGATCCTTGTCTTTTTTGTCCGATCAGCGTGCTACCCCCCCCCCCCCCCTTAATAAATTCCTGACGGTGCACCGTCAAATATGATTCGCAGTCAGCTTGGGCCGTAGGAACATCTAAATTCCTGGATACTGGCCTGGTTGGAAGGTATCCGAGTTGTAGAAAACTTTTTGCTTTTCTTTTTGGATTGGATTCCGTTTAGAGCGTGTCGCCTGGATTAAAATGGGCATTGACGGATGGGGGTCGGATATGCTAGATTGTAACCGTAAGGGATGTAATTTTCATGCTCGGTATTTTCGCTATGCTACCAAAATGTTATCAGTTGGTTCTTAGAAAATAATAGTACTGTAGTGATAAGGACGGATAATTTTAAAAAATAACTTCGATAGTGTTCTGGGAAAGAGACTTCAGACCTTTGATAAGAAAAGGAGTGAGCAAACAGCTCTGTCATGGTTTTGATCAAGTAGTCTGGAGGATTGTTTTTCAGTTTGTGTCAACGGTTGGATTCCATGTGATACATGATTCTCACGACAGAGTCCCACCTTCCATGGCTTTACCGAAGGTTCTATCTAGAGCAGTATCTCACCTGGTTGAGTTGGCTCAAGGTAACTATCATAGGCTTAGACGATTATCCGTGTCTCTGGTTCACACTGTCGGAAGTTTGATAAAATGATGCGCAGTTACAACAAATGCCAATTAGGATGTTATCTAGGTAATTTTAAGTTCTCTTTAAACGCAACATCGCAAACGATGTCTAGATTTTTTTTATTTAAGGAAAAACGCTTCAAAAACTCATAACATATTTTTCTCTAAACTATTCTCTGTTATAGATAGTAGGTGAAAACATGAAAAAAAAAACTGATTCAAATTAACGTCAAGCAACACTTCGACCAAAATACAAACACTCGATCAGTGAACGTAAAGCATCGGAGAAAGTGTGCTTTAACCCGCTTTCACACTGAGCTACTTAGGCAGACAAATAAAACGCAACGCAAGAAGTTCTATTCTTGCGTTGCGCCAACTCATACGCATCAGATTTTTCAGTGAAAAATTGGTTTTTGAAGACAAACTGGAGAAAACCTAGTAACGATGAAGAAAAACTTAATAATGATCAAAGAAACGAGAACTCAGCATAAGAAACCGAGAAAGGAAAACGTAAATACACATCCAGCTTGAAAGCTTGTCGCGCAGGTGTGAAAGATACGGCACGCAACCCGTACGCAGCGCAAGATATACGCAGCGCATCGCAACGACGTGTCAATGTGAAAACGACTTTATGCTAAAAATTTGCAGCAACTGTTCGTCTGATATCTGTTGAAATTGACTTCGACAGTGTAGGCTGTTTGTATTTGGCATGTAGTTAATTAACTACACTGTAAAAGGATTCTCTGAGTAAGGGTTAAAGTAAACTGCAGTATTTCAAACTCATCCCTATTGGGATAAGAGTAATCCGAATTAGAGATAATCGTATCTCAGTAGAGACGAGATTAATCCCAGTAGCAAATATTTTTTGTACAGTGTTGTTAAAATTTTCTTTCGGCGGGGAGCAATAAAAAATTACGCAGACAGGTGACGACACTTGACAGTAATTACCTGCAAAAATAGTACTTTCACATAAGCTTAGTCCCTCTGAAGGTGACGGTTTATTTGCTTTCCAGAATTTTACCTCATTCGATGAGAAAATGGCGCGTCGACTAAAATAATATCGCCGGGATTGAAAGCGAGAAAGCCTGTCCCGCTAGGCGAATTTGTCGGCATATGAAACTCAAAGAGTAAACCTAGGATACTTTGAATCGAGTGAAGTATTCGTCGAAGCTCGCCTAAAAACTTTTTCTTCTCTGGATTTTTTTTTTTGTTTGCCTTCGATCTCAAGAGTTTGTGCACATACTGTCCGTGTGTTGCAGTCGAATGCGAATTCTCTCCGTTGTTCCGAAATTTTGACGCATCGCTGCAGGTTTCTTCACGGTGATGTGAATTTCGCATGCGAAATTTTATCGAACTGTGGTACACGTAGCTTAAAGCCGCTTACACTTTGCCGCATCGTTGCGATGGGTTGTGTATGCGTTTGTTTTACGTTGCGTACAGGCTGCGTAGTGTATCTTTCACACCTGCGAGAGAAGCTTTAACGCTGGTAGCGTCTTTAACTTTTCCTTTCTCGGTTTCTTCCGCTGAATTTCCATTTTTTCTATCATTAGTGAGTTTTTCTTCACTGAAAAATCTGATGAACTTGGTTCTATTCTTGCGTTGCGTTTAAATTGTCGCCGCAAGCGCAACGCAGAGGTTGCGCATCTTAGTGTGAAAGGCTCAACGCGTGAATGCGAAAGCGGCTTTAAAGCGATCTTTTTGTCGATACGCGATATTAGTTGATCCGTGTGCAGTCGATACGTTTAGCTTCATTTTTCTTATTTCTTTCCTTCGGGATCAGAGTTAAATCCATGTTCGGCTTGACCCTGGGGCGTTCTCATTTTGCACCCTGACGTGATTGCTCCTTTTAGGTGCGTGTTCCACTTGTCCGAGGAGTAAACACAGACCAGCGATGGCAAGAACTTGCGCACCTTTTTACCCTACCCACTGCCGACCCACATACGAGCGGACACTACCATTACCCAGGCTACCAGGGGATAGCGGTTCCCCATGCCGTGTACCCGAATTTTGCCAATCTTCACCACGACCAGAGGAGTGCGCTGCTTCACAATGCATCTCTTGCGGCACCGAGTCTTTCCGTAGCAGACCTTCAAGCAAATGGATCATACCCCATAGGAACACACGAAACAGGTAATTGTCTTTTTTTGTGGGGATGGAGAGCTGTTGGATGGGACTAGGGCGGTCGAGTATGTTTATTATTGGATCCCAGAACGAACCTATGACTTTCATGCAAGTTGTCCGTCTGTCCGTTCGTCCGTCTGTCAGCACGATAACTCTCGAAGATATTTTGATGTTCTCGAACAGGGATGCAGTGCATATCTTCCTATGTCCTACAGCAAGCTATTTTATGACAATTAGTTTTGTGGAGGTTGTTATGACCTCATATCATCCTCCAGAGAGGCTGATACGAAGCCGTAACAGCCTCCGCAGATGTTCATCGAGTAATTTTCCTCAAATACTGAAAAGTAGAAGCTGACCTACAAATAATAAATCAAAGAAATACATTCAGTAAAAACACACAAAAAATACTTTAAAAATAAATAAAATAAGTGTTGACAAATGAAAGAAAATTTCACTATCTTAGAAACCAGTCGATGCCCTAGGTTATACTTTGTCACAATCAGATTACCACTCAAAATACAGCTTGTCGACTGAAACAAAAGCCTACTATCCCTTGCTTTTCAAAAGCTAGTTGATTCAGCATTGAAAAAATGACGGAACATCTTACTGTCATAGACAAACAGCCTGTGCCCTAGGTTTTATATACCTTGTAACAGTCAGATTTCAAATGAAAATACAGCTTGTGAACTGAAACAACATCCTACTATCCCCTGCTTTCCAAAGGCTAGTTATTCAGCATTGATCAATGCCTTTGTTCTGGAATTATCTTGTTTGTCAGAGCCAACACGTGAGGTTTGTTATTGTTCACTTTTTACTTCCACGACGCCTCGAGTAGTAGTCATTTTAGTAGATTTATTGTAGGTTTCCATGACCGCTAGATTGCATCTGAATCGCCAAAAAAGTAAAAGAAACTGAAAACAAGAAACTGAAGTGCTTGGGTCCCAACAGTACTCATTTTAGTAGGTCTATAGTAGGCTTGGGTTGCTACTTTACTAAAATAGAATTCCCCACTCCATGAGCGAAAACGTTCAACAAAAAAGAATAAGACCTACCTATAAAAATATTCTGTTCGAAAAAGTTATAATAGTTAACATACCTGTATCTCGGTTCATATTGGTATAACAACCTCGCCTTCGGCTCTGACAGGTTATTTTCAATGGCAGTCTCGTTGTTACTTTCCGATATCAACCTCGATGTCTGAAGTTAAACATTTAATAACTTGGTCTGAAGATTCTTTGGGCCAAAGGACAGGTCGAGTTCGTAGATGGGCTCTGTGGCCACACATTTAGGAGTAGGGGAGGGGGGTCAAATAAAGGGGCGAACATATTGTTTTTTAATAGCTAATGAGATAGTCGATTTAGGGGTAAACAGACATGATGAGCACGTATATGAAAATAGTACCGTACAAGTAGTTCGCCTGGAACTCTGCTAAAACCGGAAAAATTTTAATAGTAAAAGTTTTATTTGAAGTTGATTAGATGTTCGATTCCGGGGCATGAAGACATGCTGAAAACATATATGAGAATCATTTTCTCGCCGGGCAAGTAGTTCGCCCGGTATCCGGCCAAAACCGGAAAATTTGTGAAAAGTACAAGTTATATTTGGTGTTGATTAGGTGTTCGATTTAGGGGCAAGAGGACATGCTGAATCTGTTTATGACAATCATTTTCTACCTGCACAATCGCACATACAGTTCTCCCGGAATCAGGCTTGAACCGGAAAATTTGTATAAGTAAAAGCTTTATCTGAAGTTGATTAGAGATTCGGTGTATTGGTAAGGAGGCATGCTGAATCGTTGTATGAAAATTATCTTCTCGCCGGACAAACAGTTCGCCCGGAATCTGGTCAAAGCCTGAAAATTTGTTGAAAGTTGAAATTTTATCTGTAGTTGCTTAGATGTTCGATGTAGGGGTAAGGAGATGGGCTGGTAGTTCACCTGGAATCCGGCCAAAACCGGAAATTTGGCAGAATTAAGCACAGGAAGTTGTGATCAATTTCGTCAAAGTAGATATGAAGTGTAGGTAAACACAGAAACTTAATCCATATCTTAACTTGGTTTTCTCAGATGATTAGCCGATGGCCTTAATTTCCAAATTTTAATAGGCAAAATGTTAAGGAGTCTGGCGAAGACCGGACAAGACCCAATTGTCTGGATCAAATATTACATTTTTGGGATCCCATCGAAACCTTTGATCTTTTTATTAGTTGCATTTATTTCAGCCAAGGGCCATGTCAATACGCTGACAAAGACTACAACACCCACAAACTTGTCGGGGCAGTCTAGTTACTGATCACTCATTCATTTAAATAGGCTTTAACACCCGATGAAAATGCGTTACTTCATTGCTCCGCTATTCATATAATCAGTTTTCATCGTATGAACTTTTTGTTTCGGATTTATAGTACCTCTATGTGACTGTAGCCTACCTCTGCGCTTGCAATGTTTAACAACTACAAAGGTAAACGATTGTACTATTTTTGCAATCACACCCGACCTTACAATCTGGAATTGAACTGTTCCTGAGATCGCTTCCATAGACATCGAAATGCACGCTTTTGTTGAAATTCAAATTCTCGATGTCGGGGTGAACTTCGTTTTCTAGGGTCAGCAACGCACATTCTGACGTCACTACGAGAGCCAAGTGTGAAAGAATAAAAAAATCCCTTTAAGGGAGAATGTTGACGGCTAACTAAAGAAGCTCACAACATCAACTAATCTTGCAAAGGTCTTAAATCGTTAGATCAAGCCGGGGACCCTTTTTTGAGCTCCCATCCCCTGGTTAGTGGCGCTATCACAGATTGCGTGGCAAAAACCTGAACTATTAACGCCGACCGGTAGCTATTAGCCAGGGAGTAGCACACGTTAGCCGTGATAAATTCATACCATTTCGAATCTGGAAGCCAAACTGAATCAGTGTAAATAATCATTAGGCTTTATGCATGCCATATGTGATCGCCACACTTTAGTCACTAAGGTGAGGACCATTAATTACTGATGAATGCTATTTATCAACTTTATTGTCCTGAGTTTTTTGTTGGTGGTTTTTAGTTGCAAAGAACATTCGCTCTGTAGACAAGTAATTTGTCTTCGGTTAATAGAAGAATTTGCGGGTGAAACCCGGTTTGAAATGTTGAATGAGCTAAGCCGTGGATGATACTTTAAAGATCGGATTATCAAGGGTAATATTCGATTTTCTGGTCCCCAAATCCAGTTTGGAACTTGGGCGCTATGGCCAGATGGAGGAAAATTTTGAGTGTTATTACCGCAAATCCGAACTCACCTTTAAAATCTGAACATTTTTAGGTCCGTTTTGTTGCTGGACTTCTGGAAAGCCAAAACGACCGTAAAACATGGAATTTGCTTGAACTAACCGCGGTAGAGAGGCAAGCCGAAACTTCCGTCTTTCGCTATTCTTTAATTCCCTACCTTTTAGTTACTGGCCGTTCCCGTGTGGTAGCATTGTCAATTCGCCGAGTCGTTTTATGAGGCGCTAGTTGACAATGATTAGATAAGTCATGCGAGTCGATCCCCTAGGCCCTCTCGTCTTAGGATTAGACCAGAAAAGATAGATAACTGCCCACTGTAGGGCAACGCGGAACAGACAGTAGAAGAAACAGATCAACAGTCATGCAAATATCATCCAGGAGCTGCCTCAAGCTGCTCTTCAGGTGGCCTTTGAACCCATTTTAACTGAACAGAAGATTTAACGGATTATCAATGGTAATATTCTATTTTCTGGTCCCCAAATCCAGTTTGGAACTTAGGCGCTATTGCCAGATGGACGAAAATTTTAAGTATTATTGTATTCTCATCTTAAGACAGCTCCTGGATGATATTTGCATGACTGTTGATCTGTTTTTTGTATTTTATGTTTCGAGTTGCCCCCACAGTGGGCAGTTATCTGTCTTTCGTGGTCTGATCCTAAGACGAGTGGGCCTATGGGTCGACTCGCACGACTTATCTAATCATTGTCAACTAGCGCCTCATTAAACGACTCGGCGAATTGACAATGCTACCACGTGGGAACGGCCAGTAGCTAAAAAGTAGGGAATTCAGGAATAGCGAAAGACGGAAGTTTTGGCTTGCATCTCTACAGCAGTAAATCCAAGCATATTGCATTTTTTACTGTCGTTTTGGCTTTCAAAAAAGTCTAGCAACAAAGTGGACCCAAATGTTAAAATTTTAAAGATGAGTTCGGATTTGCGCAGAATGTAAATGCACCCTTTTTTTCTTTTCAATCTTTAGCCGAATTTTTTTTAATCTGTAACCGAACTGTTGTCAGTCAGGTCGCAGATTTTCCCAATTTTCGGAGATGAGGGAAGCGGAAGTGTTTCGAAAGTTTGCCTGCCAAAGATACGTCCAAATGCAGACAACACGATTGATTGGGTTTAAAAATGAACAATCGTTAACTAGGAAGCCAGGCTCGCTACGCCTCAGTTGTTTCACGAAAAATTGATTATCTGGGAGATAAAAACGTTATGCTTTGTACACTGTTGGAGGCTGCCCACCCTACTCCAAAAATGGTTTGTGCATATAGAGGGGTTGGCAACGCTGATTGGACAAGATTTTTTTAGAGAAGTGTATGTCAGAACCTTGTTCGATCAAATTTCTGATTCTCAGCAACGAATTGGTGATTGTGCCAGAATTCCTGCGGGCAGTCTAGTTCGCAACCGCGTGATGGTGCATTTACATACGGCGTAACATCCGGGCGTATTTTTGGGATCCCAAAACGTAAGTGGAGGGATACCTATGACATCGCAAATTTTTTTCTGTCCGTCCGTCTGTAAGCACGATAACTCTCGAAGGTAATCAGATATTTCGATGAAACTTGGTGTGAAGATTGTTTGAGTCAAGGGTAAGGTCGAGTTCGCAGATGGGCTCTGTAGCCCTATATTTGGGGGGTGGGGGAGGGGGTTCAAATTAAGGGACAAACAAAATAGTTTTTAAACAGCTAATGCGATAACAAGACATGCTGAGCACGATGGTGAGAATCATTTTCTCGCCGGACAAGTAGTTCGTCCGGAATCCGGCAAAAACCGGAAAGTTTGTTAAAAGTAAAAGTTTCATTTGAAGTTGATTAAATGTTTGATGGGCCATTTACACACTGCGTAAAATCCGAACTTATTTTGAAATCCGAGCGTATTTTACGCACGTTTTGAGCTTGAAAAGATTTCTAGCAATACGGACGTATTTAAACACAAAACGGACCGATTTCTCTAATACGTCCGTATTGCTAGAAATCTTTTCAAGCTCAAAACACGCTTGGATTTTACGCAGTGTGTAAACCCACCATGATTTAGGGGTAAGAAGACATGCTGAACACGATGGTGAAAACCATTTTCTCGCCGGACAACTAGTTCGCCTGGAATCCGGCCAAAACCGGAAAATACGTCAAAAGCAAAAGTTGCATCTGAAGTTGATTGGGTGTTAGATTTAGGGGTAAGAAGAGACGCTGAGTCTGTATATGACAATCATTATTTACCCGGACATATAATTAGTCTGGAATCCGGTTGTACTCTAATTTTTTTTAAGTCAAAGTTTTATTTAACGTTGATTAGATGTTCTTTATAGGGATAAGGAGATACGCTGGATTCGTTTTTGAATTTTCTTTTATTTCTGGACTAGTAGTTGGCTCGGAATTCGGGCGAAACCGCAAATTTGGCAGAAGTAAAGCAGGAAGTTTCGGTCAGTATCGTCAAAATAGATATGGCCTATAGAGGTATAGATTGATAGATAGATTGAATATCTGAACTCGGTTTTCTTTGATGATTAACCTGGCGAAGACTGGATCTGGCGAAGACAAGACCCAATTTTTTGGATCAAATCTTAGATTTTTGGGATCCCATCGACACCTTTGGTCTTGTTTGAAATGCAAGGATATTTACACAGTTAGATTTGTCGCTAAAGCTGCCTAATGGTCATGTTGATTCTTCGGCTGATTGATTGTGTTTCATTTGTAAAAAAGAAGAAATGTTAGTAAAGAACGAAGGTTTCAGATTAAGTATCCGTCAGACGCGAATTTTAGGTGTTATTAACACTACTTGTACCATATGCCCATTGCCCGTGCAAGTCGGAGTTGCAAAGGAATAAAACAACCAACAAAACAAGTCTTAAGCATTAAAATCAGTAACTCTTTCAAAATAGTCAGCTTTATATTTCCTTGTGAATGGTCGTGTTTAAACCCTGGAAAAGGATCGGTTCTATTTATTTGTGGAATCATCTTACATTTCTTCGCGTGAAGTGTACGATCCAACTTAGCACACCAGCTGCTGCGGATTCGGTAACCCCTTTCAGCTTGTATGGGAACAAAGTGTTTTTCAATCATGATCATTTGATTAATGATTCCTAGTATGCATTGAGGGCCGCTGTCTGAATACGTTTGGAGCAGCCTGTTGAATAGACGAGACGAGAAAGTTGTCTAATGAAGAAGAGACAGAAATTCTGACGAGGTTGGCGAAATCGCAGTTTGGGACCGTTATTGCGACGTGTCTGGCCTATCAGCAGAAAAAACAACGCGAAACGAAAAAACAAGCTTTCCTCTTTATTTTTTTTTATTTTTACTTTAGAAAATACGCGGACTTAGAAGTGAAATGGACAAATAGGCTACCGACTATACTTTTTGACACATTAACTTTTTTATGTTTATAAGTAATACATACATATAATTACAAGATGCTTGGGCTCCTTCTGAGTATTGGGCCCTAGGGAGAAGTCGCTACTGCCTATCAGGAAATGTCTTATTTGGCTTATTTTTCTAACTTCTTAGCATGTCCTGTGGAGTGTCCTGGAAAGGGGTAGGACGAAGTACGGTATGTGGAATCGAGCACGGATTACAATAGCTAGGAACTGCCGATTCGGTCCAAAACACCGAAAACTCAGTCCTAGATTGGTCGTAGCTTTGGAAATGATGTCTTCAGGTTTAGTGTGCGTAAACATGTAACATGCACTGATTCATCTTCCTTGAACCAGGTGTAATAATGATTATCATGTTAGTTGTAAGCCTTTTAGGGTCATATAGTTTTGGAAGTTTCATCATCATTACCAAAATTCTTGTGCAGGGCCCAACCCAGCGCACGTCGTTCTCCAATGTTACCTGACGGAAGATTAAAAATTCTGTGTGTCTTTTTAAATGTGTTTTCATTTCTGTTCTTCACTTACTCCTCTTTTAAAATTGGCGGGAGATAAATAAATTACTTACTTATACACAAACCATTAAAAAAGAAAATACTTAGGATTACATCAAGTATACACTGTGAGATACTAAAGATAATCCGTTCACTTTTATACCCTTTCTGCAAGGATTTAGTCTTGTCAGGGTAGATTTACTGACTTACCACTGACTAGCTGACAGCACATTTTTATGTGACTGATTCCACGGAGTTAAGGGCTTCTCAAGTTCCTTAGGCCTGTGGATGTGATTTTTGAATTGCACTGGGACAATTGGGAACGGCAGGCTTGTAAGCTAAACTTTTGTTTTAATTCTTTCAGGAAATACATCGCATTTGGGTTCAGCAGTCGCCGTTTCCCTCAACCTTACTTCAAATGGCACAAACTCACACGTTGCCGGAAACAATTCAGTCAATGCCGCAGCACCAGCGTTCAAAATGGAAGTCACCCCAGATCCCGGATATTACCAGGTGGGTCTTACATCTTATAAGAAATTTATTTTGTCACTCAGATTCGATGGTGTGGGGGGCCTAGAGTCTTGTTTTAAGGCGCGTTTCTACGACGAGGAATGGTCGGGTTTGTCCCCTAAAATAAATATGAGACACTGTAGTGGGAATGTAGAAACAGCGGAATGAATAGCTCAAATAAACAAATACATATGTTGCTCAGATGAGGCTGTCACACCTTAGTTTTATCAGATGCATTGACATGGTGAGCTCCGAAGGCTGGGTAAATTCCTGAAGCTAGCTATCACCCACCATGAACTATTTTTATAGAAGTTGATTTTTGGTTTGTTTTCGGAGTGTATGATATGTTTGTTTTTTTTTTAGTGTGTTATGTTTCCCGCCATGGCCCTTGGGCTTTATTGGGAATAAATTCATTCACTCTGTATTTGAAGGATTCTCAGTTTAATATCTGTCTACTCGGCAAATTAGCTATTTTGTGAGGTTAATTTTTTGATATGTTTCGATATCATGAGAAATTTGAGCCACTAAAGCGGAAACCACCTTGAGTGTTATTTTCAAATTTGAGCTTGTTGGACGTAGCAACAGACTTGTAGGCAACACGAACGATCGTGGAAAGGCGTTTTAAGCCGCAACCGAGCCACATCATTTTTGTGGAATGGCGGAAAGACACCTTTTATTTCCTTACACAAGAATAAAAAAAAAAAAAAATAACAGCTAGATACTGATTCAACCCTCAGGGAAGAAATTTTTGGGTATGGTGCCGCAACTTCTGAGTATGTTCATACGTTGGGGCACCATCTTGAAAAATTAGAAATGTGTATGACTGGAGAAGATGCGTCGAATAGCTATATCCCTAACTCGTAGGGTTCATGATTAAAGTGCCTACCACCACCGAATCCCTGTCCAACCGGAAGTAGCTCGAGAAAAATTTAATGATCTCCTTTACAGCCAACAGCAGACATGCCAGGGACGCATCAAGAAGGATTCTTCTCTTCGTTGCTGAACGATGACGACCTTCATCTTATGGACGTTGGAATGACTGATGGTAAGCCCTTTCAGATCAAACAATCCCGTCCCTCCAGTCTTCAGTCTTAGTGGTGCCAACCCTACCGGATTTTCATGATAGTCTTCTTGTAGACGGACGGGCAAAATTACCATGCCATAGGTATCGCGTCATGAAACTTTTTGGAGTTTTTTTTTGCTTGAATATTTGCCGATATTTTGGCAATCGTGTGCCGGTAAAATACTGGCGTCCTTTCGTCCGTGCAACGACTTGGCGCCGGCACCCCAAAATTCGACTTTCAAACAGGATTTAGCGATTTAGTTAGTGCTGGCTACGTCCTGAGGATTGATCGTTTTATCATTTAATCTTTTTATTAACAGGGTTCTTCGTCAGTGATGGAATTTCTTTGCTGTCTCTTACTGTCACGATCTCATTTAATCATTCAAATACCATTTATTATACCCACCCTTATGTCTCTATGGTTCGATAGCCTAACGATTGTAAATTTATTTCTTGTTTGCGTTTTAATGATTGCTCTACGTAGCATAGTGTGGCCAAATGCGTATACTTCACTACAAACAGTTCCTTGACTGGAAAAGACATAAACATTTAGAAAAAATAATCGGCGATTTTTTTTAAAGTTTGAAAATATTCTTTTTTACCGCCGATTCGTAGTTGACCGCCCTAGGGACTTAAATCTTTGGAAGGAAAAGGCTCACGCCTATAAAAGCGGATTGTTGTTTTACTGATAACGGCTTGATAATGTCACTTTAATACCGACAGTATACGAGCAAGGAACGACGAACACTTCTTTCCCACCATTTGGTCATTTGATAGCAAGAAGGTAAACGAGTTAGTTATTATTCACACGCAAAATGACACCATCGACTTATCCAGCCACACATTAAGGTACCCGGCTGGCAATGGGTGGGGCTTAGCTTTTTTGTTTTCGGGAGGGGGATAGGTCAATTTTGAGCCCTAATCCCAGGGTTTATCACTTTTGGGGGGTTAGATTGAAAGTAGTTTTCGCATATTCCCCCATGGCAGTTAGTCGGACCTTTTAGGTAATTTTAGAAAAAAAAAAATTTTACTTTTATTTGTTCGTATTTAACGCACTCGACTTTCGAAAATAGACAAGCAGACTTGGAAATGAAATAGAAAAGTACCCAACTATATTTTATAACGCATTCTAATTACCACCTCGGCCCATGGCCGGGCCACTAGCCTAGGTAGCTGCCTAGTTGTCCTAGGCAGAAGTCAGCGACTGCGTTTAGCTTCTGTAGCGGATTTTTCAGAAGGATTTCATAGGATGGGTTTGAATTTCAGGCGCCTATGGTGTTCGTATGGTTGACGCTAACTCAAACGTTCAGGGAGGTGCGGATTCTCGTTCACATCCTGCTTTGTCGGGGGCCGACACAGCACGATCAGAAGTGGATTGGCCAGAAAGCCACTACATGGGCTATTCAAGGTAAGAGAGCTCAACGTGAACGAGGTTTGAGGAAGGGGATTGGCTGTCGTCACTCCACCATCTTATTTCTTATTGGAACCGCCGTCACAAGCCGGACTGCGCCACACTCTTCGGTGTGTTAGAAAATTGTTTTTCAACATGTCACCCAACCATGTTATTCACCTGTTTGCTAACTATGATGACTGGCGAGAATTTGCTGAATCGCCAAGCTCGGCTTTGTCAGGCCATGATCAGTCTGTCGTCTCAAATTGGGTGCTTTCATGTTATGTCATCGAACGGTAAACTGGCGTGTCATTTCCCGCGCTTGCTGATCAGTGAGTCAGATCGTCTTACTACTTGCGCTGAGGTAAAAAAAAAAAGTTTCGATAGGTACCGTCATTTTGGAACTTCGTCGCGTGGTAAAGAATAGGCCTACTGTGATTTGAATTTGTTTTGTTGTTATCGTATTGTTCAATCATCGCGTCCAAAGGCTCAATTATCTGGAGGTCCGCTCTCCCTAATAAGCTACCTCTTCATAGGTATTCGGTCAGCCTAAGCTGCAAATCAAGTTTGACTGCGCTGAACGGATTAGTCAGTGTGTAGCCCCGATATTTCGGCCCTTCTCGTCGTCGGTCATATCCTGGTTCAGCCAAAGAAAAAGAACCTGTGAACGAATATTCCTTGAGCCCAAGCTGGCTTTGAAACATATTCAGATAATTATACAACGGATACGCTAGCTACGATGCTTCGTCCGCGATTCGGCCCTTAATGGCAAGGTTCCTCGTCAGGCTGTCAAATCTCAGGGAAGACTGACGAGGACTCTTGCCAGGAAGGGCCGAAATATCGCTGATGAAGCATCGTAGCTGATGTATCCGTTGTTTACATTATTTGAATATAACCTGTGCACGTGTTAGGTTAATGCTATATTGCGCGCTGCTACTGCAAGAAGTAGGTGGTGCTCTACTTACCACAGATAGAAAACAAGTTCCTTTTTTTTTGTTTTTTTTTTCATACCCGTCGTATTTTCTCTAATTTAACTTATTGTCATATTATTTAAAAAAAGAAGAAATCATATTTCGTACTTTTTGTGGCTACTACTCAGTGACGTTAATTTAAGTCTATTTTTACCCACTTTTAAACTATTTATGTCACTTAACTTTTGAAAATAAACCCATATTGCATTTACTATTTGGTCTTATGAAAACAAAATAGGATGGAGTTTCGCTGATCAGACACGAAAATTCACCATGTCGTGAACTTATTTAAGAAAATAAACAAAAAAACTGATTTGAACCGATGTATCCTAGGTCGGAGTGGGGATTATAAATCCGAGCCAGAAATGGGTGCTGTATGCCGATTTTGTTTATTCTTACTTGCATTATTATTTCCAGTGCACTTAGGACGGTGAGCAGTGGTGCGATTGGTTCAGGAAACGGGGGTGGTTCCGACAACCGAAATCCTCCTCAGAAAAAACATCAGTTCTATGGGAAAAGATTTGCCTCAGACAATTGTAAGTATTCCTACAGACTCGACTCGTACATTTTTACGTAGCGGACCGACTTTAGGATCGACAGCGAGAGGCCAATAGTATGAAGTCTCTGGACATAGGAAACGGGATAAAGATTTTTCTAGTTAACCACCACTCATTTTTTTTTTAACCCACAAAACCAACTAGGTTCGATATTAAAGACGTTTTGTATACGGCATATTTGTGTCCCACAGATTTCTTAGTGTTTGTCGTCGAATAAGACGTGTGCCACATATTAGACCCACAAGTTGAAACTCGCGGAAACGCCGCTTTCTCTGTTTTTTGACGCTACTTTAATTTTAGTATTTGGATTTCTTTTTGCCCTAAATTTGAACTACCTGCCAAGTTCGAGTCACAAAAGCCTCATCGGTAATTGGTTGCGCTTTTGCAGATACCATGGTATCTGATACCACAGTATCTGATACCACAGTGACTGGATTTGTATTTTGTCGGTTTTGCAGTTAGTCTGGTATCTGAAACTACGGTTGCTTATCAAAAATGACAGTTCGTACAAAAACTAGAGTCATCCCCCCAAAATTACTGAATCTACTCACATCACAAGTGCCAAACTTCTTTCCCACTAAATTGATAAACACCCAGGCTCATGTGTGATAAAAGAGAGATGAATTTTCAGATACCACGATCAGTTAAATGTCAGTTACCACGGTGACTGGCCAGATACCACAGTAACTGAAATATGTCCTATGACCGTGGTATCATATACCATAGAAACTGCAAAAGCGCAACTAACAAAAACCTTGTTGGTCGCAGAAACAGATTTGTGGGCCTCAAAAACGATCGTAGAAACACTTATTTTGGGCCGAGCCACGGCCGTGTTTATGGGATCGAGGAACGCCTTCAAGAATATGAAATCAATGGGTTCAGAGTGTCGGGTAAGATCTCAAACTTCCATACACTGCATACTCATTTGCTGATTTGCAAAGAAAGAGGATATTGAGTGAAGTCAACCACATTGGGTCTTAAATTGTTGATTATCTCAGGTCAAGCTGAGCAACCATTTGGACGTTTCGCCTTCTAACTACTACACCCTGCTAATTGTGCACAATGGTGGCTTACTTTGACTCGTGTTACTCGCAGATAGTGGTATATTTGACGGTGGTACACATTTTCGGTATGGTATTAGATTTTTTGAATGAGGTGGAACCTTGGAAAACGTTACGCTGCACTTTACGGACAATTTGTAAAGCAAGGTTCAAATAGATATACAGTGGACAACGTTGGCTTTTTATTTGATTTATGTGACTAAAGTGCAACGTTTAAAAACACATTCGCATACTGTCTAGTTCTGTTGAATAAAAGTTTAATAATCGGTAATTTTTAGCCGGTGGTGAAAATTCGTACTTTGGCGGAGGCAGCATCGAGTCATCAGCTGACCCTCTCTCGCTACACTCAAACGAAGTGAAGTATCCCTACCCAGACTACCCAGGACATAGTCTGGATATGAGAAGTAGTGCATTAGATGCCCTTCACCACAATCACAGTTATAGCATGAACCGGTCGCAAGAAGAATTATCCTATAGACCCATTTCGAGAGACAAGCGTGCAGCTACCAGTTCCGCAATGAGTAAGTAGTTCCAAGTCTGCAACTATCTAGTAGTTCGGTAAGCAATGCCACGCAGTCTTCGACTAAATAGCTAATTGTTTGTGCTCCAGTAGTATGAGAAACATATTGAGTTCCTGCACAAAAATGCTGCATCTGGTCCCAAAATAGTGCGCCTGGACGCCATTACTTTACTGCATCTGCGGGAAAACGAGACGCAATTATCCCACCCAGGGTTATTCCGCTGCATGAAGATCATGTCCATTTAAAAAATATTGACGGGTCACTTTCCTTTTTCCTTTCTCAATCCATCTGGCTTCAGATATCAAACTTATCAGTGTATCGCGTTAGGCTGAAGAACAAGTCTGGTTGTGCGCGAATGGATTGGGTGGTCACAAAAGTTAAGCGGAGAAACGTTGCCTTCAGAATGTTCTGAAGACCCAACACACATGCCGCCTCAGCTGCTAAGAAGACGATAAAGAATCGAGTAGTGTTCAGGTGAAAAAAAAAGTTTAGAAGTGTGTTTGATGTTTTGCCCGGAATTGAGGAACTGAATGGTTGAATATGATCGCGAATTTAGCCCCTCAGTTGAACTTTAAGATAATTACTTGTAGGTTCACGTTCATCAACCGATGGCGAAATGGACCAGGCTTGTCGAGACGAAAAACGTGCAAGGTCGATGGGTATTCCAATAACCATCGAGGACATCATAAACCTGCCAATGGATGAGTTCAATGAAAGACTAGCCAAGTATGATCTTTCTGAAACACAACTCTCTCTAATAAGAGATATTAGAAGAAGGGGGAAGAATAAGGTGAGTTTGAAAGAAAGACTCGTGTCTTTCTTTATTATTTGAACGATTTTGTGACTAATAGAGCATAGCCGAATAGATTTTTCAGATTTGCAGTTCAGATTTATTTGCCATAAGTGTGGACACTACAATAGTGACTAATTGTTTCATCAGTTAGTTTGTAAGTGAGTCTTTGGCCAGTGAGCTGGTTGTTAGCGGAAGCACTGTCGCTTACTCCCGTCGAGTTCATTGGGTTTTGAGGTGGATTTCGGGTTTTGAGGTGTATTGTAGTTGGTACATTATACAGGGCACGCTGCATTTTGTTCGTAAAAAAAAAAAAAAGGCATAACAAGACTGTTGTAGACATTAAGAACTTGTAGATGGGTAACAGAGGGTAGTAGATGGTATAATCAAACCGTCCAGGTGAGTGGTCTCCATGGCTTTACTCGTTGAACGTCCCCGCACCGACTCAATCGTCTGGTAGGGAGTTCGATGGAACTACCGCTGTGCTCCCAAAGCCATGGAGATAATTGAAGTGCTGTTTCTTTTTCCTTCTTTTGTAGCCGTCTTCAGTTGCTATCAGTCGCGATGTCCCTTCCATTTTCTACCGATTCTGTTTGACACGAGCCTCAGTCCAGTACGTGTTAGGCGGTGTGAGAAAAACGGTCCATAAACATCGTTTCATCTTCTTCTTCCTTCCAGGTCGCTGCCCAAAACTGCCGCAAGAGAAAGCTTGATCAAATCATGAGCCTGGCGGACGAGGTCAGGCGGGTGAAAGATAGGAAGATCCGATTGGCCCGAGAAAGAGAAATGCTTCTGATGGAAAAGACGAGAATTAAAGAGCGATTCGCCATGCTCCACCGACACGTCTTTCAGGTAAGGACATTTAAAAGGAGGTGTGTTTGTCCCACTTTGGTGGTCGGATCCGAAGCCCTATAAGGCTGTCTTAATCTTTGTAGCGTCGACTGGTGGGGAATTCAACTCACTTCGAAAACGTATAGGGATCGTAGCCTTTCGTTTGGTGGTTCGATTTAGCTTACTATGAGCGTGTTCCATCCTACTTACCGTAGTTACTATGCATGACGTCACGAATTCCTGCTTTTTTGCCGTCGAGGCTGGAACGATCTTTCCATTTCCAGCAGAATATCATGCCATGGGCGAATCCGACCAATCACGCTACAGAGATACGTCGTTACCACGCTTACTACGCTCCCGAGCATGGTAAACAAATAGTTACTATTTCGAGAAGGTTGGAACGGTCAGCTTAGTAACTTTTTACGAGTTGGAACGAAAATAGTAACTAATAGTTAGTATTGGTAGAAGGGTGGAACATGCTCTATATTAATCTTTGGGTTCACAAAATATCGAAGGTATTCCAATTGGTTTGGCTTGACTCTTTTGTAACCCTTGACTACTTCTCCAAACGCTCTTCCGTCCCTGCTTCTCCGCTACCGCAATTACCGTTGGTTGTGCACACATCCTTTTACAGGGCGGATATTCTAAAGCTCAGCATCCAGGATGCTAAACCAAAATCCAAATCACCAAGGGGAAATGGGAATTCTTTTACGCATATAATATTTTCCGAAATAAGAATAAAATAATTTCTGTTATCTTATCGATAAAAAATTACTAAGCACCACCTTACCTTAAAGCACAACTCTTACAAGAAATGATCTTTCCACCATTACTTTCAACCTAACATTTAGCGATTTTCTTGTTAGCGCTTGTCGACTCTATCCAGCCTTCCTGCTCTCCGACGCGGAGGCTGGGCGCAAAACATTTGAAAAGTGAAGCAACCGTGGTTAAAAAGTGGGAAAACTAAACAAATGAAAGAAGTCGAAAACAGAAGATTCTCATATCCTTTGGTATGAAAGAGTTATCAGCGGACGTTGTAGATTCCGACAAACTTTGCTTTGTGTGACGGGCAAAACCCGACACGGCCGAAAAAGCGCTAAAAATTTGTAGGCACAAAACGAAACAATGCTTACATTTCCAGAACGGAGCTAGGTATATTTTGAAAGTCAGAATAAGCAAGAGGGGTCCTTTAAATTACCGTAAATCGCACTTGCCAGCGAAAGGTAACCCAGTCACGCGCTTGCTCAGTGATGGATGGAAAGGGCCTCATACCTTAAATACCTTAAATTGCAGCTTGGAGCAATTGAAGGATTTTCCATCCTGTAGCATTGCTCATCGCTTCTTCGGAAATTGCCACGTGGATAACTTATGCTCTGGTCTGGGACTCCAGGGCATCCCATTCCAGTCTCCATGGCTTCTTGCTCCACTCCCTGTCAAGGGAGACTTTGAACTCTTCGATGGTCTTGCTGGATACGGTGTCTTCGCTTAGGGAGTTCCACAGATCAACAACCCGGTTGGTAAGAAAATGGTGGCGTTCCCTCTTCTGGGCGTTGAGCTTCGTGATTTTCATGGAATGACCTCTAGTTCGCTGTGCTGAATCGATGATGAAGAGGTCATGGATTGGATTGTTTCTGATGAGTTTATAGGTGTGAATCATGTCTCCCCTTTTTCTTCTGTAGGTCATGCTGCATAGGTTCAGGGTTCGCAATCTCATCTGATAAGGAAGATGTTGGCAGCCATCTACAATCTTAGTTGCTCTGCGCTGTACCTTTTCAATCATGTCCTTGTCTCCTTTGTAGAAGGGGGATGCAATATACATGCCAGTTTCTAGCCTTGGCCTGACAAGGCCCTTATAGAGCTTAGTGATCGTTCTTGGGGATCTCGTAGTGAATGTTCGTTTGATTATCCCTAAAGCTCGATTCGCACTAGCGACGATCTTTTCAGTGTGGCTGTGAAACTTTAGCTGGTGGTCAACTATTACTCCCAGGTCCCTTTCCTCTGTGACTGCGGCTAGGGCTTCTCTTTGGCTAGTGATTGGGTTTAGCATGGTATAGGTATGTTTTGTGTTCTTGTTGCCAAAGTGCATGACCTTACATTTGCTTGAGTTAAACTCCAGTAGCCATTGTTTCGCCCAGTCATTTAGCCTATCGAGGTCCGCTTGGATTGAGTCAACCTCTCTTGACGATGATGCTGCTCCGATAAGCTTGGAGTCGTCTGCGTAGAGTGTGAGAAGGTTTCGAAGCAATTGAGGGGCATCATTGATATAGACGTTGAACAGTGTTGGCCCGAGCACAGTTCCCTGGGGAACTCCACTCAACACAGGTACAGGTGATGAAAGTACACGGATTCCTTCGTCGTTAATGACAGCAACTCTTTGGATTCGTTCTGCTAGGAAGTCTGCGATCCATTCAATGATGTCCGGGTGGATGTGACAGGCTTGGAGCTTTCTTTTCAACCTTAGGTGTGCGACTTTGTCGGATGCCTTCGCTTGATCTAACAGGATCACATCCATAGATATTCCCTTTTCAAGTAACTTGGTGACTTCCTCGTATGACTGTATGAGGTTTGAGTCCGTGGAATGGCAAGCTCGGAAACCATGTTGGTTTGGGGACATGATGTTGTTCTCCATCAGATGTTTGGTGATTGCATCATTTACAATTCCCTCGAGGATCTTCGAAGACACCGATGTTAGACTTATTGGCCTATAGTTTTCAGCTTTGTCTTTGGGGCCTTTTTTGTGTACCGGAATGACAGTAGCTTTCTTCCAGTCGGTGGGGACAACTTTTTCCTCTAACGATTTTCGGAAGATCAGCGTTAGAGGTAAGGATATAGCTTCTGCGGTTTCCTTGAGTAGTCTGGGGTGAATACCGTCTGGTCCTTTCGACTTCGAGGGGTCAAGTTTTTTCAGTCTCTTTTGGACATCAGATTGACAAATGACCACCATTGGCATAGGTACTTTGACTGGGTATTCTGGGGGTTCTGGGACGTTTGTACAGTTTTCTACAGTGTAAACTGAGGAATACTGTCTGTTTAGGGTTTCTGCTATCTCTCCATAGTCCGTGATCTTGCCAGATGCTGTAGTGAGGTAGGGGATAGAGTGTCGCCCAGGTTTCGCCGAGGATGCATAGTTCCAGAACTTCTTTGGATTACTTTTGGTTTCTGCAGCGATAATATCTTCATGTTTTTTTACGGAATTTCGTGTCAGCTTCCTCAGTCTATTTCTTGCTCTTCTGAATTTTTGGAGTTGATCTTGGGAGTTTGTTTGCCTATATTTTGTCCAATATTTTCTCTTTCTATTCATTTCTCGTTTGATGGCCCTTGTCAGGTAGGGTAGCGTGCGTGGTCTCTTCGCATAAGAGATGGTTGTGTATTTCTCCTCGTGCTTTAGCATTATTTCCTTGAATAGGTTCCAGCTATCGTTGGTTGTCTTATCCTCAAATAGTGCTTCCCAGTTATGCATTCCCCTTAACTCTTCCCGTATTTTCTCATAGTCGGTGTATCTTCTGCAAATATGGTCAGACGATGGTGGTGATAGCTGGAGAGTTGTGAGGAGACAGACGTGGTCGCTTGCTCCAATCGGTGGTAGATTATCGATACTTAGGATCTGCTCTGGATCGTCGGTGATCACAAGGTCGAGTAGTGAGGGAGTTTGTCCATCTCTGAACCTTGTTGGTGATTCGATAAACTGATACAGCGTGTTCTCTGCTAGGTAGTCGAGAAGAGGTGAATTCGTTCCATGACCTTCGTGATTTTGGGGGGTGTACCCTAAGCCGTCAACCCAGCTTACATGTGGGAGGTTGAAGTCTCCCAGAACTAGAAGGTTCTTTGGTTTCTTATCTAGTAGGGACTGTAGGGTTTCACATATTACTAGTTCAGACTCCATTGGGTTTGGGCAGCTTGGGCTTCTGTAGAACGTGGCTAAAACTAGAGTTTCCCGGGGGAGCACAATCTCAAGAGCTATGAGTTCAACCCAGTCTAAAGCTTTATTAATACTGATTCTGCTTACCGAGGTGGTGGCCTTCACATAAACAGCGATTCCTCTTCTGGGGTTATCTTACAAGTTTGTGAATAGGGAATATCCAGCAATACCAATGTGGGCATCGTCCAAAGGGTTGCTCGTATACTTCGGCTTAATTTCGGTAACACTAATCACGTCAAAGTTGTTTTGTGCAGCCAAGACCCGTAACTCCGTCAATTTATTGGGCAAAGAGTCAACATTTGTACTCAAAACTTGGAGAAACTTGGGGCTTCGACGACATTCACTGTCCTGTGCTAAATCACTTTGGCTAGTCTCACTGGCAGTTTGTGCGTCTTTATAACTACTCAACACCGTGTCACTGTGTTCGTTGGTTTTGTCCGGTAGCTCAGAATCTTCTCCAGACAAGACGCTATGAAACTCATCGGACGACTGTTGCTCGTCTTCTGAATTAAATGAAACATTTGAACTATTTCCACAAACAATGTCTAACGAAAAACAACTATTCACTTTGAAACACAGATTGTCTGGCTGGTTAGGCCCACTATTTACATGAGTTGTTGTGTCACTTACGACTCCATCAAGTTGCCCGACAAGACAGGGCTCGCGGGCAGACGCTGGTTTTTTGATACGATGGTATTCCCTCGGATTACAATGTCTTTCTCGCCAGCATCTCGCCTTCTGTACAGTTCTGCATACAAAGCTTGTCTCTTTGCTCTTTCCTCCTTTGATACATCGTTCCGGAACTGTACTGTTGCTGTTGCTTTCTTCTCGTAGGACTTTTGAAGTATATCCTTCTATATTTTCAGGTTGGGAACCGAGAACAGAATTGGTGGGGCTTGCTGTGCGTTTGCTCCATGACTTTGTTGATTTTGTTGGGTGGCTGGGATGAGCCGGCGGACATCGGAGATACGAACGTTTGGTAGGGCATAGTCTCTTGCAAGATGGTCCGCAATAAACTTTGCATCGTCTCCCGGTTGTGGCACGCCAAACGTAATTATGTTTAATTTACGTCTCTGCTTGTCACGGTCCTCGGATATCAGCGACTTCACTTTGGTGTCCAGCTGCTTGTTAAATTCTTGTCGGAGTGTTGCAATTTCGGCTGCCATCACACTTTGGATTGCGGCCTGGTTGACAGCTACCCCAGCATTTAACTCTACGACGGCTACTCGACTCTCAATGTTCTGGAACTTCTGGTCGAATTCTTGTTTCAGGTCACGTTTCAAATCAGCAAGTGAATTTTTCATGGCATCTTTAACTGATTTGTCAATGTCGTCGGCCGTGGCAAAGTCTTTATTCAGTTCTTGTCGGAAGGTTGCTAGCGATGCTGTAACGATGGAAGAGACTTCGGCTGCGGTTGCACCTGCTGCGGTTGTGCCGGCTGTAGGGGTAGCGGTTCCATTAACTTTGCAGACAACACACTGCCATTCACAACCCATTCTACGTGTCATTTTTGTCAGCAAGGTGTATTCCGGCTCAGTCAGGTCGAGACAGGTAATGCAGAGCCACTTGTCGCACATATCACACTGCATTGCTGATGATTCCTCACATAGACTTTCGGCGCAGGCTGCACACTTATCCGCGCCTTTCACCGGGCTGGTGCGCGGTCCATGCATTGGGAATCCCATGCAGTTTTCCTAGGCTTCCGAGTCCAGTCTTTGTCAACCGAGGACTTGAAGGCCTCCACACTATCTGCAATGACAGTATTTTGACCGAGGGAATTCCATAACGGTACCACTCGATTAGTAAAAAATTAGTAAACGATTGTTAACAAATTGTTAACAATCGTTAACTTTTTGTGTTCCACGTTTCTGATTTCGAAATTTAAGCTCCGCCCATCTACAATTTCCGTTTCAGAGCTTAACGATTATTAACTATTTTGCAACGATGGTCGGTGAGCATCGTTACAAAATAGTTAACAATTGTAGAACTGGGAAAAGTTAACGATCGTTAAAAATGCAGTTAGCTCCGCCCCGAAGTAAAATTAACGATTGTTAACAATTGTTAAGTTGGGGGAACGCAACCTTGGTGTCACTTCTTGGTTGTAGCTCTCTTCCAGAAAAACTTCTTGGAGTGTCCACGGGTTCGGGTGTTCTGTTCTAGCTGGAACAGGTTGGTGTCTGTGTCCAAGAGTTTGTGTGCCGTAATAACGTATCCACATCTACGACGCTATCACAAGGGTTGGCAGGCTTAACTTCGTTAGCCAACCAAATGTCACACATTCTTAAGATCGTTGGTAAGCTAAGACCCCCGAAAGTTGGGATCCCAAAACGCAAGTGGAGGGATACCTATGACATCGCAAAAGTTGTCCGTCCGTCTGGTAGCACGATAACTCTCGAAGGGATGGAGGTATTTTGATCAAATTTGGCATGAGGACTCTTTAGGTCAAGTTCAAAGATGGGCTATGTAGCTCTATATTTAGGGGAATAAAACATATTTTTTAAAAGCTAATGAAATAGTCGAATTAGGGGTAAGGAGACATGCTGAATCCGAATATGAGATTTATTTTCTGGCCGGACAAATAGTTCACCCTGAATCCGGCGAAAACCAGAAAAATGGTGAAAAGTAAAAGTTTAATATGAAGTTGATTGGAGGTTCGATTTCGGGGCAAAGAGACGTGCTGAATCCGAATATGAAAATTATTTTCTCGCCCGATAATTAGTTCGGCCGAAACCGGAGACGTTGTTTAAAGTAAAAGTTTTCTTTAAATTTGATCAGATGTTCGATTTGCGGGTAAGAAGACATGCTGAATCCGTATATGACACAAATCTCTCACCGGACGTATATGTCTCTCGGAATCCGGCTGAAACCGGAAAATTTGTTAAAAGTAAAATTAAATTCTAATCAAAGGTCGATTAGAGGTTGGATGTATGGGTAAGGAGACATGCTGAATTCGTTTTAGAGCTTCGTTTTTTTGCCGGACAAGTAGTTCAGCAGTTCCACCGATACCGGAAAATTGGCAGAAGTAAGGCAGGAAGTTTCCATCTGCTTCGTCAAAATAGATTTGACTTAAAGGGCTTAAAAACACATGCTGAATCAATATCTGAGCTTGGTTTTCTCACATGATTAACTATTTGGCCTTAATCTGTTTCTAAATTTTAATAGTAAAAGTGTTCAAGTAGTCTGGCAAAGACTGGGTCTGGCGAAGACGAGACCCAATTGTCTGGATCAAATTTGAACTTTTGGGACCCCCTTGGAACCTTTGGTCTTGTTCTGTTTTGTTTGCAATTAATGGTTAGCTTGGTTCCATACCTTATATAAGCTAGCGGATAATTCTGAAGAAGAAGCCCTTTTCAGACATTCATGGGCTGGGGTTCGCTACAATGTCGTAGCTCCGTTATCGACCATACGGTGACGGTAGAAACTACAAATGCTTTCAAGAGTAACTGGACCGTAACTAGGGAGATTTCACCTGGAAAACTAACCACAGGGATCCTAGTGTCAACTCCTAGACCGCAAGCATTGGTAAGGTCAATAGACAACACAGCAAGCGCGATATAAATAAGCAAAATAGCAAGTATAAGGTCATCACATCTTACCTGAAAACTTGGTTCCTGCTCCGATCTAGTCTGCAACTCTTTAGAGCGAAACTTCATGAGTTGTAAGAGGTAGTGCAAAACGGATGCGTCAGCTGAATTTTGTTAGAGCTATATTTCGTCCCTTCTTGGCAAGGGTCCTCTTCGGGCTCAAAGCCGCTAAAATTGGAAAAACAAATTAAAGCTACAATCTAGAATCTTTCGTTTGTTTAGTAGAAAATCTCTAGAATCTTTAGTTTGTTTTTAGTTTTTTTTAGTTTGTTAGCTAGAATTTACAGTGTTTGTTTTCCCACAAGTTCGATTTCCAACTTGAGCGGCTTTGAGCCTGAAGAGGAGATATGTTCAAATAATGTATACAACGGATACGTCAGCTACGATGCTTTGTGAGCGATATTTCGGCCCTTTGTTGCCAAGGGTCCTCGTCAGGCTGTCAATCTTTAGGGTCAACGTCGGGGAAGGAAAAAAACCTTAGGCGTATTCTCGCCGTTCCCCGAGGACTCCTCGGTGAATCGAAGGGAACGGCGAGAATAGAGGGAGTCACTCCTTGCGGACTCCGCGTACAGAAACAGCGAGAAACGGGGAATGCTTCGAAATTGGATTTTGTTCTAAAAAAAAATATGTAGTTGACGAAATTAGTCTGGATCCACTGTATTTTTGTTTTTTTTTTTCTTATAATCGTTTTTAATTAATTTTACATTGCACCAACGCCCAGCAAAAATTGATTCCCCTCCGAATCTGAAAGGGAGTCCTTTTTGATGATGGTGATGATAATCGGAGCACTCCCCGTCGATGGGGACTCGCGAGAATACGGGGAGTGAGTCCCCGGGACAAACGAAAACGCGGGGACTCCTCCAGTGGAGTCCTCTGGGAACGGCGAGAATACGCCTCTTAAGAGGACCGTTGCCAAAAAGGGCCTCTAATTAAATTGAGCTGACGTATCCGTTTGCACTATCAAATATGATTCGCTGTCAGCTTGGGCTGAAGGAAAATTTAGTTGTAAGAGCAAATAATGGGTGCCGGTCCGTTTATACACTGTCAGAAGTTTCATAACAGAAACACAAGGATGCGTACTTTCAACATGTAGCACTAGGATGGTAACTGTTGTGTTTTTCAAAAGTTGCGCATTTAAGTATTATGCATAGAAGAGCCCTCGAAAAAGAAATTTTTTTTTCCTGCGGTTTTGGGCTCTCCTGGTATGCTTGCTATGCATAACTTGAGAATCACAACAGACAGATACCATCCCAGGTGCTACCCGTTTAAAACTGCGCATCCTTGTGTTATCTGTTACGAAACTTCTAACAGTGTAGGACTGAGCTACATCCGACGACGGTCGTGGTTGTAGGGGTTTTTCGTGATGTCCTCATTCACTTTCTTCTACAGTCTTCCAGAAGTAAGTGACATGTGAGCTCGCAGCTCTTTGACTTCACGTACAGTGGCCATGAGCTTTGTGAAGCAATA
The DNA here is from genome assembly GCA_023053575.1 of Branchinecta lynchi. Lineage (NCBI taxonomy): Eukaryota > Metazoa > Arthropoda > Branchiopoda > Anostraca > Branchinectidae > Branchinecta > Branchinecta lynchi. Next base: position 6,900,183 of record JAKZAP010000013.1, on the reverse strand, counting down.
CATCTTATGTTGTCATTATAATATTTAATGTTTTTCAGTCATTACGAGATCCGGATGGGAATCCATATTCTCCTTACGACTATAGTCTTCAACAGTCAGCGGATGGGAGTGTGGTGTTAGTCCCAAGAATGGCAATGAGACCCGGAGACCACGAACTTGGAGAGCCAGGGCCATCTAGTGTGATTCGAAAGTCCGGCGAATCTGCGCGAAATGCGACAGCCTGAAAGTGAAGGATTTTGGTCGCTTCCCGGTTCGGAGTTTTGTGTTGTTTTGTGATAACCTGTTATAGTATTCGTGAGTTATGCTAGTAGCCAAGGGAGTTCAGTTGTGTTTGCGTTTAAAAGCTCAGGGGTAGCTTTAGACGCGTTTTGAAGGTACGTAGTGCTACCAGTCTAGGGGTTTCAAGGCGCAGATTCTTGGAGACTCTGTTTAACTTTTGTACTGTCGACGCCGAACATATATTAGCATAATGCACTTTTATTTTCGCATGTTCGTTTATTTGTCTGTTTCGGGTTAGTGATACGCGCCAAGCGGCCAGCACAGGCTGGAAGTACTGGGGGTTTGAAAGCTGAAATTCTCTGGTAAAGCCAGATATGTGGCAGTTTTCACCCATGTATGAGAGTGTCCGATACTTCTTACTCTGTGACCAGACGCTCTTCTTGCGAGGTAGGGACAACTATAAGGATGAATACACAGTGTTTCCAAGCAGAGCCCTCCGTCGCATTGGCGTGATATGGATGAGGTTTGACAGTTCTTGGGTGATTAGAAACGAAGAATGCCCCCCCCCCCCCCGGGACTACACGTGACTGGCTCTTTCTGATGCAGCGTGCTCAACTCACCAAGTGCTGCTGATTGCTATTTCGCCACGTTTCCGCAGTTCGTCTATACCCAAATTCTAGCTGTCGGACTTGCGTTTGCTTTTCGAGAAGGGGTAACCAATAAGTGTTGGTGATTCTTGTTATTTATACATTCTGGACATACGTGGGGCTCATAATACTTTATTCATGATTACTTTATTCCCAAGAACCTTCCTCTACCGATACTCCTTATGATTAAGTCCAAAACACGCCACTGGTCCTCAGGAAGAACGAGTAAACGTCTCACTAACGACTCGAACTCCATAACTCAAATCCTGTGTCAACCAATCACGGCGATCTTTGGGAGCAGATGTGATACCGCTTTCGGCTCTTTCGCTAGGTATCGGACGATTTTGCGTCGCCAGGGAGAGTTAGTCATCAAGAGTATTCTAGACCGATCTCCCTTCCCTTTTCTTTCGGGTTTTACTTGTCCGCTGCCACATTTGGCGAAGGTTTTTGGTGAGATGGAATACTTTGCTTCTGTCCGATTTTTTGTTTCCAAGAGACCAAGTCCGATTTCTATCCGTCCAATTAGAGCGCGAAGAGTACGATTTAGTTTGTGTCGTAGCTTTCGGGCCATCTAGCAGAAATCGACGAAACATGTAAAGGGAGAGAAAGGTCGCCGAGAAATCATGCGAGGGGAAGACTCTTGTGAGTGAATTTAAATTACGTAATTTACACCGAAATTAAGCTTTCGGTCAAAGAGTCGAGATGTCGTTTAAAGCTTCGACAGCAGTCAATTTCTTATGTTTGGTTTGTACTGGCATACTGTCATGTTATTCGAGGCATAAATATTAATTTTACTCTTTATTTAAACTCGGTGGATGGGTCATATTTTACGCTAAAGTTGGTCAGTACAAATCGTATTCCTTTAGTGTACCAATTACGTAATTGATTGGGCCGCAACTTTATAGGCAGTAAGTTTTCCGATTTTCTTGGAAAAGATTACATTCGTAGAGTAGCTTTAACCATAGACGGAGGAACGTTGGTATTAACTGCATTACTCTCGTCTCTCGTGTATGCTAGAACGAAAAGTATATATGTGATAAATTGTTGTGTTATGTAAAGTTTATTTCGGTGGGATTGTGCCTTACACACGCTGTGTATAATTGTCGAATTATGGAAACGCGTCTGTAAAGTACTTTGTAAATATGATAATACACACTTTTACGGAGGAACGATTGTTTTGAATCTTGTTTGTACAGCTATTGAGTAGCAGGAACTTTGTGTTGTTCCGTATAGATAACTACTAAAATGGGGTTAGGTTATCATGCGGCGTGTATATGCGTCAAGCGTGCCACTTTTTCCACCTGTGATACATTCTGCGCCTGTGCACATGTATGTGTGTGCGTTAGAGGCATGTTACTTTCTTTGAACGGTTGCCTAAAAACTCACTAAAACCCATACAAGGAAACCGTCGCGTATTAATAATAATAATATAATAATATAACTGCAGTAAAAAAGGCTTTCGCCTCTGTTAATTTAACTCTGTTAATTTAATTTTACTAAAATTGTTCGGTATTTTTTCGGATCACGGGGATTCGGTAGAATTATACAGAATCCTAAATAGGCTATCTGTACAAATCTCTTCGGTATAATGATCGGAATTGGGTATAATTGCCAGTATATTGCTATTGGGTATATTGCTAGACACTTATCGAAAACTTGTTTATTTTATGTTCGGCTTGTCACATGTCAACCCGGGTTTTGCAGTTTCTTGTTTCACATTCTGTATTGTCTGAAATATCCCAGCTGACCGTTAAAGTTTAACTGAAAGGGGCTTAGATAGGACAATCTAGCTACCCATCACTTATTCAATCAAAGAAGCTTGAAAACCCGGCGAAAATGCGTTACTTCGTTGCTCCGGTATTCACGAATAATCGATTTTCAAATAGTGGAATTTCCTTGTCTGATTTGTAAGCTTTATGCGCTTGCATCTCTGTTGTATGTTTGACGAAAATGATTTACGACAGTGAGCTACCTTCCGTAAGCTGATCACTGGCCACTGAAAAGCCGTGTGTGTATTGAGATTCAGTTTTTCTGCGTAATAGTAGAAATTTGCGTTGTGGGACGACAGTAGATACTCTGATCGTCGTTCTAGAGCAAATAGTGAAAAGTAAAAAAATCCCTTAAAGGACCCATCTTGTAAGCTTCCGAAATCCCCACCTTTCTCCATTGTTTCGTTTTGTGCCGACGATTTTGTAGCGCTTTTCGACCGTGCCGACTTTTGCCCGTCACAAAACGCAAGTTTGCCGGAATCTTGAGCGTCCACTGATAACTCCTCACAGAAAAGGCTATGAGAAACTTCTGTTTTTGACTTCTTTTATTTGCTTAGTTTTCCCACTTTTTAACCACGATGGGTTCACTTTTCAAATATTTTGCGCCCTGCCGCCGTGTCGAGAGCAGGAAGGCTGGATAGAGTCGACAAGCCCTAATATGAAAATCGCAAATTTTTAGGTTCAAACTAATGGTATTTTCGAAAAAGTTTTTTCTGATCCATTTCATAGTGGAAAGTCATTTCTTATAAGAGTTGTACTTTAACACAATCAAAAATGAGTTGGATTTTCAGTTAAACTTTAATCGAACAACCACCGGAATGTCGGGATATTTACAACAGGTGCCTCCCGGATACGCTCCGATGCAACTGAAGCGGCGCGTAGTTTCGCATGTTGATATGCAAGCCAAATCAACATACTGTCTGAAGTTCGTCGAGACTTTACTCGATAGTTCAAAGTAACCCGGCAGAAGTAGCAGACTCAGAAGTCGAGATGAAGTTAGGATTATGAGTCACTCTTTGTGCCAGGAAAACATTGAAACACTTGGCTGTTAGCTAACTGTAAAAAAAAATCTTGCAGGATTTGCTACTAAGATTAATCTTGTCTCTATAGATAAGATTAATCCCAGTAGCAAATAATGCAGTTAACTGTAATCCTTACTCGGAGAAACTTTTTAGTGTAATACCAAGTTTGTTTGTTTGTTTGAGGATCTGACTGTTCCTAAGCCAGAAACGAAAACAAGGGTAGTGAAACTTGAGAAGGGTGTTCAAAGAAGCATTTCTGTGCTGCCTAGTGCCTACTACTGATACTTTTGCCCAATGTGTGGACATTTGGACGAAATATTTTTCATGTAATGCGCGTATGTCCTGAGCTTTCAGATCTTCGTGGGGAAATTTTTGGTGTTAGTAATTGGGGGGAGGATTGGTTGGTAAAAGTAATGGGAAGTAAAATATTGGTGATATTGAAAAGTTGGGAAGATTCCTTTCGGTCTCGATGAACCACAGAGAAAGATTCCTGTAAAGGAATATGTAGCATTTATTTGGTTTGTGTCTTTTATTTTTGTTTGTGTTTATTTTTTTCCCATGGCCTCTGCTTTTAGTGGAATAAATCTTATCTTATGTATACGCAACATACACTACCCACCAAACATGGTGGCATTTCGGCCCTATAAAATGATATGTATTAGCTGTTAAAGACAGGTTCGAGAAAATCGCGATGAAAGCTGTGAGCATTGCATGTAGGTTGTGTGGTACCATTTACAGATTAGATGATCTTACAAATATGGTCCGGAGGCTGATAAGGATTTTGTCTTTTTCTTCTTTTTTTTCTTGCTATTTTCTTGCCTTCATTAAAGGACACCTGATTGACGAGTACCAAGTATCATCCCTATCTGTATGACTTACGTTAACATTGCCTGCAAAAACCCAATCCAAATACGAAATAGTGTTTCCAAGCTATGATTTTTGCTCTCTTTGCATCTGTCCTTATTTCAGTACCGAACAAATTAGAAATGAACAAATGTCTCCAATCAACCCTTCTTCTGGAATATTTTTTAACCAGTTAAGCCCAAACATATATCTAGAAGAAATTCCAATACGATACGGCCAGCGCTGTACAAGATTTGAATGAATTGCGCTTTTTATCTTGGAGTCTGCATGTGCAAACCTCCAGAACCGAACATCCCTATTTTGAAAATGTCTCGCTCAGGAGAAGAATGCTCTCCGTTGGCCATGTCTGTAAATGCATTCTCCAGAGTGTGTACAAGTATGGTTTCGTTGTTCAGGTGTCCTTTAACAGCTTTGTTTTCGGGGTTAGCTGCCATTGGTGAATGTGGTAGAAAACCAGTTTTGCTGTCGCAAAGCTAGGGGGTAGTATTTGGCGTTTCACTAAAAGAAAAAAAACAATCAGTTAAAGAACTAGCGCAGAATCTTTTATGATGTTACCTTACCTGTAGTTGACAAAAATGAGTTGGCGTTGTATCGCAATATTAAATGATGACATAGAGAAGGTGGTCAAACTGTGATGAATTCAGATGACCGAAGGTCATCTTTCTGAGTTCTAGCCCTGCCCTTTATTGTCATCTGACAGTGCTTGCAAGTTGCAAGAAATTGTCCCCCATTAATTTAAGGTAATTATATTAGATTAGATTAGATTTATTGTATAGTTCAGGTACAAAATTTCGTAGTTGTCCAACCAAATTGTTTGACCTTTGTCAGGTAATATATACAACAATTGTTAAAATCAAATTCGTAATCAAAATAAAGGTAAACCATTAAAGTCAACAACCGAAATATAATTCATAACAAAATAACAATATTGTAAAAATCCACAAATTTCGGAATGAAGCCATTACAATATCTTTCCCGGTTACATGCGATCGGCATGAGCTTCGGGACTTTGGTGGATACTGGCCTTGGTGGCCTTGGGCGTTCAACCTCAAAATCAGGGGGTAAAAGGGATCGGAGAGTTGGGTGTTCACGATTGCTAAGTGGACCAGCACTGTAATGCAGCCCCAGTCCCCTCTCTTAGCCGCAGGGAACGATATAATAATTACAAGCAAGCCCGGAAGATGTCTACTCGTCTTTAATGCAGACCTGTTCATTGGTCTACACGTGGGTTGGCTATAGACAAGTTGAATTCCAAAGTGCAAGCGCCAAGATAAGCATAAATTGTAAGCGACGCCGTTATTGGAATATAGTATTATAAAACCTTGTGCGACTATTTTATGTAGGCTACTTAGCCCATCCAGAGGTGTTATACCAGCCATAATATCTGGGGGGGGGGGGGGCAAGGTATTTACCAAATGGTTGGTCGTTTGTAAAGATTTTTGAAGATAAATATTGGTTAATGTTAAAGAAAAATTTACTGTTTTTTCAGAAAAAAACGGCTGGATTTAAGAAAATCGACTGTTTTTACGAAAATTTTATAATCGCTTAAAGAGAAATCGCGAGGACTTATTTTTTCACCGACTGGCCGACAAAATTGGACGAGGCAGACGTCCCCCTCACACCCATCCGTGACGCCTCCTTTATTCATGGAGGCGTGACAGCGCTCCCTGAAACATTGCGGGGTAAAGTCTGTAGAGACCCCTAGGCAGTTGGAAACCCCGGACCTCCTTGTAGTGTGCATGTCGGTCGCCGATGGGCAGGACCCTCGTAATTATCTTTTAAAATCAAATCAGTAATATTTTGGTCAGTCATTGCGGGCCCGTAGGCCTGTGTCTATACTCCGCCTCATTTCGTCCCAAATTTCTAGCTTCGTTATTAGCAATATTAGCATGCTCAGTGTAACGGATGCTATATTACGTTCATTTCTTACCGGCATTTAGCTCAAGTTGACTAGGTGTAGCGGATGCTGTATTACATCGTTTGCCCCCGGGGTGTGCGATAACTCTGAGTGAAATGAATATTGTTTGATGGTTAGTATGATGGAGATGCGCGCAGAGAGAAGTGTCAAGATTTTTGTTGAAATAAGATTTAATAAACTGGAATAATCCAATAGTTTTGGTAACAATCCAGCGCAGTGGTGTCAGAAGTGTACAATCTTAAGGAAAAAGGTTGTTTAAAGTGAACGAATTCGCCCCGATTTCGGTCCCAGATTCCGTGAATTTTGTTTAAAGATTACGGGATTATTGAGACGGGAAAAAACGAATTTTGGATACAGCAAGCAGCATTTGGATTAGAGACCTGATCTACCTTCGTTGCGTCATCGAGTCTTCAACGTTTCCGTCATCACAGTAAGATTTTGCGTAACCTTTTATAAGACTATAGCGGCTCAATCTGTGATTTTCCCTAAGCAATTTAACTTTTATTTGGAATTACTATCAACAGTTTGTGTTTTTGGAAGATTAAGTTAAAGTTACGGATTACTTTTGTTAAAATTAAACCGAGTTTCCTTAAAGGACCAGTGACAGAATCACATTTTTGTCCCAAGAAGTGTGTTCCATTAAAGGCTCGTTGACATTTTCCCGAAAATTCAAAACAAGTTCTGAGCCTTGGATTTGGGCTCCTTAAATGACAAGTGACATTTTCTTGGTTTGAGACAGTATCGGTTTTTCGTAGAAAAGTCGACCCCAGTGTACTCGTTGTCGTGTTCAGACAGGCGATTCCGTGTCGCAAAAATAGACAAATAGTCATCGAGGCTATTTTGTGGGATTTCCGAATTCCGTGTGCGAGTACTTCCGAGTATTTGTGGTGTTTTGCAATATCTATTGCGCAGTGAACAATCCATGGAGCAAGAGGCGTGATTACACTCTTGTTTGTGCCAGGTTGTTCCAGTGGCCGTGCCACAACCCGGAATATTTGTGGTGAAAAGTTTTCACTGAGGGAAGCTGCCAATTCACCGTCACATTATATTCGTTCCCCGTTATTGGTCTACCATTACCAATTTGCCAGAGTGGCTCTTGTCATTCTAGTGTTTGTGTTTCTCAGCACGAGATTTGTAAACTTTTGTCTTATTTAAGCGTGTGCTTTTCAGCATTTGCCCGTGATTTTTATCACATCGAAGTGTGTGCTTTTCGGCACTGAAAGGCGACTTAGGTCGCATCCAAGTTTATGCTTTTCAGCATACACAGGTGATTTTCATCACATCCAAGTTTGTGCTTTTCAGCATACCATCTAGGTACTCTAGTCGCATTAAGATAGTGCTTTTCGGCACGTGACTGTGATTTATATCATATCCAAGTGTGTGCTTATCAGCACTCGACAGTGATTTATATCACATCCAAGCTTGTGCTTCTCAGCACTCGACAGTGATTTATATCACATACAAGTTTGTGCTTCTCAGCACACCTGCGTGATCTATTTCACATTTAAGATTGTGCTTCTCAGCACCTCTCCGTGATTTGTATCACGACCAAACGTCTGCTTTTCAGCACTTGTCAAGATTCCATCGAACTCAGCAGATGATTCAATTCATGTTGCAGCATGAATAATCCAGTACCAACACAGTCTTCAAGTTCCCAAAATTCAACTGGTGTTGAAACACGTCAACAGGCGAGGGAAAGAGAACTAAGAACTGGGTTTCCTTTCGAGTACTATCGGCTAACTACGTCAGTCCAACCAAGTGTATCAACGTTATCATCACGGACCTGTTCGGAGGCTTCGGTCGTCCCATCAGATCATCAAGCTGACGAAGTAACTGAACAAGTCAAACCAGAGTTCCAGTCCTCTTCGTCTGAGGAAGAATTCTTCTTAGAGCTCTCACGAAAAGAAGAAAAAGTTCGAAACCCATCAGAAAGCATGAATACCGAACAGATGTTGGAAATTATCAAGAAGTCACTAGCCATGGCAATTGAGGCGTCACAGAGCCAGCTCCAGACAGCTTTGGAAACAGAAAGGCAAGCAACCGCTTCTTCGATCAGAGCCTTAACTGATCAGCTACAGCCACTGTATGCAGCGATTCAAACAAATCAGATGGCTATGCAAGGATCATCCAATCTCTTTTCGGGATACAAAGTCAAAATCTCAAGATTTGAAGAAGGCACAGACATAGATTCCTATCTGACGATGTTTGAACGTGTTGCAACTCAAAATGGCTGGGATCGAGCAACATGGGCGATGCATTTACAAGGTCTACTGTCAGGAAGGGCGGCTGAAGCTGCAGCATTGATTCCGGAAAACATCTGTAAGGATTATGATGCACTGAAAGCGGCTATTTTGAGACGGTATGAAGTCACCGAAGAAACGTACCGCCAACGATTTCGTTCCATAGAAAAGGAAAGCGACCAATCTTTCATCGATTTTGGAGCGAAGCTTGAGCACCTACTGACCAAATGGCTAGGACTGGGTGACTACCACATCATTGAAGATCCAGCAATACTCATCACGCTGATCAACAGTATTCTTCAAAAACTACTGGTTGAACAGTTTGCCGCTTAAGCTGGAAAATGAACTTGTGGAAAAACAATTAAAGATTCTTCCTTATATCTGATTTTGTGAACTTCTTCTCTTAAAGTTGGTTGGAGGTAGGGCTGGTGCTGTGATTTCATCCTGGACACGGCTACTGTTTTTGTTGTTCGATTGCGTTGTCGAAAGGGTACAAATTTTTCTGCATTTTGGCTTTACAGTCACCTGTCTCTTCTTATTCTTTCCAGCTAAGAAGGATACTTGTCTAGAGATTTATGCGCGAACTTTGAAAAAGTGACACACAGTCAAATCGCAGCGACACTAGAGGACACGAACATCCCTACTGAAACTCAACCAGCACCGCATCTTATGTAGCGTTTACACTGACAAGAAATCCCGTCAAGTAGAAAGGAGTTCCGGTCGACTCGAAAGGATCTCTTTCGTGAAGACCAGTAGGAAAAAAGTCTAGCAGGACAGGAATCCTTTCATGATGAAAAGAATTCTGATCCTCTTGAAAGGAATCTTGTCGGCGGCGCTGATAAAAAGAACTAAAAAAAGGTCTAGCTAACTTTTGAGAGCAGCACTTATGAGTACTGATGTTATAAATGCTCTCAAAACATTTTTTGCTGGGCTAGTGAATTTATTTATGTCAAGTTCTTTCGTTCGAAGAATTAACTTTTTTCCCTCTGCGTGTAAACATAATATTGTCACCAAGATCGGATTCTGTTCAAGCTTTCCTTTACTTGTAAACGCTGCATTAGCCTTGCTAGAATTTTCTACGCCCGCCACTGCACCCACGAATAAGGCGAGCTGGGCTGCGCTGCGACGGAGGCCCATTTTTAACGCATGGGAAGGATAGGTCTTCGCACTACTCTCGAGAGTTATTTTGCTCTGATGCCGGCGAAAACCTCCGATGGGCTCAGTGTCTTCGTTGAGGGTACTCGGCCATGTTTTACGTTAGCCTGCGCGAGGCCTGCACAGTAGCCTACTTGGTAGGAGGCCGCGCCAGCTGTTTCTTATTAGGGAACTAACAGTAAAAAAAAATACTGTGCATAAAATTGTTCTTTGCTTCCAGTAATGTCTCCGAGGCGGTTCTCATGCCCAGGTACCGAGAGAAAATCACCGTCACTGTCAATCACCAGCAACTATAAATCACCAATCACCAGCAGCTATGCATACACAAATCAGTTGAACAGCGTGCTTACTTTAACTGAGTGGGGCGGCGCTGACGTAACTGCTCTGAGTGACGTCTACTCTTTAACTGACTGACACTTCACAGGTAAGATTTTTGGATTCTGGACAGAAAAACGGTAAACGAGTTAGGGGTATTTATTTTCTGCTTTAACGAACGATCATCATGAGTGTGAAACGCGTTTTTTCACGATGCCAGTTGATCTTGATGTACATCGTCAAATTTCTCATTTGCCTCAATTCGATGGACCTGTTTTGGCTTTCGTCTCCGGGACAGGGCCAGAGTAGACAGATAACTGTCCGCTGTGATGTAACTCTCAAGAGAAGGGAATTGTATTTGTGTTTTGTTCTGGGATTTCAAAAGCAGAATGGAACTATCATGCAGGGGTTAAAAGGCCTAGTGAGAGCTGTCGGAAGCCGTCTATGCCGGAAATTCCTGCCGGATTTATATTCCGTATGGAAGATGAGTGGCGAGAAGTTAGGTAGGATTTCGAGCCGGCTACCCATCCGGGTGTACAAGTCTTTTGGCTCATAAGTAGTAGGTTGGTTATCTCAATTTCCCTTAGTGGGACTGCTTGTCGTTACTAAAAGTTTAACTGAAAAGCCGGACTACTTGTAATTATTCTGACTCTTTTGAGGAATTTTAACTTTTTACAATATTCTTTCGTGGTGACGTTGAGAACAAGGACGACAAGATCACGACAACGACAGATCACGACAAGATCAAATTCACTGTTAGACCCTGCAATTTGAATTTAATCGAGGACGTGGTTTTTCCTTCTGTAAGTCAAAGACGCTTCAAGATAGGTTCAAAACAGTCCCACAACTAGCAGCCTAGCAAGTTCTTTTTTAATTGACAGCTGGAAGATCAGCTTGATCAGTCAAGCTGACAGATCTTATAGTTATAGTTCCGTTGTTGATCCAAAAAATTTGAAATTACATGGAGCTTTACAAGTTGAAAGATCTTTCACACAAATAAGTCAATATGTGATTCTTAACTAGATTTTCGAATACCAGCCATATTCGATTGACCTTTAAAAGGGGCAGGAAATAGACTTTATATCTTTTAAGAATAAGAGGTGCATGAACGCGCCAAGTGGAAGTTTTAACATTTATCGAGGTCTTTGGCTTCTCAGTCATTTCCTACCTCGGGATAATATTAATCGATTGGTTCTTCTTTTCTTATTATTAGTATGGCGTGTCGTTACTCACATCGTTTAATTTGCTGTAAAAGTGTTTTATTGGCGCCGTCAGTGTCAACTCGGCATCTGCAGGCCAACAACAAATATTTCGTTACGGCGGCGGTTTTTTGTTTTTCAGTGTTTGTGGATCTAGTTTTTGGCTCAGTTGCTTGCAAAATAGCTGGTGTAGGGTCAAGCTTGACGGATACCCATAGTACATTACGGACTGTCTGTCTTTTATGACGTAAATGACGTGATGTAGTTACATTGTTCCTTGGCTTCGCTGCTGAAAATCCAGGTGAATAGTGACTGGTTATCTTTCACGGCGCGAAACGAAAAAGTCAGATGAGACTTGTTCGAGCGATAATTCGGCCCGTCCTGGCACGGGTCCTTTCCAGTCTGTAGTGACAAAGACGAGCCTCCAGGTTTGTTCAGAAAGGCCAAAATATCGCTGCAGTAAATATCCGAGGGGTGCTCTCTCTGCGCCACCAGTTTACACCTCGGCGCGGCACCATGGCATGCGCCACTTGGTGTACATTGTTTTTTAGCGTGAGCAACCCCTCGTAAATATCAGCTGATTTAACCATTTAGCTGGCAGTTGTAAGCTTGAACTCAGTTTTCCTTTCACATATATGATATGATATTTATTGCAAAAAGTCAACTAGCCTTACCAACCACACAAACTACAACAAACAATGTCATGTATAATAAAACAATAAACTAAACGAAAATCCTTAACTTAATAACACTTACATCAGATCGTTCAGATGCTTCACTAATCACCGGCAGGGGCGTCACTATGGGGGGAGGGGGGGGGACTCCACCCGCAAAGGTCTTGAGAAAGTACTTTCGTCAGGTGAAGACCGGCGAAAGTTCAATAGTTTGTCGGCGCGGAGTGCCGACAAACACAGAAGAAATTAAATTTTGTGTGCTTTTGTCGGGTCGACTCGTCGACACATCGGTTTCTTTTCACGCGTAAGAAATCAAGTGCTGTACAGTCTTGTCGGGCAAAACACCCAGAAGCAATCAAATGCTGTACGGTTTTATCGGGCGTCGGTATTCTTGTCGGCACATCGGTTTCTTTTTACTCGTAAGAATTCTGTAAATGTTTATCGGGCGCTAGGTTTGTTTAAGTTTCAGTCTAAGTTTTGGCTTCACATCGGGTTCTGTTTACACGTAAGAAATAAAGTTCTTTACTGTTCTGTCGGGTAAAACAGAGAAGAAATCGAATTCTGAATGTTTTTTTTTGGGGTCGGTATTCTTGTCGGCACATCATCGGGTTATTTTTGTGGGTAAGAAATCAAATTCTACAAGCATGTTTCGAGCGTACCCGGAAAGCTTAAGTCTCGTCGGCAGATCGGGATCTTATTACACGTAATAAATCGAGTTCCGTCAGCTTTTGTCGGACCAATCCCAAAAGTTTATGTCTCCTTAGGAAATCGAGATTTTTCTACACACAAGAAATTAAACTAGACTTACGTTGCCTCGGCAACGTGAAGTGTTGCAGCAACCTTTGTTCGGCTTCGCCGACTAAAGTGTTGCGAGAGCAAGACTCTGGTTTTGTTATTTCACCAACGGTTAAATGCTGAATTTTTCAACCCATCGAGGTTTTCAAAATGGTATGTTCCAGTCCATGAAGAACATCTTTTTTGACATGGTTATCCTAAGCATTGAAAAAAAACAACAACAGAATGTCGGAAGAAGGGACTAACTTGACTTTGCAGCCAGTTGAACTTTATCCTTTTCAATCGTAGACATCGTGACTTGTGAAAACATTATCTTATCTAACCATAGTTGGTATTATAAAGCTATCCATAGCTTTTTAGTTTAAGATACCACAGATGTCACTCTACTAATTATTGAGAAACATATCGTTGTTTGACATTATCATTTGTATCCGTTGCGCGAACACTTAATTCTAGGTTACAGTGAAAGACCATCACCATAGACCATTCTAGCATCTTATGAAAATGACAATGTTTTGCAACCGATTCTTGAACGACGACATGAACCAAACTTTTCTTATCATCAAAAAACACCGGAAACAAAATCGGTACACTTACTATGAAAAGTCGGAAGAAGATGATTATGGAGTAATCGCCGATTGTTAGTTAAAAGTCCCTGACTTGTCTCACAGTTGGGTTCCGCGTATTCTTTGTTTGAGTGTGTACCCTACCACTAAAGCTGTCAACCCCTCAAAGACTTAAGTCTAAGTTACAGTGATAGACCATTGAGACTAATTTTCTTACCCTCAGATTTATAGAGATCAAATAAAATGTGCACCAATTTGCACTAGTTTCTAGCCCCTTATGAACCCCTATGCTTCTCAACCGATTCCTAATTACAAGTCCGTCTCCCCGTGATAGACATAGTAGTAAATTGTTTTCAGTTCAAATATACCAGAAACAAAAAATAGGATTAATAGGTACACCAACTGGCAACAGTTACAAGCCCCTCATCGCCGAAAATGATGATGGTCTAACAGTCGATTTCTGCTTACAAGTAAAACAAAGCAACAGAAAATCCGAAATAGGGAGTAAATTGACTTTGCAACCAGTTGAATTTATCCTTTTCAATCGTAGACATCGTGACTCGTGAAAACTTGGAACATTGTCTTATATAATCTAGTTCGTATTATAAAAGCTATCCGTAACTTTTCAGGATCAAAATATCATAGATGCCACTCTGCTAATTATTTCGAAGCTATGTCTTTGTTTTACATTGTCATTTGTATCCGTTGCGTTAACACGGTCGGAACCCTCTCACCGCCGACAATGATTATGGTATAACAGCCGAGTGTTACTTACAAGTCCCTGACTTGTCTCACAATTGGGTTTCGCCTATTCTTAGTTTGAGCTTGTACAGTACCACTAAAGTTAACAACCCCTCAAAGACTTGATTCCATGTTACAGTGATAGACCAAGGATACTAGTTTTCTTACCCTCTGATTTATAGAGGTACAGAAAATGTGCACCAATTTTCAGATGTTTATAGCCCCTCACGAACCCCTTCTAGCTCTTACTTACAAGTCCATCTGCCCGTGCCAAGTCCAAGTTGTTCTCACGATCAAATACACAAGAAAGAAATAATAGGATTAATAGTTACATCTACCAACTTTGCCAACCCCTCATCGCCGAAGATGGTTATGGTCTAACAGCCGGATGTTGCTTACAAGTACCCTATATGTCTCACGATTGGGATCGGCCTATTTTTGGTTTCTGTGTGTACCTCACTACTGAAGTTGTCAACCCCTGCAAACTTTCGAACTGTTGTATCTCATGAAGGAATTATTGTACCAAAAAACAGATGACATATAATTTGATCAGCTCTATCAAGATCTATCAAATGCCGGTGAAACATTTTTTCTATCTGTATTAGTTCAATAGTTGACTTTTTTGCCGTAGGCCAACTTTCTAATATCATCACTTAGAAAGGAGCAAAGGATAAACTCTAATTTCTTTAGCAATGAGAGAACTTGTAAATTTTAAGAAGCCCATCTTATATAATTTCTCTTCACTCCCAAGTGTAAGAAATGGAATGATAAACTCAGCTGAAATCACGAACAGAAATGGGTAGAAATAATAGATGGCAGCACTTTCGGACCCGTGGGAAAATGACACTTTTTTGATTCTGTAAATTTTTCTATTTATGACTAAAAAAAGATGTATTGGCTGTGGGCCAGGGAACTGCCGCACATATTTCGCACTTAAAGATTTTAGTCCATCTTCAGTTTAAAACTGGTGCCTGTCTGCTTGCCTGCTAGAACGGAGCTTTCCACTCGAAGGCAGAAACATGGTTTGATGAAACGAAAGCTTGGCTACAGAACTTCAGACAGTCCTCTCTGACATAGGCTATACAACTCCACCTCACTTCACCCACAGTAGGCTCTGGCTCAATTACAAGCAAAAACCATCCTTTTTGGCCCCAGGCAAGAGTTCTACGGAGCTTTCCGAAATATAATGTCATATTCACCAATCCGGCCTAAGGTCCACACTTTCCGTAAAAACCGCACAGGTTAGACCCTTACCAGTTACTAGGAATAAAATGAAATCGGAGTCATAGGAAACAAGACCAAAGGTTTCGATGGGATCCCAAAAATTCAATATCTGATCCAGACAACTGGGTCTTGTCTTAGCCAGATCCAGTCTTCGCCAGACTCCTTGAACATTTTTACAATTAAAATTCAGAAATAGATTAAGGCTAAATAGCTAATCACCTGAGAAAACCAACTTCAGATTTGGATTCAGCATGTGTGTTTACCCCTATAAGTCATATCTGTTTTGACGAAAACTTCCTGCCACTTCTGACAATTTCCCGGTTCCGGCCAAACTCCAGAACTACTTGTCCGGCGAAAAAAGAAAGCTCAAAGACGAAATCAGGGTATCTTCTTTCCCCAATAATGAACATCTAATCAACTTCAAATAGAAATTTAGCTTATAACAAATTTTCCGATTCCAGCCGGATTCCGGTCGAACTATATGTCCGGGTAAAATATGATTGTCATACAGGGAGTCAGCATCTCTTCTTACCCCTAAATCGCGTATCTAATCAACTAGAAATAAAACTTTGACTTCCAACAGTTTTCCGGTTTTGGCCGGATTCCGGACGAACTACATGTCCGGGTAGAAAATTGTTTTCACATAAGTGTTCAGCATGTCTTCTTGCCCTAAATCGAACATCTAATCAACTCCAAATAAAACTTTTAATTTTGACAAACTTTCCGGCTTGGGCCGGACTCCGGTCGAAATACTTGTCCGTCGAGAAAATAGTTTTCACCATCGTCTTCAGCATGTCTTCCTGCCTCTAAATCGAACATCTAATCAACTTAAAATAAAACTTTTATTTTCAACAAACTTTCCGGTTTGGGCCGGCTTCCGGGCGAAATACTTGTCCGTCGAGAAAATAGTTTTCACCATCGTCTTCAGCATGTTTTCCTGCCCCTAAATCGAACATCTAATCAACTTCAAATAAAACTTTTACTTTCAACAAGCTTTCCGGTTTTGGCCGAATTCCGGGCGAACTACTTGTCCGATGACAAAATGGTTTTCACCATCATGTTCAGCATGTCTTCTTACCCCATAATCGACTATCACATTAGCTGTTTCAAAATATTTAATTTGTCCCTTAATTTGAATCCCCTCCCCCACCCCTAAATGTAGAGCTACAAAGCCCATCTACGAACTTGACTGGTCCGACGACCCAACGAACTCTCACACCAAGTTTCATCGAAATATTTCATTCCCTTCGAGAGTTATCGTGCTTACAGACGGACGGACGGACAGACGGACAACTTTTGCGATGTCATAGGTATCCCTCCACTTACGTTTTGGGATCCCAAAAAAACAAAAAAAAACGAGGACAAAACCAAAGTGTTGCTCTCGCAACACAAAAAAACACGACCAAACCAAAGTGTTGCTCTCGCAACACAATGACTGCCATGTTTTGTCGGACGAAGACCGAAATTAAAGTTCCGTAGGTTCACCGGGCACTTTTGCAACTACTTCTTTTGAAATTCTTGGAGGTTTGGAACACATTAAAATGGAACACATATGGTAGGTATTAGATTAAATTTTTCAGAAGAAAAGGCAGATACGCTTTTCGTTTCGCTTTTTAGTGGAAAAGCCGAATATGTCAATTTAAATATACGAATTTTAAAGGAACTATCTCATCTGATGCATTACAGTTAGTTTTAGACAAAATTTCGCACGCGGTGCATTTCGTAGTAGTCTCTATTTGGAAGAACGGTGTTTCATTTAGTTGAAGGTTTAAGATTGAAATGCTAGGGGGTTGAAACACATCTGAAATCTGATTTCTTAGTTTGTTAAATGATTAGTTAAAAAAGATGTTGCGGGGAAAAAAAAAAGAAGCTAGAACTTGTGTAGTCGATATAGCAAAGTTTTCCTGAAAAATGCAGATTAAAAAATTTCACCCGCAGCGCTTAGTTTACCTTGTTATGCGTACAGTCGTTGGAAGCTTAGCTTTCTAGAGAAGATTGAAATGAAAAGCCGAATATATGATTTAAATATACGAATTTGCATTAGCCTAAAGGAATAATCTCAACTGATGTATTACAGTTAGTTTTACACCTGTTCTGTTCTGTGCTGGCAGGAAAGCAACGGCGTTTTGTCGGCAATTTTAGAGTCTGTCAGCACAAACTGGACGACCCCCCCCCCCCCCCGCAAAAGGTAAAAGGCTAGTGACGCCCCGGCTCACCAGACAAACGACGTCAAATTTCTCATTACTGCAAAGCACTTACCTCCAGTAAATTTGTTAGCTCTTCATCCCCTAAAACACTACTTACAAACATTTCCTCCCTTAGCCCCCCCCCCCCCCCAACTCACCGCATTCACACTTAAGGTGTAAAAGATTATCATCAGTTGCACGACAGATAGGGCAGAAGTAAGGGCCATCACGTACCCTATTTTCCTAGATATTTCCTTTTTTCCCCCAGTGGAAGTGTCTTTTGCCTTATGCAGCGTTTACAAGTACAGGAAAACTTGATCAGAATACTGTCTTGGTGACAAGATTATGTTCACACGCAGAGAGAAAAAATAATTCTTTGAACAAGGAAATCTGACAAAAATAAATTCACCGGCCAACAAAAAAAATAGTTTGGTGGCATTTACGACACCAGTACTGATGACTGCTGCTATCAAAAGCTAGCTAGAAATTTTGTTTAGTCTTTTTTACCAGCGCCGCCGACTAGATTCTTTTCAAGGAGACTGGAGTCCCTTTCATCATGAAAGGAATTCTCGCCCGGGTAGACTTATTTTCTAGTCGTCTTCACGAACGAAATTCTTCCAAGTCAACCGGAATTCCTTTCTACTCGACGGGATTTCTTGTCCGTGTAAACACTACATTAAATAAACTAGAGCCTCTAAACTTTATCAGTTCTGGAGCCGGTTTATTGTTTCCGGTTTTCACTGATTTCCTTTTGGTTTAGAACCGGTACCGTTTGCCAACTCCGAAAATTGTAGGTTACGAGTGGCTGCAGTTTTATAGAAAGGTTTAAGTTTTCACCTGCGGCCTAGAGAAGACCTTACGAGGAAGGGCCGGAATATCATCGGATAAAATCTCAGCTAATAATTGGTTTAGTTACATCAAACAAGACTCGAATCAGCTTGCACCGAAAGGATACTAAATACTTATTGGTATTTCAGGTTGAAACAAATTAAAAGGTTGACATCCGGCCAGGGTACCGATTGCAATTGTGATATACCAGTAGAATTGTAACGGGTTGAAAACGTTGTGATGCCTTTTCCCTCGTTCTGTTTCCTTAATCTCTCCAGCTCATTTGCCTCTACTTCAAACGTTGAGACATCCTCGCCATATCAGTTTTCTACCTACACTAAGAGCCTGTTCCATCCTACTTACCGTAGTTACTACGCATGACATCACGAATGCTGGCTTTTTGCCGTCAAGGCTGGGACGATTTTTCTATTTTCCAGCAGAATATCATGTCACGGGCGAATCCAACCGATCACGTTACAGAGATCCGTAGTTACTACGCTTAAGACGCTCCCGAGCGTGGTAAGCAAATAGTTACTATTTCGAGAAGGTCGGAACG
Source organism: Branchinecta lynchi (assembly GCA_023053575.1). Classification (NCBI taxonomy): domain Eukaryota; kingdom Metazoa; phylum Arthropoda; class Branchiopoda; order Anostraca; family Branchinectidae; genus Branchinecta; species Branchinecta lynchi. The sequence continues at coordinate 6,881,265 of JAKZAP010000013.1, read as the reverse complement.
GTCAGCGTAGTAACTTTCCGTGAGGTTGGAACGGAAATAGTAACTAATAGTTACTATTCGTAGAAGGGTGGAACACACTCGAAGATGCTTCTTGCTCTTCTGAAGTAGCGAATTGACGAGATGGCTCATTTGCACGATTCCCAAGCTGACGACCGATAATCAAGTGGTAGTTTTGGTTGGAGTGGAGGGATACCTATGACATCGCAAAAGTTGTCCGTCTGTCCGTCCGTCTGTCAGCACGATAACTCTCGAAGGGATTGAGATTGAGATATTCTGATGAAACTTGGTGTGAGGACTCATTGAGTCAAGGGAAACGTCAAGTTCATAGATGGGCTCGATAGCTGCATATTTAGGGGAGGGAGAGGGGTTTCAAATTAAGGGGCGAAAAAAATATATTTTAAAAGCTAATGAGATAGTTGATTCAGAGGTAAGACGACATGCTGAACACGAATATGAAAAGCATTTTCTCGCCGGAAAAGTACTTCACCCGGAATCCGGCTAAAACCGAAAAGTTTGTTAAAAGTAAAAGCTATATCTGAAGTTGATTAGATATCCGATTTAGGGATAAGGAGACATGCGGAATCAGAATTTGAAAATGATTTTCTCGTCGGATAAGTAGATCGGCCGGAATACGGCGAAAACTGGAAAGTTTGTCGAAAATAAAAGATTAATCTGAAGTTGATTAGAGGTTCGATTTAAGGATAGTGAGACATGCTGAATCCGAATATGAAAATTATTTTGTCGCCGGACAAGTAGATCGCCTGGAATCCGGCCGTAACTGTAAAATCTGTTAAAAGTAAAAGTTCTATATGAATTTCATTAGGTTCGATTTACGGGTGAGAAGGCCTGCTGGATTCGTGTATGGTAGTCATCTTATACCTGGACATATTTCCCCACGAATCCTGCTGAAATCGGAAAATTTGTTAAAAGTTGAAGTTTTATGTGAAGTTGATTCTGTAGATGTGGATGGTATGGAGATACGCTGAATCTGTTTTTGAACTTAAATTTTTTGCAAAACAAGTAGTTCGCCCGGAATCCGGCTGAAACCGAAAATTTGGCAGAAGTAAGGCAGGAACTTTCGTCAAAGTAGACATGACGGAGCCTCTAGGGGTAAACTGACATGCTGAATCCATATTTGAACTTCGTCTTCTCCGATGATTACCACTGGACCGCTACAAGACCCGATTGTCTGTAAATACAAAATTTGTGGGATCCCATCGAAACCTTTGGTCTTGTTTTTTTGTACAATAGACAAGAAAAGGGAAAGAGAAGAAAGAAAGGAAAACAATATCGAGAAAGAAATGGGACTAGTCGAGTCCAGAGAGCGAATCCAAATCCGGATTCAGATTCGAATCCAGTACTCGTCCTTTTGGCCGGATACGAATCTTGTGCTTGTCAGGCTGAATTTGGATTTGGACTCGGATTCCAAAACCTGAATCCTAAGAATCCACTCCAGTTTCTAATCTTTTCCCAACTTATACACACTGGGCTTAAGGTATTGTTCTTAACTAACCCCAAATTCATTCCTGCTTGCCGAGGGTAAACCCATAGGCTACTACAACAAACACACATGAAACGTAGAAATATGGTTTACATCGTCCAATTAAAAGTCTCATTTGCCTTAAGCATTAGTGCTTTTTCGTCATTTTTCATTGTTAATTTTTTTGCTTTTTATTTAAATTGTAACCTATAGACATGATTTGATTTTGTTAAAGTCGGATTCGAATCGGAATTCGAATCCGCAGCATGATATGGTGGATTCATCGGATTCTTACCTAGCCCTGGATTCGGATTCAAACCCACTCATGACAGGATTCCGCCGTCTCTGGTCGAGTCTAAAAAAACTTTGTCCTAGGCGACATGCCGAAAAACGGTCAAGGTCAGAAACTTGGATATTCTTATATTCGCATAAGGTTTAGTACCCGTTAGCGGGCAAAAAGTGTGCAGTTACGTGGGAATTTCTGTAACGTCGAGAAAGGCAGACGAGAAATTTATAATCTTCTAGATAAAAAGTCCTGATACTTTTTAAATCTTTTCGTCTTAAAATGCCTGTAATTCGCGAAAGGTTGTAAAGTAGGGGACAACAAAGTTATTATACATACGTTACTAAGGGTTTTTCTCTTTTCTGTTATTTTTTTTGCTGTTTTGAACTTCTTCACGAGTCGTGAACAGCCGAAGTGTTTCCGCAAGTTTGTTTCAGAGATCGAGCTATGATCATGCCAAGCCAATGGAGTTTCTCGCTATCGGCCCATTACATAATTTATAGGCCAAGTATCCCAAAACGATTACATCCCCATGTTTAGGATGAAGTATTTTGATACGATCAAGATTTTATCTGCACTTGTTTTCGTGACTGAAAATCACAGCTTGGGGAGAGGGCTAGTCTTGTATCATCAGCATTTTCAGTTATGGCTTTGGAGTTGGACTGTAAGCACACTTGCCAGGCAAAGTCAGTGAAAATGTGTGGCAGGAGCCGAGATTGTCTGATTCAAGAGTGAATAATCAGCTCTTATTTCATCGAGCTCTTATAGTTCTTAGTTGATAGTGACAAACGAATAAGTCAGCTCAACTTTATTAGAGCGATATTTCAGCCCTCTTAGCGAGGATCCTTTTCAGGGTCAGGCCGCTCAAGTTGGGAAGTAAACTGAACAGCTGGGGTATCCGTTTGTCACTATCAACTATGATTCGCAGTCAGCTTCGGCTGAAAGAATATTTATAGTTCCTACATATGGAAAAGATGCGGTACTGGGAAGTAGGTTAGAAACAAATTAAATCATTGCTTTATGCAGTGAGCACGGAAACCAAATGAACCCAGATCAGTTTGTCTAAAATGATTTTAATAATACCGAAATCGCGGAAAGCCGAATAGGTGGTTCAAGTCAAGCATACTATGCGGAAAATCTTCTTTAAAGCAGACATTGGAGTAGATATAGTTTTTGTCACAGTATTATAGCATACATGACTTTTATATAGCTCTGGTGGCTTCCTCAAAGGTTTAAATTCCGTTCCGGCTGTTTTCAGTCTCGCTTGAACCCCTTGGTTTTGATGACAAACATGGAACAACTTGCGTAAATTTTGACCAATGAACTCTTCGGAAGTAACAAGACATAAGGTTTCGATGGGATCCCAAAAATCTAATATTTGATCCATACGATTGGGTCTTGTCTTCGCCAGATCCAGTCTTCGCCGCGCTAATCATCTGAAAAAAACAAGTTCAGATATACCTCTATAAGCCACATCTATTTTGACGATACTGACCGAAACTTCCTGCTTTACTTCAGCAAAATTTTCGGTTTCGGCTGAATTCCGAGCGAACTACTTGCCCAGCAAAAAAATAACAATTCAGAAACGAATTCTACGTATCTCCTTATAATAAAGAGCATAAAGAACATTTAATCAACTTCAAAGAAAAGTTTAACTTTGGACAAATTATATGTCGTGGAAAAAAATGATTGTCATATACAGACTCAGCATTTTTTCTTAGCCCTAAATCTGACATCTAATCAACTTCAAATACAACTTTTGCTTTTAACAAATTTTCCGGTTTGGCCGGATTCCGGGTGAACCTAGCTGTTCGGAGAGAAAATGGTTTCCATCATCGTGTTCAGCTTGCCTTCTTACCCCATAATCGAACATCTAATCAACTTCAAATAAAACTTTAATTTTAACCAACTTTCCGGTTTTGCCAGATTCCGGACGAATTAATTATCCGGCGATAAAATGGTTTTCATCATCGTGTTCAGCATGTCTTCTTACCCCATAATCGACTATCACATTAGCTATTTAAACATATTTTGTTTGCCCCTTAATTTGAACCCCCTCCCCCACCCTAAATGTAGGGCTACAGAGCCCATCTACGAATTTGACCTTACCCTTGACCCAAAGAATACTCACACCAAGTTGCACCAGAATATCTCATTCCCTACGAGAATTATCGTGCTGACAGACGGACGGACAACTTTTGCGATGTCATAGGTACTCATAGGCATCCCTCCACTTACGTTTGGGATCCCAAAAAGCGGGAGACTGGACCGCGCGCTAGGGTGATAAGACTGACAGAGGAAGTCAAAAATCTTAATCTGCAGTTTTGACATTTCTTCAGCGTTTGACTCAATACTCCACCCACAAGCATTACTAGCTCTCCTCGATTCCGGTATTGATGCCCACGTTGTTCGTCTTCTAGCATATTGGTATGCAGCTTCGGTGATACTTTAAGAGTTTTCGAGGACTAATTTGCAGGGATGAGATTAAGATTAGAAAAGGAGTTAAGCAGGGATCCCCGCTTAGTCCTGTTATTTTCAATTCAGCTACTTATAGTGTATCATATTAAAGGTTCATTCTCGAATGATAATGTCGATCTGTCGTTTATTTCTTATGCTGACGATTTACTGCTTCTCAGCACTGACATTTCGTCTTTTGAGAGGAATGTTGCTATGCTAGTTGAAGGTTACGGAAAGATTGGCTAACAGGGTAGATTGGTCTAACCCTTCGAAGATAGAGTTCATTGTTTTTTCGTCTATATCTGTGCCTGATACTAGTTTGTGTGTTGGATCTGCAGTTATCCCATCTGCTAAGTCATTGACATACGTTGGAGTTCGGTACGGAACTGATTTTGTGTCAACTAGAGCAGTGGTTCCCAACCTTTTCCGTACCGCGTACCCTAATCAAGGTTCGAAAACGTCGCGCAGACCCTTTTTCAAAACGTGAAGAAGACAGTATTTCTTGTCATAAATCATAAGGCGTACATGTATAGAAATGTATACAAAATCATGAGACATTCAAGGCTGCTTTGTAGCTAAAATTTTGCCAGATCTCTGCTCGATGGTATCAAGGGCAATATTTTGTGTAGTCAGTCTGTTTCTGTGTTTGGTTCTGATATTTTCCGTTCTTTCACCAAGCTGCATCGCAAACATTTCCGAAACATTTCCGTCTTTGATTCATGTGGGCCGAGAAGGTGGGAGACACCATGATTTTTCGATGGGTCGGATTTTTACAAACACACGATACCTTTGTTTTCCCCAAAATCCTCACGGTAGCCAACGTTATTCAGAAATTACTTGAACACAATTCACTCCTGAATACCAATCCGCCGTTGCTAATTAACTATTCATTGATCTCCTGACGCTTGTGAAAAAATTACTAGAACCTTCGAGAAGATGATGTGGCGTGTAAGAGGATTAAAACAACTAAAAGCCAGGCTTCACCTTCCAGATTCCCAGACGTCCGGGGCTTCCGCATAGTCAAGCCAACCCTTCCAGATTTTCATGATAAGGATAAGGATGACAGCTAATTTTGCTATTCTTCAACATTTCATAGATGTCCTCTTCGCATTTCAAATATCTCTTGCATTCCAGTCACAACTGTCAATCACTTTCCCTTTTCTTCCGACATTTGCCTATTTGTTCTGTCTCTCGAATGTATTGCCTCTATGGTACCTTCCAGACATCCGGAATCTGGGGTGTCCAACACCCCGGACTTCCAGATGTTTTTGGCCTGGCTTCACCTTCCAGATCCGGCTCGACGAAAACGGCTGTCTGGAATCCGGAAGAAAAACCTGGAAGGTGAAGCCTCGCTTTAAGTATATCACCATGTGGACGTTTAGATATGCCGGAAGATGAAATCATCGGCCAGTTTGACATTTTTTTGGTCTAGGAAGCTAAATATTATTTAGCTCAGTCTCAGAATTTTCAAGAAATCACTGTAACGAATTTAGTATAATTTATGACGTGTGTTTACTGGGATCTAGCTTACATCCTTAAAAGCGAGGCTTCACTTTCCAGATTTTTCTTCCGGATTCCAGACAGCCGTTTTCGTCGAGACGGATCTGGAAGGTGAAGCCAGTCCAAAACCGTCTGGAAGTCCGGGGTGTTGGCAACCCCAGGTTCGGCACCCCATGTTCGGAGGTCTGGAAGGTACTATAGAGGAAATCCATTCGATAGACAGAACAGATATGCAAATGTAGGAAGAAAAGGGAAAGTGATTGACAGTAGTGACCGGGATGCAAGAGAGGTTTGAAATGCGAATGAGGACATCTAGGAAATGTTGAAGCATATCAAAATCGGCTGTCATCATTATCATGAAAATCTGGAAAGGTTGGCTTGACTATGCGGAAGCCCCGGACGTCTGGTAATCTGGAAGGTGAAGCCTGGCTTTAATTCTTTGGACTTGCGGGAATAAACAAGAAAAAACAGAAAACAAATGCTTAGAGAAATCGATAATGCAAATAAGTAGTTTAATTTTCCACACATTTTCCATATGCCTGCTACAATAAAACCTTTTTTTAGATCCAAAGTCAAACTATGATTCCATCCTCCCCATGGGTTGCGAATTAAAGGAGTTATATCATAAGCATTCTAGCACTTGCAACATCTAGACCCCCCCCCCCCCCTCACCTAAGACCCAAGGTGAAGCCACGGCTAGATCCGATCATCTAGCGGCGCGGGTCGGAAGCGTTCAACTAAATGACAATATAACTTGTAATGTCTTCATGTTGAAACAATATTGTTTGACACTGGGACAGATTTTACGGCAGTTCGGCAGTAGCCTAGCTGTGTTGGAATCAATATTATTTCGTTGACGTTCACTAGGGCTTGTAATCAGAGGTGTCACACACGTGTTGGTAACACCCTTCTCCCCAAAGGGGTTTGCCAGGCGGTCAAAAGGAAACGAGTCGGCGCGAAGCGCCATAATTTTTCGTAAAAACAGTTATTTTTCTCAAACTGTCGGTAAAAATTACCAACCAGCCAGTACAAATACTTGCACCCGACATTTTTGGGGGCTACTGATGTGTCTGCTGGTAACATTAGGCTTTCGGCAATCAAAAATTAGTTGGGCGACATTTTGAAGCGATAGACTAAACCGATTTTGGAACCTTCGCGTACCTCTTGCCCGGGTCTCGTGTACCCCATTGGGTACGCGTACCACGGGTGGGAACCACTGAACTAGAGTGTCAACTGATTTTGTGTCAAGTATTTACGAGACGATACCATTGAAAAAAAAAATCGCAGCTGGCACGGTGGACTTGTTGGTCCTAAAAAGGCTGCGGGCGGTGGTTGCGCGTCTATTCAGTGCTGTTGTAGCTCCGAATGTTTTTTATATTTCCCCTCTGTGGTCCGTTCTTAGCGTTACTGAGCGAAAAATCAGAACTTCGTACTTCAAGTTTCTTCCGAGATTGCCATTATGGGTCAGAAATACTTCAGTTTGTAATCTAATCGCATTATTGACCCCGCACTACGTCTGGAAAACTTGAAAAAAAAGAGCTCGAAGACGAGCTGCTAGAAATTTGTGTGGGTACCAATTAACCCGTACTGTCTATGGTGACTTCTTCACCATTTAGACACAACGGGTAGATGCTTCGTTTTACTTAGGTATGTGCGTTATGTTCTTTTTCCTTCTTCTTTTGTTTTTCTTATTTTGCATGTACTCCGTGTTTTTCACTTTCTTGTTCACGGGCAAAACAGTTAAATTAATAAAAAAAGATTACAAATGAAAATGGATGGATGATGAGCGATATAGATTTAAGCAGTAATATAAGGAAGATGGGTCTTTGAAAATCGATAAAATACAAGAACTTCCATCTTTAATTGTGATCAAGCATAAGCCTTAAATATTTTACTTGGATGCGTTACTTCATGGAACAAAATTATCCCGATACTGATTGACCTTGGCTTGGAATGATTCGATTTTCTGACTTCCGCAACAGTCGCTATCTCGGTTCTTACTTTTTCCTGGAGCATGACGAATATCGTAGCTCTCACTTACAATCTTTGAAAATAACGAAAAGCCATATCCGATCCCCGCTCCTCATATCAGTCGGTTGATGGCACCTCTCCCCCCCCCCTCAAATGGTGCCTCTGGCCAGAATGCCCTTTCCAGTGACCCCGTTTTCTCTTGCTCATCTTTTTCGTGGACAGAAAACCAATAGAAAGGTTGTCCCAACGATTACTGCAATTCATGGAACTCGGTCTCTAAACTGTTTCACTGTCATGTATATCTACCGATTTCCAGGAATCGGGAATGGAGACCTACACACGGCACTTTATCCACTTCTAACAACCCTTTTTCTATGTTCACAGGCTGTGGTCTAAGGAAGTTCCCGCCATCGTTTACTAGAGAAAGAAAAACGTGCGCCACAGCACCTGTGGGAATCTTTTCCGGCAACTGCAACCACTCCGGACTTAGATTGCTCCGCAATTGCTGGTCGGACTTACTCCGACTGTGAGCCTGGAGCCCCCCTCCCCCAAGAGGCTTGATGGATAACGATACGTTTGAAAGTGTGCTGGACTTCTTCACCAAGTAAGTAGTTCGCAAGTGCATTAAATTAATGTAGCGTTTACACGGATAAGAAATCCCGTCGAGTAGAAAGGGGTTCCGGTCGGCTCGAAAGGATTCCGATCGTGAAGACGACTAGAATAAAAGTCTAGCGGGACGAGAATTCTTTCACGATGAAAGGGATTCCGGTCTACTTGATCACGTAAAGTCTAGCTAGCTTTTGAGAGCAGCAGTCATCAGTGATGATGTCATAAATACTCTCAAAGTATTTTTTTTTGCCAGTGAATTTATTTTTTTCCCTCTGCGTGTACACATAATTTGTCACCAAGATCAGATTCTGTTCAAGTTTTCCTGTGCTTGTAAACGCTGCATAAATAGGAAAAAGTGACAGGTTAGACGATTATGATTAATAGTCAGCTTGGGCTGAAGGAATGGTGGCAGTGTTCCACAGCAACCGCGGTCGACCGCTACCATATCCTTACCGCCTACCAGATCAGAACCCATCAGTCAGGTACCACAAGTACATGGTGCGTTAAAGTTCGAACACACGATCAGGATTTCCCGGAAGGATTTCCAGCACTTTCATTATCAAGTTAACAAAATTTCAACTTTTCCCATATGTAATACTGTGAACACACGATGAGGATCGGGAGCGCCCGTGCGGGAATTCCTGTCCGGATTTGCGGCATCATCATCACTTCCATATGGAAAAGTTGACATTCTTTCAAATTGATGATGAAAGTGCAGGAAATCCGGCCGGGAAATCCTCATCGTGTGTTCGCACTTTAAGTGATGATGGTGCCAAAAATCCGGGCAGGAATTCCAGTCCGGGAGCTCCCGATCCTTTTCGTGTGTTCGCACTTTTAACCGCCACCCGGGAAATATTACGTCACTGAGCAGATCAGAGTCCCAGTCACAACTGTCCCTTTTCTTCCTCCATTTGCATATTTGCAGTGTCCCTCGAACGAGTTGGCTCTATGGCACCTTCCACACATCCGGAATCTGGGGTGTCCACCAGGGGCGTCCCGAGGGGGGGGGGGGCGCAGCGCCTCCCCTACGTTTTGGGCATTCGGTTAAATTTTCGCCGAAGGCGAAAATTTATAATAAAACCATATCTCCCCGCATTTCCAAATTGGGTGATTTAACGTGTTTATTGCTACCCCTTTCTTTATCGAATTTGCTAATTCATCCAACTTTTGTTAACTCCGCATCGATTTCACCGCATTCGGTCTATCCCTTCATAAATTTGGTGATTAAAACCAGGAAGGGAAGGGAACACGAGAAAAGCAGGAAGGCATCCTAAAACCAGGAAGGGCATACCAAAACGAGGAAGGGCATACTAAAACGAGGAAGGATGTCACCAGAATTCAAGGCTGCGAAGAACTGGAAAGCTGCATTGTTCCCTTCCTCTGTTTAGTATTCTTGAGGGGTCAGCCACTTTTCAAACTCAAAGTTCACCATCCCTTCCTCGTTTTCGTACCCTGACATGGGTACGTATTAAGTTCAGTACAATTTTTATAGTTGCCGACCCCTCACTGAACTTAATTTCAGGATACCAAAACGTGTCAGGATACTAAAAGGAGGAAGGGATGGTGAACTTTGAGTTTGATAAGTTGCCGGCCTTTCGAAGAATACGAAACAGAGGAAGGGAACAGTGCAGGTTTCCAGTTTCTCGCAGCCTTGAATTCCGGTGACATCGTTCCTTGCTTTAGTATGCCGTTCCTCGTTTTAGTATGCCCATCCTGGTTTTAGTATGCCTTCCTGCTTTTCTCGTGTTCCCTTCCCTTCCTGGTTTTAGTCGATCCCGTTTATTTGGTCTCATTCGTTAGCGAATTCGGTAATTCACCGGACTGCTCCGTATCTGTTCTATCCGTATCGGTCAGTCCATTTCATAATTCGGTCATTAATCAGATTCATTTGGTTCCGATTCGTGACCGAATTCGACAATTCATCCAACTTTTGTTCAGTCCGCATCGATTTCGCCGCATTCGGTCCGTCTCTGCGTAAATTCGGTGATTTAATTGGTCTCGTTCTCTGGAAGGTAAAGCCTCGCTTTTAGTTAGTTTGAAGGGTAGAGTCAAACCTGTTAGACCTAAAATACGTCTAAAATATTTAAGGAGTTTGTATGACCAACCGCAAAGTTTATCGAGACCTGGAGGAGTGGCTTTTGAAAGTAAACGATAAACCACCTTCAAGAGAATTTTTTCTATAAATCGTTATTTGCCTATAAACTAGGTTCGAAGCATTAAGCTCTGTCTTCGCATTTGACATGATATGAATTTGCTGGCTATCAAAATCTGAAACTACCCGTACTAACGGGTTCTGAGCTGGTTGGCGGTGAACATTTAGTAGTGATCCACCTACCTAAATGTCTGACCCTGCCCTCTGGGCTCTGACCTAATCAATCCTCCTGTCTACGTAAGATTTCCTGGTTAGTAATGGAGGACGATGGCAGTAGGCCAGGAAAACTTAGACTTAGGCTAGTTTGCTCTAATTTATAATGGGATTCTTCACTCAGCTTTCACTCACAGTTCACTCAGATACATAAGCTGTGGTTTTGTACACCTGGTGCAGGATGAGTTCCTGTATACACTATGTATTTATGTAGTAGGCGATGGATGATTTGCAGTCAGCTAGGGCTAGGAATATACTTCTATTTTCTTAGGTTTTCAACCTGTGTCCGGTGTCATATTGGTGCTAATTTACTTCGGGGATGGGGGGGGGGGGGGATTGGATGGGCAAAGATTATGCTGTCGAATTTCCTTCTCAGACTATGTTGGAGGTGCGAGTTCCGCCCCTCATTGCGTTTTTTTTTTTTTTTTTTTTAAATAGAAACTTATTTAAAATTTATCATTCAAATCTTTTATATCCTACTAAAAAAGATTAAAAAAATGTAACACTTAGTTTTTCGCCCAATCGTCATTCCCACATACCCAGCATTCATGACAATACTTATCTTCAGCTATTTCAAAACACGAACACAAACACCCTCAACCCTCATTTCCCTCTCACTCGCTACCACTCACACTCCACCACCACTCACACTCACACTCCCTATCATAACCCCAGGGCACAAAATTTACAAAAACTTTCAAAAATCCCAACCAAACCCCCGCTCTGCCTGCTCAAGAGGTGCCCTGCCCCTCTAACACGGTGACATTAAACTTTCCTAAATAGAACAACTATATTCTGCTTTTAAAGTAGCAACTCTAAAAGCACCATCAATGAGTTAATAAAGGTATTTGATAGAAGAATTAGCGACAATTTAGAAGGACCAGTTCGCGATGAAAGTTCACAAATGAAAAACTATTGAATACTCCCCGAGAGTGCAGATAAAATAAAAAGAAGAGGGAGATAAGAAAAAAATTGTACGAATTATTTGTAGAAACGCTATCCACAAAACCATCCTATAATGCGTCGCGAAGTTGACAAATGATTGTCCAGTTTCCAGTTCACGCCAGAGGCGTTACTAGCCAAAATGTTTGGGGGGGGGGACGAGGCCTTTACCGACTGGATAGTAATTTTTCTGCAGGAAAAATGATTGTTTTCACCAACAAAAATGACATTATTGAAGAAAATCGACTGACTTTCAGAAAAATCCACTGATTTTCAGAAAAACCATTTATTTTGACGAGAAATCTACCAATTTTCTGAAAAAACGACTGTTTTCATGAAAAAATCAACGATTGACAAAAAATTGTGTGTTGTTACTGACCAAGGTTACTCAAAACGAATAAGTCAGCTAGATATTTTGGTTGTTCTTGGCAAGGGTCTCTTCAGGCTGTATCGTTTCTTCCAGCAGCCTGAAGAGGACCCTTACCAAAAAGGGCCGTAATATCGCCGAGTGATCCTAGCTGGATGAAGAAAGCACAGAAAACAGAAACTAAGAAATTGAACACAGAAATGGCCTTGTGCGCCTGTAAGGTAGCTATGACATAGTAACGCCATCTACGTGTTGACGAGTGTTACTTGAACCTGAGAACCTACCTTCACCGAATAAGTTTTTATTTCCGAGTATCTGCTTTGATTGGCAAGGGATCGTTTCCAGTTCCACTCCTGTTTTCCAAAGGGCTTGCTGCATATGGACACAATTAAACAATCAGTCAATATGCAACTTATTCCCAAACCGAGAAGAAGCGGTAGAATGTTGAATTAAGAAAAAACGGATCATTTTTTTTCATTACAGAAAAGAACAAATAAAATATAAGATATATCTATCTATATATCGGTAATAAAATTAATCCTATCATAATATACAACATATGCAATAATTGTATATTCCGCAATAATTACATTTGGTCAAGTATAATAATAGAAACGCCCTATGTGCTCATAATACTAGTACGTAAACGCTAATGCTGTCAACTTCAGTTCAGTTTATTTTTACGACCAAATACATTAACTATGATGCCAGCACCCGCCCGAAGAAAGGTACAAAAAAGCACTTGCAATTGTGCGGGTACATAAAACTCACTTCCTAACTAATAATTAACTAAAAACAAAACATAACGAAAAATAGCACTAAAATAAAAAGTAATAACCAATCTCTCATCAACTCAATTAATAATAATAATGAGAAAAAAGAAAAATAATAAGAAAATAGAAAAAGAAGAAGAAAAAAAACTATTAACCTTGGACTATTCTTTAGTTTAAGCAAGAACAAATAAGCACCAGAACCTCCGACTGCCTATCTCTATAATACGGCCATGCGGAGTCGAATAAAATCATGATCCAAACGAGCGCATGTGAGAAGCTACGCGGAACATCACAATTCATAACCTGTACAAATAGCTCTATCGCAGTAAAGCTCCGGAGAAGAAGTTTTGAGAGTAAAAGCCGATTGGTTGCCTACCCTTGTGACGCTCTCCAGAGTGGGTCAGCACTCCTTTTGCGCTTGTTCCTCTGATACGCGGAGTGGCGAAGAGGGATGTAGACTGGCATCAACTTAAAGCTCAGCCAGTACCTTTAGCTCAACTCATTTTTGTCGGAGTATCGATAGTTGCTTCATGGGACCAAAGACGGAGGTTCTATCGGCTTCTTGTTCTTGCCTTAATTCAGTGTAGTTAGCATTTCCGTAGCTTTCCCTGCCATCGCTTGCCACTTTGGCTGAACAATTCCTAACAAAAGGAAAGAGCATCGACGGATTTCCATCCGTCACGAGGGAGCAGGAAAACGACATCCTTCTGTCAGCTATAAGTGACATCCGTGTCCGAGAAGCCGCGAAATATTGGTGACCCTTCACCCCATCTAGCTGACGGAGATAGATAATTAAAGCAATATCGAGAAGATACGCTTGAGGTTTTTGGTGGACGGGAAGTCGATTTTGGGGGCATCGAGGCTTGAAATTGTTTTTCATCATTTGACGATTTTTAGGATCCCAGAACGGGATACCGACGACTTCGTACATTCGTCCACCTGTTTCTCTGGTAGCACGATCACTCCCTAAGGGGTTGGCATATTTTCTTTAAACTGTGTGTGAGGATCGTTGAGGCAGGTCCGGATCCAGGAAATTATTTCGAGGGGAGGGGTCTGCCCGTGGGTCAGACTTAATCCGTACAAGAATTTAAAGCCTAACAATCGATTATTTTTGTATGTTTCGGGGGGGGGGGACTATAACCCCCTTTGATCGTGGCTTGACGTCAAAGGATATGTCAAGTTCGTAGAAGGGTCTGCATAGATGGGTTCGTACTGTGCTGGTGGGAAGAGGGTTTCAGTTAAGGCCTCTCCTTTTTTCAGATAATATTATATTTGAATTACGATGCGATACGAATTTATTAGGTCGAATAACGTAATAGTTAAATAAGAACCTACCAATAATTTATAAACATATGGTCACTTACTCTTAAAATGCTTTACAAAACATTGACGAAAAGAAGATCTATACCGGTTAAAAGCTGGTGTTTACAGGGCTCTAATTTATTTTGATGCCTCGTATTAAATCCGGTTCGTGCCGGTTCCGGTAGCAAATCACGATGTTTACTTGATTCTAACATTTTATTCCCGCATGTCATAGTAAGCTGATGACGCCGGGCAACAAGGCTTTCTGTAGCAAGGAGCTTTACCTCTTCATAATTCGTGTACTCCTGGCCCAATATCACACGAACAGCTCGCTTCTGCACACTCTCGAGGTCATTGCTTTGGGTTAAACAGACATGCTGAATCCATTTTTAAACTTTACTGTTCGCCGGACGAGTAGTTCGCCCAGAATCCGGCAAAACCGGAAACTCGTTAAAGTTCATGTCGACTACGATTAGAGCTTTGAGAGGACTTATTGAATATAAAATGAATCCGTTCACCGTTCACCGGACAAATCGTTCGCCCAGAATCCAGCAAGAAATGAAAATTTGGTAGAAGTAAAATTCGGCTTCGAAGTAGGGGTCCGTGTGTTTCCCTAGTTTGCCGAATGGTAAACCGTTCTGCTACAGTTCTTGAAAACGCACCTCGGAAGCTAGCAATAAAATATTTGTAATATTGTTATCATCCAATTCAGGAAACATATGAAAACTGATGTGTGGATTCAGGTTAGGGGGAGCTCGAGTTCTTAGATGGGATTTGTACCTCAACGTAGTGGATGGCGTAAGAATTTTAGAGAAAGAAATGCCATAAAAAACTAGCTGGATGGTTGGCTTTCAAGTAAAAGAATAGGAAATACTCGGTCAAATCGGAAGTCTACGTAACTGATTGTCCGATAAATCCAGTCGAAAAGAATTAAATTAATGGGTCTGTTTAAGTTGTCTAGGATAAAATAGTATATTTACAGGATCTGGTAAAGACCAGAAATCCACAAGACATGGCTGTCTATATCAAGAAGTTCAGCAAATGTTTCCCTTTGGGATCTTTTTGGGATCTTCCTTGTCAAAACAAACGAAATTGAATTTTCCGGCTGTGACATGGTTTGGGACAAAGTGTGGACAACCTTTGACCTTGTTCTACCTTGTGAACTCCGAGAAACTTACATGTTAGTCCTTCTTCGTGAAGGGGATTTAGTGGAGGATAAAAGAATTGGATGGTTATTGGGGGATCAGCAGGCGAGTTTTTAGAGCAAAACACGAAAATTTGAAAATGTCCACATAAACACTATGAATGGCAAAGTTCTTTTCGAAAATCTCAGCATTCCAGCCACCCTTCAAAAGCTATGAGATGGGCGCCACAAAATGTATGTTCCCCCTTTAAACTTGTTCTGGGCTTCGATTCCTTTGTTCCGAGTTTCGATTCGTTTCCGGAAACAGGCACTTCCACTATTGCATTCTTTCCTGCTATAAATCCGTCAGGAGCTAAACACCCAATAGAAAACAAGACTTGAAAGCAAAGCATCAATCCACGCTTTGATCCAAATCATGTCACAGCCAGGTAATTCAGTTTCGTTTGTTTTGACAACGAACTTCACAAAAAGACATTAACTCGCATTAATTTTGTAGTCTTGATTCTTGTCCGGTTCTATGGTAGTGGCTAATTATTGCAGTTCTAACTGATAGACGATCTGTGTCTTTAGATCCTCTCATTGTAGTCTGAGTGATTAGTAGTGACTGTAGTGATTCTCTTGGCGCTAACGCAGCGTTTACAAGTACAGGAAAACTTGAACAGAATCCGATCTTGGTGACAGGATTATGTTTACACGCAGAGGGAAAAAATAAATTCAAAAATAAATTCACTTGTCAACAAAATAATGTTTTGATATCATTTATGACATCAGTACTGGTGATTACTGCTCTTAAAAGCTAGCTAGACTTTTTTTTAGTACTTTTTACCAGCGCCGCCGACAAGATTCCTTATAAGTAGAACGGAATTCCTTTCATCATGAAAGGATTTCCGTCCCGCTAGACTTTTTTTCTACTCGTCTTTACGAACGGAATCCTTTGGAGTCGACCGGAATTCCTTTCTACTCGACGGGATTTCTTCCGTGTAAACGCTACATAAGTTAGACAGAGTATGCGGATACTACCCTCTTGTGAATGAGCACGTCTGATCAGCATAATACTTGAGAATACTCCTGATGACTACCTCTCCTTGCCGGTAAAAAATCTCTGGCCTCTCCGGGAAGCTAGCGGAAGAAAGGAAGAAGTGGTGTCACAGCTGCCCCTAAATGCGGTGATTGATTGACACAGGATTTGAGTCGTTGAGTCTCAGTCGTAGGGACACGCTTACTCCTTCTTCCTGAGGATCACTGGCGTGTTTTGGACTTAGTCATATAGAGTACTGCATTCCCCTATCTGCGGATATAGAGAATTCACCCTCATTATGCGGATAATATCCTCTTGTAAATGAGCACGTCTTATCAGCAATACTTGAGAATTCCCAAATACGTTGCAGTATTATATAAAAGACGGTGGGACAGGAAGTGATCTGTCGCATTTGATTCCGGTGACAGAAGTTCAACAACCATGGATGGTTGATCACGGTTAAAGTTTCTTGTATAAACTCCATCCTCACGTACAAGTTAGCAATCCCGGGACAATGAGGAAATGAACTATTTAAACGAACTTGTTTCGGTCTGGATCACTGTTTTTATCTCCCGCTTTATCGGGCACCTGTAGTAGTTTGCTAACTAGTCCCCGGATTGCCCAGTGGTTAGAGCGTTGGCAATTGGAGCCGAAGTTCGTGGTTTCAAACCCCGCCAAGGAGCACTTTTGCCTTTCGTTTCATTTCTTATAATAAAGAAAACTTTCCGTCAGAAATATCAGCAGACGAAAGAGCTGACAACCTTCAGGATACCATTGGCAACTTCATTCAGGGGACTGGGCAATGGGCATCACTAATTCTGTATAGTCTCTACGACTGTGAACTTTTCCTGACGTTGTTCTAAAATCGTCTCTAACCGTGTGAGAGGTCTGCTCCACTCGTCTTTCTGTTCTGCCTTTTCTTTTCTGCTGCTGGTAGAATGTGTAGTTTCATAAAGGTTCTTAAAAGCATTCTACATTCGAAAATGAGCAGATAATCCCCACCCGACTCGCGTTTTTTTATGGCACTTGCCCTTCGGCCAAGTGCCATATAGCGATCGCAATTTCTGTCCGTCCGTCGGTCTGTCCAGGTTTTGCTAGTTCGGGCACTTCCACATAAGCTAGGACGATAAAACTTGGCAGGCGTATCAGGGACCCCAAATGATTAAGTTGGAAATAGTCCCTTCCGCCATCCGAGCACCGTGGGGGGAGTGGAGGGAGGGGGAATCCGGAATCTTGAGGTATTTATAACTTTTGAACGGCTGATCGGATATTGATGAAACTTGATATTTGGAAAGACCTCATGCCTCAGACAACCCACTTAAAATCCGGACCGGATCCAGTGACTTTTTTTTTGGGGGGGGCTGGCGGGGGTAACCGGAAATCTTGGGAAACGCTATGAGTGGAGGGATCGAGATGAAACTTGGTGGGAAGACACCAAGCAAACACTAGATACATCATTGACATAACCAAGCCGATTCGGGCAGTGTGGGGGGAGTGGAGGGAGGGGGAATCCGGAATCTTGAGATATTTATAACTTTTGAACGGGTGATCGGATCTCGATGGAACTTTGTATTTGGAAAGACCTCATGCCTCAGACGACCCACTTAGGGATCGAGAAGAAACTTGGGGGGATCGAGAAGAAACTTGGTGGGAAGACACCTAGCAAACACTAGATACATCATTGACATAACCGAGCCGTGCCAACTCGTAACAAGTGCCATATGAGCTCGTAGCTCTTGTTTAATAAAAGCATTCTACATTCGAAAATGAGCAGATAATCCCCATCCGACTCGCGTTTTTTTATGGCACTTGCCCTTCGGCCAAGTGCCATATAGCGATCGCAATTTCTGTCCGTCCGTCGGTCTGTCCAGGTTTTGCTAGTTCGGGCACTTCCACATAAGCTAGGACGATAAAACTTGGCAGGCGTATCAGGGACCCCAAATGATTAAGTTGGAAATAGTCACTTCCGCCATCCGAGCACCGTGGGGGGAGTGGAGGGAGGGGGAATCCGGAATCTTGAGGTATTTATAACTTTTGAACGGCTGATCGGATATTGATGAAACTTGATATTTGGAAAGACCTCATGCCTCAGACAACCCACTTAAAATCCGGACCGGATCCAGTGACTTTTTTTTTGGGGGGGGGGCTGGCGGGGGTAACCGGAAATCTTGGGAAACGCTATGAGTGGAGGGATCGAGATGAAACTTGGTGGGAAGACACCAAGCAAACACTAGATACATCATTGACATAACCAAGCCGATTCGGGCAGTGTGGGGGGAGTGGAGGGAGGGGGAATCCGGAATCTTGAGATATTTATAACTTTTGAACGGGTGATCGGATCTCGATGGAACTTGGTATTTGGAAAGACCTCATGCCTCAGACGACCCACTTAGGGATCGAGAAGAAACTTGGGGGGATCGAGAAGAAACTTGGTGGGAAGACACCTAGCAAACACTAGATACATCATTGACATAACCGAGCCGTGCCAACTCGTAACAAGTGCCATATGAGCTCGTAGCTCTTGTTTAATAATTCAACCATATCGAGGCCGAATGCAAGGGCGTCGTTAAGAGCTGTCGTCATGGGTCGAATACGAACCAGAGCCAATCCATACACTTCAGTCAAGTATGTGTACTGTAAAATAAAATAAAGAGTTTTCTGTGTCCCACAGTAATCGAAATCAACCCTTTAAACGATCTGTCTTACCTATAATACTAACATTACCTACTTCCGTAATCACTCCATATATTTCTAAATCCGGAGACCCCAATTTCGTGACTGTGACCTTGCAAAACTGACATACCCGCAAAAGTGTAAAGTGATTCGATTCAACCTACTGAAAAGTGAATTCAATGAGCCTGATCCTATATTTTACATGGTTAAGAGTCACACTTTGTTGGGTGTCACTTTCACCGAAGATTGCAAATTCAGTGATCATGTGTGCAACCTAGTGACGAAAGGGAATGCTGCACTCCAGTCCATCACGACAATGAAGGATTTGGATTCGGGTTATAATTTATGAAATTGGCTTATGTGACTTACGTGCGGCCGCTACTGGAGTATGCCTGCCCAGTTTGGGGACACTTTGTACAAAGCAGCGTACCACATAACGAAGACGTTGAATTAGTGCAAATCAGAGTGTGCCGTATTATGCTATGACTGAATTATGATGGTTACGAAACTTCCCTCTTCCTATTAAGACTTGAGCCACTCCATGTCCGCTGGGAAAACTTAATTTTAGGTTTTGGCCGACTTTCTTTTGTTTTTGTGCCACTTTCCTTCCGGCCAAGGGCCATATACCGATCCATATATCTCCGTCCTAGCCTCAACTTCTGGTCAGAAAAAAAGCATTCCCTGTTACGATTCACCATCCTCTCATTCCACTGCTCATGTTTTAATTATTTTATTCTTTGTATAGCTTCCTTCTTTTCTTGTTTTCCTTTAATCCGCTTATAAATGTTCATTGAGCCCAAGCTGACTTTGAAACATATTTTCAAATAATGCATAAAACCGATATGACATATCCGTTTTATGCATTATTTGAATATAACTTTTCTCCAACAGGTAACTAATGCATATCTTCCCACAGGAAGTTATGTTATGACAATTACTTTTGTGAAGGTTGTTAGACCTCGTATCATCCTCCAGAGAGGCTGATACGAAGCCGTATCAGCCTCCGCAGATGTTCATCGAGCACTTTTCCTAGAAACAGAATTCATCGAACCCTGGAAAGTAGAAGCTGACCTCCGAAAAATAAATTAAAAACAAAACTTTCAGTAAAAAAACACAAACAAGACATAAAAAATATTTAAAAATAAAATAAAATAAATGTTGTTAAATGACAGGACCTTTTACTCTCTTAGACAATCAGCCTATGCCCCAGGTATAGATCAACCGTGTCATAATCAGATTCCATTGAAAATACAGCTTGTCAACTGAAACAACATACTAGTATCCCTTGCTTTCCAAAAGCTAGTTATTCAGATTTGAAAAAATGACAGAATATCTTACTCTCATAGATAACTAGCCCATGCCCTAGGTCGTAATTTGACACAATCAGATTTCCACTGAAAATACAGCTTGTCAGCTGAAACAACATCCTTGCTTACCAAAGGCTAGTTATTCAGCATTGGTCACTGTCTTTGTTCTGGAAATACTGGAATTACCATAGAGTAGTCTACCTATGGATCCTGGTAGTAGATCTATAGTAGGTTTTCGTGGCCACTAGATGGCATCTGAATCGCCATAAAAGTAAAAGACTATATTGGTAGAAACTGAGTGCTTGGGGGTCCCAACGGTAGTTATTTGAAGGTCTACAGTATGCTTGGGCTGCTACTTTACTAAAATAAAATTCCCTACCCTATTTGCGAAAAAGTACAACAAAAGAAGAATAAGATCTGCCTACAGCCTGCCTATAAAAATATTCTGTTCAAAAAAGCTACACTAGTTAACTCCATCTCGGTTCATATCGGTATAACAACCTCTACGGCCATTTTGGCTCGGAAAGGTTATTTTCGGAAAGGTTATTGGTCGTCTCGTTTTTAGTGGAGTGTTCCTTGGAACAATCCACTATTGCTAGCGCTGTAGCAGCTTTCGGTTTTTGGTTTTCAGTTTCCGGTTTTCACCGTATTTTGTGGAGCTCATAAGTCGTGAACTAGTGCAAGTATCAAGTTCCAACTTGGTTCGCTAGTGACTATTGGGGTCTAGTTGTGCCTTTTGGGGGTCCCACCCCCCACCCAAGCCCGGTTCAGGGGCAAACGAGCCCAGATTGCCCAGTGAATAAAGTTCATAACTTGACCAGAACTGGACATAGGACGATGAAATTCCTTGGACGTGTAGAGCTTAAGCCTGGGAAATTGATTTTAAAGTTGCATCTCCCCCACCCACCCCGTTCATGGACAACTGGGCCCAGATTGCCCAGGAGTAAAGTTCGTTACCCTTGCTAGGACTCAACAGGTATCAAGTTAAAACTTGGTACGATTGTGAGCATTGGGGCCTCTTTTTACTTGTTGCGGGTCCCAAACCCCACCCCCACTTGGTTCAGGGGCAATTGGGCCCAGATTGCCCATTTTTAATGTTTTTGATTTGACAGTAACAGGAGATAAAGCGATGAAATTCCTTTGAGCTTTTGGATCATAAGGACCGGGAGAGTTGAACCACCCCCACCAGTTCATGGGCAAGTGGGCCCAAAATTGCCCATGAAAAAAGTTTTCGACCCGTGACTGGAATGAAACTCTAAGCTGGTATACTTGAGGAAAAAAAGGTGTAAATACGCATTTTGATGGGTCCCGACCCCCCTCCCCCTCCCGTTCGTGAGCCGCTGGCCCAGATTTCCCATGAGTTTAGTTCGTCTATGACAGGTCTCAAGTCCAACTCTTGTATATTTGGGGAGATATATCTATGGATGAGGATTTGGTGTAACATCAACAAATAAGACGACGCGACGTACTTTAATCTTTAATTAACAGTTGGAAACTGGACTGTTTTGTCATATGATCGATGATATGCCATGCTTAATGAATTTGTGACAAAGGGGGCATTAGTCTGCTACGAATTGGTTTATTGGACTTGTTATTACCTTGCTAATGGACAAGAGCTTTAAAGGGTTGGACTGGCAGGCAGACCATTCAGTGTTCGAACAAATGCTATTCGTGCAAGATCTTCAACATTTCTTTGGATTTACACTGACGGTTTGTTCACATTTAAAGCTTTTAAAGGCGGGTGATTAAAAGGATTTCAATACTTGTTTGGGTACTGGGGATGAGAAATGTCTTGGTTCTAAAGCTGTTTGTATATAAATGTGATAAACATTTTACTTTTACAATCCAGTCTGAGCGCTTGTTCACTTGTTATTTTCCGATACCAGCCTCGATGTCTGAAGTTAACCTTTAATATATTCCGCTTATTTTCTGTTCTTGGATTGTTGGTAGAAATTATTGCTACTTTTAATCGATATATTATGTGCAGCAGTAGGTTGCGTGCTAGTGGTAATTTTGTTTTGTTTTGACCAACATCTGTTTTGATGACGCCTCATTACTAAATATCACTTTTCTATTATGGTATGATGATATATCGCTAATCATTGTAGCCCTACATATTCCAAAAAGCAATGATACTAAGCTTTTATGGCGTACAAAGACCAAACTTTAAAATAGAGAGAATTGAGCTTTGGGGAATTTCTCATAGACTGTGATTAATTCAGAATTATGCGGTGCAACAGTTCATAGCAGCCCGCCCCCCTCCCCCCCCCCCCCGAAGAAAAAGAATCTCCACACAAAAAACATTCCGGCTAATCACAGTTGACTGTTTAAAATGTCACTATAGTGAAAAACAAGAGCCACGAGCTCAAACTGCACTTGTCACGAGTAAGTGGTGCAAGAAAGTAGATGAGAATGTCACAAAATACCCCCTTCAACACCCTACGTTCAGACCTAGAAATAGGATATCTAGCTTCAGTCAAGTCTGAGCATTTCTGGCATCGCCTCGGATCATCTAGGACAAATTCCTTTTATACGTCCTCAGTTTAGATCCACTCGTTTGATGCCTAAACTTATGCATGTCACACTATTTCCGGAACCCTCTCCGATTCCCCCTGCCACGACCAAATCGGGTTCGGACACATAAATTGATCATCTAAAGCATCATTTCTTACCGCGTATCAAGTAGCACTCGAATCTGAGCTTTCCCGGTCCAGATACTAAAATATGTTATCTAGTGAATATGCACCATGTACTTTCCAGGTTCCATTCAAATCGCTCCACTCATTTGACTCCTATGCGATCCACAGAGTTTCCGGTACTCCCCCCACTGTAGCCGAAGACGACTCGGACACATAAACTTCGCATCTCTTACATTTCCTCTTCCCGTCCATCAAGTTTGAATCGAATCGGAGCATATCTGGGAATTTCCGGTTCCCGCTTCATCCTCGTCCTACTTTCATCGTCCTTTGCATATCTAGAAGTGTCCTAAGTCGCGATCACCGGAATTCCGGGAAACCCAATCCAACTCCCCTCAGAGAGCCCCGATACGGTCTGGTTCTGGCCAGAACGTATGTTGTTCTTCCCACGTACTTTGTTCTTCCCACCGAATTCCATCCCAACCCTTAGACTCTAAGAGTTTCACGAGATTTGGGGTGCACCCCTCCAGTCCTCCCCCCACAGGTACCGGATCTGGTCCGGACTTGACATGGAACATCTGAGGCGATAGCTCTTTCCACTTGCCAAGTTTCATTCAAACCGACCACCCGTCAAAAGTTATACATGCAGCTAGATTCCGGATTTCCGAACCTTTCACCACCCCCCACGATGGTCGGATCAGGGAAACGACTATTCTCAAGTCAGTCTGTTCGAGTCCCTGATATGCCTACCGAGTTTCATCGTCCTAATACCGAACTAGCGGGATCACCGAATTACGGACCCCCAAGTCCCCCCACAGTGCCAAAATCCACTCCGGTTGTGTCAACGAAATATCTAGGACGTGTGCTCGTTCTTCCATTATGTTTGGTCCCGATCTCTCCACTCTAAGCTTTTCCCAAGATTTCCGGTTCCTCCCTACAACTCCCGCAAAAATTGTCAGATTCGGTCCGGATTTGAACTTGGTCGTCCGAGACGCGAAGTCTTTCCAAACGTCAAATTTCAGTAAGATTCGATCATCCGTTCGGAAGTTACGCATACCTCAATTTTCCGGATTGCTCCTCCCTCCACCCCCACCCCCCCCAGATGGTCGGATCGTGGAAGTGACTATTTCCAAGTTAATCTGGTCGGGCCCCTGATACGCCTGCCAAGTTTCATCGTCCTGGCGTATGTGGAAGTGCCCGAACTAGCAAAACCCGGACCGACAGACGGACGGACAGAAACTGCGATCGTTATATGGCCTTCGGCCAAGTGCCATAAAAAAGCTGACGCGTCTTTTCACACAGTGAACTGAGGAATCCTCGCTGCTGCTTCAGTCACAAACAAGAAATTGTGTTTTTGCCTACATCCCTCCCACGCCATGGTTGAAGTTGAAAAAAAAACCTTTTACAGGGATTCTATTGGCTACGACGATCACGTCACTCTGATTCCACAGTGTGACCTTCCCAATATGACGTTTCTGAGCTATAAAGATAGAGCGGCGGACTTTTGGATGAAAGGCGTTCTAACGCCTTGTGTTGCATGTTTTGGCATTATCGGCAATCTGCTGACGATATTCATTCTATCGAGGCCTCAGATGATATCGTCGATACACATCGTATTAGTTGGTAAGTGAACATACAATACTCCTTGATGATTAACTCTCCTTGCCGATGCAAAATCGCCGTGTACGTAGCGGATGAGCCGGACACGGCACCACGGCTGTCGCCAACGATCGCCGTGATTGGTTGACACAGGATGTGAGTTGTTGAAGTTGAGTCGTTAGGGCGAAGTTCTTCCTGAGTATCGCTGGCGTACTTTGGACTTAACATATAGAGTATTGCAACCAGAGTCAAGTAAAGGAAACCCTTTTTTCAGGCAAAAGCTATGAAATATTAATCTGTAATGGTAAAACCAATTAAAGTTTAACCGAAAAGGGCTTAGATAAGACAATCTATATACCCATCACTTATTCAATTAAAGAAGTTTGAAGTCCCGATGAAAATATGTTACTTCGTTGCTCCGTCGTTCATGGAATCGATTTTCGTAAAGTGAAATTTCCCTGGCAGATTTTTGCTACTCTATGCGCTTGTACTTGTTTTGAATGCCTGACGAAAACGATTAGCGAAAAATAAGTATTCCACGCAGTGAGCTACCTGCCTCGAGTTGATCACTGACAACTGAAAAGCAGTGTTTGTATTGAGATTCAGATTTTCCGCGTCATAGTAGAATTTAGTTTGTGAGGACGGTCGTTGATATTCTGAACGGCATATTGGAGCAAATAGTGGAAAGTTGAAAAAAAATCCCTTAGCAAAATCCGAATAATGGAGTGTATTCAGTTAGATGATACACAAATAAGTTGGCTTTTCGGTTAAACTTTATTTAGCGGAAAAGATCTGCGACCATTGCAATAGGTAACATACAACACTGTCAGAAGTTTCATAACAGATAACACTAGGATGCGCTGTTTCAACAGATAATGCGTAATAGATAACACCGTATGTTATCTGTTGTGTTTGAAAACGTTATGCATGAAATGTTATGCATAACAGGCTTTGTTAGGAAGAGCCAAAAAACCATCTACTGACTTTATTCCTTATCGTCATGACGTTGGAAAACTCAGCAGATACTTCTGGCGGTTTTTCGGTTCTTCCTGATGGTAACTCTTATTATGTATAACATTTTGAAATACAACAGATAACATCCGAAGTGTTAGCTGTTACGCATTATCTGCTGAAACCGCGCATCCTCGTGTTATCGGTTATGTAATTTCTGACAGTGAACAAACAAATACTTAAAGAACAACTCGCACTATTTACTGTTCACGTTTCAGTATTCAGAACTATCTGAGTACTCTAGAGCCTCTGCTTATAACAAACTATCCACGGCAGTGTCTGTTTTAAGCGTTTTCTCATGCCCATTGATTCCTACCAAAACCTCGGCAAAATTCAGAAAACCGGTTTTATGCACCAATATCACGAGGCGAGAACAGTCGTGGGGAGCATAATGCGCACGGAATCTGGTGAATCACGGCAAGTACAAAGATTAGTGAGGTGTCGTTAGTGGGTTCAGGATGTAACGTATGAAATTGGGTCTCCGAGTTTAAGAACTAATGCATGCTGTTACGGAAGTAGGTTGCATTGGTATTATAGGTACTACGGGTTCTTTCAAGCACGTCTGTACACCTAATCAAATCAATTCAAATCATTTAATGTAAACAAGATACAGTCTCTCATAGGCATAGCCCAAATATGGTATCTTTTAGTCAAACGAGAAAAACAAAAAGAATAGGATAAAACACACAAGTTACGAATTGTTAAAAGTACGAACAAAACTCGGCACAAAGCTTCGAGAATAACGCTGTGACCTGGAGTAAACCGGTGTCAGTTTTGGAACTTTCGCAGCCGCCTCTCTGGGGAGTCGGGATTTGAGGGGGACAAAGGGGGGCGGGAGGAAGTTCTTGTAGATGGGGTGGAGGAGGAGGGTTGAGCCAAATTTTAGGCACAGTTTCTCTCGACGGGCAAAAAGGGGGTCAAGTTTGTATTCTTTTAGATAAAAAGAGTAAGGCAGTGGGGAACCTCCGTAGATGATTTGTAGCGACCTCTTCTGAACCCGTTCAATTTTATCACTTTCTTCTTTTGTAAGAGCGAAATGCCAAACAGGACATGCATATTCTACTAGTGGGCGGATGAACATGCAGAAAATTAATTTTAGTTTATCCTTAGGAACCCGGAATTTCTTTAGAGTCTTCAGCATTTGGATAGCACCATTTGCCTTTTTTACAATCAATCTTGTGTTTTCATGCCAAGTTAGATCAGAAGAGATCACTACCCCAAGCAGGGTAGTGCTGTTACAGAGGAGGTTTGGGTCTATAGGTGGTTCGAATTCAGGTAGGCTTTTCTTGAGAAATGAAAATGTCATTACTGAAGATTTATCTTTATTTACCACCATATTTAATTTTGCTGCTTCAGAGGTAACTTGTTCAATATAATTGAAAGTTTGACTTTTACACGCTCCAAATACTACCTCTGCTAGGGAAAGATCATCTACATACTTCCATCTTTCTTCCAGCCCGACAGCTATTTCATTGATCATGAGGAGGAAGCATAAAGGACCGATCACTGTTCCTTGCGGGACACCGCAAAAAATCGGTAAAGAAGAAGAAAAATTATTTTTATATTTTACGATTTGTTCTCTGTTTGTTAGAAAGCTTTTTACGATATTAATAAGATATTCAGGAATATTTTTCTCTGCCATTTTTTCCAGCAAAATCTTGTGATCTACAAGATCGAAAGCTTTTTTAAAATCTATTGCAATTAGATTTATCCATTTCCCGGGTTCATCTAAATTTTTAAAAATAAAATCAAGTAAACTAACGAGATAGTGAACAGTTGAACACTTCGGGATGTTACCAAATTGCCTCTTATCGATGACTTCCGAGAGATATTTTTTTAGCCAAGAAGCAACAAAGCTCTCGTAAATTCGGCTAAAAATTGATGTAACAGTGATCGGCCTCACACCAGAGAAATCATTAGCTGCTCCCTTTTTCGGAATGGGAACACCTGACAGGTTGCTTATGTCATAGCTTGCAACCAAGAGATATTTAAAAAAAAATGTACCTCGGTAAAATAGTTAGGAAAAGTGCAGCCAAGCTTCATTTCAAACGAAACGTAAGGTCTTAGGTATTTAATTGGAAGGGGGCTTAACTAGTTTTTTAACTCTTCTCGGCTTATCACCGGAAAGGAGTCGAGAAAGCTGTAGAAACGGGAGTAGACGATAGAGTGATATTGTTCCTGGAACATTATTAAGTAGTTGGAAATGCCGAAAATTTCAGTAGGTGTCTAATTCTTGAAAGCTACAGAAACTTAGGGGCTACCGGAATCACCCGGTGAATGTTCCGGTACGCTGTGTTGTCTGTCTGCAAGAATCACTCTGGTTTGGGTGGCGGGGTCATCCTGGCCTCGATCCTGGCAAGCTGTGAGTCTATACGTATCCGGTAAGAAGCAAAATTCTGGTAGATCCCTGTGACACATTCTGGTAGATACCGTGGAAGAAAGTCCGGTAAGCTATCTGATCCAACCTCCAGTGAATTCCCTGAGTCAAGTTCCGATAAGATTTCAGTAGATTTCCTGAGCAAAATGCTGGTAGATTCCTAAATTATAGTAGATTCCGCGGAGAAAAGTCTGGTAGATCCCCTAATCCAGCCGCCAATAAACTCCTTGAGACAAGCTCTGGTAGATTCCCTGAGCAAAATTTTGGTAGATTTCCCGAGCAAACTACTTGCAACTACCTATCCGGTAAGAAGCAAAATTAAGGTAGATTCCCTGAGACAAATTCTGGTAGATTCCGTGGAAAAAAGTCCGGTAGATCCCCTAATCCAGCCGCCATTAAGTTCCTTGAGATAAGTTCTGGTAGATTCCCTGAACAAATTTTGTGTAGATTTCCTGAGCAAAATTCAGGTAGGTTCCCTAAAAATCATCAAGTTGAGGTGGCTTCGCCGCACCAGTCAAAATTTATGAAATTCCCTTTTCCAGCCAAATTTAACTATTTCCGTGCAGAGTCTATATTTTAATGTCTCTCGAATCCCAAGTTTACTGGTGTAAAGCCCTAGCTAAATCCCGTGCCCTTCCACAAAATAAAGAATACCAGGAAATGAATGAATGAATACTTTTAATTCAGCAAATTGCCATAGACGATAAAGAAAACACAAAGGCACCGCATGCGGAATTTTTGGAAATGTTCATGATTACAGCGTCTTTTGGTATCCAAATTCACAAGACCAAAGGTTTCATTGGGATCCCAAAAGTTCAATATTTGATCCAGACAATTGGGTCTTGTCTTCGCCAGATCCAGTCTTCGCCAGACTCCTTGAATATTTTTACTATTACAATTCAGAAACAGATCAGGGCCTAAATGCTAATCATCTGAGAAAACCAAGTTCAGATATGGATCCAGCATTTTTGTGTTTACCCCTATAAGTCATATCTGTTTTGACAAAAACTTTCTGCCTTACTTCTGCCAATTTCCCGGTTTCGGCCAAATTCCGGAACTACCTGTCCGCTAAAAAAAAAAAAAAGGTAAAAAGCGAACTCGGCGTATTTTCTTTTCTCTATATCGAACATCTAATCAACTTCAAATTAAAATTAAACTTATTACAAATTTTCCGGTTCCAGCCGGGTTTCGAACGAACTATATGTCCGGGTAAGAAATAATTTTCATACACGGATTCAGCATCTCTTATTACCCCTAAATTGGATGTCTAATCAACTAAAAAATCTTTTAACAATTTTCTGGATTCGGCCGGATTCCGGGCGAACTACTTGCCCGGCGAGAAAAGGGTTTTCACCATCGTGTTCATCATGTCTTCCTACCCCTAAACCAAACATCTAATCAGCTTCAAATTAAAATTTAACTTATGACAAATTTTCCGGTTCCAGCCGGATTCCGAGCGAACTATGTTTCCGGGAAAAAACAATTGTGATAGACGGATTCAGCATTTCTTCTTACCCCTAAATCGGATATCTAATCAACTACAAATACTTTTAACAATTTTCCGGTTTTGACCGGATCCCGGGCGAACTACTTGCCCGGCGAGAAAATGGTTTTAATCATCGTTTTCAACATGTCTTCCTACGTCTAACCGGACATCTAATCAACTTCAAATAAAACTTTTATTTTTAACTGACTTTCCGGCTTTAGCCGGATTCCGGGCTAACTACTTGTACCGTGAAAAAATTGTTTTCACCATCGTGTTTAACATGTCTTCTTACTCCTAAATCGAACATTCAATCAACTTCAAATAAAACTTTGGCTTTTTACAAACTTTCCGGTTTTGGCCGGATTCCGGGCGAATTACTCGTCCGGCAAGAAAATATTTTTCACCATCGTGTTCAGCATGTCTTCTTACCCTATGATCGACTATCGCATTAGCTGTTTAAAAATATTTTGCTTGCCCCTTAATTTAAACCCCCTCCCCCACCCCTAAGTGTAGGGCTACAAAGCCCATCTACGAACTCGACCTTACTCTTGACCCAAAGAATCCTCAGTTTCATCAAAATATCTTACTCCCTTCGAGAGTTATCGTGCTTACAGACGGACGGACGGACAGACGGACAACTTTTGCGAAGTCATAGGTTATCCCTCCACTTATGTTTCGGGATCCAAAAAAGTAAGACTATCGATGAAATCATGGATCTGTCCTTTTGTCTGTGGTCAGTGCTTCACTTCATCTCTTCTCAGTGGTTACAAATCGAATTCCAATCCAATGCCCAAACCTTGCCCTGCAAGATTGTTTTGAAAAACCTATCTCTTTGCTAAAATACAAGATCTTTGCAACGAACCAAAAATGTTGAAACTATGTGCCATAGGCAAAAAATTCGAAAACTGCCAGAGAGGGTCTTCCCAACAATCGTCTTTTCGATTTCAGAAAAATTTCGGTACAAGCCCGACTGTGAAATTCAAAGTTTTGGTAACTACCTTTATGTAATTTTGGCAAGCTGACTGATATTCTGGCAAGATCAGAACCTACAATTGAGAGTATGATTCTATGCGGTATGTGTGTGTGTGGGGTGGGGGGGGGGGGTCCCCGGATTTTAGGATTGACGTCGATATTGGACCAAAGTTCGGAATTCTGGGTAAGCATCTAGCGAATAATCATGGACTAATATTCGGGATTCGGTAAAATGTCGTCGAAATCGGACCAAAGTCAGGGGTTCGGGGTAACTACAAAATCCTGCCAATTATACAGAATAAACTACCGAATTCCCAGTTATTATACCGAATAATTTTGGACCGATAGCCTATTCGGAATTCTCTATAACTACCGAATCTGTAATTATACCGAATAGTTTTGGCATCGAAAAACTACCGAATAAAATTCGGATTTGGTATAATTTCGTCGAAGATGGACCTAAAGTCGGGATTCGTGGTAACTACCGAATCCTGAGAATTATACCGAATAAATGACCGAATCTCAATTATGATACCGAATAATTTTGGACGGATAGCCTATTCGGAATTCTGTGTAACTACCTAATCTCCATATATATACCGGATTATTCTGGCATCGAAAAATTCCCGAATAATTTCAGTGAATCGTTCACCCTATTCGCGATTACCGAATCCCGATCATTATACCGAGTATATTTGTACCGACAGAACATTCGGGATTCTCTATAACTACCGAATCCCCGTAAATATACAAGGCTGGGGGTGGGGTCACCTCCCCCCTCCCCTGCGACGCCCCTGGGTTCAAGTGAGAAATGGAACCTCTAAGGTAGGTAGCCTACGTGCTTCAAGCAGAGTTCCCTCTTTGGGCAAGGCTTAACTTAAATGTCAGTTTCAGACTGTCCTGAAAGCCCCTATTGCAAGGACTTCACTCATCCATAATGAGTGGAGTGTTCCGTGGAACAATCTACTATTGCGAGCGCTGTAGCAGCTTTCAGCTCTCGGTTTTCGCTTTCCACCATATTTTGTGGAGCTCATAACTCGTGAACGAGTGTAAGTATCAAGTCCAAACTTGGTACACTTGTGGATATTGGGGTCTAATTGTGCCTATTGTCCCCCCCCCCCCCCCACCCGGTTTTGGGGCAAATGGGCCCAGATTGTCCAGTAAATAATGTTCATAACTTGACCAGAGACATAATACGATGAAATTCCTTGTACTTGTAGATCCTAAGGCTGGGAAACTACTTTTAAAGTTGCATCTCCCCCACCCATCCCGTTCCTGGGCAACTGGGCCCGGATTGCCCAGGAGTAAAGCTCGCTACCCGTGACAAGGAATCAACAAGATAGGGCCATGAAATTCCTTTGTGCTTTTGGATCATAGGTCTGTGGATTTATATTTAGAGCTGAACCACCCCCACCCTCAATGTTCATGGGCAACTGGTCCCAATTTGCCAATGAGTTACGTTCGTCTATGACATGTCTCGAGTTCAAGTCTTGTATACTTGTGGATATGTACATAGATGCAGAGGTGTAACATCAACCAATAAGCCCATGCGGCGTACTTCAAAGCTCATGGGCAAGAGTAGTATATAAAGCCGGGTTCTACTCCACCCTCCCCCCAATTTCAAAACCCCATTTTAACATCAATTTCTTAAATTTTAACATCCTTTTTACCAAATTATCCCCCTTTTTAAGAACATTTTTATTTTCTTACTTCCAAAATAAAGGATACAAGAAATGAGAATATTACCCTTTACTACATATAAAATACTACAATATACTACTACTTCTTTTTTTTTACATTTTTCATTTTTTACTGAGTAAACAGTTCTAAATCCACATATGTTTCTTTGTTCTTGTTTTCGCGTACAATAGGCTGCAAAACTAGATTTTTCTTTAAAAGTAATTCGTTAGCAATGGCATTATATTTCTGAGTTATAAACAAATCACATGGTTTGTCATTATGATTAATAACTACAACCAACTTATCACCATATTTTGTCTTAGCAATTCTCATTTTAACAATAGTATATTTCAATCCTAGAACTAGTTCTTCTTTCCTGATTGTCTCATTGTATTTATTCATTCTGATTGTATTCAAGACTTCCTTTGTGGACTCCATTTATTAGGGGATGATTTTATTAAATAAAAATCCAAAGCTCCTAATTACCGGCAGATCGTAACACCTGTGGTGTGAGAGATGCGTCACACTAAATATTCTCGAATATTCTCGAATATTTAGATGCGTCACCTCCAGCAGATAACAAGAGTCGGTGGAGAAGATTCGCGAATATATATAGTGTCGCGCATCTGGTTAAGGAGACATTTGTAAACAAGTTGAGATTAAGAAGGTGTTGAAGAAAGAAAAAATTTCCAATGTAAGTATTTTTTAGTTTTCTAGCGATAAAAACAAGGATATCTAGCAAGATAGGAATAGCTGCATCTGAAACAAAAAAATTACGCAAATATCAAATATACCACACGAGTTATCAGATGACGAAGCGCATCACACGAGATGACGTAGGAAATTCTGTAAAGAATTTTTAATGGGTTAGATAATGTTGCGAAGCGCATCACACGAGATGACGTAGGAAATTCTGTAAAGGAATTATCTGGGTCAGATAATGTTGCGAAGCGTGTCACACGAGATGAAGTAGGAATCAAATGGTCTTCAAAAATTCTGTAAAGGAATCATCAAGGTCGTTAAAAGATTTTTATTTTCAGATGAACAGCGAAGGTATTCAGAAGAAAACAGCAACCATTCCGAAAAAGTATATGAATGGGTTGTTCAAACTGGAGAAATCGGAGCAAGAAACATTCCTTTCGCTGTGGAGTAAGGTAGTCACAGCCTCAGATGAAGTCGAAGGTGAAGACCGTACGACAGCGTGTTCCTCTGTTGACAAGAAAAAAGAGAAGAGCGTGCAGTTTTTAGCCGATATTAAAGCGAATTTACATGCTTCGCGAAGGTTTGGAAACTTCAAAGTGGACGTAAGCATCAAGAAGGTGCTGAGCAGCAAAATATGTGGAGTCAGTTTGGAACAAGCAGAACGTTTAATTATTGATTTAAATAAAGTGGTGGTGTATTTGGATTATTTATCAGTGTTACTAAAAGCGAAAAAAGGTGAAGTGTATGCGTACATGCAAAAACTGTTCAATGACAACCCTGAGAATCTGCACAAGTGTTTTCTTGAAGAACGATTTAAGAAATATGGAGAAAGCAAATCAACAATAAGAAGATATCTTCAGTTGTATGGATTAGTCCGCGAATATCCTGGAA
Source organism: Branchinecta lynchi (assembly GCA_023053575.1). Taxonomy (NCBI): domain Eukaryota; kingdom Metazoa; phylum Arthropoda; class Branchiopoda; order Anostraca; family Branchinectidae; genus Branchinecta; species Branchinecta lynchi. The sequence continues at coordinate 6,847,720 of JAKZAP010000013.1, read as the reverse complement.
TAGCTTTCTGTGGGAAAGGGTACTATTGCATCGTCGAAAATGAAAAAGCTATTCGCAAAGCGATCCAAGAGGATGAGATATTGTCTTCATTACTCAAGGAGCATCCTGCGCAAGTTTTCTTATCCGATGAAGTGTTGATTGATTTTGATAATCTGAGTCTATAAATGTTGAATTAAGTTTTCTCAATAAATTGGTGTTTCATTGATTGAGTTATAAGCTAGATTTTGTTGCTAGGTGGTGGTTATGTGTGAAGAGTCACACTGGTGGAACATTCTTCTGAACTATTGATGTATTCTTGCAATATTTATAGCCATTCAGACGGACTTGTTTCATGTATTTTTCGCGAGGAAAAAATCGAAAGGTTTTACGCATCTCTGTTTCTCTCTGAATTACCTCCTCAATTGTTAACTGTCCGCATTTTAGCATTGACAACAACTCAGTATAAAAATCATAAATAGTCCTAAATTCTGCTTTTCTATCAGCAATGCTTAATTGCTTTTCAATTATTTCGATGATGACAGCACCCAAACTTAAAGAAGCTAGCGGTAGCACTAGAAACGCAGACATTCCTGCTGCCGAAAAGAGGAATTTGGATACAAGTAAGCTATTACTTATACGATTGTAGTACTTGTAACTGCGACGGTAAACATACATTTTCTTTTCTAATTCTTCCATTTATTATGTAATAAAATTGTTTCAGAAATTATTTGATTGAATGAAAGGTTCGCGATTCGGAACACATCCGCCACCTGCTAAACTGTACGGAATCTTTCTTGACTGATTGGAGAGAATATAGACAGCGCTTGCTCTGTGAAACGCATACTGAAACCAGTGCTTTTCTTTACGGCTGACAAAACTCAGCCGGGAGAAATTTATTAATAAAAATGTTCCCCTATTAAATGATGAATACTGCAGAGGTTATTCAGCTTTGTAAAAAGGTTATATCGAACAACAAATCGGTTATACAAAGATTACCGCTATACACATATAATGAACTGCGGACTTAAGCGAAAATTAATAAAATCAAAACAAATGGAGCTAAGAAACATGAAATAACAAATAATATAATAAACCATCTTAATAAGTATATTTTGATAGCTGAAGATAAAATTAAAATTGAACGCAGAAACGAAAGAACTCATAATAAGAACAGACCATCCGACTACAAACCAGAACCGAGATTACGAACCATTCTGGAAGATGAGATAAAAGAAAATAATATCACCATTACAAAACTAAAACAAGAATACAATGATAACAAAGAAAAAGAGACAAGCGAATTAAAGAAATTTCTGAAAAACAAGAACCTATCAACTCGCGGAAACCGAGAAGAAGTACTAAAAAGAGTTGAAGAATACTATAATAATATTATTACCAAACATAAAGATTCCGTACAGAAAAATAGAGATATCATAAGAGATCAAACAGAAAGACGTGATAACAGTAGACAGAAAGTAGTCGATTTATCCACTCTCTTTATAAATAAGAAAAAAATCAAAGAAGAAAAATTGATTCCTGATCATTTATTTAGAAAGGAAGAAGAACAGCAGCCTACTATTTTTAGCGAAAGTGAGAATATATTCACTATAAACGTTTCAGTTCAAGGTAATGGAGTTGACGAGCATACTCTTATTGCTTTTACTTTCGCAGATATACAGCGGCGAATGAACGAAATAAATCAATATAGAGTTCAGTTTGTAACTCGTGCTATTTTCCATCGACAGGAGAATGATGAAGAAGTAGTAGTGTATTACAACAGTACTTCTTGGATTTTAAATAAAAATAGCATTCTTACTCATAATCATTTGGATGATAATAACAAGAGACTTAGTTCTTTAAGTAATACCCCTCGATCTGGGCTACAATTCAGTCGGTATGAAGGAATTGATTATAGGATGACACGAATAGAATCTTACATGGGAGGAACGTTTAAAATACTGCCAGATTTCGTAAAAAATAAAAAAGCGTGCATAAATATAAAAAATTTAGATCAAAAATGCTTTCTTTGGTCCATCTTAGCAAATCTACATCCAGCTAAGGATCATCCGGAAAGAATTTCGAAATATAAACAATATGAGAACGAATTTGATTTCGATGGGGTTACCAACTTCCCAATGGATACTAAAGATATACACAAATTTGAAAATAGATACAACATTAAGATTTGTTTATTTCAAATTGAAAAAGAGAAAATTATCAGAAGTCATATACTAAAAAGTACAATCAATGGCAAAACAGCTAAACATGTTATTAATTTATTATATTTCGATAATCATTATGTACTGGTAAAGGATCTGAGCAGATTAGTTGGTAGTCAAATCTCTAAAAATAAAACAAAGACATACCTATGCACTTTTTGCGGAAGGCATTTTACAAAAGAAGAACACTTTGAAAAACATGAAAGTAAAAATAATTGCGAAGATCCTGATATAATAATGCCTCCTGAAGGTTCAAGTATACAATATAAAAATATTGCAAAACAAATGAAAGTACCTTATTGCATAATAGCAGACTTTGAGTCTTATAACGAAGAATACAATCAGGTAAACGGGAAGAAAACAATAAAAGTGGCCAAACAGAAACCATTTGCTTACGGGTTTCAGGTATGCTGTTCCTTTGATACAAACCAGAACAAATACTATGACTATTTCGGTGAAGACGCTGCAGAACATTTTGTTAAAACCATTACAAAAGTATCCACAGAAATTGCAAACAAATATGAAAGCAGACAAAGAAACCATACTTATACCAATGCAGAAATTACCGAAAAATGGAATAAACTAACTAATAAGACTTGTCACATCTGTACAACTGAAATTACTGAAAATCCTCACTTTGATCACGACCACATGACAGGAGAAGATAGGGGATTTGCTCATGCTGAATGTAATATGAAATACAGGATTCCTAGGCATATCCCGGTAGTAATGCATAATTTATCAAAATATGATTCCCATCTGTTTGTTAGAGAATTGATACCTGATAACGGAATTTTTGAAAGTGCAGAAAGTTTCATATCATTCTCGAAATCAATAAGTATAAGAAAGACGGATGCGGAAATAAAATATGAGATCCGGTTTATAGATTCAATTAGATTTATGGCTTCATCTTTAGACAAACTATCAGCAAATTTAGCAACATGTGATTGCAAAGTACCTTGTAATCATCTAAGACAGAATTTCAAATTCACATCTAACAGCTTCAAAAATGACGATGAATTCAAAGAAATAATTAAAAAAGGGGTGTATCCCTATGAATTCGTAGATAGTTTCGATAAAATGAAATGTAAAAAGTTACCACCAATAGAAAGCTTTTATTCTAGGTTGACGGGGAAAGGTATTGACAAAAGTGATTATAAAAGAGCGGTATCTATATGGAAGCAATTTAACTGTGAAACATTACTTGATTATACTAAATTATACCTAAAAAGTGATGTGTTAATATTGTCGGATGTTGTAGAGAATTTCAGAAATGTGTGTATACATAATTATGATCTGGATCCACTTCATTACTTCTCAGCTCCAGGACTAACATGGGATGCTTTCCTAAAACATTCGAAAGTAGACTTACCGTTATTCTCAAAGGAAGACATGTATACATTCATTGAAAAGGGAATAAGAGGTGGTGTATCCCAATGTATAAAAAGATACGCAAAAGCAAATAATAAATATACAAGTGATTATAATAAGCATAAACCACCTAATTATTTAATGTATTTGGACGCTAATAATTTATATGGGTGGGCGATGTCGCAGAATTTACCAGCGAATGATTTCCAATTCATTTCCATACCGGATGATTTGAAAGAAAGGAATGAATACGAATCACTCGAGTATTACAACCATCTAAAAACTCACATCAATTCGATAATGAAATTACAGAATGTAGGTGCTATATATGAGGTAGATTTAGAATATCCAAAAGAACTACACGAATTACACAAGGATTTACCATTAGCACCGGAACACTTTAACGGTAAGCTATGTACCACAGTATTAGATAAAACCAACTATGTAGTTCACCACAGGAATCTAGAATTTTATTTACAAAAAGGCTTGATATTAAAAAGAGTACACAGAATACTAGGATTCACTGAAAGTGCTTACTTAAAAGGATATATAGACCACAACACAGCACTTAGAACTAAAGGTACAAATGATTTTGAGAAGGACTTCTTTAAGCTTATGAATAATGCTTGCTTTGGAAAAACTATGGAAAACGTAAGGAAGCGAGCGGATATGGAAATAATAACGGATGATACAACAAGAGAAAAAATAATAAAGAAACCCAACTTTAAATCTGAAATAATATTCAGTGAAAACTTTTCAGTAGCAAGAATGTCAAAGGAAAAGATAAAATTAGACAAACCAATGTATATCGGCTTTGCTGTATTGGAACTATCCAAGTTATTGATGTATGAATTCCATTATGATTATATGAAGCCTAAATATGGAGATAAAATTGATTTGTGTTATATGGACACTGATTCTTTCATATATGATATTAGAACTGAAGATTTTTATCAAGATATCAAACAGGATTTGAATGAGAGGTTCGATACATCTGATTATGCGAAAGATAATCCATATAGGTTTCCTAGTGTAAATAAGAAAGTGATAGGAATGATGAAAGATGAATTAGGTGGACAGGTTATGACAGAGTTTGTTGGATTACGATCAAAAGTATATGCTTATTTAAAGGACAACCAAGACCCTTCAAAGGCTAGCAAAAAACTGAAAGGAATAAAAACCAATATAGTTAAAGATAAAATTACGATTCAAAACTATAAGGATGTACTGTTTGGTAAAACGGAAAACCTTTCTATAACCCAGTATAACTTAAGATCATACAAGCACAATATGTTTCTAGAAGAACAGAATAAAAAAGCGTTAGATCCTAAGGATGATAAAAGGATAGTAACAAGCGATAAAATACACACTTTACCTTTAGGTTATAAACATTAAATTCAAGTACCTACTTCAAAACTTCAAGTACCTACTTCAAAACTTCAAGTTCCTACTTAAAAAATTCAAGTACCTACTTAAAAACTTCAAGTACCTACTTCAAAAAATCAAGTACCTACTTAAAAAAATCAAGTACCTACTTCAAAACTTCAAGTACCTACTTCAAAACTTCAAGTTCCTACTTAAAAAATTCAAGTACCTACTTCAAAACTTCAAGTCCCTACTTAAAAACTTCAAGTACCTACTTCAAAAAATCAAGTACCTACTTAAAAAATTCAAGTACCTACTTAAAAACTTCAAGTACCTACTTCAAAAAATCAAGTACCTACTTAAAAAATTCAAGTACCTACTTAAAAACTTCAAGTCCCTACTTAAAAACTTCAAGTACCTACTTCAAAAAATCAAGTACCTACTTAAAAAATTCAAGTACCTACTTAAAAAATTCAAGTACCTACTTCAAAACTTCAAGTATATACTTAAAATACTCAAGTAAATCTTATAATGAAAAATTCTTCCTAAATAAATGAATGAAAAGGCTCCAATCAAAGTCTATGACTTTAGTGAAAAGAACACTTATCAGAATAAGCACGACCTTGCACCTCAGTGGCCATTTAGACTCTTAATTTGTGGTAGTTCTGGAACAGGGAAAACTAACCTTCTTTTGAATTTAATTTATGAATATCTTTGTTTCAACCGAATATACTTGTATGCAAAAGATCTTGAAGAAGATAAATATCAAGACCTTATAACCAATTTAACCACTTTGGAGTCACAATGCAAATCGAAAGTCTTAACAGTAAGTAACAATCTTGATGATATTGTCGATGTTGACGACTTAGACCCTGAGTACCAAAACTTGATTATCTTTGACGATTTTGTCACTGAAAAAGACCAGAAGAAAATAGAAGATTTATTCATAAGAGGAAGAAAGAAAAATGCCTCAATTATTTACTTGTCTCAAAGCTATCATAAAACGCCAAAGGTGGTAAGGCTCCAGTGCAATTATTTTGCATTCTTTCAGTGTTCTAATCCAAAAGAAGTAAAATTAATAAGACAAAGCCATGTATCCAGTATAGACGATGAAAAATTTCTCAAACAATTCGAGACTGCAACCAAGGGCTACGGTTTTTTCTTCATAGATTTAAAAATAAAAGATAAAACCCTTAAGTACAGGAAAAACTTTGAAAAATTTACCGGATAATTTATTTCTATAATAAATGAATAAATTTGGTAGTGTTGGAAAAAAGGTTAGTAACGAATCGAATGAAAAGAGAGTTACTGATGACAACGGTAATATTAACCTACAAGGTAAGAGAATTATTATGTTAGGGGATGCGAAAGCTGACCAGGACGCTATTAGTTTCAGATCTATGACTATTATTTTGAATCAATTTAAAGAAGAAATTACCGCACAACAAGTGGGGGCAAATCAGTACTTTAGCGAAGATATCAACAGATTAACTGCGATAGATGATTCTCCTGATAATTCGTTGGTAAGGAACAAAGATAAAGGGTTATTTGTAAAAGAAATAGTTCGAGTTAATGATAAAGAGATTAACGCTGAAAACAAGTTGATAACAAATGTTCAAAACCCTAGAAACAAAAATGATGCTGTTAATTTAGCAACGTTAACTATGAATCTTTTAGATTATGACAAAAAGCTTCTTGGGCAACACACCCATAACGGTATAATTGAAGGAAAGATTGCTGGTCAAAAAACTCGTATCGATAATATTGAAAGAGCAGTAGTAAATATTTTAAAAAGGCTTCTAGAGCTAGAGCTAAAACCTGTTGACAAACCATTCGTTACCAGAATAGAAAAAATGATGGCTGGTAAATAAATTTTATATGATAAATTAATTCCCTAATAAATGGTTGAGATATTTGAGTATACAGTTTATTTGTCAAAGCTTCAGAAAGGAAAGCTGAAGAAATGTTTTGATGCTAAACAAAAATGTCAGATACGTGTTAGTCATAGTAGACAAAATGAACGAGAACCAGTTAAGTTACTTTTAAGTAAACGACAAATTGATAAAATTGAAACCTGTAAAATGAATAATAAGGGTTGTGACATAGATGTATCATACAAGCAGATGAGAGAAGCGATTCAAAAAGGTGGATTACTTCCATTCTTAATACCGTTAGCTGTAGCCCTTGGTAAGGCAGCTTTAACAAGCGGAGCTGCTGCTTTGGGTACATTCGCTGGTAAGAAATTGGTGGATAACATAACCAACACAGGTGGAGCGCTTACACTTCCTGGAACGCAAAAAGTTGTGGGTAATGGTGTACGGGGAAGACCTAAGAAGAAAACCGATGATGTTAACACCGGTGGAGCGCTTACACTTCCAGGAACACAAAAAGTTGTCGGTCATGGGGTACGTGGAAGGCCTAGGAAGTCAAAAAACGGGGATATCAAAAAAGAAGCAAAAGTAAAGTAGGACCTCTAACTAATTTTGATATTATGGATGCATTAGGGAGTATACCACAGTTTCGAGGTGTTTTCTCTTTAGATACGCTACCCAAACATATAAACGATTCGGAATGCGGTGTCATTAATTATGATAAACTCGGAATGCCTGGAACTCACTGGGTTGCGTATTGTAATCTACCTGAATCCCCCTATGTCGAATTTTTCGATTCTTTCGGTATTCCTCCAGGAAAAGAAATAGTTAAATATCTAAAAACTTCAAAGAAAAAAATAGCTTATGAAAATCTTGCTGTTCAAAATATAGATGAATTAAACTGTGGACTTCACTGTATTTCCTACATTAAGCGCAAAATGAAGTTGGTAGCTTTTCGTTTATAAAAATTGTTTTCTAATAAATGGAGATTTATTGTATGAAATGTAAAAAGAGCACTGATACTGAATCAATGTTTAAGGCAGTGTCACAGAAAAACAATGTTCCAATGCTGAAAGGGAATTGTGTTATTTGCGGATCGAGGAAAAATCGCTTTTTAAAAAAAACCTCAACGCAGAAACAGATATTTTAAAGACGTATTATTCTAATTATTCAGGTGTGGATGATATTTACAGAAAATTAAAAGAAAATGGTGTTAAGGTTTCCAAGGATAAAATAAAAAATGTGTTGCAAAATGAGAATGTGTATACGTTACACAAACCTTCCTATCATAACTTTGAAAGGAGGCGAGTGTATGTTCACTATGTTGATGAGCAATGGCAAGCTGATTTAGTTGACTTGCAGAAATATAAAAAAGAAAATAATAAAACAAATTACATTTTAACTGTTATTGATTGCTTTAGTAAATATGCTTGGTGTATCCCTCTGAAAGACAAAACGGGTGCTGAAATAATAAAAGCATTCAGTGTTATATTTAAAGAAAGAATTCCTAAGAAACTACAAACTGATAAAGGTAAAGAATTTGTTATGAGAAATGTTCAAACTTTTTTGAAAAATAATAACGTTCACTGGTTTGCATCTGAAAGCGAATTGAAAGCGCAAATTGTAGAACGATTCAACAGAACGCTAAAAGAAAAGTTATGGAAATATTTCACTCACAATAACACTACTAATTGGATTGATATTTTACCTTTATTTGTGAGTAATTATAATAACTCGTACCACCGTTCAATACAAATGAAACCAGTTGATGCTAGTAAAAAGGTTAATCAGAAAAAGGTTTTTAGTGCTCTGTTTCCTCCAGTAGATGACTACAAAATCACAGGAAACGTCAAAGTAGGGGATTTAGTCAGAATTAAAAAAGAAAAAAGTATTTTCGATAAAGGATATTTACCTAATTATACGGATGAAGTATTTCAGATAGCAACCATTAGACCTACCATTCCCATTACTTATGAAATATCTGACAAAAGTGGGGAATTAATTCAAGGAGGGTTTTATGAAAAAGAACTTTCAAAATTTATTATGAAATAAAATTACTTGTATATAAATGGATTCAAGACGCTTGAGTGATATGTTATCGGATATAGTGAAGAACAGAGAAATTCAGAGAAGCAAGGTTCAACAAAATGAGATGGAGAAGGCAGGATTTCGGGAATATGCTTCAGAATTAAACGCTCCAGTTATTATAGCACAAAAAGAAAACACTAAAGATACCATCAAAAAATTACAAGAGAACACTGAAATGATCATAAATAAACTACAGGAAGGTGATGATAGTTCAAGAACAAGGCTTCTCCAGATAGGTGAAACGAATCAACCATATCAGCTTCCAGTTTCAGGGGTAGAAATGCAGTCAACCGCTTTAGAAGCATCTCCAACAAGTATAAAAGTTGTTGATCTGAATGAAGGTGTTGATAAAGAGTTATTAAAAGCACTTAATGTGAAATATAGAGATAATCATAGAAGATATGAAGGGGAATATTTTGAGATGCCTCATTTTTATTATGATAACCCAGAGAATATAGAAGATGCTTTGGCTGAATTAACACCGATAAGTCAAAGTTATGGTGGTCTGAAAAGTAAAAGTTATAGTTCTAGTAAGTATGATAAAATTATTTTATTTATACAAGACTATAAGGATAGATTAAGAAAAATTCAATCTAGTATACCCTTTATCAGACAACAAGGAACTGGAATATTTATGAATTGTGATGAAATGATTTCAAAATTATACACTTTGATAGGTAGCAGAGTAAACGGAAATACATCTGATGAGGTGAGAAATGAAGCTATTGATATTTTGGATTCGTTAATGCGAAATAAATTTCTTACGAAGAGAAATTACAATTCAATATATAAAAATTATTTCTAATAAATGGTGTTGTTAAACATTGAAGGTAATGAAAGTATCATTGATATAACATTTAGTCAACCAATCGAATTGAATCGTAATTGGGATTATGAAATAGGTTTGAATCAGTGTACTTTGTGGTATTCATGGCATAATATAAGTGATAAATTTGGAAATAATACATTTCAATACAGGAAAGATGAAGATAATAATGCAACAGAATGGATGAATGTTACTATTCCTAATGGGATGTATAACGATGATTGTTTGAATTATTTTTTGTGTCAGTATTTTGATACCCCAAAAGATAAATGTCCTATTGTAATTTCATCCAATCCAGCATCTATGAGATTTGTCATACTATTACAAGAAAAATATGTGTTTATATTTAATAGTGACTTGTGTCAGATTTTAGGATTTGAGAAGGATAGTGAGATATCTAAGAAAATCAATGAAGGTACAAAGCTTCCTAATATAACAAGAAGCGTTGATAAAATTCAAATTCACTGCTCTCTCGTAAACAGTTCTATCGTAAACAAAAGTAAATCAGATGTCATTTGGACATTTGTTCCTAATACAGAACCGGGTTGTCAAATTGTTGAGAATCCTAGACAATTAATCTACCTTCCTATTAATACAAAAGACTTTATTTACTCCTTGAGAATGACAATTACTGATCAGTTGGGAAGACCTATCGATTTGAATGGTGATAACGTTGGATACGTACTGCATTTAAGAAAAGCTTAAAGGATTAGTGAAATAAAATTATTTACCTATAAATGTTGATTAATAATAAGCGATTACTTTATAAAAAGCAGTATGGAAGTGGAATCGGTAGTGTATTCAAAAACATTGTTAATTCCCAGTTATTTCAAACGTCAGCAAAACAAATAAAAGATGGGGCTATGTCAATGTATAATAATATTATTAAACCGAGATTTGAGTTGTTGAAAAACAGAGCAATAGAATATGGGAAAGATCTGATCGATGTAAACAAGAAGGAACTCATTGATGTAATTGGAAACAAAAAATCGATGAAGGATCTTATCGGTACAAATAAAAGGATTTTAAATCAAAGAAGTCAGGACTTGATCAAAACGTTAATGACTGGAAATGGATTAAAGATTCTGAAATAAGTTTTATTTAATAATTTCTTTCTTATATAAATGGCAGTAAATAAAGTTATCAGTCCGCAATGGAATATATTTGACGAACCGCTTGTGGATGATACAGTGGTTAAATATGAATTTAAAGAAATTCGAGAAACAGATGTGAATGTATCTAATAAATCAGAGTTTGAATTCGTAACAAAGAAATTAGATTCCTGGTTTTATCCAAGTGAAAGTTATCTTGATGTCAGTGTAAGAATAGTAAACGAAGATGGGACTCCTATAGCTGCAACCGATGTTGCTACTTTAACGAATAATGGATTTAATTTATTCAGTACCGCTGAGTATGTAATAAACGATGAATCGGTTGAAAAAATTAATCATGTTGGTATTACAACTACCGTTACAAAGTTGATTGAATACTCTGATGATTATTCTAGAAGTGCAGCAAGAAATCATTTCTGGTATAAGGATTATAATCAAGGAAAAGAAATTAATCCTGTTATTGCTTCGTTTACTGCAACTCCAGTAGTAGCAGGGGCTGCAGGGGCTGCAGCAGGGGGTGGAACAGTCAGTTTGAGAAATAATAATAATTATAATAAAGGATTTGAAAAAAGATATAACAGAACAAAGAGCAGTAAATTAGTAAATATGTATTTACCATTATCAGAATTGTTTGGATTTCTGAAAGGAAACAAACGATTCTTCAGAGGTGCATCGCATAAATTATTTCTAAGAAGAAATGATGATAACAACATGATTATAAGAAATGGAAATACTAATTTCAAAGTAGTAATCGAGTATTTATCCTGGAAGATCCCTATTGTAGCTCCTAGTATCGAAATGATGAGTGAATTAGAAAAGGATCTTGCTAAGGATAAAAAGCATAATCTGATGTGGGAAGCATGTAATAGTTATAAAAGTGATGTTAGTCAGAATAAGGAGCACACCTGGAAAGTTGTGTCTGAGAGAAATAGTCCTACAAAAATCGTTGTGATGTTACAGAAAAATGAAAAGCATAACAATCAATTAATGAATAATATGGTGTTTGATCATATGAATTTAACAGACATAGAACTTAGAATTAATGGGGATAAATATCCTGAAGAACCACTCAAATGCGACTTTAGCGATGAGAAATGTAAATACTCAAATCTTTACAATAGGTTCATACATTTGGGCTATAAGCAATTAGCATTTGATACTGGTAGTGTTGTTAGTATAGAAGAATTTAAAGAAGTATATCCACTATTCTGTTTCGATGTTTCCAAACACGAATCAAGTATATATAATGGAACAACTGCTGATATTGAAATAAGTTTAACATTAAAACACGCTCAGCCTGTACCATATAATATTTACTGTGTTATATATTATGAAAGAAAAGCTACATTAGGTATTATTAACAAAAATATGTATGTGAGTTTGTGAGTCTGGATTTTTATTTAATAAAATCATCCCCTAATAAATGGAGTCCACAAAGGAAGTCTTGAATACAATCAGAATGAATAAATACAATGAGACAATCAGGAAAGAAGAACTAGTTCTAGGATTGAAATATACTATTGTTAAAATGAGAATTGCTAAGACAAAATATGGTGATAAGTTGGTTGTAGTTATTAATCATAATGACAAACCATGTGATTTGTTTATAACTCAGAAATATAATGCCATTGCTAACGAATTACTTTTAAAGAAAAATCTAGTTTTGCAGCCTATTGTACGCGAAAACAAGAACAAAGAAACATATGTGGATTTAGAACTGTTTACTCAGTAAAAAATGAAAAATGTAAAAAAAAAGAAGTAGTAGTATATTGTAGTATTTTATATGTAGTAAAGGGTAATATTCTCATTTCTTGTATCCTTTATTTTGGAAGTAAGAAAATAAAAATGTTCTTAAAAAGGGGGATAATTTGGTAAAAAGGATGTTAAAATTTAAGAAATTGATGTTAAAATGGGGTTTTGAAATTGGGGGGAGGGTGGAGTAGAACCCGGCTTTATATACTACTGGCAAGTGGGCCCAAATTGCCCATGAGAAAGTTTTTGACCCGTGACTGGAATCAAACTTTCAGCTGGTATACTTGCGGAAATAGAATTGTAAATACGCATTTGACGGGTCCCGACCCCCCCCCCCCTCCCGTTCATGGGCAGCTGGGCGCCAATTTCCTACGAGTTAAGCTCGTCTATGCCAGGTCTCAAATCTAACTCTTGTATATCTTGGGAGATATATCTATGGATGAGGATTTTAGACAGATAGATAGATAAATGTTTTTATTCACCAAAAACTTATCATGGCTCACACCAAATTTGGTTGGTATAGTCATGGAAATGTTGGTGCAACATCAACAAATAAGACGACGCGTCGTACTCTAATCTTTAACGAACAGTTCGAAACTGGAGTGTTTTGTCATATTATCGATGATACGCCGTTCTGAATGAATTGTGACGAATGGGGGTATTAGGCTGCTACGATTTGGTTTATTGCACTTGTTATTGCCTTGCTTATGGAAAAGAGGTTTAAAGGGTCGGACTGGCTCAAGTTGTTCGTGCCAGATCTTCAACATTTCTTTGGATTTATATTTGCGGTTTGTTTACATTTAAAGCTTTTAAAGTGGGATGATTACAAATTAGGTTGTTTCCAGTTGTTTCAGTACTTTTTTGGTTATTGGGGATGCGAAATGTCTTGGTTCTAAAGCTGTTTGCATATAAAATGTGATACACGTTTTACTTTCATACCCCACGTCTGAGCGCTTGCGCACTTGTTCGTCATTATTTCTATCCTCACTTCGAAACAACAGCACCTTGGCCAGGCGATTCCTCAGACACTTCACTCTTACTTTCACACACGGGACCTCCTTTTTGTTCCCTAGATTTCCTAGACTCCCCAGTGGCAGAGAGAATCCGCCCCACAAATAATTAATATCTTTCAATCACCTACCATGAATCCCCCCTCACGTCCTTTTCACTGATGTGTTCTGCTTGAGGAAGCTGCCAAGGCTTTTGTGGACTTTTTCCAAGACTAAATTTACTGAGGCGTTTTTCCGCGCCACGATTGTGGGCCACACACATTCTGAGTGTTTGCGCGGAAACACGACTGTTTGCCACGCAGTCGATTTCTTGTGAAAATAGTCAATTGTTTTCTTGGAAACGGTAGATTTTCTTCAAAACAGTTTTTCGTACGAATAGTAGATTTTTTCTTAAAAACAGTAGATTTTTCATAAGAATCCATCACTTTTGTCTATATTGGGCGGGGATTTCCAATGAAATATCTAATTCATAAAGTGTCTAAAATTCAGAAAGAATCTCAATAAATAGAACTTCATGCTTACATCCTTTCCATTTAAAAAAAATGATCTTCAGTTTTTCGTCTATATGCTTGAAAAAGTACTTAATTTGCGTTTGTGTAGATACCATGGTATCTGATACCACGGTAACCAGATCGGCATTTTGTTGTTTCTGCATTTACCGTTGTATCTGACACTACGGTTGCTTTGCAAAAACGAATTTTAAAACAACGATTTTAAAAGATCCCAAAAGAAATACGAATATTGAGTTTCTGTGGATACCATGGTATCTGATCCCACGGTCTAAAGTCGTTTTGGCAGTTACCGTGGTATCTAAATATCAGTTCCCAAGATAACAGGCCAGATACCACTACAAAAATATCTTTTGACCGTGGTATCTGATACCGCGGTAACTGCAAAACGACTTTAGACCGTGGTATCAGATACCTGCTAAATTTGAATTTCCCGCCAGAATCGAACCACAAAACCTTATCACCTCGGCCGCTGTTTCCCGAATTTGAGCCACAAAGCGAGCAACAAATTTGGTTGGTCGCGGAAACACACTTGTGGTCCGCATGAAAGACCACGAAAACGCTCTTTTCGAGTAACAATCGACCCACAAAGTGTTGGTGGTGGCACGGAAAAATGCCTCGGGTCTAATAGTCTTTTTGTCGCAGCCCACTGGACCTCGACCACGTTATAAAGTCGTTTTCGTATTTACCGGGGTATCTAAATATCAGTTACCAAGATAACTGGCCAGATACTACTGCAAAAACATCTTTTGACCGTGGTATCAGATACCGCAGTAACTGCAAAAACGACTTTAGACCGTGGTATCTTCCAAACAAAACTATTATTTTGCTGCTAAATTTGAATTTCCCGCCAGAATCGAACCACAAAACTGTATCACCTGAGCCGTTGTTTCCCGAATTTGAGCCACAAAGCGAGCCAAAAATTTGTTTGGTTGCGGAAACACACTTGTGGTCCGCATGAAAGACCGCGGAAACGCTCTTTTCATGTAACGACCCACAAACTGTTGGTGGGTCGGGCAGTCTTTTTGTTGCAGCCCACTGGACTTCTCCCTTCATTAGTACTTATCTTTCACTTCCATTTCATCAATTCGCTATTTTTAAATAGAGTGCTAGCCTAGTGGATTTAACGATTGGAAACGCTACTCCAGATTGACGTTTGAGATTTCGTTCTTATTTTTAGTTAAATGTTGATGATGTTGACGGGAGAATGATAGTAACTAAACCGGATGGTGGCTCTGAACTGGAAATGGAAATGGAGTATAAAAAAAATAGTCTCTTGGATACTGTTCAATTATGTAGATAAGACGTGATGACGGTTGGGTGTACCGTAATCTCAAACTCTGATTCCCAGGACTTCGCTCAGTTCGCTCAGTCAGTTCAACCATTCCAATATAATGATATCCAGCTTTGCTTTTCATACTTTTCAGCTACTCTCCCTTTCGCTCCTATCAAGAATAAATAAGGGAAGAATTGAGAACTCACATAACCTTGATTTCAGCATCCTGGATCTCTTTTTTCCTGATATTATTTACCGGGGGTGAAGCCTGGGTGAAGCTTCGCGTATTGCAGTATTAAGTGATACCGCCAATGTTTAATTAAGTGATACCTCCAAATGTTTAAGAATCGAAACCTTTGGTCATGTGTAGCAGACATATGGAAAGTGCGTAGAAAAATTAAACTAATTATTTGCATTATGTATTTTGTTTTCTGTTTTTTTTCTTGTTAATTCCCGTAAGTCCAAAGAATTAAGGATCACAGTAAACAAACGCCTAAATTATACTAAATTCGTTATAGTGTTTTCTTGAAGAGCATTCAGCTTCCGAGACCAAAATATGTCAAACTGGCCGATGATTTCTTCTTCCGTTCTGACATATCTAAACGTCCACATGGTGATAGACTTAGTTGTTTTAATCCTCTTACACGCCACACGATCTTCTCGAAGGTTCTAGTAATCTTTTGACAAGCGCTGGGAGATCAATGAATAGTTAATTAGCAATGGTCGATTGTCTTTCAGGAGCGAATTGTGTTCAAGTAACTTCTGGATAACGTTGGCTACCTTGAGGATTTTGGGGAAAACAAAGATAACAGTGTGTTCGTAAAAATCAGACCCATCGAAAAATGATGGTGTCTCTCAGCTTCTCGGCCCACGTGGATCAACGATTTTAAAAGTGAATTAAATATACGACTATATAGGGAAAATAGGAAAATGGCCGACAAAAAAAAGAAAACAAAGGAATATTATAACGACAGTAGCCAAGGGTGTGTTTTGGCGCCAACCGGTGTTCAGCAGGAAGCGGTGACTGGGAAAACACTTTTCATCGTAACCAAAAATTGGTCCTCCCAAAACACGTTCGAAATTCGAAGACGATGACGTGATGAAGGAAGGTGTCTGAGAACTAAAGATGGAGGAAGAATTTGTAGCTGCAACTCCAGCTATATCAGCAGCTAACTGAGTTTTATTTGAAGGGGTATGCTATATCTGGAGTAATAATAGAAAATAGTAGTAATGAAACAAAAATTAAAAGCACAACTGAAAAGTTAACAAGAGCTGTAAGCTCATATGGCACTTACAAGGCTTGGTAAAAGGATGAAAGTAGGAATTCCCCAATTTGTGTGTTTGTTCTGATCATTTTCAAGCAAAATCCTTAAGAAAAAAATGACGATGGACCCTTGGAAATCACGAGAATGTATCGTTAGGTAAAAAAAAAATTGTTTGCACTTGGCTGTGATGATGTGCACTTTAAGGGCGCTAAAAATTCATCTGTGATCAAAACCCTTGAGGCAAAAATGATCCTGGGCCCTTTAGAATCATGAATGTATATGGTTTGATCAACAGTATTTTTTTACTTTTCGGTTAAGATGCGCACTTTAAGGGTTCTGGAAAGTCATTTCTAGGGAAAACCTTTGGAAAATGTAGATTTTGCTTAAAAGTATTTTTTTGTACTTTGCAGTGAAGATCAGTACTTTAAAGGATGGTCGGATCTGGGAAGTAATAAATATTAAGCCAATCTTGTTAAGTCTCTAACGTTCAAGCCAAGTTTCATCGTCGTTGCACATCTGGAAGTACCTTAAATCGTGGTCAGCGGAATTCCGGAACCCTTCCAGCTCCCTCCAGAGTGCCCGAATCAGGTCCGGTTTTGTCTGACGTATCTAGGGCTTACGCTTGTTCTTCCCACCAAGTGTCATCCCAATCGCTACAGTAAACGTGTCACACAATTTGCGACCCCCCCTCCCTCCCCGACTCCCCCACATCGATCGGATCCTGTTGTCAAATGAAATGGGACATCCGAGACATGAGTTCTTCCCGAATATCAAGTTTCATTAATATCTTATCACCCGTCCAAAAGTTGGATGTTTCTCAAGATTCCGGATTCCCCCTCTCTCCACTCCCCCTACGATGGTCAAATCGGAGAAACGACTGTTCGTAAGTTATTATTGTCGAGTCCCTGAAATGTCTGCCAAGTTTCATCGTACTAGCACATGTGTAAGCATCTTAACTCGGGATCACCTGAATTCCGGAACCCTCCGTCCACCTCCCCCCACAGTGCTTGAATCCGGTCCAGTCTTGTCAACTACGTATCTGGGGCTTGTCATTGTCCTTCCCACCAAGTTTCGCCCCGATTCGTCCACTCTCAACATGTCACACTATTTCCGGTTCCCCCCTCCAACTCCTCCCAAAGTCATCGGATTCGTTTTGGACTTAACGTGTGACATCTGAGACACGAGGTCTTTCCAAATATCAAGTTTCATTTAGATCCGACTCCCCGTTCAAAAGTTCAACATACGTCAATATTCCGGATTCCCCCTCCCTCCACTCCCCCCATGGTGGACGGAACGGGGAAGTGACTATTTCCATGATAGTTTGGTCGAGTCCCTAATATGCCTGGAAAGTTGCATCGTCCTAGCATTTGTGAAAGCATCTTAACTCTGGATCACCTGAATTCCGGAACCCTCCCTCCAACTTCGCCAACAGTGCTCAGATCCGGTACGGTCCAGTCAACAACGTTTCTGGGGCTTGTGCTTGTTCTTCTCACCAAGTTTCATCCCGATCCTTCCACTCTCAACATGTCACACTATTTCCGATCCCCCCCTCCAACTCCCCCAAAAGTCATCGGATTCGTTTCGGACTTGACGTGTGACATCTGAGACACGAGGTCTTCCCAAATATCAAGTTTCATTGAGATCTGATTCCCCGTTCAAAAGTTCGACATACGTAAATATTCCGGATTCCCCCTCCCTCCACTCCCCCCACGGTGGTCGGATCGGGAAAGTGACTATTTCCATGCTAGTTTGGTCTGGTCCCTAATAGTCTGCCAAGTCGCATCGTCCTAGCATATGTGTAAGCATCTTAACTCGGGATCACCGGAATTCCGGAACCCTCCCTCCAACTCCCCAACAGTGCTCAGATCCGGTACGGTCTAGTCAACAACGTATCTGGGGCTTGTGCTTGTTCTTCCCACCAAGTTTCATCCCGATCCATCCACTCTGACCATGTCACACGATTTCCGGTCCCCCCCTCCAACTCCCCCCAAAGTTTGGTCGGGTACCTAATATGCCTACCAAGTTTTAACGTCCTAGCACATCTAGAAGTACCCTAACTCGCGACCACCGGACTAACCAACAGACCGACGGAAAAGTGATCGGTATATGGCACTTGGCGGGAAGGCAAGTGCCATAAAAACTGAAAATTGTAAAAAAAATTTAAACTAAAACTAAAAGTTAAAATAAAAAATAAAAATAAAAATTTAAAACTAAAATTAAGTATTCATTCTGCCTGACTGCGAATCAAATTTTCGTAAGTCTCGTTTTTGGGATCCCAAAACGTAAGTGGAGGAATACCTATGACATTGTAAAAGTTGTTCGACTGTCCGTCCGTCCGTCTGTCCGTCCGTCCGTCTGTCCGTCCGTCCGTCCGTCTATCCGTCTGTCCGTCTGTTAGCACGATAACTCTCGAAGAGAACGAGATATTTTGATGAAACTTCGTGTGAGGACTCTTTGGGTCAAGGGTAAGGTCAAGTTCGTAGATGGGCTTTGCAGCCCTACATGTAGGGGTGGGGGTTCATATTAAGGAGCAAACAAAATATTTTTAAACAGCTAATGTGATAGTCGATTATGGGGGAGAAGACATGCTGAACACGAACATACAAAACATTTTCTCGTCCGACAAGTAGTTCGCCCGGAATCAGGCAAAAACCGGAAAGTTGGTTAAAAGTAAAAGCTTTATTTGAAGTTGATTGAATTTTTGATTTGGGGTAAAAGAACATGTTGAGCACGATGGTGAAAACCACTTTCTCGCCGGACGAGTAGTTTGTCCGGAATCCGACAAAAAACAGAAAGTTGGTTAAAAGTAAAAGTTGGATTTGAAGTTGATTAAGTGTTCGATTAAGGGGTGAGTAGGCATGCTGAAGACTTATTTGAAAAGCATTTTCTACCCCGACAACTAATTCTTCCGGAATTCGGCCAGAACCGGAAAATTTGCTAAAAGTAATAAGTTTTATATGAAGTTGATTAGATGGCAGATTTAGGGGTAAGAAGACACGCTGAGTCTGAATATGACAATCATTTTTTAACCGGAAAATTACAGTTCGTCCGGAATCCGGTTGTAACCAGCTTTTCTAGAAGCTAAATTTGTATTTGAAATTGATTAGATGTTCTCTACGGATAAGGAGATACCTTGCGCTGAATTCGATTCTGAATTTTCTGTTTCTGCTGGACAAGTAGTTCGCTCGAATTCGGCCGAAACCGGAAATTTGGCAGAAGTAAAGCACGAAGTTTCGGTCAGTATCGTCAAAATATATATGGCTTATCGAGGTATATCTGTACTTGGTTTTCTCTAATGATTAGCCTGGCGAAGACTGGATCTGGCGAAGACAAGACCCAGTTGTCTGGATCAAATATTAGAGTTTTGGGATCCCATCGAAACCTTAGGTCCTGTTCCAACTTAGCGGCTTTGACCCTAAGAGGACCCTTGCCAAGAAGGTCCGAAATATAGTTCTGATAAAATTCAACTGTCGTATCCGTTTCGCACTGTCACAAACAATATAAAAAATTGAAATTAAAAGTAAAATTAAATTAAACTGAGAAATTTAAGTTTCAATTTAAAAATACAAAATTAAAATTAACAATAAATAAAAATTCAAGTTACACTTTTTACATAAGTTCTTATTTTAATTTTTGTAGATTTTCCTATTTGCTGTTCCGCCATTTTTACTGTCTAGTTGATGACAGTGAAGCTCAATCAGAACCAAGAATCGTGAACGGTAACGATAACCGTTCCAAAATTTCATTCGAACCGAAAGTCGCGAAAACACTGGTTACCCTGAACCGATGTATGTTGGTTGGCGCGGAAACAGGCCCCAACTAACGGTTATCGTAGGATCATGAGAGATCATTCAAACAAATCCATTTGGGTCCCCAAGGTATCTCATGTTTTCGTGATTAAAAAAAAAAAAAAAAAATTTTTTTCGAAAACCAAAAAATATTGATTTCTTCTTTTGGTGATCTTTTTGTCAGAACGGTCGATTTGTTTTTGTCTGGCATGGCAACACAATCTACCGATTCATGGGGAACCCACAGTGGAACGAAGGGACAAAAATTAACTCATCCGAATCTTCCTTCTTTCCGAGACACTCGATGTATCCCGAAGTTGGTATTTGCAAATAACGATGGGAGCTACTAACGCGCTAACTTATAATTGTACCGATATTTGGGCACTTGTACTGTACGTATAGACGTCATCGCCAGCTGATCTCTTCTGGATGTTTGCTGTAGCCCCCCCCCCCCCCTCCCGCTGTTCTCAAGTTCTGACAAATCCTCGGACAAATCGAATGGTTTTGTTCGAAGTTTAGACATCGCTCTACTTCTGCCCCTTGCGAACCAACTTGGATCTGTTTCCAAGCGGCAGTGCATTTTCATTTTAGTGCGGCAGTGTCGTGGAAGAAATTGCATGAAGGAATAAGAAGAAGAACATGATAATACATAGATGGCACTTTACCAGGGGCGTCGCAAGGGGGGGGGGGGGTGCGGGGGTGCAGCACCCCCCCCCCCCCCCCCACACCTTTTTGAGATTCGGTAAAATTTTGGGCCATTCAATATTTTTTCGATAGAAGAACTGTTCGATATATTTACGGGGATTCGGTAGTTACACAGAATCCTAAATAGGCTATCTGTACAAATCTTTTCGGTTTAATGATCGGGATTCGGTGTAGTTGCCAGTATTTGGTAGTCATCCCGAATTTGGTGAGAGAATTTGCTAGAATCATTTGGTAATTTTTCGATGCCGGAACTATTCGGTATATTTATGGAGATTCCGTAGTTACAAAGAATCCCGAATAAGCTATTGGTTCAAAACTATTCGGTATCATGAATGCGATTCGGTAATTTGTTCAATATAATTTCCAGGAGTAGGAAGTTAACCACGAATTCCGACTTTGTTCCAGTACCGAATTTGAACATTGTTCGGTAGTCTTTCGACACCAAAACAATTCGGTATAATAACCGGGATACGGTAGTTATACAGAATCCCGAACATGCTATCGGTCTAAACTTATTCGGTATAATAACTGGGATTCGGTAATTTATTCGTTAGAATTGCCAGGATTCGGTAGTTACCACGAACCTCGAAACTTAGAAGAGGTCCAGTGAAGCACTGGTCGCAGACATAGGGATGATCTGTGATATCATCGACAGTCCTTACTTTTATTCTGGATCCCAAAAAGAATATCTAATTATAAATATTACTTAAATTTCGCCTGCAGCACTTTTCGTAATATTCTCTATTTTGTGGAAGGGCGCGTCATTTGACGGGGGTTTTAATCCAGTTTAAGGATTGAGATTTCGAAACAATCAAAGCTAGAATTTGCATTGAAATTAAATTTAGCAGGGAAAAGCAAATTTCGCCTGCGGCGCTCACTTTATGTGATTATAGGTAGTATATTGACTAGACTAAAGTTGCTGCCGGTTTCCCGAACTTCTTAGAGTCTCGGTATTTAATCAACGGTAAATGATAGAGTTTGTAAGAGAAGCAGTTAAATTTTAGCCTACAGAAAAGAAAATGGATTTCAAAAAATTTCACCTGCGGCGCTCGATTTAATTTTCTATTGGCTATAATAGATAGAAACTGTTCCTGCAATCATGCCCGGCAATATATTCTCCATCTGGGCTTCGCTAAAATGCCGCCTAATAGTTGGCTTATCATCTTTCATGATGCCCTTTATTGTTACTCTTCCTACGTAATCGTTTCTGTTCCATAATTTAAAGCTCGAATTCTTGGTTCTAGGATTCGGTAAAATTTTTTTAAAGATTTCGGTAACATTTTGGCTCTGCACCCCCCCCCCCCCCCCCCACACACCGAAAATCCACTTGCGACGCCCCTGTACTTTACACAAGCGACTTGTACCGTGACCAATAAACCAGACGCAGTTTTTTCGACTATAGTTTAGAAGTCTAGGACTCCATAGTCGGAGCCACGTAAACATACCAGGACCCACAAGGCGGGGTCTCATGGTGAAAACTAAATAAAACCAAATATATAATTTTAATGGGGAAGACGTCCAACAAGATAGCTTCAGGGGGTCTTGTTTCTTGCTTTATATTTATGTTATCTAGTCTGACTAGTACGAATAAATGAATAAATGAATGAATGAGATGGAAACTTTTTATAAGTAGTGAACTGAAAAACAAAAACATGAATGGGAAAGAAGTAGAAAATTTACATAGTGAGGAAATTATACTGATTGGAGCTTTGCGACGTAGCGTGTTTTTTAGTTCTTGTTTTTTTTATGTTATGAAATTTTAATTGTCCTTTTTTTATGGCACTTGCCTTTCGGCCAAGTGCCAATAGCAATCGCATATTTGATGGTGGAAAACGGATACGTCAGCTGAATTTTATTGGAGCCATATTTCGGACCTTCTTGTGTTTCCCACAAGTTCGTTTTTCCAACTTGAGCGGTTTTGAGCCTGAAGAGGACCCTTGCCAAGAAGGGTCGAAATATAGCTCCAGTAAAATTCAGCTGACGTATCCGTTTTCTACCATCAAATATGATTCGCAGTAAGCTTGGGCTGAAGGAATATTTATAGAAATCGCAATTTCTGTCCATCCGTCGGTATGTCGGTCGGTACAGGTTTTGCTAGTTTGGGCACTTTCACATAAGCTATGACGACGAAACGGCTACCCATCACGAGGCAAGTTTTCACGAGACAAACATTTCAAGACAAATTTTCGCGAGACAAGTCAGTCATTTGGCAATTTTTCACAAGACAAATAAACCAGGAGACAAATTATCACAAGGCAAACCGTGCTCAAGAAAAATTTCAATGAGACAAACCCGACATAAAGACATTCTATAAATTTCAGCGACTGAATTGTGTTGCGAGAGCAACACTTTGGTTTTGTTTTTGTTTTTTTCCTAGTACCCCGATTTGCGCTTATTCTTAGAAAGTGTAAGGGTCTAATCTGTGCGGGTTTTACAGATAGTGTGGACCTTAGGGCGGATTGAGGAACATGACATTACATTTTGAAAGCTCCGTAGAACTCTTGCGTGGGGCCAAAAAGGATGGTTTTCACTTGTCATTGAGCCAGAGCCTACAGTGTGTGAAGTAAAGTGGGTTGTATAGCCCAAAGACAGTAAAAGTGGGAAAGACCGGAAACTCCCGTAAGCCCCATGAGTCACAACAACCAGCGCCGTTTAGCGGATGTTCTTTCGTTAAAAAATCGCTCTGTTGACATTTTCTTCCATCGCTCTCCGCAGAATCATCATCAAAGCACGTTTTGTTGATTTTGTTTTGTTTCGTTTATGATGAGCATCATCTCTCCATTCAGATTGCCTCTTTAATTGGAATAAAAAACAAGTAGGAAAAGAATAAATAGCTTTTTTTGGGAAAAAAATGTTGAATTCACGACTTCGAATCAGTTAATGTTGGCAGACATTGCCTACTCACGCCCTCTTACTTTGATTATATTATTCACCTACCGCTCGAAATTGGACAAAGTCCAAACGCTAGGTAGCGTTCCGATCGATTTTCAGAGACCCGATTTTAGCGAAGTCACCGGTCTTTCCCACTATTATTGTCTTTGGTATAGTCTATGTCAGAGAAGACTATCTGAAGTTATCCAGTCAAGCTTTCGTTGGTCAAACCATGTTTCTGCTTTCGAGTGGAAAGCTCCGTTCTAGCAGGCAAGCAGACAGGCACCAGTTTTAAACTGACGATAGACTAAAATCTAGAACTCTGCCACTCGGCCACATTGCTTCGCGGGGCCGTCCTCGTGAAAACGCGGTATTACCGCGGTATCATAGAACAAAATGTGGTAAATTTTGCGGTATATCGCAATGACACGAACTTTTATATTTGTGGAGGGTATGCGACAATTTTTAAACGAATTTAGAATTTCTGAAGTGCTATAAAGTGGTTTCTGAAGCCGCAATATTTTAGTTCCTCAAACCAAATACTGTAAAATTTTCCTTAAATGCTGGAAAACACGTGCTATCAACGTGTTTTCGGAATAGTGGGGGGGGGGGGCTGTTTTTTTTTCCAAGCTTTCAAAGTCAACATTCATAGCAATACGGTTTAGAAGAATAGTTATACCTCAGTGAAAATGATCTGTTATGGCTGGCCTTGGTATTTCGCCGTGATCTTAAAATCTTTCTTTCTATATTTTTCTTATACCGTCGAATTCACCAACGCTGGAATTCCCTTCTCGCCATTTCGCGGTATAATTGCGGTATAATTTGTATGACAAACTATACCGCATCTCTCTCAGGGTCGTGGTATTATTATTACTAAAAGTATACCAATATCTTTATCGGCACTTTAAAAAAAAAAAAAAATCAGCTCTAATCTAGCTAATAGGAATACTTCTTAAGTAATCTTTCGGCACAATTTTGCCCCAAATACCTTCTGTCGGGCAAGAGCACCGACAAAAGCGTGACCGTATTATTTCTCTGGACATTTTTGCACAAGAATCAGCTCTAATCGAGCCAATAGGAATCCTCTGAAGTAGTCTAGTCCGTCGGCACAATTTCAACCCAAGTGGAAATAGTGATTAAAGGCTAAAATTCCATTCCAGCTAAATAACAATAAATAAATAAAATAATAAAGACCTACCTACCTACAAGGGCCAAGAGTTATGGCCTCTGGCTGCAAGAACAATGTCAAATGCTCTACGTGTGGTGGGGCCACGATTCCAGCTGCGACAGCCGTGCACCTCAACCTCTGTGAAGTGTGCAAATTGTGAGAGTGCCAAACAACCTGCTTACATCTTATTCTGTCCAAAAGTGATTGAGCTTACGAGGGCTACGAGATACTAATGCGGAGCCCCTTGAAATTATGTCTTCCAGCTGATATGACTCGAGTTTATTTGCAATGTCAGCTGATGGGTTAAAAAAAAATAACTGACAGTTCTGTATCATTACGGGAAATAAATCAGTGATAAAGATAATAATGCTATTGAGAAAACTTCAGTGATCTAATTGATTGATTTCGTCGTCGGATAAGTAGTTACAATGTTATGCCCCTCCACCTCCCATCTCGTATCGAGCAATATTCAAGATCTTACGAAGTTTCTGCACGCTGGGTAGACGACGCAAATTTCGGTACAAGTTCACTTATCAGAGTAAGAGTCCGAAGACGGAGCCGGGTTCGTTGAGGGACTTTGGACTTGGAGATGTCAATCAACGAACCCTACTCTTCGTCGGATGTCTTCAGAAGAATTTGTTTACCTTTTCGATCAGAGCATAATTTAATATGGTCCATATTCATTTGTCTCCATTGCCTAGGGCTTTCATAACATGCTCGCATTTTTTTCAGGTATGGCGATAGCGGATACCGTAGTTTTAATAACGGCAATATTGATGTTAGTCCTTCCTACGCTGTGTGTATTCGGCTTCATTCTCCAGCCTTGCTGGTTTGTTATCAATTTGGTACCATGGACTTATTTCCTTGGAATGAGTGCTCAAACGAGCTCTACTTATTTGACCATTGCCGTGACCGTGGAGAGGTGAGCAGTAGTTCGTTATTCTTCCTTTCATCTAATTTTACACTGAGAGTGGTCCACGCTTCACTTTACTTGTTCATTGGTGCAATTAGATTAGTCTTTTTTGTCCCTCCTCGTCTTATTACCAACATCCATCAAAAGAGGTAGTACGGATCCAATAAGTTAATAGTTACGTTTTTGATCGAAGTCTGAAGTTACCTTCAACCTCAAAGGTCTCTGCTTAAATACCTTTTTGGTCGCCGGTCACAGTTCCTCCGTCCTTCAAACTCTGACCGTCGAACTTCGTGCACTAGCAAGTTCGAAGTTTGCTTGAATCGTCGAAGAAACGTCGACCTGGCAAGGGTCGCCGGAGTCGTAAAAACACTAATTAAGCAAACGGTGAACTTCGAAGGCGTTCAAAAACGGAAATTAAGCAACCGGCTAAGCGAACGGCGAACAAAACTTCGATCAAAAACGCAACTAATGAACAGAAAAGGGAAACTTCCACTTTCGAATTGAAAGCGCAAAATTCTCACCGTTAGGGAGGTTCATGCCTTTTTTGAACTGAATGCATTTTTTTGTACTACTGAAACACGCCGATGATCCTAAGGAATAACAAGAAATGTCATCCAAACAAGTCCTCGAAATTGACTCGAATCCTATGTAAACCAATCAACAACGTTTATTGTGTTGATGTTTCTGGCTCTTCGCTAGGAACACGGCTATTCTTCGTTGGCAAAAAGAGTTCGTCATCAAGAGTACTAGAGACATATCCATCCTAGCCGAGTTTTGGTTAAACGTTGATGATGATGACGATCAGGGGGGACTTACAAGAACAAACCAGATGGTGGCTTTAAGAGAAGCCGCCCCCAGTGTATTATTCCTATCTGTGTCAAAACAGCGTACTTTAGCCTGGTTCTCAATCCTTTGTTTTGATCCAAGAGATAATAAATTCTGGGCTCGTCTCATCTTTCTCTTTAACTCTATGAACTTCATCTTTCTTCCGCTTCCACCAATTCCACCGTATGATCTCTTTCAGTTTTTTCTCCGTCCTTGTTTGTGGTCTGCCTATATCTCTGCACCTTTTTATGATCCCAGAAGGACAAACCTTACCCCTGGTTCACACTGCTGCGATTTCGCGCAAAATTTTGCGTCATGCGACATACGACACAAACCGTGCGACAAGCAACGCAGAACTTTGCGTTTTGTCGCAGTGTCGGATGCGTTGAAATATTTCAACTGATCCGACATAACGCATGCGATTCTTGAGGGAAAGAAAAGAAAAAAACAAAGACTAGTTACAATGCCCGTATCCAGGAATCTATTTCGGGGGGGGGGGGGGGGGGGGGGGTTGCCTGCGGATCGCACAAAAAAGTACAAAAAAAACATAGATCAGAGGAAAGAGCCTATAAAAATGAGTATTTTTGTATGTTTCGGGGGGGGATAACCCCTTAGCCCCCCCCCCCCCCCTGAATACGGCCTTGCTAGTTACTTTTCAAGACTAACAAGACCAAAGGTTTCGATGGGATCCCAAAAATTCAATATCTGATCCAGACAACTGGGTCTTGTCTTAGCCAGATCCAGTCTTCGCCAGACTCCTTGAACATTTTTACAATTAAAATCCAGAAACGGATTAAGGCCAAATAGCTAATCACCTGAGAAAACCAAGTTCAGATTTGGATTCAGCATGTGTGTTTACCCCTATAAGTCATATCTGTTTTGACGAAAACTTCCTGCCACTTCTGCCAATTTCCCGGTTCCGGCCGAACTCCAGAACTACTTGTCCGGCGAAAAAAGAAAGCTCAAAGACGAAATCAGGGTATCTTCTTTCCCCAGTAATGAACATCTAATCAACTTCAAATAGAAATTTAGCTTATAACAAATTTTCCGATTCCAGCCGGATTCCGGTCGAACTATATGTCCGGGTAAAATACGATTGTCACACAGGGACTCAGCATCTCTTCTTACCCCTAAATCGCTTATCTAATCAACTAGAAATAAAACTTTGACTTCCAACAGTTTTCCGGTTTTGGCCGGATTCCGGACGAACTACATGTCCGGGTAGAAACTTGTTTTCACATAAGTGTTCAGCATGTCTTCTTGCCCTAAATCGAACATCCAATCAACTCCAAATTAAACTTTTAATTTTGACAAACTTTCCGGTTTGGGCCGGATTCCGGTCGAAATACTTGTCCGTCGAGAAAATAGTTTTCACCATCGTCTTCAGCATGTCTCCCTACCTCTACATCGAACATTTAATCAACTTCAAATAAAACTTTTACTTTCAACAAACTTTCCGGTTTGGGCCGGATTCCGGGCGAAATACTTGTCCATCGAGAAAATACTTTTCACCATCGTCTTCAGCGTGTCTTTCTACCCCTAAATCGAACATCTAATCAATTTCAAATAAAACTTTTACTTTCAACAAACTTTCCGGTTTGGGCCGGATTCCGGGCGAAATACTTGTCCGTCGAGAAACTAATTTTCACCATCGTCTTCAGCATGTCTTCCTACCCCTAAATCGAACATCTAATCAACTTCAAATAAAACTTTTACTTTCAACAAACTTTCCGGTTTTGGCCGGATTCCGGGCGAACTACTTGTCCGATGACAAAATGGTTTTCACCATCGTGTTCAGCATGTCTTCTTACCCCATAATCGACTATCACATTAGCTGTTTCAAAATATTTTGTTTGTCCCTTAATTTCAATCCCCTCCCCCACCCCTAAATGTAGAGCTACAAAGCCCATCTACGAACTTGACTGGTCCGACGACCCAACGAACCTTCTCACCAAGTTTCATCAAAATATCTCATTCCCTTCGAGAGTTATCGTGCTTACAGACGGACGGACGGACGGACGGACAGACGGACAACTTTTGCGATGTCATAGGTATCCCTCCACTTACGTTTTGGGATCCCAAAAATTGCTGTACCTTGATCTGACTGTAATCCTAGGATGGCTGAACGCAGAATATCTTCTGAATAAACTTGTAATAGCCTGTTTTGAACAAGATGACGTATGGGGTTTGACTGAAAATTTCCTAATACTGGGTGGTATTCAGATGGGTAATCTCCCAGCATCTTCAGAGGTTGCTTCCCCAAGGGTTTCTTTGTCCTTTTGCAGAATAATCTCGTCAAAAAATTTCGTTTTCCATTTGCGTCTGCGTGGTAGTAGGAAGTTCCATGCGATTCTGTCGCACGTTGGAACATCAAAGAAAAAATCGTGTCGCATACGAAGCAGCAGTGTGAACCAACGGTTACGAGTTGAATCCCAAACCCTTCTTGGCGTTCATGACGCCCATTCCGAGATATTAGCTAGAATAAAACTTAGCCGACGTATTCGGTTAATGTATTTTCCGTTCGTCCGTCTCTCAGCTCAGAAAGCTTACTTCTGAAAGGACTAAGGTATTTAGTTCAAGCTCAGTGCGACGATGCTTTGGGTCAAAGCAGAGCAAAAGAACTCTAGAGAGTATTCCGCGAACTTTGAAAAAGTGACACACAGTCAAATCGCAGCAACACTAGCTCCACTAGCGGATACGAACATCCCTACCGAAACTCAACCAATCGCAGAGGAGAATTATTTTGCTCTGACCAATCGTTAACGAGCGCTGGCTAGAATCTACGCCCGCCACTGCATACGAACAAAGCGACGGAGGCCCATTTTTGATGCATGGGAAGGATAGGTCTTCGCGGTACTTTCTAGAGTTATTTTGCTCTGGGTCAAAGCACATGCCAATTTGGAGATGAGCTCTGTAGCCCTATATTTGGAAGGTTGTCTGAAGGTTGTCGGTCTGGGAGTAGGACTTCGTTTTGCGATGGACAAGTAGTTCACGCGGAATCCGGTAGAAGACGAAAATGTTTAGCAAATATTCCCGTTTGGGATCCCATCGAACCATTCGGTCTTTTTTATAGCGGTTTTAAAGTCCTAATCCAAACATTCCGTTTACCTTTTCTTATTTATCGCATGCCACAGGTTTATTTTGAATTGACGCGATTGCCGGGTTGCTGTATCGGCTCGAGAAAAAACCCACGCCGAAAGTCTTCTTTTCTAGATGACGAGATTTTCCAGGATTGATTAGCAAAGAATTATAAGACCTAATTGACAATTTTTGTATGTCTTCAGAGGTACCACACTGGTCTTGGTTTTTAATTTATTTGTATTTGTAATAAACAGTTGGAGCATTAGATGGAAATTATTATTTTGACTCTAGGCTCCCTACGTGCCATAATAATCGGCTGAGATTTACAGAGTTATTTCAAACCTAGGAAGTTTGGTGGGGTTTTTTTTATTTGCTCATTGTTTTACGGTGTTGTTAGTGGTTTTAAACATTCATAGTGACAGTAGGGATGGTTAGCATTGCGTATCTGGTAGAAATACCATTTTTTGTGGCCCGCTTTAGCGTCGTGAACTAAAGTCATTCTGATGGGGCGGAGACAGGCCATCCGTGAGGGGCGGGAAGAGTCTAGTAGGCAACCGTTTCAAGCTGTCGATTAGTGCTTGATCGACATTTGAGCTTTATTTCTGTGAGTAAGTTCAGCTGTGCGTATCGGTTTTCGCTTAAAAGGACATCGTGGGTTTTGATGGCTAGGTAAGTGAGATCGTGAAATTGGATAGGACAGCCGAGTAGTCATGGCAGCTTGAATGATTCCCCCAAAAATCCTGGCTTATCAGCAAATCGGTAATGACCTAATCCCTTCATTTGCAGCTTATAAGAGCTTGGTCACACTGGGCTCATTCCTGGCTTTTTGGCTTGCAAAAGTAGACAAAAAAAGAAGAACAAGATACAACTAATTCTGAATGTTGTCGTTTTAATTCAGGAGATCAATTAGAGCAAAACAGCGTGTATAATTATGTTACAGGAACCCCAATCGACCCCTAATTGCAGTCTGCTCCTTATCCCCAAGCTGCCACAAAGCCCATCAAATCCCACGTCCCCTAGGGATTTTCAGTTTTTTTTATCGAATGGGGGGTTTTCTGAGCCCAGTGTGACCAAGCTCTAAGCTATGTTGTACGGGTGGCCCCTCATATCGAGCTATTCGTGCTCCACCTCAGCGCTCCATGCAGAATAGTTTCTAAAGATCCCCCCAAACCTTATTCCTTTTATAATCCAATCCCATATTATAATCTTCATTTTTCATCAACTTTATAACCATAAAACGTCTACACCTCAGCGTAGTATAAGGTCAACTGGTACGAGGTACGATTTTCACACTGCTACCCTCGCATAGTGTCGGGTCTACCTCAAATGAACCGGAGGTGGAGCCAGTGCTCAGGGAGTTATAATTGAGTAAAAAATTTGGGATCTGCTTCTCGAGCAATGGAAGTTCTGCAGACCGTCGAAGTTCTGGGAGATCGTCAGCTGGAAGACCAAGGAAATCGGAACGTTATGACGAAGTCCCTTCCTTCACGTCGTCATCTTCTATTTCTGTCTTTTGAAATGAAGCATTTACTCATTCACTAGTTAAACTGGCTGAGAAACCGAGTCTCTCCAGTTTCGGGGGAGGAAACTTTTCCATGCATCCGAGATCCGAGATTATTTTAATACGAGAAGTTGCTGCTAGGAGGCGTCGGAGTCGGCGTGTTACTCGAAAACGTGGAATCGAAGACCCAAACTAGGCTGTTATAGAGCATCATATTCCTTACGTCAGAGCGTCCTTTCAAAGGAAATTAAGAATCCAGGCGTCGTCGAACCGTACCCAGGTGGGGATTGAAGGGTTTGTAGCAGCCACTTGCGACTAGCAGCCTGGAGGAGGTGAATATGAATATATCTGATACATGAATAGGAGGTAAATGTAAGGCATGCCTTCTGATGATCGGGGCGGACCTCGAACCCGTTGGAGGCTTTAGAAAGTATGGGAACGATGAACAAGAGCTACGAGCTCATATGGCACTTGTACGAGTAGGCTGTACAAGAAAGTAGATGAAAACGTCACAAAATACACCCGCCATCCAAAAAGGCGGTTCGGAAATAGAACTAGGATATTTAGTTTCACTCATTTCTGAGCAGTTCCGGAATTGTCTCGATTGCAAATGCACATGACTGTTCAAACTTTCATCCCAATAAATCCATTTGTTTGATCCCTAGACGTGCTACACGATTTCCGGTACTCACTCTATTTCCACCTACCGTGGCCGAATCTGGTTCGGAATAAAAAAAAATCGACCACCTAAAGCATCTTCGTTTATACCATCTACCAAGTTTCACTCGAATCTGAGCATTTTTGGAAAGTTCCGGTACCCCCCCCCCCCCCTTCCCACCAACGTTGTTGGAGCCGGTTCGGGCCCAATCTCTTAATTCCCTCATCAAGTTTGAGTGAAATTGGAGCATAGCCTATCTGCAAGTTTCCAGTACCCCCCCCCCCTACCTTGGCCGAATCCGGCCCAGACGCCAAATAACAAATCTAGGCCGCATAAACTCGGCACTGTCAAATTGCATCTCATCCGGTCCATCCGTTTGATTTTTGTTCATATCAAAAGTCCCCCAACCCCAATTCCCCTAATCGTGGTCGCATATGGTTCGAACGCATGTTTTACATGTCGAGGCCATCGATTCGTATCACCCATGAAGTTTCACTCGAATCAGACCACTCGTTCACAATTTTTCTCTTCTCTTGCTCCCCCAAAAATGCTCGGAGCTAGGAACGGAAGTTTTCGGGGGTATGTTGTGTCAGGTTTTTAAGTCAAGATAATTCGGGTCGCTAATATGCCTGCAAAGTTTCGTTGTCGTTTTACATCTGGAACTATCCTAACTCACGACTACCGGAATTCCAGGAAACCCCCTCCAACTCCCCCCACAGAGCCCCGAAACCATCTGGCTCCGTCAATTTCATCTAGGCCTAATGCTTGTTCCATCCAGTAAGTTTCGTCCCAATCCCTCTGCTTTTAGAGTTTCTTGAGTTTTCCACCCCCCCCCCCCCATCCCCACAGGTATCGGACCCGACCCGGACGTGACACTGAACGTCCGAGGCGATAGCTCACCAGACAAGTTTCATTCAAATCAGATCATCCGTTCAAAAGTTATGCACGCCACTAGATTCCGGACTCCCCATCCACCCACTCCCCCCACGATGGTCGGGTCGGGGAAACGGCTGTTCTCGAGTCAATCTGTTCGGATCCCTGACATACCTGCCCAGTTTCATCGCCCTAGGACATCAGGAAGTATGCCGAACTCGCGGGATCGCTAGAAATCCGGACCCCCACCCCAACTCCCCCACAGTGCCCTGATCCGGTCCGGTTATGTCAATGACGTGTCGAGGACCTGTGCTTGTTTTTCCCACCAAGTTTCATCCCGATCCCTCCACTTTAAGCGTTTCTCAAAATTTCCGGTTCCCTCCTCCAACTCCCCCCAGTGTCATCGGATCCGGTCCGTTTATGTCAATGACGTGTCTAGGACCTGTGCTTGTTTTTCCCACCAAGTTTCATCCCGATCCCTCCACTTTAAGCGTTTCTCAAAATTTCCGGTTCCCTCCTCCAACTCCCCCCAGTGTCATCGGATCCGGCCCGGATTTAAAGTGAGGTGTCTGAGACACAAGGTCATCCTAAAGATCAATTTTCATCAAGATCCGATCACCCGTTCGCAAGCTAAAAATACCCCAAATTTTGGCTTCACCCTCCCTCCACTCCCCCACCCCAGATGGTCGAATCGGGGAATTGATGATTTCTTATTTAAGCTGGTCGGGTCCCAGACATGCCTGTCAATTTCCATCGTCCCAGCACATCAGGAAGCACGGAACTCGCGGGATCACTACAAATTCGGACTTCTCCCCCCCCAACTCCCCCAAAGTGAGCGGATCCGTTCCGGTTATATCACTCACGTATCTAGGACTTTTGCTTGTACTTTCCACCAAGTTTCATTCGGATCCCTCCACTCTAAGTGTTTTCCAAGATTTCCGGTTTCCCCCTCTAACTCCCCCCAGTGTCACCGGATCAGGTCTGGATTTAAAATGGAGGGTCTGAGACACGAAGTCCTTCCATGTATTAAGTTTCATTAAGATCCGATCACCCGTTCGTAAGCTAAAAATATCTCATTTCTCCTATTTTTTCCGGATTCCCCCTCCCTCCACTCCCCTCCAGATGGTCGGATCGAGGAAGCGACAATTTCTAATTTAATCTGGTCCAGTTCCTGATATGCTTGCCAAGTTTCATCGTCCTAGCTTATCTGGAAGTGCCCGAACTAGCAAAACCGGGACCGACAGACCGACAGACCGACTGACGGACAGAAATTACAATCGCTATATGGCACTTGAGTAAGCTCAAGTGCCATAAAAACCCAATGACAAAGCCACGGAGCTTGTAATAGTAGTAGTAGAACAGTTTATTGAGAAAAAAAAAACATTTGCCTTTGTTTTAATAGCAAGGGCTTGCGAGGCTGTGCTAACTTGTAAGAAAAAAAAAGAAGAGACGAGAGAGCATGGAGAATGAGACCATGTAACGATACCAACAAAAAATATTAACGAAAAACATTACCTTACGTGACCCCCAAACAAAAAAAACCACAACACACGAAAATTACGTGAAACAAGCACAAGTACAACTTTTTTTTTTTTTTTTTTTAGATATATAGCAGTTTGCCACCCCCTTAAAGCCCGGTACTGGTGGTCTACGACGAAGGCAAAGGTGTTTGTAGCTGCCGTTCTCATTTTCGCGATTATTTACAACGTCCCACGGTGTTTCGAAACAACTGCCATGACAGCGAACCATCCGGAGAGAGACGAATGTTTTCCGGTGGTAAGTTATCGCCTTTTTTACAGTATTTCCTCTAACCGTTCTCGCTTTATTATCTTGCATTTACAATCTGTTCTTAATTAGGAGTGTCTTTTCTGAAGAAACTATATCCAATTGTGTTTTCTTACATTTGAGCTCTAGCATAGTTTTGATTTATTAACAAAGAAAGACTGAGATTTTATTAGAGTAGCCCCACCAGAAAGCTACCAACTGGCAAATGGTGGGGCTTAAAGTTTAAGTGAAAATCCAACTTATTTGTGTCTGATTTCATTCAATAAACTGAATTATCTGGATTCTGCAAAGGGATTTTTTTACTTTCCACTATCTGCTCTAGTTATGAAGTTCAGAATATCTGCGGCCGTTTTCACATCGAAAACTCTACTATGACGTGGGAAATTTTAATCTCGACACACACGCGGCTCTTCAGTGAGCACCCCGCCCTTTGTGTCCTACCCCGCCCTTTTCGGTTAAACTTTAACTTTCATTCAAATTGTTTTTCAAGGAAGTAGAAACAGTAAAGAACAAGAGCTGAAAGATCAAAATGACACTTTCAAGGGTAGTTCGTATGGCAAGAAATGGGTCGGGTCCTTTACATGCGCACTGAGTTCAGGGGTGTCCCGAGCCTTTCTTCATCGGGGGGGGGGGGGGGGGCTACCTGATTTGTTCCCCCCTAAGAACATAGTCTAAAGAAAAAATTTGGCGCGTCTCATGCTCTACCACTTCTGTTGTTTTTTTAATCCGCCTTTTTTCTGGCAATGTCGGCGACGTCTGCCGACGATTTTGTTAACGGCCGACACGGTTTCTCTTCAGACAAACGAGTAGGTCATCTAGTTCCAGAAATTCTCAAATAGACCTCCTTTGGGCAAGGGGGGTAGGGGTTGACCCCCCCCCAAAAAAACACACAAAAATAACGATCTTACAGGCTTTTCCCTCGGATCTATGTGTTTTTTGTATTTTTTTGTCCAACCAGCAGGCGACCCCCCCCCCCCGAAAGGCAACCCCCCCCCCCCCCCCGAAATAAATTCCTGGATACGGGCCTGCCTTTGGGGCTATTGCCTTGTTCGTGCTCATTTTCTGGCCGTTTCCTGCTCTATACTCCGTTGCTATCAGAATTATTTCATCCCAATGAAAATTTATCTCAGAATAGTAGTATGAAGTTTTACGAAAACTAGCACGATGTACCAACTGATGCTACTACATACTCTACATGCTAGTATAGCAAGACTGGGTGCTACTGGAGCAAGCCGGGATGCTACTGAACACTACTGTCTTAAGATTGGCCCAGTGTGAGGCACATTAAATTAAAATTGACAGTGGAAGACGGATACGTCAGCTCAATTTTATCATGGCCATTCTTGGCAAGGGTCCTCTTCAGGCCCAAAGCCGCTCAAGTTGGAGAAACGACTTATGGGAAAACCCACAAGTCAACTTGAGCAGCTTTGAGCCTGAAGAGGACCCTTGCCAAGAAGGGCCGAAATATAGCTCTAATAAAACTCTGCTTACATATCTGTTTTGTACAGCCAAATATGATTCGCAGTCAGCTTGGGCTGAAGAAATATTTATGTTAAATTAAAGTATTCTGTACTACTACATATCAATACATGGAACTTTTCGTACAACTACCATAGTTGTACGACACAGGCTACATATTTGTCATTGGGATGTAACAATTTGCGTTACCGTTTCCGTAATCCTTTACGATAGGTCAAGTACTGCACATCTGCAGCGAAATGATTCAGGCTGGTGTTAGCGTAGAGCTGCTGAATATCTTTTTACTTCTCAGTTTTTTTCCAAAAGGTTTTTTCGATAGCCTTCGACCCCCTTTATCTACCCTCATAGAAGGAACCTGGGTCAGACCTCAAATAGCACAGCTAGGGCCTAAGACCTTTGTACCATCCGAGTTTCATCAGTAGTCCTCCATCCGTTTGGTCTCTGCGCATGTTAAAACAAATCTCAGCCAAAGTGAACATCTCGGGCATCTGCTCCTCCTATCCATCAAGTCTCACTCTCACTCCAATTGGGTCACCCTTTCGCAACCGAAGCTTGTAAAAATATTTGTATCTCCTTCCATCCCATATACGGATGACCGAACCCAACTTAATCCAGC
Organism: Branchinecta lynchi; assembly: GCA_023053575.1. Taxonomy (NCBI): domain Eukaryota; kingdom Metazoa; phylum Arthropoda; class Branchiopoda; order Anostraca; family Branchinectidae; genus Branchinecta; species Branchinecta lynchi. Next base: position 6,810,814 of record JAKZAP010000013.1, on the reverse strand, counting down.
AACAGTCGCTGTGAGGTGCAGGGAGCAATAACCCGAAGGATAATTCTGTAGACTCCTTAAAATTTTGAATAAAAATTTGAAAGGGCAGGATGCCTGTTCTGATTTTCTTCTTCATTGGCAGTACCCGTGTTCTGATGTAATTATTTTCTCTTCCTTGACCTAGTTTGATGTCCGGAGCCTTGCTTACTAAATTTAACCGTTTCGTTTTTCTCAAAAATCGGCAGGAAAGTTCCCGTGTCAGAATCTTTCCCTCCTTTAAAAGACACCTGAATGAAGAGTACCAAGTATCATCCCTATCTGTATGACCTCAGTTAACATTGCCTGCAGAAAACCCAATCCAAATACGAAATAGTGTGTCCAAGCTATGATTTTTGCTCCATTTTGCATCTGTCTCTGTATCAGTACCGAACAATTTTAGAAATGAACGAATGTCTCCAATCAACCCTTCTTCTGGAATATTTTTTAACCAGTTAAGCCCAAACGTATATCTAGAAGAAATTCCAATACGATCCGGCCAGCGCTGTACAAGATTTGAATGAATTGCGCTTTTTGTCTTGGAGTCTGCATGTGCAAACCTCCAGAAACGAACATCCCTATTTTGAAAAGGCCACGCTCAGGAGCAGAATGCTCTCCGTGCCCATGTCTGTAAATGCACTCTCCATGGTGTGTTCAAGTATGGTTTTCATTGTTCAGGTGTCCTTTAAACAAAAATATTTTTTTACCATTTTTTAATTGTTTGGTTTAGTTTGCTTTGATTTCCTTTTCCACGCGCTTCAGCAGCGATCGTTTCCCTTGCCTTCATTTTAAATTCCCGTGTATTTTCCTGGAGTAGGAAGTTACGGGTTAATTGTCGGCTTATGCAGTTTCCAGGACGATTTAATTTCTGCCAATTTAGCATATAAGAAAGCCTAAGAAACTGGGATAGCTTGGAACGTGGGGAATTGTCTGAAATTTATCGACGCATAGCGAGATTTGGAGTTCCGGTTCACTTCTCCGGTAAGTTAAATCTACTAGAACTCGTTCCTTTAAAGACAGACCAAGGCTGAACAATTTACAGAACTGAGCTCATGGAGGCGAAAGAGTCGCCATGTTAGTGGCTCTTGAGCTTTCTTTTAAATAATTTCTGGGACTTTCTACTTTCCAAGAGTTACAAAGAGAAAGGCACAAGAATATACATATAGATAAGACCACACGCGCTCATATCTAAATATCAAACAGACGACATACAAAAAATACAATCGTAAAAAATATTCTTTAAGGTTTAACTGAATGCTGACATAGGACAGTCTAGTTACCCATCATTTATTCACTTAAATTGGCTCGAAGACCCGCTGAAAATGCGCTACTCCAGTGTTCCGCAATTCACCAATAGTCGATTTTCGAATGTGGAATTTCCGTGTGATTTGTGGTACCTCTATGCGCTTGCATTTTTGCTGTATGCCTTATGAGAAAGATTTATGATTTTTTGTTTTGCTCATGCATTAAACAATCTTCACGAATCTCAACACTGCCCGCTGAAAAGCCAAGTTCGTGTTGAGATTAAAATTTCGCGCTTCATAGTAGAATTTAACCAGAGCAGAAAGTGGAACATAAAAAAAACAAAAAACTTTGCAGGATCCAAATTAAATTCAATTAAATAACACAAGAATAAGTTGGCTTTTCAGTTAAACCTTACGATGGTAACTATTTCGATACATTGGCGTTAAAGCAGCACACTGGCTTACAACTTTATTCTTTTGCTTCTCTTTTCATTTTTAACATGTATAGGATCTCTTAGATGATCGTTTTTGGAATTTATATACTATACTATATTAGATTCGTAACGGTTTATCCGATACAGAAGCAGGCTTTTATCGTAGAGTATTAGATCCACGGGAGGTGGAATGGACCTTGATCTAAAGTGACAAGAACTTCAACACATTTTTCCCAGCTTTCCTGATAGCGAAGTTCCACATCACCAAAACAAAAGGCAAAAAAGGAAACAGGGCATACGAGGTATGCTTCTTTGCTACGGGGATAGTTCTTTGTTTGTTGAAAGCGAATAAGGCCAGTGGTTGCAGGTTCCTGATTGGAACCGAAGGCAGCGAGGATAGTGTGGAGGCCGTCTGGAAAGTGTCGGCCGCCAGTCTTACTATGAACGGGTTGGCGGACATAACTGGGAGGGAGGGAGGAATCTCTTGAAAAAAAAAATGCATGGATTGACAATGCCCGTGCGTGCGAACGGAAGGTTGAACAATATTGAGACTGGAGTTGATCGGGGTGACGCCGGTTATAGGGAAAGTTAATGATTCAGGTGTTCACCTCAACCTTATTGCAAAGTGAGCACCAAGCTGTGAAACCAATTTCGCAGTAGCCTTTTAAACGCTAAAGCTTAACTTTTTTCTCTAGATTGGGAGATCCGAACTGCGCCAAAATCCGTTATATGTGACTGTTTACATAGCGTGGATGTATTTTCTGGTCATGTATGTCATCCCTTTGGTTAGCCTAGCAGTTCTCAACTTCAAAATATACAGACAGGTACGTCAGATTTGTCTCACGTCCACCTTTCTTTGTTCCCTACATACCTCCTCCTCCCCAAAAAACAAAAAACATGTCAAGCGTGGGTTGGGACATGAACCGGAATCTTAAAGCAGAAAGAGCACGATACTTTATTGTATCTTTAAGCATTTAAAACTCGACAAAATAATTCGAAAACCTGTGAAATCTCGACACTGCGGGTGAACGCACCGTTGTTGATCAGCAAGTCTCCTTCTTTCTTCTTATCACTTGATGGTCGACATGAGCACAGGGTCATCACGACTGGGGGGGGGGGGGGGTGGACCCCCCTAATATTCTTGACCAGTCGGTAAAAACTAACTAATCGATGACTATATATTTACAATTATAAAACTGTATTGACAGTTTATGAATAAGATACGATGAAACGCCATGTTTCGAAAGAGCTCAAGAAAAAGTTACAATTTTAACTTGTCCTTTTTATTTTATCTTCAACGATAGGTGAATAGGATAACTGAACTCGCACGCAATTGTAATTCTCCGCTCTTCTCCAACAGATCAGCCGCTCCACCAAGGAAAGGTCGACGCTAACACGAAGCCAGATGAAAGAAATAAACTTGACCACAATGCTATTTGGCGTCGTGATCGTCTTCTTCTTGTGTAATCTCTTGGCGTTCCTCAACAACATCCTTGAGCACATGGATGTTTCTATCGACCCGCTCATCCGGACTGCAGACTTTTTAGTCACAACAAATTCGTCAGTGAACGTTGTGATTTACTGTGTTTTTGGCGCCAAATTTCAGAAGTTGGTGAAGGCTTATTTCCGAAGCTGGTTCTTCTGCGACAGCTCTCCGGACCTGCACAGAGTTAATACAGTATACAGGACAACGTCAAAAAGAAGTGAAACTACTATACTGTGCTTGCTGCCGGAGGAAAGCCGTGTCTGAGGTTCGGCTTGGTCATTGTGAATATATTTTTGAATATTGTGTATATCGTTAATTGATGGACGTGTTACGATCGTAAAATAAAGTCCCAATATATTAAATGTTAACCTGATGTGAGATATAACAACAACCTAATGACCACTAACACCATATTTGAACATAAGAATTGCCAAAAGATAACCTGGCGTCCCAACGACCGTTCCACCAAGGTTCCACAACCGCGCAGATCGATTACATTCTCATTCCTCGAAAGTGGCGGCCGTCTGTCCTTGACGCGAGGACATAAGCGAGGACTGGCTCAGATAAGCAGTGGTTCAAATGACCACACCTGGGTGGGCAAGATACAAGATTACGGCTCAGCACTAGGAAGAGAAAAGCACCGAGAAACAGACTTAACTTTGCCAAACTGGAGGTAGAGACAGTAAAAAACAGTTCCAAGTGCGGCTAAGCAACAGGTTCGAGGCGCTAAGTCAACATGACGAAGACCCCAATACAATGTGGAAAGATCTAAAGGCAGTCACAACTGATGTAGCCACCGAAGTGCTTAGCTTTGCCTCGGTGAAGAAAGAAGATTGGATTTCCCAGAAAATCTCACGGACCCCATTTCGCTAAGGCGAAAGCTAGGAGGCAAGTAAAACAGAGTGCACGAAGAGACCGTAAGAAAAATTGGGAGAACGTCGCGGTTCAACTCGAGCAGGCTGCAGGGAATAATGACACAAACAAACAATACCAGATACTGAAAGAAGCAACCGGGATAATCTGTGTATCTGATACCATAAGAGACAACGATAGCTCGACAATAAGAGATTTTCCTGAAAGGGTAGAACGTTGGCGAGATCACTTGACAGAACCGGAAACGCGAAGAAGTCAGTCGGAATGCCACACACTTGTACCGAAGGAACCCTACCAAGTTAATGTCTCCCCGCCGCCTGCTCAGGAAATCGTTGAGGCCATCAAAGGCCTTAAGCGACACAAATCCTCAGCAGAAGATGGTCTTCCTGCCCAAGTATTCAAGGCCTAACCTCGACTTCTCTCAAGCCAACTTCAGCCGCTTGACAAGAAAATGTGGGAGACAAAGTCCTTCCCAAGCGACTGGAAAATCTCCTTAGTTCTACTATTGTGAAGAAAAAGGAGACAAGACTCACTGCAGAATGTATCGTGGCAAGTCTCTCGTAGACATAGCAGGGAAGATCTTCGCCATTACATTGCTTAGAAGGTTCCAGCAAGCACGGGACCAAAGATCGCCCGAAAATCAGGCTGGCTTCCGGAGAGGTAGAGGATGCACGGATCAACTTTCACTCTGCGCCTTATCCTACAGGAGTGCGAGCGAGTTCCCATCATCAATATCTTTGTTTCGTCACATTCCGCTAGTTTGTTCATGATGGCTGCGTCTCCAAATTCCGAGTCTATGGCGAAGAGTCTGCCACACTCAAAGTAGAAAGCGGCGTCAAACAAGGCTGCGTGTTTGCACCAGTTGTTTTTAATTACTGCAGAGACTGGGTCCTAGAAAATGCACTTCGTCAATCCAAAGGCGTCCCTGTTAACCTAAACGTCACTGTCACAGCCTTAGACTAACGCCGACGACGTCGATCTTCTCACCACCGATGTTGCCGAAGCCCAGTCGTCGCTGGATAATGCAGCGGTGTTTGCTGAGATAATAGGTCTCCGAATCAACACTAAGGAGACCAAGACCATGGGACTTCGCATAGCCCAATACTACCGAATCCACCTTTCTGGTGAGATCATAGAAAAAGTCAACAGCTTCACGTTCCTTGGATCGGAGATCGACAGCAAAGGAACCTGTGCCTCGACATCCAGAACAGGATCGACAAAGTACAAGCAGTATTTTGGCAGTTACGGTGTCACCTTTGGTCCCGAAGAGAGATCAGTAAGAAACTAAAGTCTGCATATACGAAACGGCTGTCCGATCAGTACTATTCTATGGTGCTGAATCCTGGTCCATAAAAGCAGTCGAGAGTGAGCTATTGAAATTTTGACCATCGATGCCTTTGTTACATCCTCAGAGTCAGATTTATAGACAGAATATCGAATGCTGAAGTCCGCCATCTCTTTAAAAATATAGGCAGAGCCACTGCCGTCATCAAAACCTGTCACCCACGTTGGCTTGGTCACGTCCTCCGGCGCCGAAATGACCGTCAAGTCAAACAATGTCTCCTAGAAGAACCCCTTCCCTCTTGGCGACGAGAACCGGAAGGTCAACTCAAGAATTGGTAGACGACCGTCCAAAAAGATCTTCAGCCTGTAGGCAGTTTCCGCGGCTTCCGCAGACAACTGCTGGCAAGATTTCGCCCAGGAGCTGGCGCAAGCTAGAGGGAACTGGGACACAACCGTTCGGCAACCCATGGACGCCGGGTGAGGCGGCAATCGTCTTGTTCCGTTACGAGTCCAAGTAAGCAAGGATTCATCCTGGATCTAAATCCCGATGCCCTTTACCAAACGACGTGACTCATGACTCGTCCAATAGCTTTCAACGCCACGGAGAGCTAAACAGCTTCTATCAGGAACCAAGTATAGTACAACTAACTTCCCTTCAGTATCTGTGCACAGGGCTCAGGAAGACGCCGCCGACCCGCATGAGCGTTTGTCCGACCCAAAGTAAATACACCGTATTCCTTGGTCTTGCTTTTAGTCGCACTCTAGACGGAATTCCCAAAATCAATTAGTCCCATTTATTTGCTTCGAAGCATTGATAGTCTACTTCTTCCGAGAAAAGATTTAATTTGTAACACGCTCGGGGCCTGGATAGTTTACGGGACAGCGGCGGGGCGTTTCTCAGAATCAAAGATCCTACCAAGAATTTTCGAGAATCGTTACTTCGAGATTCGTACAGGAACGGGAATCGAAAGAGTAACGAGCTGTAATGAATAAAGGAATAAAGAAAATATCCCGGATGTGATGTAGTTGTCGCATTTTCTATTTTTATATTCTACAATATCCTACATTTTCCTATAGGCCTACGCTATTTCCCTCTCCTTTCTGATAAACAGAACTGGATCGTTTCCCTGCAAACTGGGTTCTTGAAGCTGTATTGAAACCGAAGAATGACTAAAAATTCCAAATATTAATTTTTATGTAAATAGTCTCCAAACTATAAATTCCAAGTTCAACCAAACTAGCCAAACACAAACCTGAGCCGCCTGTATTCTATTGCCTACCTCTATTGGAGTTACATTCTCTGTAAATGGATTTGTCGCTAAATCTGGTGTTTTAACTAGGGTTCAAGCGATATGCGCTGTTCAGTTTGGTAGAAATTGGTAGAAAATTCTCGTTTGGTAGAAATTTTGGTTAATTTTCTCTTTTTTTTCTTAGATTTTTTTTTTTTTTAGATTTTGGTATGAAAGGTTAATTGTGAGAGAGTGTTCTTGTCCTTTTTCTTCTTTTTTTATGAAATTAATATAGGTTGAGAATCAGAGGATTGCAGTCGTCCATCATCAGGCTTTTTGAGCCTTCCCCGGGCGGTTGCGTGTTTTTATAGTTTATTTGTATTTAGTAGTAGATAAAGCAAGCCAAGTCAAGTCAAGTTTGGTAGAAAAAAACTTAAAGAACACCTTGCACCAAGTAGTATTTCCACTCCATTATTCGAAGATAATTTACCACTTAGAAATTGGGCGCTGCTTTCAAAGAATCACACAAGGCTTCGGATGTTGATAGCTTCTCTCCAGACTCCTTGGCTTGCAGATCGGGAGCCTGAGACGTTTCAAAACGCGCCAAACACTGAGAGCATATCTAGGTAGCGTTCCAGTGAAGTTATTACAAGTCACGATGATGAGAGGAGGGGCGAGCGCCGTACTGTGGTAGTTATCACGCTCTCTGGAACGAAAATAATAACAACGCGAACATACGTCATCACTCTATGGGAATTCCTGCAGAACCGATACTTATTATCACTTATGATGCTCGCGACCATCATAAGCAAATTGTGGAACGAAAATAAGAAGTGGGAGGAGCCAATCTACTTATTACGGTGGGCTCTGGAACGGCTATAACAACAAGAATAGTAACGATCGTAACTAATAATAAGTTGCTGGAACGCTACCCTAGAAAATTCAGTATCTCGGGAGTGCGATTGGACCTAAAGATACCGGACGTAGAGTGGGTTAGTATGACAAGTACAAGGGTTCTTTAGGGCTCATCTTGGATTTAGACGGACAGCGGAAACCAGGAAAGGAAACCGAAAGTAATTTTAGAATTGCAGAGTTTGGCGCAATTTTAGAAGGAGGTAGAAGGAATTTTTGCGATATTTCCGCTTTCTGCTGAAGGTTGATAATACTTCCGGCAAAAGCTCGTGTCGGAAAAAAGGCTGGACTTCTTCCAACTTCATGAGCTGATACATACGGGCGTCAATCTGTTCATGATTTATTACTCTTCATCAAATAATAAAAGACCGACGGAATCCATCAATTTAGTCTCAAATGTTAACATGTATAAAATTATGTATCTTCGGCAATATAATTAGGAGGCATGCTTGCCAGCCGCTTATAAATCCAACGATGTTGCTGATAAAATTCCGTGACACATCGTGAGATTTCAGTTGAAGAAAGGTTTCTTCTTCTTCTTCTAATAGTTGTTCGGTGGCAGTGCAGTGAAGGGCCTTGATACTGTGATGACACCTACAAAGAGCCTGATGACAAAAACAAGTCCAAGAGAATGGTAGAGGTATGTGAAAAAGAGGTGACGGATCTTCTCACCACGAAGGTCCATAGACACTGGCTGTCTCACATTAGTCTTATAATTTTTTTATGTGGAAGGTTCCTTCTTCCCTCCACTTTCATCGTCCAACTTCAGAAAAGTTACCAGTTGCTGAAGACTAAAGATACCAGAAGCATAGGATACAATAGACAATATGCAACTGCATTCGCATATAGTGAAAGCCGAACCTACAATTAGATCCTCAGGAAAATTCGTGATTGCTGAACCTCTGAAAAACCAACTTGACATCACATGGGACTTGACGTCCACATACCCTGTCATCTTTATGGAACTGGATTTTACTTAAATAATTGTTTTCACCCAGTAATGTGTAAAAAGTCTCTGCTAGGTTAGAATTTCGAAGATGGGCTCTGTAGTTCTATACTTAGGGTTGGGGAAGGGGATTTAAATTAAGGGGCAAACCAAATATTTTTAAACAGAGAATAAGATAGTCGTTTATGGGGTAAGAAGACACACTGAACACGGTGGTGAAACTCATTTTGTCATCGGACAAGTAGTTCGACCGGAATCCGCCTAAAACCGGAAAGTTTGTTAATAAAAGTTTTATTTGAAGTTGATTAGATCTACCCGGACAACTTTTTCGCCCGGAATCAGGCCAAAACCGGAAAATTTGTTAAAAGTAAAAGTTTTATCTGAAGTTGATTAGCTATGACAGGTTTGGGGGTGAGAAGAGGTGCTGAATATGTATATGAAAATCTTTTTTTACCGGGACATATAGTTCGTTTGGAATCCGGTTGAAACCGGATTTTTTTTATAAGGTAAAGTTTTACTTGAAGTTGATTAGATGTTCTTAATACGGATAAGGAGATACGCTGAATTCGTTTCTGAACTTTTTTTTTTTTCTGGACAAGTATGGTAGTTCGTTAATTCGGCCGAAACCGGAAATTTGGCAGAAGTAAAGCAGGAAGTTTCGATCAGTATCGTCAAAATATATATGGCTTATAGAGGTATATCTGAACTTGGTTTTCTCTGATGATTGGCCTGGCGAAGACTGGATCTGGGAAAGAAAAGACTCAATTGTCTGGATTCAAGATTAGATTTGTGTGATCCCATCGAAACCTTTGGTATTGTTCCTTACGCCATGCATTTGCGTTATCAGATCTCTCAAAAGTGTTGCCACTAATTTCCGGAAGCTCCAACACCCCGGACTTCTAGACTATTCGGTATGGATTCACCTGCCGTACCCGTCTCGACGAAAATGGTTGTCTGGATCCGGAAGACAAATCTGGACGGCGAACCCTGACTCTAACCCTAATGACACCGTGTGAAACATGGTATACAAGGTCTCGGGTATGGTATAAGCACCTGCTCAATATTTAATTAACGCAATCGCGAATTTCTGCTCAATACAGGTTCTTAAAATCATCCGTTCTTGCTGGAACTTGCTTATTCTAGGGTTATGGCCTGTCTTGGCTTGCCAGAACAAAACGCCATAATTTTATTATATTTCCAAAGGAACTATATTACCCTCATTAAAACATATGGTATACAAGGTCTTGGGTATAAGCACCTGCTTAATATTTAATTAACGCAATCGCGAATTTCTGCTCAACAGAGGTTCTCAGAATCATCCGTTCTTGCTTACTCCAGGGTTATGGCCTGTCTTGGCTTGCCAGAACAAAACGTCATAATTCGACAGTGGTATACGTCCAAAGGAACTATATTACCCTCATATCGTTTTCAGTTCGTCGATACTGTCGTCACTGTTGAAGACATTTGTCAAGGTGAAATCTGACCAGTTCATTTTATACAGATTGGGAATTACCAATCTCAAGGACTGTTTCGAATCCGAATGCTACGGATGACATCGCTCATTTTTCTCAGACTAAAAAGATTCCATTCCGGAAACCAAGCAAATCGATGTATTACTGCGACAATTACCTCGGGAAATAAAGTATTCCCATGCAGTCAGTTGAATATTCTCTCCTCTTACCACGACAAAGCTGGAAATCGTCAGTCGGAAGATGCGATTAATACCGATTTGACTCACGTGTTTTATAGACAAGATTTTTAGCTGAGTTATGTAAGATCTTTCATTTATGATCACATTTAATCCTCAATTACATATCATCTCCGTAATAGTAATTAAAAATAACCCAATTAAATCTCGTTTAAGTTACCCAATTAAAACAAGAACTTATACGATTTTTCGTTATTTAATATACGATACCATTTCAGTCCCGATTTCGGATCCGGTGATGAATTTCCGATCCAATTGCACAAAATAATTGACTCGAACATTCTTCATTTCTGGGATCGATCGGCCTACTTTTTTAATACAAAAAAGTTAGTCTTTTGATTTGTTTTATTCCATTTTTTCGCCACAGCGCAAGTCTCCCCTCTTCTTTCAGAACGGGAGGTTACTGTCCGGTTGGGAAAATAATCCATAGAATAAAAATGAACGGGCACACACAAAGTCAAGTGGTGTTTTCCAGATGAAAAATTTATCTCAGAATAGTAGTACGAAGTTGTAGGAAAACGTAGCATGGAGTACTAAATGATGCTACTACATGCTTCTACTTCATGGCTACCGTGTTACTGCATGCTGCAATTACCAAGACTGGATGCCCCTAGAGCAAGACAGGGTACTACTTGATACTGCTACTTAAGATTGGCCGACTCTGAGGCACATTCAATGATGATACTCTTTACTACTACATATCACTAGGTTCAACTTTTTCGTACAACTATCATACAACTACACAGGCTACAAATTTGTAATCTGGTTACTCAATTGTGTTCCATGCTTGTACAAGAACTCACTAGATTGCTGTCCGCTCTGTCTCCTGTTATTTGATACGATTTGAGTAGTCCTTTCCCTCCTTTTCCGACGCGGTAGCTCGACCGGAAGAACACGCCGCCTTTTTTTCGGAAGTTTGGATCTCGCCTGGGAATAAAAGATGAATCCGTAATTGCTTGCTCGGTCTAGGGAGAAATTGAACAGAGAGCTTACTGACGAGGACGCCGAATTTTTCGGTAAATACATATCGATCGAGTTCGATACCTTTTCCTTCCCAAATAGGAAAGGATTTTCTCTATACAGTCTCTGGTCAATAACAAGCCTGAAACTTCCATACAAAAATACATTAATCGTTCTATCAATTCTCGTTCCAAGACCTTGAACATCCCATTCCATTTTTATTCACTACAGCGGCTCTACGCTGATTTTTGCATTCTCCCTGACTCTTTTTTTTAGCTAGATCGTGTTTCCGATTGTTTACTCCGAGGAGCTTATTGGTTAAAAAACAAGACCAAAGGTGTCGATGGGATCCCAAAAATCTAATATTTGATTCAGACAATCGAGTCTTGTCTTCGCCAGATCCAGTCTTGGACAGGCTAATTATCAGAGAAAACCAAGTTCAGATATACCTCTATAAACCATATCTATTTTGACGATACTGACCGGGACTTCCTGCCGATTTCCGAGCGAACTACTAGCCCAGCAAACAAAAAAAAATACAGAAACAAAACCAGCGTATCTCCTTATCCCTATAAAGAACATCTAATCAACTTCAAATAAAACTTTCACTTTTAACAAACTTTCCGGTTTTGGCCGGATTCCGGGCGAACTACTCGTCCGATGACAAAATGATTTTCCCCATCGTGCTCAGCATGTCTTCTTACCCCATAATCGACTATCAAACTATCAACTCGAAATAAAACTTCTAATTTTAACAAACTTTCCGGTTTCGGCCGGATTCCGGGCGTACTACTTATCCTTCGAGAAAATGGTTTTCACCATCGTCTTCAGCATGTCTTCCTACCCCTAAATCGAACATCTAATCAACTTCAAATAAAACTTTTACTTTTAACAAACTTTCCGGTTTTGGCCGGATTCCGGGCGAACTACTCGTCCGATGACAAAATAGTTTTCACCATCGTGCTCAGCATGTCTTCTTACCCCATAATCGACTATCACATTAGCTGTTTCAAAATATTTTGTTTGCCCCTTAATTTAAACCCCCTCCCCCACCCCTAAATGTAGGGCTACATAGCCCATCTACGAACTTGACTGGTCCGACGACCCAACGAATCCTCACACCAAGTTTCATCAAAATATCTCACTCCCTTCGAGAGTTATCGTGCTTACAGACGGACGGACGGACAGACGGACAACTTTTGCGATGTCATAGGTATCCCTCCACTTACGTTTTGGGATCTTAAAAAACGGTTATGCATATTGCTGTAAACGATCTAGGACTACATTGTAATCTATCTTAAAACTGCCTGAAATCCTAAAACAAACTACACTATAAAAAGTTTCTCCGAATAAGGATGCAGTATATTTGCTACTGGATTAATCCTACCTCTACTGGGATAAAATTAATCCGAATTAGGGATAAATTTATCTCATTAAAGACAAGATTAATCCCAGTAGCAAATACTGAAAGATTTTTTTTTACAGTGTATTTTCATTTTTTTATAGTGGTCTATATTTTATCTGGGGACGTTCGCCACGGGGATTTTTGTCATAGGGAAGTTTTGCCATGGGGAAGTGTTGTCATGGGGACGTTTCGCCGACAACCGACGTTTTCTTATGTGACGTTTCGCCATGTGGAAGTTTTGCCATAGGAAAATTTGGCATGGATATGTTTCGCCAGGGATGTTTTCATTGTGGACGTTTCGCCACAACCCGTCGGAACAGAAGCACAACTGTGTTGGCAGCTTTTAACGACGATAATTTGATGCTTCACTGATCGTAAAACATGCGCCGAAAATCATGTCAAGATAATGTAAACACGTAACGTTTCACTTTGAATAGTGGTTAGGAAGGCTCGGTCTGCTCGGATACAGAAACATCTATGAAACGTTCAAGAAAAAAAACAGCAAAAAGTATAAATTTTGGGCCCCTAAGGATCAGCACACTAGGGTCATGCCTATATATAAACTTACTCTACGTGTTGAGGTACAAAAAAAAACAAAAACACTTCTGTGGTACGGTACGCGGAAAGTTAACAACCACATTTCACCTAGAAACCCGGAAAACAAGAGGAAAGGAATCGATGGGATCCCAAAATTACTATTCAAATTTAGAAATACATTAAGGCCAATAGTAATCATCTGAGAAGACCTAGTTCAGACATGGATTCAGAATGTGTATTTACCCTATAGCCTACGTATTTACTTTCACAAAATTGATCAAAACTTCCTTCGTTACTTCTGCCAAATTTCCGCTTTCGGCCGGATTTCGGACAAACTACTTGTCTGGCAAAACCTAAAGCTCAAAAACGAATTCAGCACGTCTCCTAACCCATATAAATCGAACCTCTAATCAACTTCAGATAAAAATTTTACTTTTACCGAATTTTTAACTAATTGTCCGGCGAGAAAATAATTTTCACATTCTGACTCAGCCTTGCCCCCAAATCGAACCTCTAATCAAGTTCAGATTAAACTTTTACTTTTCCCAAATTTTCCAGTTTTCACCGGATTCCGGGTGAGCTACTTTTCCGGCGAGAACATAATTTTGCTTACCCCTAAATTGACTATTTCATTAGCTTTTAAAAAAAAAGTTGTCCCTTGCACATAGGGCTAGAGCAACCATCTTCGAACTTGACCTGTGATTTGACCCAAATAGTACTCATGCCAAGTTTGATCAAAATATCTCTACCCCTTAGAGAGTTATCGGGCTAACAGACGAACAGACGGACAACTTTTACGAAGTCGTATTGGGATCCCTCAACTTACGTTTTGGGATCCCAAAAAGAGCGCTTTGAGGCTTGATTTTGCATTCGTTATGTTACAAAAAAGAAACCCTCACAAACAAGATCTTCCCCCAAGCACCTGGGATAGATATTGAATTCTCTGAGAATTCGTGGTCTTTGCCGCTGCTTACAATGCATGCTGATTGTCAGGGACGAAACCGCGTTCAACAAAGACATCTTCCTGGCTTTGATATTCCCCATTACAAAGCATTTTCAAAGTCGAGGCTATGCAATCTCCATGTGTCAGAAAAACTAGTTTACGGGCGCGTAATCAAGTCACTTTCGAAAGCTAATCTACTCCAGAATAGGAATTCCAGAGTGCCTCTTCTTAGGCCTGTATTTGCTTAGACACAAAGACACAGACCACGGCTCAAACAGATGGTAATGTGGCTAGCTGGGAGGGAATATTCGGACGATCTCAGAGTTTTGAGTGGAGTGTTCCTTGGAACAATCCACTACTGCGGGCGCTGCAGCAGCTTTCGGCTTTCTGTTTCCGGTTTTCGGTTTTCTCCGTATTTTGTGGAGCTCATAACTCGTGAACCAGTGCAATTATCAAGTTCAAACTTGGTAAGCTCTTGGGTATTGTGGTCTAGTTGAGCCTTTTTGGAGCCCCACCCCCCACCCCCAGCCGGTTCAGGGGCAAAGGGCTCAGATTGCCTGTTGAATAATGTTCATAACTTGACCAGACCTGGACATAAGACGATGAAGTTCCTTGTACTTGTAGATCCTAAGGCTGCAAAATTACTTTCAAAGTTTCACCTCCCCCACCCACCACGATCAAGATCAACTGGGTCCAGATTGCCCCCCCCCCCCCCGTTGATGGGCAAGTGGGCCCAATTTGCCCATAAGTAAAGTTTATGACCCGTGACTGGAATCAAACTCTAAGTTGGTATAGTCGAGGATATTTAGGTCTAGATATGCAAGTAGATGCCCCCCCCCCCCACCCACCCACCCTCCCGTTCATGGGTAACTGGGCCCAGGTTTTCCGTGGGTTAAGTTCTTCTATGACATGTCTCATCGTTCAACTTTAGTATACTTGTGGATATATATGTATAGATGCGGATTATGGTTTAACAGCAACAAATAAGACCACGCGGCGTACTGTGATCCTTAATGATGAAGATGATTTCGTAAACCACATTGGCCTGACATATCACAAAAAATCAAGGAAGAAACCAACGAAAATGGGGTTTGTAAGGGCCAAAGAATCCTCTAGAAACTGTAGTAAATCCTGTTAAAGTCTGTCTCAGATACCTCTGGGTAAAGGTCTAAGTAAGGTAAAAGCATTAGTCAGTCTTCAACTGACCATTGACCTGGACGGTCCCAACTTACGGTTAACTTTATGAAATTGTGACAGTAGAACATCGTTATCGTAAAAGTCGTGAATCGGGTGTCGATCCTACTCTAGTCCAAAAGTTTGCTGCGGAGTTTTTCACTGCTGAAGCGATTGTTGCTGCAAAAAATTTACTGTGCGCTCTAGCCCACAACTCTAGTATACTTGTGGATATATATGTATAGATGAGGATTATGATGTAACAACAACAAATAAGACCACGTGGCGTACTGTGATCCTTAATGATTAAGATAATTTCGTATACCACATTGGCCCGACATATCACAAAAAATCAACGAAGAAACCAACGAAAATGGGGTTTGTAAGGGCCAACGAATATACTGCATTAAAAGGCGAATATTTCGGAAGGACAACCGCCTCCCTTCTTCAGCGCAGACAGAAAATTTTGAGGAAAAATGCCAAAACAAGGATGAAGATCAACAAGCAACAAAACCAAAACAAAGCAGAAAGCCAACAAGAAACCGAACATTAAAACAAAATCGGAAGAATTGAAAGCCTAAAATAAAGACAACGAGCCACTCACCAATACCTGCGAATAAAAAATACGAATTTTCTCTACTGGCCAGAGCAAAATAACTCTAGAGGGTAATGCGAAGACCTATCCTCCCCATGCATCAAAAATGGGCCTCCGTCGCAGCGCCGCCCAGCTCGCTTCGCGAGAGAAGCTTCTGCGAACTCTTCATATTTTGCTCTGGATCAGAGCCAGCGCTCGTTGACAATTGGTCATATTTCAGTAGGGATGTTCGTGTCCGTTAGCGGAGCTAGTGTCGCTGCGATTTGACTGTGTGTCACTTTTTCAAAGTTAGCAGATTACTCTCTAGAGTTATTTTGCTCTGGTACTGGCGAGTGACTGTTCAAAGAAATTCTATTCCACAGACAAACGACCTCGTCGAGCAGCTCGGGGCGCTACGTCATATTTCGTTTCATTTTAACAGCTTCTTCTCGTGCGCAAGCTCTTTTTGATCTGAGACTCGAATCCATATTTTGGGAATGCGTAGATGATTCGAGGCTTATATTATGGACGACTAAGCCTTCTGCTTCTCGTTTGAGAAAACCAAAATATGAATAGCTAATTCTTATATCACCAGTGTCTCTGTTCAGGGCTAGACCTAAATTTTGGTATTTGTATATCTCGAGAGCCTCTCTGTAGTGCTGAACGATACCTTTATCATGAAAAAAAAAAAATCAGCCTGGTCAAATAGAGCAATATGGTGTGGTTTGTCATAAATGTGTTCTGGTTGGTTATTCGTGATGAGAAATGTCTTGATTCTAAAGCTGTTTGTACATAAAATATGATACACATTTTACTTTCACACTCCACCTCCTCGCGCACTTATTATGGTATGACCAGATGATAAGGTTTTCCTGGGTGGATTCTTCTCTATTTCCACTAGTTACGGCCGGGAAAAGTGAAGTAATCTGAACTTTTCCGTTAGGAAGTGACAACCGCCACTCTGATGATGATGATGATGATTTTATTAACGCACTTAAGAAGAGGAAAATAGTGCCTTATAGACAAATAAAAGGAAAGAAATACACTGAGCTTTCAATAATGTAGTAAACTCTTTGATCATCTGACAGCAGCATTAGTTTAGACAGATAACCGAATTTTCTGGCTTGATCATCAATTTCGGCACTCAATCGCGAAACTTGCAAGTTGCAGTATCCAAGCCTTAGTGCTGGAAAAGTTTGAGCGTAAACGTTCCGACGACACATTTGCTGCTTCTGTAATAGGGTAATATTAATAATATTGTAATTTGTAATATTATTCTGGGCGAAATTGCGCCAACGGATTCCTCAGAGTCATTCCGACCGCTTTGATTAGAAATCTGAAACTAAAATGCCATGCATGGTGCGATGTTATTTCTATTCAGTTTTGCCAAAAGTTGAATTTTGAGGCAAATAATAGTACAATATATATTTGTGACCCACTGTACAGATTTAAGATAGTCGAGTAATGAAAGAAAAGAAAAGAAATCAAGGTAGTACAACATATCACACACAACAACAAAAACGCACTCAATGAAAAAGCACGCTTGACACAACAAGCTTTTTTTTTGCACAATAGCTGCCGAAAAAAACCTGGGTACACTTTTCCTGCTCGTGTAATAAGCCTTCGCACAAAACTCTGCAGACGGATATCCTTAGCAGACAATTTTTTTTCAGGGGGGGGGGGGGGGGAGAGAGAGCAACATGTTGGAAATCAGGTTCCGAAGGTGTGCTTACCTGTGTGTGACTGTAAAACATGGAGAAATTGGAAACGATAACAGGGACTGGAAGCGAGATAGTTAGAACACCAGCCAAAGCGCACAAAGCACCAACGAACATTCCAGTATATGTCTTTGGGACCATATCTCCATAACCGACGGTAGTCATCGTCACCAGTGCCCACCATAGTCCTTCTGGTATACTCTGAAACGGAAGATAGTTGACAACAGGAGACAGAGGTTGCGTTCCCCAAACTTAACAATTGTTAACAATCGTTAACTTTACTTCGGGGCGGAGCTAACTGCAACTTTAACGATCGTTAACTTTTCCCAGCTCTACGATTGTTAACTTTTTCGCAACGATGCTCACCGACCATCGTTACAAAATAGTTAACAATCGTTAAGTTCAGGAACGGAAATTGTAGGTAGGCGGAGCTTAAATTTTGAAATCAGAAACGTAGAACGCAAAAAGTTAACAACTGTTAACATTTGTTAACGACCGTTAAGTTGGGGAACGCAACCAGAGTTCTTGACTGGAAAATCTGTCAAAAAGAACAAGACCAAAGGTTTCGAGGGGATCCCAAAAATGTAATATATGATACAGACAATTGCGTCTTGTAGGTCTATCTGGGAAATTTATTTTACTTTTACCTACTAACATTTGTACTATTAAAATTTAGAAACAGAATAATGCCAATGGCTATTCACATGAGAGAACAAAATTCAGGTATGGATTCAACATGTATGTTTACCCCTATATGTCGATCTACTTTGACGCAACTGATCGAAACTTCCTGCCTTATTTTCTGCCAAATATCGGGTTTCGGCCGGCTTCTGGTTGGACTACTTGTCCGGCAAAATCTAAAGCTCAAAAGGAATTCAGCATTTCGAACCTCGAATCAACTTCAGATAAACTGTAACTTTTCACAAATTTTTAGGTTTTGGCCGGATTCCGGATGAAATATTCATCCGGCGAGAAAATAAATTTCACATACGGATTCAACAAGCCTCCTTTACCACTAAATTGAACCTCTAATCAACTTCGGGCAGAATCCGAGCGAACTATATGTCCGGGTAGAAAATGATTGTCATATTTAGAATCAGCATGTCTTCTTATCCCTAAATGAAATATTTAATCAACTTCAAAAGCTTTTACTTTTAACAAGTTTTCCGGTTTTGGCCGGATTCCGGGCGAGCTTCTTGTCTGGGTAGAAAACGATTGTCATATACCGATTCAGCATGCTTTTTTACTCCGAAATCAAATATTTAAGCAACTTAAAATAAAACTTTTACTTTTCACAATTTTGCGGTTTTGGCCGGATTCCGGACGAACTAATTGTCCGGCGAGAGAATAAGTTTCATATATGGATTCAGCAAGCCTCCTTACCACTAAATCGAATCTCTAATCAAGTTCAGATAAGAAATTTTAAGATTTTCCGGTTTCGGCCGGATTCCGAGCGAACTATATGATGTCGCTTGTTTATTGAGCGGAAAGGCCATACAAAATTTAATACATGTTTCAATTCACAAATAAACTATTACACCTCTAGAAATACTATGCTACGTAAACTAAGCTAAACTTTCAGTCCTGAGACTAAATCCTTAGTCACATATTTACAGACATCTACGACACATTACAAGATACGGGGAAGCGATACTCCGGGTAGAAAATTAGTGTCATATTTGCATTTAGCATATCTTCTTACACATAAATGAAACATTTATTCAACTTCAAAAAAACTTTTACTTTTGACATATTTTCCGGCTGTGGCCGGATTCCAGGCGAACTTCTTATCTGGGTAGAAAACGATTGTCATATACGGATTCTGCATGTCTTCTTAGTCCTAGATCGAACATTTAATCAACTTCAAATAAAACTTTTACTTTTCACAAATGTTCCAGTTTTGGCCGGATTCCAAACGAACTAATTGTCCGGCGAGAAAACAAATCTCAGATATTGGATTCAGCATGACTCTTTACCCCTAGGCCGACTATTTTATTGACTTTTTTAAATATTTTGTTTGTCCCTGAATTTGAAACCCTTCCCAACGTCTAAATATGGTGCTACAGGGCTCATCTACGAATTTGACGTGTACCAAGGACCCAAAGAGTCCTAGTGCCAAGCTTGAATAAACTATCTCAACCCTTCGAGAGTTATCGTGCTAAGAGACGGTCAACTTTTACGAAATCATAGGTATCCCGACACCTCCGTTTTGGGATCCCAAAGAATAACAACTAATATTAGCTGAGTCAGTGCACAATAATAAGAAGCTATAAAATTACAGCTGAATGTAAGAGTTTCTTTCTGAATCTGAGGGGAAAACTTCCGGCCGAAAGTTTTCAAAGTATTGGAAAAACAGAGAACATTAAAGAACGGTTCGCAGCCTGGAGTGGGAGAAAGTGTCGACAAAGGGTGAAGCAAATGGGCAAATTCACTTTAAGAAGTCTCTCCTCCATTGTGCATTACGGAACTCGAAAAGTTGAAATCTGATGGAGGCTTAAAACGCTAGAATGCAAAACTGAAATATTAAGTTATCTGAAAAATTTGTGAAGATTTTTGTTAATTTATTGCCTGTCTGGGTACTGTCTGGGAGCTTGCGATATAGTTAAAAGCCAGGCTTCACCTTCCAGATTAACAGACGTCCGGGGATTCTGCATAGTCAAGCCAACCCTTCCAGATTTTCATGATAATGATGACATCCAATTTTGTGATTCTTCAACATTTCCTAGAGGTCCCTTCGCGTTTCAAATATCTCTTGCATCCCAGTCACAACTGTCAATCACTTTCCTTTTCCTTCCTAAATTTGCATATTTGTTCTATCTCTCGAATGGATTGCCTCTATGGTACCTTCCAAACATCCGGAATCTGGGGTGTCCAACACCCCGGACTTCCAGACGTTTCTGGCCTAGCTTCACCTTCTAGATTCGTCTCGACGAAAACCCTAAGGGAATATAGTAATCATTTTGAATTACGTCATAACACTGTATATGACTAAGTCCAAAACACACCAGTGATCCTCAGGAAGAAGGAGTAAGCGTCTCCGAAACGACTCAAACTCAACGACTCAGATCCTGTGTCAACCAATCACGGCGATCTTTGGGAGCAGATGTGATACCGCTTCTGCCTTTCTTCCACTAGGTACCAGGAGAGGCCGGAGATTTCGGCAAGGAGAGATAGTCATCAAAAGTACTTACAGTATCTCATATTTATTATATCTCATTTATCTCATTATTTCTTGGAAAAGGTGGTCGTCAAAAACTCAACGTAGTCGATTGCTAAAAGGGAACAGTCAAAGTTGGTTCGAACTGACAGCTTTCATATTGCTTCCGCTTCCGTTAATGAAAAGATGGAAAACTTTCCTCATTAGATCGGAGGCAACAAGACCAAACGTTACGATGGAATCCAAAAAATCTAATATTTATTAGACTTCTTGATCGAGAAAATCGGATACTGTATATCTCTGAGTCTTCACCAGACCCCTTAACATTTTGCTATTTATCCCAAAATCCACCGTTTGAATATGTACACACAAAAAAATGTTCGCCGGAAATTCTGCAAAAATACAAAGAATTTAGTGAAAGTAAAGGACCTTTCTGAAGTCGATTAAAGATACTATACTGGAGTAAAAATCCTTGCTGAATCCAGATCTGAACTTGGTTTCTCATCTGATTAGTTGTTTGGCCATAAGTTGCCAAAACTCCAAAACAGTATGCACAGCAAAATAGCTTGTGATGTTTAGAGGAGAACCTTTCAACACAATTTTACGGGCTTTGGTAAATTCTGCCAGCTTATCTGTCAAGGAAATAAAGTTAAAAATTCGATTCTTACCTCCGATACCCAATCTGTAATCGACATTAGAAACAACTCCGACAACTGTCTGGCAAGAAAACAAAGTTCAGATATGGATTCAGCGGGCCTCCTTACCCCTCAAAAGACTGTCTCATTACCTTATAAAATACACTTTTTTACCCTTAATTCGAAACCCCCTCCTCTGCCTGTAAAAATTTACAGTTTACAGGGCACATCTACAGGACCCATCTACGAGCTTTGCCTGGACTTTGTCACTGCATCTTCATACGAAGTTTGAACTCCAGCCCCTTTGACCCCCCGACACGACAGACTGCCATGACTAAGCACAAAGAATACGGCCGCTAGGTGTAAATAGTCTTTGATTAAATCCAAGAAACATTTTTGCGTTATACACGCCACGAGTGTCGTCACTGACCTGCAGAGCTTTCGTCTGTATGGATAAAGGGGTAGGTTAGGGACTGGTAAATCCAACTGTTTTTTCCGAAAATTGGTCGACAAAGTTGATTAAATTATTCACAAGACAGTTATCAAATGCATTCTGACCTTTTGACCCAGTAAATGCCGGTTGGGACTTAGGATATAACTAAACTAGTAAGTAAGTAAGTAATTATGTAAGTAATTTATTTATGACCCTCCATTTTGTAAAGGCGGAGTAAATGAAGAAAATAAACAAAACACATAAACACACAGATAAATACATAAACACACACAAACTGAAGACACTTTTTGTTTATCTTTAGTATGTTCGGCAGTTGCAACAGCATGTCTCCTCACCCTATAATGACTATATCATTGGACATAAAATTTCATGGTAAATTTCCGGATTCCGGGGCAAAACGCAAAACCTGAAATTCCGCAGAATTGAAAGTTTGTTTTGACGCCGATTTGAGCATACGGGTAAGAATACCTGCAGGATCCATATCTGAAGTATGTCCTCTCGAGGGACAAGTAGACCAGTAGGCAAGAAACAGAAATTCGATAGACGTAACAGTAAAAGTCGATTTAGCGAGCGCCAGTACGGGGGTTCGGCTGGAACTAGTGCAACTTCTCCCTCTGCAGAAGCAAGTGCGCAGGGTATACTATTTTTGCAGTAATTACTAACTTGGCTTTCTTGCTTAAGGACGCAAGCTGTTTAGCTTTGCAGACGAAACTGAGCCGAGAACACCGCGATTTGCATCGAGAATAAATCCCACCACCTCCATGGAAGCGGAAACCTCCTATGGGTTTGCTGTCCAGTTTAGTTCCGGGGTAGTCAGCCATGTATATGCTACCTTACTGGCCTCAACTTCGTTTTTTGGGATCCCAAAACGTAAGTGGAGGGATACCTATGACATTGCAAAGTTGTTCCGTCCGTCCGTCTGTCAGTACGATAACTCTCGAAGGGAACGAGATATTTGATGAAACTTGGTGTGAGAATTCTCCAAATCAAGGAAAAGATCAACTTCGTTGATGGGCCCTATAGCTGCATATTTAGGGGAGGGGGAGGGGTTTCAAATTAAGGGGAGACAAATTTTTTAATCTGAGGGTGATTAAAGGTTCGATTTAAGGATAGGGAAACATGCTGAATCCGAATATGGAAATTATTTTATCGGCGGACAGGTAGATCGTTCGGAATCCGGCGAAAATCGGAAAATCCGTTAATAATAATAATAATTTATTCTTGCCCACAAATTCCAGAGGAAAAACAAGGGGAGTACAATAAAGAAAAAGAAAGGAAGAAAATACTAGATAACTCTACATACAAAAACACTAGCACGTAAACAGGGGGGGGTAAGGGGGTGGTGTGGTGAAAACCAAGAGTATGCTGAACCCGATAGCTTCCTGTGTAGCCTAAGTAATTTCTCCAAAATATTTGGAACGCCGAACTTACGAATAATTATTCTCTTCCGATGCCAAGGGGGGGGGGGGGGTAAAGAAGGAATTTACAGTAGCGAAAATAACTTTTTCGGAAAGAAAGAAGTTCTCTCTTTTTGAAGAGGATAAAGTCCAGAAACGTAGAATATAGAATGGTCGCAAAAAGTTGAATACAGCCGACCAAGAGCTGGTCTATTATACCGCATACGGTTAGCGACAATTTTCGAGTAACCAAATTGTATTTTTTTCTTTACATCAAGGACAGGTAGAGAATTAGTAATAGTGATGCCCAGCCACCTGAAATAAGTAGCAAGGGGGATAGTAAAATGTTTACACACAAGGGACGACTGAGAAGAAGAACGATCGTTAAAAACCAAGAATTCACATTTTTCCACATTGAGAGACAGTCCAACATCTGAGAAAAGACTAGAAACTTTTGAAACCATTGAAGAAAGGCTTGTACGACTATTGCTAATCAGAAGCAAGTCGTCTGCATAAGCAAGATAAGAAACGTCAGAATGTCCAATAGAATATGTTGAGTAGATTTTTGACAAAATATTCGATATACAAATTCTTGAAAATACAAGAAGAAAGTACCCCCCCCCCCTTGTCGAACTCCCCGAAGAATCCGAACAGAGGGTGAGTTACTGTGGTTGAATCGAAGGAAGAGTTCTCATACCAAGAACGCAAAAGGAAAATTACAGAAATGTTAACACCATGGGATAGCAAAGAGTAGAGAGCTTGACTGTGTACAACGCTGTCAAACACTTTTGAAAGGTCAGTAGTGCAAAGGTAAAGGGACGAGTCTTCTGCTGTAGCTTGTTTAATAGCCGCCGCCAAAACCCTGTGGGCATGTTGACAACTAACACCCGACTGGAACCCAAATTGATTATCCCCAAAATTAGAATTGTAACTTAAATAAGGTAATAATATATACTCGAGGACTCTACTGATGTTACAAGCAGTGGTAATTGGTCGATAAGAAAAAATATTTTTGTATTGAACAAAAATCGAATTTATGGTTTTCATCGGATTCCGGGTGAACTGCTTGTCGGGTGAAAAAAATAAAGTTCACATATGGACTCAGTGTGTCTCATTACCTCTGATCGACTGTCAAATCACCCTAAATAATTTCGCCCCTTGATTTGTTAACCCCTCCGCCCTTTCAAGCAGCCCTAGAAAATTTTCTCACCGGGCCATTTTTGTGGAAGTTGGATATGTTGTTAAGCGATTTTTTTCTGACCATTTTAGTGTAAACACAAAATCTGTTGCAATTTTGTCCGGGTAGTCCGTACTTTTACTTTTACTGGATAAACCGACCATCTTTTTAGTTAAAAAAAAAAATTTATTTCGTCCCTTCCCGATGAAAATTTATCTCAAAATAGTACTATGAAGTAGTACGAAAAAGTAGCACGCAGTACTAACGATGCTACAACATGCTTCTACTTCAAGGCTACCGTGCTACTGCATACTACTATATGCTACTATTAGCAAGACTGGATGCTACTATGGCAAGACAGGATGCTACTTTATACTACTACATAAGATTGTACCAGTCTGAGGCACATTAAATGATTGTATTCTTTGCTATTACACAGTATTACATGCAACGTTTTCGTACTACTACCATACTACTACGCAGGCTACAAATTTTTAATCGGGTTAATTTGAAACACCCTCATCTACCCCTAAACATAGGGCAACGAACTTGACCTGTACTTTAAACCAAAGGAACCTCACACAAACTTTGAACAAAATGTCTCAATCCCCTCGAGAGTTAGACAGACAGACGGACGGACAAACCTTACGAAGTCATAGATATCCCGTAACTAACATTTTGGGATCCCAAAAAGCAGCTAATACCGACAGGACGCAACTGCTTTCAGACCTAGCCTACGATCTATTCCCCAGAACAATTCCTTAACGTACTAACATCCACCTAATCTGGGATTCATTACGTGATTTATGAACAAGGTGAGTCCCCTGGCAGCTAACAGAAACTAATTCCAAGTGGGTTTGCTCTGCAGGGAAATATATCAACCTCATCCTAACCTAATCCCTATTCCACCAATGAGTCGACGAAAAAGGGGAAGTCTTTGCAGGGCTTATTGGGCCGTATAACAAAATGAAAGGAACGAGCCCGACCGGATTTATTCCATTTGAGAAGCGCGACCGAAATATTAAAGAGTTGATTATTAAAGAGCAGTACTATAAAAGCCGAACACTGATGGGAATAAAAGATTTAAAAATGCACAAAAGAATTTTCAACACTAAAGTACCAGTGATGCATTACGGGGAAGGGTTATGGGGGATTGATGATGCAAGGCAACTTGAGTCGCTTCAGCTGCAGTACTATAAAAGAGTACTTGGACTTCATGTAACAACCAACAGTCTAGTTATGCAAGGGGACGTAGGCCTATTCTCCCTTAGTCTAGCAAGAAAAGTAAGTATGTTGAAATTATGGCTGCATATAATTAGCTTACCTTGAGAAAGAATCATTATGACTGCATATGAAGAGTCACTAAAGATGAATAAAAACGGAGCTTGACCCCACCAAATCAAAGTATATTGGATCAAGCTGGTGTGGAATGGTTGGAATGGAGGCCTAGAACCAACAAACATGCCAAATGATAGAGCAAGAATAGCCAGAGAGACCATGGAGGGACAAGAAATCCAGGAATGGACGGGAAAATGGAAAGGTCTGAAACACTTAGGTATTACAAGGCAGCAAAGGTAAGGTTTGGTGAAGAGGTTTATTTTAAATTTGATTTACCTTCAAGGGTTTTGCGTTCATGGATTTAGCTGCGAGCAAATTGTCTTCCAGTTTTGGGGAGTATTTGGGATATTAAAAGGACAGGGACAAGGGATAATCGGAGTTGTAAATTTTCTAACGTTGATGTTACAAAATTCAGCTGGACAACATTCTTTACAAGTTCAGGAGTTGATCTGTCCCGCGTGAGAAGTTTTTGAATGGTATAGTTGTGTCAGTAAAGGATCTACTTATAGTACAAACCCTAGAAGTATATGCAGGATTGGTGCATTTATGGACCAATTAAGTAAGACAATTAAAAGTATGTGAGGTTATTTGGAGATTGAAGGGAGTTGTTTTTTATGTTGATTAAAAGTTCGCTCGTATAATGAATGTAAACGATTTACTGTTGTTTTTTTGTTTTTTTTTCATGGCCCAAGGGCTTCATTAAACATCTGTTACGGAACGGCGCATTTGATGGAGAATAGCGAGGGAAATAAAAGAAGATAGCCAGGCACAAGTCGAGAGGTGTAAGGTCGTCCCGTATCCTCTGTTCCTTGTCTTTTACGGGGGGAGGGGGTAGCAAAAGCAAACAGCAAAAACATCTTTTCGGCCAAGATTCTCACCTTTTAACTCGATATACGTATCGGACTGACAGAGCCTGGAATCTATATAAGGCATCAAAAAGAAACCAAGTTAACTTGGTTTCTTTTTGATGCCTTTTTGGTACAAAATAAAAGATGCAATTGCATCTTTTATTTTGTACGTCTGATCATACTGATATTACAAAAAGGAGTGATCGGATGGGTGGAACTTCCGTGTAAATTTGTCCGTCCATCCGTCACTAAGTACGGGAACTGTCGAAGGGGTTAAAATATTCAATCCAACAATGATGCTAGGCCATCCGGTCAAATTACAAGTTAATGTAAGGAAACCGTAACCCTATATTTAAAACTGTGGGGGATTGAAACAATTTTCTTTTTTTTTCAAAAAAAATAGACTTTTGGTTTTGTGATGGTCCATATTTGAACTTCGTTTTTGCTTCGTAAAAAATTGTTCAACCGGAACCCGGGAATCACGGGTTCAGAGAATGAATCCATCTACCTGCTTTGTTTCTACTAGCGGGTGAATTGCATGATCAGAATGTGATGTAGGCCGGAAATTTCCGAAAAAGCAAATCTTACGACAAGACTTCAGGTATATAAAAAAGATATGGTGAACGTTGTATCAGAATTTGTCAGTGAGTTTTCAAGTTTCTGTTCGTTTCGTACCCATGTTCCAGTCGTGATTTGGACGAGACTGGAAATGAAAGACAGGAAATGATTACCAGCTGGATCTCGTTGAGCGATTGATTAGGGATAATGAACATGCTTACTTGCAGGCCCATATCCAGGAATTTATTTCGGGGGTGGGGCTTTCGGGGGGGGGGGTTGCCTGCGGGTCTGAAAAAAAAATACAAAAAAGACATATATCAGGGGGGAAAGCCTACAAAAATGATTATTTTTGTATGTTTCGGGGGAGGGGGGGGGGTCAACACCCTACCCCCCTGGATACGGCCTTGCTTACTTGTCTGGTGACGACCGGAAATCTAAAAGACCCGATCGCCTGGATGAACAAATTCAACAATTATTTTCGTTTACAATCCCGCCGACATCTTTGGTCTTATTTTAAGATCCCGAAAGGGAAGTACGGGATACCTATGATTTCGTAATATTTTGTTCAAACTTGGCATGAGGACTCTTTGGGTCAAAGTGCAGGTCAAGATCGAAAATGGGCAAGTTCGAAGATGGGCTCTGTAGCCCTATCCTTAGGAGTGGGCGAGAGGTTTCTAATTAAGGGGCGAAGAAAATAATTTTTTGTAAGCTACTGAAATAGTCGATTTTGAGGTAAGGAGACATGCTGAATCAGAATATGAACATAATTTTCTCGCCGGACAAGTAGTTCACCCAGAATCCGGCAAAATCCGGAAAATTTGTGAAAATGAAGTTTAACCTGAAGTGTATTAGAGGTTTGATTAAGAGGTAAAGAAACGTGCTGAAACCGAATATGAAAATTATTTTCTTGCCGGACAATTAGTTGGCCCGAACTCCGGCCACAACCGGAAATTCAGTATGAAGTTTTAAAACCAATGATATAGTCGATGTAGGGTGAGGAGACATGCTATTGCAGCTTTCAAACATATTCGGTATCGGGGTAAGGAGACATACTGAATCTAATTTTGAACTTTATTTCCTTCACGGATAAGCTGGCAACATTTGCCAGAACCGGGAAATTTGGATCGAATGGTTCGCCTCTCAATGTTACCAAATATTTTGTTCTGCATGCAGTTTGCCAAGAGTAGCCTACTGCTAAAAGGAAGAATTTGTTCAAGTGGTGAAGTTGCTCTGAAGTCGATTGGTGATAAGATGCTGAAGTAACAAGGCATAGTGAATCCATATCTGAACTTGGTGATAGGTTGTAGCAAAATGTTAAAGGGGTTTGGCGAAGACCGGAGATCTACAAGATTCGCTTGTCTGGATCAAGTAGTCTAATAAACATTCAATATTTGGGGTCCCTTCGAAACTTTTGGTCTTCTTAAAGGCGAAAGCTGTTACAGTAAGTAAGTAATTTATTTATAACCCGCCGTTTTCAGAAAGCGGAGTAAATGAAGAAAGTAAATAAAACACATAAACATACACAAAAAGACACTTAATTTCAATCGTTGGCCAGGAAGCAGTGTAGAAGGTCGTGCGCTGGTTGGGTTCTGTTGTCAATGATTTTTTATAGTGACGAAGAAACATCCAAAAGGGTAACACTTGCATCTTGAATTTTGAACTTCTCCGTCAAAGTATGGTTATGGCATAATTTCGACAAGTGGAGCAGGTGCTTTGCATATTTAAAATAACATGATCTCATCTTTTTTATCTCCTTCTTTCGCAGAACATGAGTGACACCAGAACGAAATAGTATAGAAGGAGCGCAGAAGGTGCTGTACAATTTTCCCGAAGCTTTTATTTTGGACGAGAATTACTGTATCTGCGAGCGTCTGCGCCTGATTCACCGTTCCTGAGTTTGGAAAATAACATAAGACGATCCTATCCTGTTTTGTTCGGAGTTTAAACTGTTACCTTTTTACCTGTTACCGGTTAAACTTGTAAACTCTTACCTTGAAATCATTGGTGGGATTCGACTGTAGTCGCTCGCCGTAATAGACCAAGCTTGCAAAAATTACTATGCCAAGCATCAAGAAGAAAACCAGAAGAGTAAGTTCTTTCGCAGAAGCCTAGAAAGACAAAAGGATACTCCCATGGGCTGAAATGAATAGCTGCCCACGGCGAAAGCACCCCCCCCCCCCCCGCCTTGTGTGTGTGGAAATGAGGAACGGAACGCATCATAAAAAGAAAGGAAAACCACGCTTCTACCGGGAAGCTGTTCTGAATCACTGTGCAAATTTAGCTTCACTTCGATAAATAACTGCCCATATTTCTTTAGTTTCTGGTGAAGCGGAAATCGCGGGGCGTTGGGAGTTTCCCAGTCTAGACTCGGCACCGTCACTCTTATGGTCGACAATTTATCATAATTGCAACGGACGAGTTTGTACCGTCAACGGACAAATTTGGCTAAGGTCTCTGCGCTGGCACGGACACATGCTTCAGTTTCCACACACAAAGACAGTGATTAGATTAGATTAGATTAAATTTTATTTTACAACCTGTGTAGATTACAGGTTTGTTTCCTTCCCCGAAGTTGAACCAGAGGATTGACAGCCTGACGAGGACCCTTGCCAAGAAGGGCCGAAACATCGCTGATGAAGAATCACAGCTGACGTATCCGTTGTAAACATTGTTTAAATAAATCTGGTTACCCCCTCCGACTCCCCCCCCCCCCCCACATTTATCGGATCTGGTCCGGACTTTAAACAGGTTATCCGAGATACGAGGTCTTTCCAAATATCAAGTTTCCTTAAGATCCGATCACCCGTTTCAAAGTTAT
Organism: Branchinecta lynchi; assembly: GCA_023053575.1. Classification (NCBI taxonomy): domain Eukaryota; kingdom Metazoa; phylum Arthropoda; class Branchiopoda; order Anostraca; family Branchinectidae; genus Branchinecta; species Branchinecta lynchi. Next base: position 6,780,991 of record JAKZAP010000013.1, on the reverse strand, counting down.
CCACTCCTCAAGATTTCGGATTCCCCCTCCCTCCACTTCCCCCACGGTGGTCGGGTCGGGAAGCTGACTATTTCAAGGTTAACCTGGTCGAATCCCTGACTTGCCTGCCAAGTTTCATTGTCCTAGCCCACCTGGAAGTAACTGACCTCCCTGTCCCCGGAATTCCGCAATCCCCCTCCAGCTCCCCCCACAGTGCACGAATTCGGTCCGGTTCTGTCAATGATGTATTTGGGGCTTGTGCTTGTTCTTACCACCAAGTTTCATCCCGATCACTCCACTCCAAGTGTGTCACATGATTTCCGGTTTCCCCTCCGACCCCCCCCCCCCCCATTCATCGGATTCGGTCTAGACTTGAAATGGGACATCTGACGCATGACGTCTTTCCAAAGTTTCGTTTTTTTTATGTAGTTTCGGCGTAGTTTCGCTTAAAAGCCGTTTTATTTGTCCATTCAATTTGCTGTAGTTTCGACCCTGAAACTACGGGGCTCAAACTACAAACTACCTCGCCGACGTAGTTTGGTGTAGTTTGACTTTTCGGAAACAAGAACTCAATAAAACGCAAGTAAGACAAACAAGAGCCAAACTACAAACTTTGATGAAACAAAAGTGAATCCAATAAAACGCAGCTCAAATATCAAGTTCATTAAGATCCGATCAGCCGTTCGAAAGACCTTGGGAGACCTTGTGTCTCAGACCTCGCATTTAAAATACGATGCTTGATGTAATTTTGCATACTTATGTCGAACTATTGCAGGATACAAATACGTCAAACAGAAAGAAGTGAAGCTGAGCACTACTTCCTTGTGGAGATGATTCAAACGCAGCTGCAAGGGACGAGGAGTTTTAGTCGACGACCTTTTTCGCATAACACAGGATCACGACACTCATTCGCCTGAACCATGCACAGGACATATCCAGAAAATGGCGAAGCTGCTAAAGAAGAAGGCTGTTCAGAATTCAAACACGGAGGCGCTTCAAATCTTCAACCAAGTCCGAACACGGAACGAATATCTCTGACCAAGCTTCATGTCAGCCAAGAACACAATTTTCCGAGCACGATGCGCAACATGTCCGACGGAGCCAGCAAGTCGGGACGACATCCACCCAGTGATGTCGACAAGACCAAGGCCAAGAGCAAGATTTTCGCACTGGAATTAAGACCAAGACCAAGAATTCAGCTCTGGTCTTAAGACCAATACCAAGACCGCGACCAAGAAAGTTTATTTTACTAGATTGAGTGAGGAATTACTTTTCTAGCCTAACTACGGGAAATTAATGAAAATTAAGCTGATTATATTTCTGTCAATAAATACGCGCATAAAATTTACATAATTATATGCCAATATTTCTGTTGCATTTTAAATAAGCCAATGCTGCCAATAATTTCTGGGACATCCTTGCTCTATGCGGTCGCATAAAAAGTCCACTGTGGCTGAACACTCGCTCCACTGGAGCTGGAACGCAGAAAACCTTCTCGTATAGGGGATTTAGGCGCGAAATGGAAGGATGCTCTTTCAGTCTCTTCCAGGGGTCATCAGACGAAAAGAATGACGGGAGAACTTCTAGGGCTGCAAGGGCTGATGACCACATAGACTGCGTCTGAGCGGTGGTCGAATGTGTTGTTAGCAATAACTGTACATACTGCATACTTACCTTACAAAAGTAGAAGAAACCCCTTTACTGTTAGTGCTCTTTTCGTTGCAGAACTTACAAACAGCGGACACATACTTCACTACTGAAGGTTCCTTGGTACCCATTATTTTGTTACTGACGAAACTCATCTCAAGCCTTTGCTTGCATAGCAATGATCGCTATGAATAGCCCCTACAAATAATAATTTGATCCTCTAATCTCTTTGCCTCCAAAATGTGGTGCTGATGATGCAATCCGTTATTAACCTTTTCCTGCCTTGCAACGTTTTGAAAAGTTTCGAAATTAATCCGGCTGTAATTAGGGTCTTGAAGACCAGCCTAGGTATTGACTAGCGGAAGCGCAAGAACAACACCAAGACCAAGAATTTGCTTAAGACCAAGACCAAGATTGTCGGCATTGGTCTTGAGACTGGTCTTAAGACCAAGATTCAAGACTACATCTCTGCATCCACCTGGGTCCGGAATGGAGGAAAACAAAGAGAGGTGAAGCTTTTCTCATTGGGGATTCTGCCGACAGTGACCGCGTGCTGATGTTCGCGACAGATGAAAATCTAGGACGACTCGTCATTGCCGAAAGATGGTTCGTCGATGGTACCTTCAGAGCAGCACCAAAGCAGTACAAGCAGATTTTTACGAGTCATGCCTTCGTTGACGGAAAAATGGTTCCCTTGGTCTACTTCCTGCTCCCAAAGAAGTCCAAAAGAGTCTACGTGAAGGCACTGACGCTCCCAGCAGAGAAGGTCGAAGACCTTGGACTTGATGTCTCATCACCGACTTTCCATTCCGACTACGAATAAGCAGTCATCAAGGCGTTCTTCATCGTTTACCCGGGAGCGAAGCATGTTGGATGCTATTTTCACTTAACTCCAGCGGTATGGGAGGTATGTGCAGGGCCTGGGACATCAGGTTGTACCTTCAGTACCGAGGATTGACGATTATCTTGAAGGTGTGTATCTGTTTCGGTGAAAAAAACCCTTCTAATATCTTGCTAGGCTTTGACTGGAACTTGAAAATCTGCGACAAACTGTAGAAGCGTAACGATAAAAACCTGTTGAAGGTTTTTTTTAAAGAATCTGTTCCCTGACATTTCCGTAGTACTATTATCAAGTTCGTTTTACTGTATTTGTGCTTCAACGGCATCGATTACTAACTTCAATATATTTGTTATTGTTTTAGTTGCTTCTTTACCGCTTAAAGCGGTCTGCTGTCGACTCTATAGGGCCGTGTTCTAGAAAAGTTATTAGGCGACAATCTTAACATTACACCTCTTGTTTTCTTTAAAAATACCTGGCTAAGTTCAAGTTCTACGTTTCCACCGAAAACCTGGAATCAACATGACAATGACGGACCTCAGACCACGAACCACGTTGAGGCCTCGCACCGAGTCCTCAACCCGACCACGTTTATTTCGACTTCTGCGACCATCCAAGACGAGATGGAATCAGACCTCTTCCAGATCGGTGCTGGAGCCGACCTCAGACGAAGGAACCGAAGAATGGTCCGGAAAGTCCAGCAAATTCAAGCACTTAAAGAGAAGTTCCAAGGGGGCTCAGTATCAGTCAGAAGCTTCCTCAAGAAAGCACAGCGCTTTTGCGGCATCTAACCACGACGCAATAGGCTACAAATGTTTCTTGTATATAATAATAAACCAGTGTTATATTATAACTGAGATTACACAAGTTCATCAAACGATTATCGTCATTCTGATACTCGGTCTACTCCTCCCGTCACTCAATCACGCCTAATTACGGACTGAAAACCTCAAATTTATCCAATCGTGGGCATTTTGAGTGTTAGCCTGCACGACTGCGTTGAATCAGTGCAAATCAGAGCGTGCCGCATTATTCTAGGACTGAAATACAATGGTGACGAAACTTCCGTCCTCCTATTAAGACTCGAGCCACTCCATGTCCGCCGGGAAAACTTAATTTTACGTTTTGGCCGATCAATCCTTGCCAGTGAAAAACAGAGACATTCTGCCCGATCTAGCTCCGGCGACAGGGCGGACACGACACCAAAATCTCCTGGTGCCAGTTAGATGTTGCACTAGCCAGTATTCGAATTCATTTGCAGTGCTTCCACTCCTACCGATTTATCGTGAGATCTCGCGATTTTTCCGAAAATCTCACGATGAGAAATAAAATCTCACGATCTACCGATAATCTACCGAGAAATGGAAATACTACGTTTTTTTGCAGATTACCTACGAGACTTTTACAATTAATTCGGGAACTGGATTTTATTTGTATTTAGAAGCATTAAGAGGAACAGCAACGTCACCTTATATCCATCACGACAACCAATGACCGCACTGAGCAAAGTTCCAATAGTTCTCAGTCTGTATCGTTCGTAAATAGCCAAACGATATTTTCACACCAGTGGGGTTGGTATTTTACCACTATAACCACTAAACAATTTTGATATATTGCCAACCAGAATGCTTGCTTAGGGCGCGTCACGGAAAAACAAGGGAATCGAAGTAAACCAAATGCAAACTTTCTGTGTCTGATTTAATGTTTTTCCCAGTGCACTTCATTTTCTCGAACATGGAAAGTTTATTAAACTGCCCCGGTGATATTAAGAGTTGAAATACTTCGAATTTTTGCGCCAGTTTCATGCGAACAGTACTGTAGACTGTTCTTGATCGTTATTTCAACCTAGGAAAGCTGATTCTCCTATTTCTGATGACATCCGTAGGGATCGCACTCGAGAAAATTTTTACCGATTTTTTTCTACCGATCTTTTCTGCGTGTCTACCGAAAAGCTCCCGATTTTTGGCAACCTTTTCCCGAATTTTGAAAAAGGGAAGTGGAAGCACTGTTCATTTGTGCCATATTTTATTGAGAAAATAAAAAAAGAGAGCGAATTCCAAGTGATTTATTTTCTTTTATGTAATAATTGTATATATTCAAGTATTGTAATACATTAAATGTAATGGTCGACGTAATTAGTGCCATGTCGGCGCTACGAGTTAGATCTATAAAAATATCTATCTATCTATCTATCGACCCGGCTGACCAAGCCTCACCCTAGTTCAATCTACGCTGAAATGCCTTCCGGCAAGACCCTTAAGTCAGTTCATAAAGAAGGCAAGATGAGCTTCCGAGCCAGTGCCAGCCTATACGCTCGATGACCCAAAATATGGCCCCCAAAAATGATAAAATTCGCAAGGCTAAGTGAAATTCGCGTCGCCTCGCCCGTAGCTTATAGTTTAACTGAAACACGGATGTATTTCTTATCATGTAATTGAATACACGGAATTACTTGGGGTCTGCAAAGGGATTTTTTTTATTTTCCACTATCTGCTCTAGTAGTGACGTTCAGAATTTGTACGGTCGTTCCCACAACGCAAGTTCTACTATCGCGCGGAAAATATAAATCTCAACACAATTGCGGCTTTTCAATGGCCAGTGGAAAGCTTCGTGAAGACTGCTTAGTGCCTGAACACGTATTTTTCGTAAATATATTTCGTCTCGCAGAACGAAAATACAAGAGCATAGAGGTACCACAAATCCGAAAGGGAAATTCCACTATTCAAAAATCGGCTGTTTGTGGATAGCCGAGCAACGAAGTAACCCATTTTCATCGGGTCTTCATTCATATATTGAAGTTAAGAAGTGATGGGTAACTAGATTCTCCTCTCTTAGCCCTTTTCGGTTAAGCTTTAAGGGATAGTCTAAAAAAGGAAAGACGCGGAAGGGAATGGTGCAGGCTGAACGAGTACTTAGAAAGGGAATGGCAGACTGTAAAGAATAATGCCCGGGCCGAACTACGGATACACCTGTTCGTAATTCGGTTTTTAGACTTTTTAGGACCGGTTTTTAATACGTTTTAGAACGCTCCTCTCTCATTGGTTATTCATAACAAATTAAAAACGGGAGATGGATTTATCCATCCTAGATTTTATGAACAAGTTGAAGGAGGAACGTCTAAAAACCGGGTCAAGACCGATTGCACCAAGCATGGTGCAGGCCGGAAAGGGAATGAGAAACTAAAAAGAGTACCGTAACGCTGCAGCAAAAGAAAATCTACTAAAAAGAGGACCGATGGATCGTCCCCTTGTTTTTAATGGACCTGGTGGGCACAATTTCTCGAAAAAGCCCTCGTGAAAAAAACAAACATACATTCTATAACAGAGGTCCTGGCCCTCCTCGTGTTCGGGCGTGCTTTCGAGCTAACGACCAAGTGATCGACTATAAGGAGGAAGGGGACTGAATCGTTGTCTCCTGGATCGGCGTTCCTCTTTTCTATCTGCCGTTCCCTTTCTAGTACGCGTTTCTCCTTTAGTTCTCGTTCCGTCTGCACCATGCCCTTCCGTTCCGTTTCCTCTTTCAGGCTTCCTATTTCTGAAGTAAAATTTTGCTCAGCATCTGTTTCTCGACCTGTCAAAAGCCAATCCTAATAACCTTCTTACCTTGAACGTCTGGATAAGAATCTTGAGACCTGGTGAATGACGTGTCAACTTGAAAAGACGTAAGATTCGGATTATGGAGAAAAACTCCAAAATTTCCGCTTCGTTGATACTCTGAGCAATTTCCTGGAAAATAACCAGCTCATTATCATATAAATCAAAAGTCAGGATCAAACTGATGTCCCATTTCGCTTTATAATTGTGTTAAATTCCCTTCAACACCAATCTTTCCAGATGTACGCACATAATTCAGTTGTCGAAAAAGTCAGAAAGTAAGTAAATAAAGGAAGAAAGTAAATAGAAGTAAAATACAAGTAGAATCTGAGGGGAGAGGGAGGGGATATTCACCTTCTTTTTTTCGGCCTTTCCCTTAGAAATAAAAACAGTGTGAGTGTGGGATGACCTGTCTCCAATAGCCCTGCACCAGGGAACCCAAAGAGGGATTTAACACCTGCTTAGTAAATAAATCTGCAAGGTAAGACAATGCCAGAGGATAGGATAGCTGCTTGGTTATAGGAACTTTTGCTGAAAGGAGAAAAGAAGATATACAAGAGAAAATCATTAAAACACTCTATCCATAGGCCTACTTCAGAATCGTGGTTACCTTCCACTCTTGGAACCAAGCTACCTACAGATTTGGCTTCATGTTCTTCGCATTCAGAAGATATACAGTAGAAGTACGCTTCTTCGAATACTTCTTACAAATTTTAGACCAGCCAGTTTATTTTGAGAGAAACTTTATTTTCAAAAACGACTTTCACGAACGATCAGCGCTTCACGTCAGGTTATTTATACAAACTCTTTACCTGTCAAAACGGGAATGTATGTTCTCTACTACGAGCAGTCGATTCTCCGGACGGCAATGCAATTAATGCACAACGCTGGATGCCGTAACCTGTCTGGAAAGTGTGCAGCTAATCAACAAGAGCAGAGATTCAAAAGAATAATAGTTTGTGGGTTCAACTTGGCTTAGTTGTACTTAAATTAGTGTGAGCACTCAGTGCTGTAGACTATTGGTGAACCCACCTCGATATTCAAGATCGTCTTCGGCGAGGTCTATGTGACTTCCAGGTTTACAATTTACAGCAATTTACAAAGAACCAGATTATTATTTCAGTCGCGTTGCATGGGATCAAACTACAGGTTGTCGCTAGTGCCATCTTGCGAAACATTAAGAGTTATATCTTGTTAATTTTCTTTTCTTCTGTTTTTGAAAAGCTGGTCAGTTTTTGGTTGGCGGAAAACTGTTCATTATTCCAGGTCATGAAAATGCAAGATCACCTCCCTACCTGTAGCAGTATATCAAAATAAAATGAGACCGTAGCCACAAAATCGATGATGTTGACAGGCGACTTGACAAATTTTTCCCGGTTTGGACTGACGATGAACCGAATGGCGATTTCGACAGAGAACCAAGCGTTGCATACCAGCTCAATGTAGAAGAAAGCCTACAAAAGATAAGGGTTTGAAATAGGGTATAATAATGATTCCGCGTGGTACCTCAAAGAATAGGTACGCCAATACTAAAATTCCCTGCAAACACACGTGCGTGTTCACTTCCGGTATGGCAGGTACATCTCACCACATTATTTTGTGGGATTATTCTTTCTTTTTATTTGCCATTTAATTCGGTCATCTTAAACTAGCCATTTCAAGATGTCCATTTAACGGACTTTTTCTGGAACTGAATGACGTGGGTACACTTTTTGAATAACTTGACTGACAATCGACGATTCAAGATCGGGATGATGTCTCTACGTAGACACGACACTACGAAGACACGACACTACATCGAAACGAAAAAAGCGTCAGTACATGGACACGTCACTACAGAGACACGACGGTACGAAGACCGACACTACATGGACACGACGGTACAGGTACCGACACTACATGGACACGACGGTACAAGTACCGACACTACATAGACACGACGGTACAGGTACCGACACTACGTAGACACTTTTTGATTTTCGACGTAGTGTCGGATTTTGTCCTCATAGTGACGTGTCCACGTAGTGTCGTTCGACGTACCGTCGTGTCTACGTAGTGTCGTTCGATGTACCGTCGTGTCTACGTAGTGTCGTTCGATGTACCGTCGTGTCCAGGTAGCGTCGTTCGACATACCGTCGTGTCTATGTAGTGACGCCTTTTCGTTTTCGACGTAGTGACGTGTCTTCGTAGTGTCGGGCCTTTGTTTTTCTTCGTTCTGACGTGTCCATGTAGCGTCGTGTCACTGTAGTGTCGGAAATTTGTGTCTCTTCCATGTCGAAATTCCAGCTTAGGATATTGTCCAGGATTTTTTTTATTTTTTTTTACATGTTTAAGTTCAAAATAACAATAAAGTTTCTGCCTGCTCCCCTTTGCGTACGCCAACACTTGATTTAAAGTCGCTAGATGACACCCCAACCTTGTCTCTGCTATCTGCTAAATTTGGCTTTGGTTTGTGCGTCTGCGGGATCTCGATTTCGGGCACTCATAAGAAAGCGAGGACTATGAAATTTTGTACCCAAATAAAGCTTAGGACCTGAAATAGACAGAAAGTCCTGTTGCGATCCGACCCATAGGTTAGGGGAGGGCGGAGGCTTTCCAGAATTCAATGATCAGCAAATAGACCCGAAAGGATGGTCGGGTCCAAACCAAACTTGGTTGGAACTAAGAGCTAGGATTCTAGTTGTGTCTCTTTAGGAGTCAGAACCCAATCCGGCCTCTGTGGGGGGAGCGAGTCTGTAAGCTCTTGCCAGCAGCCTATCTGCTAGGAGCGCTGGCGGAATTCAAAGATGATACGCGTGTAATTAGCGGTTAAAAAATAATCCAAACTCAGCCACGTGCGGATTTTCATCTCGGTTTTTCATCGGGTTTTCATCATTTTCACGGGTTTCACGATCGATGAGGATTATAAACCCTTTGGGATGACCAGCAGACTGTAATTTAGGGTTTTCAATCTAAAAGCTTGTTCACACGGGACCGAAATAAACGCGTAAACAGCGGCTGACCTGCTCAATACGACGTATCAACTGTTGCAAAACTGCAAAACTTCCGAAATTTCGAATATTCTCTTTGTTTGTAACAAAATGTATGAAATTAACACAAAACATCTTGTGGGTGTGTCCTCGGGTGTGTCACAGCCAAATACAGTTGACAGATTTCAGGCGATTTTTAACTCATAAAGCAAATAAAATGAATTTAAATATTTTCATGTTTATATGAGAACATAAGGGATAATTATCTATAAAATAAATAATACGAAAACAGAATGCAACTTGTATTATTGTTCAGTCACTTTTTAGTGACGGCTGAATAGGAAAATCAAGCATAAACAGAACATCCGCTGATGCACCTTTTTCGTAATCGTTTAGTAATCCTCGGATGAAAAACCATGCTATGTTCAACATCGGTCTGACAGAATTTGAACTGGATTGACCTAACACTCACCAAGTTTGACCTAATTCCCCTAAATACGGTTTGTATACTATCCCTTGAGACATCAAAGGTCGCATTCCGAGAATTCACCTTATCTCAATAATACGCACCTATTTGGAAGATCGACCGCTGTTTGTTTTTTTCAACCGGTAAGTACGAGCGTAAATCAGCCGATAATCGAGAATTGGCCGCTGTTTCGGCCCCGTGTAACAAGCTATAACTTGACGATATTCAGAATAATCCAGTTCAGACCAATCAAAACTTCCAAACAGAAACGTCAACAAAACTTGGTGGGGTTCTAATTATGCCTCTTTGGAGGTCAATCCGGCCTCTCTTGTGGGAGTGAATCTGTAAATTCTTGCCGTCAGCCCATCTGCTAGATCCCCTGGCGGAATTCAAAGATATACGCGCGTAATTAACGGTAAAAAGAACAAGACCAAGGTTACGATGGGATCCCAAAATTTAATATTTGATCCACACAACTGTGTCTTGTAGATAGGCCTATCCGGGAAACTTCATTCTTTTAATTTTACCTATTTACATTTTTGTGTTGCGAGAGCAACACTTTGATTTTGTCCTAAGGTGTTTTTTTTTGTTTCCTATGCCGCCGATTTCATTTTATTCCTAGTAACTGGTAAGGGTCTAACCTGTGCGGATTTTACGGAAAGTGTTAGGCCGGATTGACAAATATGACATTACAATTTGGAAAGCTCAGAACTCTTGCCTGGGGCCAATGAGGATGGTTTTTGCTTGTCCTCGAGCCAGAGCCTACGGTGTGCGAAGTGAAGTGGAGTTATATAGCCCATGTCAGAGAGGACTATCTGAAGTTGTGTAGCGAACCTTTCGTTTCATCAAACCATGTTACTGCTTTCGAGTGGAAAGCTCCGTTCTAGCACGCAAGCAAGCAGGCACCAGTTTCAAATTGAAGATGGACTAAAATCTATAAGTGTTAAATATATGCGGCATTTCCCCGGCCCCACAGCCAACATATCTTCTTTCAGTGATAAATAGAAAAAATTTACAGAAAAAAAAGTGGCTTTTTCACACGGGTCCGAAAGTGCTGCCATCTATTGTTTCGTTTTTTTTTGCATTTGGGTTTGCGGTAGAGAAATGGTATCAGACATGCCTCTTAAACTTTAAAAGTTATCTCATTGCTAAAGAAACTAGAGCTTATCCTTTGCTCCTTTTTAAGTGGTGACGTTAGAAAGTTGGCCAACTTTTGAACTAAGACAGGTAGAAAATTTTTTCGACGGCAATCGATAGCCGTGGATGAGTTGATCAAAGTATATGTCATCCATTTCTTAGTACAAAAATTCCTTCATGAGATACACCAGTTTGAAAATTTCAAGGGGTTGACAACTTCAGTATTAAGGTACACACTGAAACCAAAAATAGGCGATACCAGTTGTGAGACATGTAGGGGACTTCTAAGCAAACAGTCTACTGTTAGCTCATAATCATCTTCGGCAATGAGGGATTTGCACCTTTTGCTAGTTGGTGTAACTGTTATTTGTTTCCGGTGTATTCGATGGTAAGAACAATTTGGTTCCCAGTGGTAAGATATGCAAAGGACTTGTAAGTAATGATCGGCTGTTATGCTACAATCATCTTCATCGATGAGGGCTTTGCAGCTCTTGCTAGCTGGTCTACCCATTATTTGTTTTCTGTGAACTTGATGTCCATCACGTAAGAGGGACTTGTAAGTAGGAATCGGTTCACGAGGGTCTAGAAATTTTTGCAAATGGGTGCACGTTGTATTCGATTTCTATAAATCTGATGGTAAGAAAGTTTGTGTCGATGGTCTATCGCTCTAACTTAGGATTAACTGTTTACGCGACGGATACAAATGAAAATGTAAAACAATGAGGTAGTTTCATAGTAATTTTTAGTGTCATCTATGGTATTTTAATCCTGGAAAGTTACGCATAGCTTTCTAATACCAACTAGATTATATAAGATATTGTTCAAAGTTTTCATCCGTCACGATGTCTACGATTGAAAAGGACAAAGTTCAACTGACTGCAAAGTCAATTTAGTCCCTTCTTCCGATATTATTTTGTTGTTGTTTTTAACACGCTGAAGAATAGCTTTTGATCATGTGATTATCTTTTTTAGAACATCCCGTTTTAAAAGCATAATGGTGCGTATTTTCATTGTGTTGACTGATGAGGATTATACGTCCCTTGGTGACTCTGGGGACAATCAGCAGACTGTGATTTACAGTTCACTTGACGATATTAAGGATCAGAGGCGTTACTAGCCAAAAGATTTTATTTTTTGTTGGGGGGGGGGGCAAGGTTTTTACCAAATGGCGGTCATTTTTACCGACTATTTTTGCCGGAGAAAACGAAAGTTTTGAAAAAATCCACTGATTTCAAGAAAAACCGACTGGATATGGTCGCATGCGGAATCCCTAAGCTAGCCTAGGGGAAGAAATGTTGCTGGTGAATCGTAAGTCTGGTCAGAATTTCAACCATCCTACCATATCTTCCCAACCCCAAACTACTAACCCACGCATGCTCAAACTCAGAGACATGCAATCCGATTCCCACCGTCAAGCTTTCCATTATATATAAAACGGCTTCCGCAAACCCATAGCACCATCTACTGTCCGGGCGCCGAACATGACTACAAACATGGGCGGACTCAAACCAAGAAACAAAAGTGAAGCTAGCTAGCAAGACATCCTATATTCCTTAAAATAGAACGCTGGAGAATTTTAACAGACTGGCGACACTACAGAGACAAAACACACAGGCGACACTACGAAGACACGACACTACATCGAAACGAAAAAAGCGTCAGTACATGGACACGACACTACATCGAAACGAAAAAAGCGTCAGTACATGGACACGTCACTACAGAGACACGACGGTACGAAGACCGACACTACATGGACACGACGGTACAGGTACCGACACTACATGGACACGACAGTACAAGTACCGACACTACATAGACACGACGGTACAGGTACCGACACTACGTAGACACTTTTTGATTTTCGACGTAGTGTCGGATTTTGTCCTCGTAGTGACGTGTCCACGTAGTGTCGTTCGACGTACCGTCGTGTCTAAGTAGTGTCGTTCGACGTACTGTCGTGTCTACGTAGTGTCGTTCGATGTACCGTCGTGTCTACGTAGCGTCGTTCGATGTACCGTCGTGTCCACGTAGTGTCGGTTTTTTTTTGTCCACGTAGTGTCGGGAAATTTGTCCATGTAGCGTCGGATTTTGTCCACTTACTGACGTGTCTACGTAGCGTCGTGTCTATGTAGGGGCGCGCACCCTTCAAGATCCCTTCCAGCAGAGATGCCTATAAACAAACTGCAACAGTCGACAGGATGATAAAATAAGATAAGAGTAGACCTATGTTGCATTGACGATTTAAGATCCCTTCCAGCAGAGATGCCTATAAACAAACTGCAACAGTCGACAGGATGATGGTAAGATAAGATAACACTAGACCTATGTTGGATCGACGATTTAAGATCCCTTCCAGCAGAGATGCCTATAAGCAAAGTGCAATAAGATGATAAGATAAGACTAGACCTAGGTTGCCTGGGCAACGTGAAGTGTTGCGGCAACCTTTGTCCGGCTTCGCCGACTAAAGTGCTGCGGTTTTGTTTCTTCGCTGTTGATTAAAGGCTGAAGTTGTCAACTTATCGAAGCTTATAAAACGGTATATTCTAAGAAGAACAAAGTCAGTAATCATATGATCGAAGGATTTTCCTCCGCGTTGTAAAAACAACAACAAAAGAATATCAGAAGAGGGGACTAAATTGACTTTGCAGTCAGTTGAACTTTACCTTTTTCAATCGTAGACATCGTGACGGATGAAAACTTGGGACAATATTTTATATAATCTAGCTGGTATTATAAAGCTATGTGTAACTTTTCAGGATCAAAACTATTGATTATACACTATTATTTATTACGAAATTACCTCATTGTTTTACATTATCGTTTGTCCCCGTTGCGTAAACAGTTGATCCTAGTTTACAGCGGTAGACCATCGATACAAACTTTCTTACCGTCAGATTTATAGAAATCGAATACAATGTGCAACAATTTGCAAAAATTTCTAGCCCCTCGTGAACCGTTTCCTGCTTCCAACTCCCTCTCCCGTGATAGACATCAAGTTCACCGGAAACAAACAGTGGGTACACCAACTAGCAAAAGTTGCAAACCCCTCATCGCTGAAGATGATAACAAGTGATTAGTACTTACAAGTCCTTTGACTTTAAAATTGGGAACCAAACTGTTCTTGCCATCGAATAGGCCTACACCGGAAACAAATAACAGGTACACCAACTAGCAAAGCTGCAAACCCCTCATCACCGAAGATGATTATGAGCTAACAGTCGAGTGTTGCTTACAAGTCCCCTACATGTCTTACAACTGGAATCGCCTATTTTTGGTTTCAGTGTGTACCTTACTACTGAAGTCGTCAACCCCTTGAAACTTTCAAATTGGTACATCTCATGAAGGAATTTTTGTACCAAAAACTGGATGACATATACTTTCATCAGCTCGTCAACGGCCGTCGAAAAAAAAATTCTGCCTGTCTTAGTTCAAAAGTTGACTTTCTTGCCTTAGGCCAACTTTCCAACGTCACCGCATAGGAAGGAGCAAAGGAAAAGCTCTAATTTCGTTAGCAGTATGAGAACTTTTAAAGTTTAAGAGGCACATCTGATACCATTTCTCTACCGCAATCCTAAGTGCAAAAAAACGAATGATAAACTCAGCTGAAATCGTGAACAGAAATGGGTAGAAATAATAGATGGCAGCGCTTTCGGACCCGTGGTAAAAAGCCACTTTTTTGTTTCTGTAAATTTTCTATTTATCACTCAAAGAAGATATGCTGGCTGAACTTGGCTAACTGCCGCATATATTTAACACTTATAGATTTTAGTCCATCTTCAATTTGAAACTGGTGCCTGCCTGCTTGCGTGCTAGAACGGAGCTTTCCACTCGAAAGCAGAAACGATCTTTAATGAAACGAAAGGTTGGAAAAAAAATGTAATGTCACAACTTCAGATAGTACTCTCTGACATGGGCTATATAACTCCACTTCATTTCGCACACCGTAGGCTCTGGCTCCAGGACAAGCAAAAACCATCCTTATTGGCCCCAGGCAAGAGTTCTACGAAGCTTTCCAAAATGTAATGTCATATTCATCAATCCGGCCCAAGGTTCACACTTTCCGTAAAAAACGCACAGGTTAGACCCTTACCAGTTACCAGGAATAAAACGAAATCAGCGGCAAATATTTCCTTCCTCGAATATCTCAACTGCTTACATTCACCCATTAAATGGAAAAATCATCAATTTTCAACCACATAACATTCTAACCTTACCCAAATATTTTCTTCTTAATCCTACCGGTAAACAATCTGTAAAGCAATGCCAGTGAAAGAAGAGTAGAACTTGCCTTATTAGCTTCCGTCCGGGTTTTGTCCAAAGTCCAAGCTTGTGTCCCATTCTTACTAACTGTCGTCGTAATGTTCTTCAGTACAGGAACACGCATCGAGGGATGCGTTTTCAAACAGAAGGAAAGAACGGAGACGCATATGAAGAAAACAGACATTACACTGATGATCTAGAACAAAAGGACAGAGTGCACTTTTACCAGCGGACTTCGCGGCTGCCTCATGTCTTCGGTCTCGTGCCACTCAGCTGTCAGAAGTTTCATAAGAGATAACACAAGGATGCGGGGTTCCAACAGATAACGCGGAACAGATAACACTTCGGATGTTATCTGTTGTGTTTCAAACTAATTATGCATAATAAGCGTTACCATCAGGAACAACCGAAAAACCGGCAAAAAGACCTGCTGAGTTTTCCGACATCATGATGATAAGGAATAAAATCAGTAGATGCTTTTTTGGCTGTTTTTTTGCTCCTCCTAACAAAGCTTGCTATGCGTAACATTTCATGCATAACGTTTTCAAACACAACCGATAACATCCCAAGTGTCATCTGTTACCCCGATGAAAATTTGCAGCCTGCGTAGTTGTATGATATTTATATAAAGAGTACTATCATTTAAAGTGCCTCAGACTATGCCAATCTTAAGTAGCAGTATCCAGTAGCATCATGTCTTGCTCCAGGAGCATCCAGTTTTGCTGTAATAGTAGCATGCAGTAGAATGCAGTAACACGGTAGCCTTGAAGTAGAAGCATGTAGTAGCATCAATTAGTACTCCATGCTACTTTTTCGTGCAACTTCATACTACTATTCTGAGATAAATTTTTCGTCGGGACGCTTTGTCTGTTGATACCGCGCATCCTTGTGTTATCTGTTATGAAACTTCTGACAGTGTAGTAGAGGTCAGAATTGCTAAACTCCAAACGGTATGAGGTGTACAGGAGGAGCAAGCTGGGCATTCGGACGGAAGGGCGTATAAGAATACGTGTGCTTTAGGTAAAGTAGTCTGAGCAGCGGACACTCTGTGACACTTGGAGCGTGTTCCACCCTTCTAACAATATTAACTATTAATTACTATTTCCGTTCCATCCTCACGAAAAGTTACTACGCTGACCATTCCAACCTTCTCGAAATAGTAACTATGCTCGGGAGGGTAGTTAGCGTGGTAACTACGCATCTCTGTAACGTGATTGGTCGGATTCGCCCGTGCCCTGATATTCTGCTGGAAAATAAAAAAGTCCTTCCAGCCTTGACGGCAAAAAGCCAGAACTCTTGACGTAATGCGTGCGTAGTAACTATGGACGGTTAGTAGGGTGGAACACTCCCTTGGACGCAGTCACCATCGCAACAGGCTTCAAAGAAAGCTGCATGTATCCCTTACTGTTGCCCTTCTTTGATGAAGAGCTCAAGGGATTAGTGAACAAATGACTAGCAAGACGTCACTTCTATTAACCTCAAACTTGTTACTACTTCCAGTGTATAACCATGCCAAGCAACCGCCTTCGGAGCTATTAAAAGCCCTAACTACAAACATGCTAAGTTTTTGCTTGGGTTGTAATTACGGTCAGGAACGTCGCAATCCAGGCAAACATGAGAGAAAGGACCCTTTCAAAGGAATCATTGACTTTATAAACAGTCTTTGTCCGGTAATCTAACAGTACTTCTTGAAGTTTAATCGAAAAGGGCTAGGACCCAACTGACAGTCTAGTTCCACATCACGTATTCACTTAAACAGGCCAGCAAATTCAATAAAAATGAGTTCCCCCGTTTATCCCCTGTCCTTAGATGATGGATTTCATCGAATGAACTTAATATTATGGATTTGTGGTACCTCTAGGCGCCTGTCCCTCTATGCTTGAAATATTTACCAACTACAAAGTTACGCCATTCCCGAAAACTAAGCCGGCTCGTATCGTCTCTAATGCTGCAAATGCAGGCTTGTTTTCAAATTCAAAATTTGTGCGTCTGGGAGAATATTGGTTTGTCCTGCAAGCAGTGCACATTCTGAACGTCATTACCAGAGCCTCGGATGAAAAAATGCAAAATCTCTAAGACGGGGTCTAAATGTTTCAGTGTATTCAAATATCAGATGTAAAAATAAGCTGCATTTTCAGTTAAACTTTAAATCAATTCTAAGCTATGATTGTTTATCATGTATTTCTCTGTTTAAAAACAATTGATCGTCACTGTTCATATGGAGAAGGGAAATGAGCAAATTCCTTTATTTGTTCAATGGTAGGACTACGCCAAGGTTAAGACAGGGGTGGCCCGAACCACTCAGGCCAGGGGGGGTGAGACCCCTCATTTCAACGACTCCCGGATCGTCATATACGACTCTCACATACCAACAAAAATGAACTGTTGCGACTACGCGGCAATGGCGCACATCCCCAACAACAAATAATAGAGTCTGTGTAAAACTAGCTGCAATGCTTCAGCTGAAGTTGTTCTTGTAATCAAAATTTTTGTATACTAACCCATAGCCTCAGCTTAACATTTCAACTTTCGCTAAAGAGGAAAGCTTTCAACGCCTGTACCCGGGACAAATTAAAGCAAGCGCCACAGGCGAAATTTTTTAAGCTGCCCTTGTCTAGACAGATTCTAGCCAGCCTTTAATGTATTTCATATTTAAAAAGTCCAAATCGCCAAGTAAATGACACGCCGTTCCTCTAAATAGAGAATACTATGAAATGCGGGCGAAATTTTGTGAAACGCCGAGGAGCAGACTGTCTTTTTGCAATCCCATTGAAAAGGAAATAATAGCTTTGAAATCACAAATCTGACCGTCGAAAAAAGTGACAAAATAGTGGCCATAGAAAACAAAGTAAACACAAAGTAGATTTGTTCCGAATTAAAGCAAACAATTTGTTCCGAATTAAAGACAAAATAGTGCCAATATATAGAGAAGAAAGTAGATTTGCTCCGAGCTAATAGCAAAAAAAGTAATTTTCACGTTCAAAACACACTTCTTCGGAAAAGAAGCGAGGAAAACAGGTTTGCCAGTGCATTAACAAAAAAATCCGGATTGTCAGACGTAATAAGCTTTTGGTCTCGGCCTGACAGAAGTTTACAGATAGAAAAAGACGCCGGTTCGCGACGAGACTTGAGTTGCGTTTTCTTCCGGGTGATTTCATGTACTTTATTTCCTCATGAAAGTACCGTTTTATTTGTCATTCGACACGCTGTACTTTCATGTCGAAAACTAAAGCAGGTAAAGCTACAGTGAGCTACCTCTGAAAAATTGCAACTTAAAACTGTTTTTTTAGCATTTGATTCGACGAAGATGCTAATACAGATGCCCCGCCCCCCCCCCCGACATTGTCAACCAGCCGGTAAAAAATTGCTGAATCGGCGCGAAGCGGTGCGATTTTTTTTTGGAAACAGTCGATTTTTCTTCGAAACAGTCAGTTTTTCGTAAGTCGATTTTTCTTGAAAACAATCGGTTTTAGGCAAGTGCCATATAGCGATTGTAATTTCTGTCCGTCAGTCGGTCTGTCGGTCCCGGTTTTGCTAGTTCGGGCACTTCCAGATAAGGTAGGACGATGAAACTTAGCAGGCTTATCAGGGACTGGACCAGATTAAATTAGAAATAGTCGCTTCCGATCCGACCATCCGGAGGGGAGTGGAGGGAGGGGGAATCCGGAAAAATTAGGAAAAATTAGATATTTTTAGCTGACGAATGGGTGATCGGATCTTAATGAAACTTGATATATGGAAGGACTTCGTGTCTCAGACGGTCCATTTCAGATCCGGACCTGATTCGGTGACGTTGGGGGGAGTCGGAGGGGGAAACCGGAAATCTTGGAAAACACTAGTGGAGAGATCCGGATGAAACTTGATGGAAAGTACAAGCACAAGTCCTAGATATGTGACTGATATAACCGGAACGGATCCGCTCACTTTGGGGGAGTTTGGGGGGGGGAGGAGTAGTCCGAATTTGTAGTAATCCGGCGAGTTCGGTGCTTCCTGATGTGCTGGGACGATGAAAATTTGCAGGCTTGTCAGGGACCCAACCAGATTAAATAGGAAATAGTCACTTCCCCGATCCGACCATGTGGGAGGGGGAGTGGAGGGAGGTGGGAAGCCAAAATTTGAGGTATTTTCAACTTACGAACGACTGATCGGATCTTAATGAAAGTTGATATTTAGGATGACCTCGTGTCTCAGACGTCCCACTTTAAATCCGAACCGGATCCGATGACACTGGGGGGGGGGGGAGTTGGGCTAGGGAACCGGAAATCTTGAGAAACGCTTAGAATGGAGGGATCGGGATAAAACTTGGTGGGAAGAACAAGCACAAGTCCTAGATACGTAATTGACATAACCGGACCGGATCCGGGCACCGTGGGGGAGTTGGGTTGGGGGTCCGGATTTAGGGTGATGAAACTTGGCAGGTATGTCAGGGATCCGAACAGATTGACTTGAGAACAGCCGTTTCCCCGATCCGACCATCGTGGAAGGAGTGGATGGATGAGGAGTCCGGAATCTAGTGGCGTGCATAACTTTTGAATGGGTGATCGGATTGGAATGAAACTTGTCTGGTGGAAAGAGCTATCGCCTCGGATGTTCAGTGTCAACTCCGGGTCGGTTCCGATACCTGTGGGGGGATGGGGGGGGGGCCGGAAAAATCAAGAAACTCTTAAAGCAGAGGGATTGCGACGGAACTTAATGGAGAGAACAAGAATTAGGCCTAGATACGAAATCAATGGAGCCAGACGGTTTCGAGGCTCTGTGTGGGGGAGTTGGAGGGGTTTCCTTGAATTCCGGTTAGAATAGTTCCAGATGTACTAAAACAACGAAACTTTGCAGGCGTATTAGCGACCAGATTTAATTGACTTAAGAACCTGACACAACATACCCCCGTTAACTTCCGTTCCTTGATCCGAGCATTTTGGGGGAGCAAGGGAAGAGAAATATGGAAATTGAATTCTGTAAACTGCAACTGAGTGGTCTGATTCGAGTGAAACTTAATGGGTGATAAGAATTGATCGCCTAGACATGTAAAACATGCGTTCGAAGTATATGCGACCACGGTTGGGGGAATTGGGGGGGGGGGTGAACTTTTGACATGCACAAAAACCAAACGGATGGACCGAATGAGATGCAAGTTCGACAGCGCCGAGTTTATGCGGCCTAGATTTGTTATTTGGCATCCGGGCCGGATTCGGCCAAGGTACGGGGGGAGGGGGGGTATTGGAAACTTGCAGATAGGCTATGCTCCAATTTCAGTAAAACTTGATCGACAGGAAGAGGGAATTAAGAGATACGACGTTTATGTATTCAAGTCCTGTTCGGCCACAGTAGGGGGAGTTGGAGGGAGATTGTCGGAAATTTTGAGGCTTTCATAGGGGGCGAACGAATGCATCAGTTTAAATGAAACATGGAACGTAGAGAAAGCATATACCCTAGATGACATATTTTGGGCCCGAACAGGATCCGACAACGTTGGTGGTGGGGGGGGGGGGTACTGGAATTTTCCAAAAATGCTCAGATTAGAGTGAAACTTGATAGATGGTATAGATGCTTTAGATGGTCTATTTTTGAGGCCGAACCAGATTCGGTCACGGTAGGGGAGATGGAGGGAGTACCGGAAATCGTCTAGCACGTCTAGGGATCAAACGAGTGGATTTATTGGGCTGAAACTTGGAAGTTTGAAAAGTCATGTGCATTTGCCACAGATAATCGAGACGATGCCGGAACTGCTCAGAAGTGAGTGAAACTAAATATTCTATTTCTACTTCCGAAGCGCATTTTTGGATGGCGGGTGTATTTTGTCACGTTCTCGTCTACTTTCTTGTACTGCCTACTCGTAACAAGTGCCATATGAGCTCGTAGCTCTTGTTCTTTAAATCAGTCGATTTTTTGTCAAACAGTCGTTTTTCCCGCAAAAGAAGCCGGTAAAAATTACCAGCCAGTCGGTAAATACCGTGCTCCTCCCATACTTGGTTGTGCCGTGATTCGCAGTCAGCAGTGATAAATATGATTCGCAGTATGCTTGGGCTGAAGGAATATTTTTGCTCCCCCCTCCCAAACATTTTGGATAGTAACGCCTCTGCTAGCTTATAGGCCAAAAATTTACCTCCCGACTAGAATGAGCTATTCTAGCTTCTGCAGAACCCCTCCTGTCCTGAGAAATGAATTTCGGGTGTATCTTAAAATCTTCCTTGTCCTTTTCAGGCGTTGTTACCACCTCAACTCTCTTTGTAATCGACGTTTTTCTATCTGTTCTGGGCCCACTTGTTTCGCGGGTCTCCTGTCATTTGATTGCTGATGGCTTTTCCATTCTGTTCCTTCTTTTTTCACTTATAGCCAAAGTCTGACCAAAACTCAATGCATATAACCATGTCTCTCGCTTTTGGGCTATAAGGTATAACAATGTTATCCAGTCAGTCAGACTTCACTTCAACAACTAACCTATTTTACCTATTGTAATTTTGACTGGCTAAAATCTGAAAGACCAGAGTGAGGCAGATCCAATTCACATGGGACTAGAACAGGTAGCCGCATTGCTGCCCCTCCGAGCTATAGTGTTACAAAACCTGGTTTAAACGACTCGACTTGTCCTAAGGGACGGGCTTCCGACTGAAGCTATGCAAGAGTCGTTTTTTTAACACGACTCGGATTATTTGTTATTAAAATGAATGCCAGGGACCTCGGCGAGACCAAAAAAACGACTGATATGAGTTAGGAAAAGGCCAAAATAAACGACTGATACGACTAGCAAAAGGCAGGGGAGGTGAGTCACCCCCCTCACCCCCCCCCCCTTCGGGCCACCCCTGGGTAAAGAACAAGAGCTAAAAGATCATTTGCCACTTTCAATTGGATAGTTCTTATGTAGGCAATATCATCTATGAAGGTTCGCGCTGGCAAGATTGGATAGCTCTTACAAACGACTTTCATCGTGAACTGTCAGATCTAAATATTTGCTCCTACCACCCATCAAGTATTACTGGAATCCGAGCACTTTGGGAGAATTTTTGGCCCCTCCCCCAACTCCCTCACCAAGGTCAGATCCGATTCGGACACACAAATGTCACGTCTTGGCATCTGCTCCTACCGCCCGTCAAGTTTCACTCACGTCGATTAATGACGCTTGCATCGCAAAAACTTCTTGACCGTCCAACGCGTGTCACAAACTTTCCGCCCTACTGCCCATCCTCTCCATGTAACTTGGACACGTAAATTTGCGATCTACGGCATTTTCGTTTCCGGTCTAAGTTTCAATCGAACTGGAGCCCTTCCGGAAATGTCCGCTACCCCCCTTCAAATCCCACCTTAGAAGCCGGATCCGGTCCACCTTTAAATACTTATGTAGAACACAAGAACTTTGTACTGGCCAATTTTCATTCCAGTCCTTCTAACCGTATGATCCCTAAACATATTAGAAAATGTCCGAGATCCCCTTTACCCCCCCCCCCCCGCCCCCCAATGTGTTCCGAAAAAGGGAGGTTGTGCTCAGAGCCGTTACTGCCAAAATGTTTTTTTTTTGGGGGGGGGGACGAGACATTTACCAACGGGCTGGTAATTTTGACCGACTTTTCTGCAGAAAAAACGACTGTTTTCATCAACAAAAATGATATTTTTGACAAAAATCGACTGATTTTCAGAAAAACTGACTATTTTGACGAAAAAATCGACCGATTCTCAGAAAAACCGACTGTTTTCATGAAAAAAAATCAACTGTTTTGACTTCGCACCGAATCGGTTATTTTTTACCGACTGGCCGGCAGCATTGGGGGGGGGAGCGTCCCACCCCCCAGTCGTGACGCCCCTGGTTGTGCTAAGCATTGGGTCGGGTTCTTGTTACCGGATCATCACTGAAACGGGGATTACGTGGAAGTGCCTGAACTAGTAAAACCGGGACAGACATTACGATCACACATGGTGCTTGAGCAAAAAGGAACAAACGAACAATCGGGAAAACCTTGGCGAAAGATCATACAAAACGTATTCCATCTCAATCTGGAGGAGGAATTTTAGGTAAGTCGCACATAACTGATCATGAGTATGGCACAGAGTTTAAAATTTATAAGAAGTTTTCAAGCCTCTAACCTTGGCGGCAGCAGAAGAACTAGGCTCATCAAAAAGAGACCAGGTCTTCGGCTTCACTTTTTGCCATGTAGTGAAGTGACCAGTCGCGTACGCCTCCTCATATCCAAATTTCTGTGCTACTTCTTCCTCGCTTGGCTTTTCGGTGTCGATATTCAAAGTGTCCAGAATGGCCAAAGTGTTCTGCAAAGCAAGCATTAAGTCTTGAGGCATTCCTCTTAGCTTAAAGTCCGCACCAAAACCCGGACAGACAATTCCTAATCCAATCTCCATCATCTGCTTGACCCAAACATACCTTCTCTTGTCCTACGTAGCAACCGATTTCGAGCAAGAACAGAAAGAAAAATGAAAGGAGACACTCCGTCTACTCGCACGAATGAACTTATTACATGTTGACATTTGAACTCCACAGATATCACGTTGAAGATTATTCAGTGATCATTCGTTATGCTCATGGAAGGAAATTAAGAATCCCAGCGTCGCGAAACCACGTTGTAAGGTATGCTGGTGGATTAGAGCGTAAGACATTTCCGGTTTGAGCAGCCACAGGCAGTGGGATTGGCTATGAGCCACCCAATTAAGGGGCTGTATCTAGCGTAGACGATGGAGCTCGGTATTGCACAATCTACCTGCTTTCTAGTTCTTTTACCGTGAACTCAAGTCACTTGGCTTATGGTTATTGGTGGTGAGAAAAGGGTTGTGCGAGTAGCAACCCGAGGGACATGATTTTTGTGTGCGTGTGAATACAGTGAATAAAAATCCAGAGATATTACAATCAGTAGCGTCACTAGCCAAAACTCGAGGGGGGGGGGGCTGGGCGCCGGCGGCTCCGTGTCGCCCATTGTAGCTTTTCGTCGCACATGTAGTAATAAAACATGCAATACCTTGAAAGCGTCAGGTCAGGGGCGGTTTGAAGGGCTTGGGCGTGGGAGGTGACTACCTCAAAATATACGACAGATTTCCAGAAAGGCTCAAGAGTCATTGGAAACAATGGCCAAGAAACACAGCATCGCATGCTGGAAACTGTACGAAATTACAGAAACTTAAGATGAACATCATTTGTAATAAGAGGAATTCGCTAACACAATAGCCCCCCCCCCCCCCACACACAGCAGTTCCTAATGACTGCATATCAGACAGAATGAAAATGAGCGCCGCAGGTGAAATTTTGTAAGTAAGCTATGACCTTTTTAGGGCAAAACATTAGTTCCGCCAATAAAATCTAGATTTTAAGGTGACCAAGCCCCGATATTCCAAGCCTAAAACAAGAATGAAATGACGACAGCTTCCAGTAAATATAGAGCCTACTACAAAATGCGCAGCCGGAAAAATTATTTTGTGAAATCATTTATGATAATGAAACGTCTTTTCGGATCCAAAATGAATAAGGGGCACTTAGCACGGATCTGCCCGTCTTTCTTTGTTGATGACGAATCGAAAATGTGAGACTTTTAGCTGGAAGTTGGTAATGTGCTTCAGTTTGACCCTTTCCAAAAAAGAAGTACTGATCATCCAGCAAAAAAAAAACGTGAAACAGGCAGACTTTCTGAGTTTCCAGTTAAAAAACAAAATAAAAACCAAATGACATGTTGCAACAATCACGCCCGTCATTACACCACAACGTCGCTCATTGCTCACGAATCCGATTTATTTTTAAACGTCGTACTAATTAGAAACTAACAAATTCTTAAAGTTGTACTCCACAAGTAAAGTCGTCCTGATTTTTAAATGAATTAAGAGATATTTGGTATATAAAAGATCGTGTTTAAACTGTTAATTTGGCAAGCTCGAAACATGCGGCTGAGAATCCTATTCCTGAAGTCTCAAGCCTTCAAGAACCCAGAACGGCCTATAGGTCCGAGGTGGATTTCAACTCAGTTTCTTGGCAACCCTGGACTAGCATTACTGACTTTTCGGGCGCACCGCCAGCCCTCCATTGAGCTTTCCTGGATGAGCGCCCGTTTAGGCTTCGGGCGCTCTGCGAGTGCCCAGATCAACTTAATTATTTGGTCGGACGCTGTGCGAGCGCCCAGCTCAGCTTAATTCATTGGGTTGGGCGCTCTGCGAATGCCCAGATTGGCTTTTTTCTTTCTTCGAGGGGGAGGGGGGTGCCACCCCCTCCATAGCGACGAAAACAACAGAAGATTTCAGTAGCCTAGCTCTTTACCGTTAGCCTACTGTAAAGTTATGTATGTGGCGACCACTACATCAGAGTAGAACAGGAACGTAGTACATGAAAGAAAGAAGCAGTTCTAGGAACTCTCTGGTCTTTTGTTTGCTTCTTTGAACGGTAGTTAAAGAGTTACATCATAAGCATTCTAGCAGTCTTCTTAACTTCTAGACCCCCACCCGATACCCAAGGTGAAGCTGCGACTCGATCCGCCTGCTGGGTCATCTAGTGGCGCGGCTTGGAAGCACCCGACATGGAGAGCCTTGGATCATAATTTTACGATGGATCTAATAAAATGCTTTTTAATTCTTTTTAAACGTATATGAAATTTTTCTAGAAAAATCAATCTAATTACTAGCTTTATCGATTTCTTTTACTATTGTGCTTTCTGTTTTTTCTTGCTAATTCCCACAAGTCCAAAGAAGAAAGGATGTAAACTGGATCAGAAGAAACTAACGCCGTAAATAACACCAAATTCGTTATAGTGATTTCTTGAAGATTCTGAATATCAGCTAAATAATATTCAGCTTTTGAGACAAAAAAAAATGTCAAACTGGCCGATGATTTCTCTTCCAACATATTTAAACGTTAACATGGAGATATATTTAGCTGTATTAATCTTCTTACTCTCCCCTTGATTGGTTTAGTAAAAGCAAGGCTTCACCTTCCAGATTTTTCTTCCGGATTTCAGACAGTCTTTTTCGTCGAGACGGATATGGAAGGTGAAGCCAGGCCAAAAACGTCTGGAACTCCGGGGTGTTGGATACAAGCCAGGCTTCACCTTCCAGATTTTTCTTCCGGATTCCAGACAGCCGTTTTCGTAGGGACGGATCTGGAAGGTGAAGCCCAAAAACGTCTGGAAGGTACCATAGAGGCAATCCATTCGAGAGACAGAACAAATATGTAAAAAGAAAGGAAAGGGAGAGTGATTGACAGTTGCGACTGGGATGAAAGAGATATTTGAAATGCGAAGGGGACATTTAGGAAATGTAGAAGAATAGCAAAAGTGGATGTCATCATTATCATGAAAATCTGGAAGCGTTGGCTTGACTATTCAGAAGCCCCGGACGTCTGGTAATCTGGAAGGTGAAGCCTGGCTTTAACTCTTTTAGTCTCCGGCGGGAGATCGCTGAATAATTAATGAGCAATGGCTACCTTGCTTTGAAGAGTGAATTGTGCTCAAGTAATTTGTGGATAACGTTGGCTACCGTGGGGATTTTGAAGAAAACAAAGGTAACAGTGTGTTCAGAAAAATCTCACCCATCGAAAGATAATGGTGTCTCCGCCTACATGAATCAAATTCTTCTCTGCCCTCACGAATCAACTGGTCAACTATGGCTGACTGGTTAGCTTAGTCACAGGAACTGGGTGAAAAACAGGAACTGTTCAAAATTGACTAACATTCGAAGAAACACAACTCTACTGGACCTTTAAGCTGGGCCGTCGCAAGGGGGGGGGGGGTGCAGCACCCCCCTCCCACAACTTTTTGACATTCGAAAAAAATGGCAGGAGGCCCAAAATTTACTAAAATTGTTCAGTATTTTTTCGATCGCAATCCCAAAGAGGCTGTCGGTACAAATCTATTCTGTATAATCATCGGGAGTTCGGTATAATTGCCAGTACTCGGTTATTGTCACGAATTCGGTGAGAGAATGGACTGAAATTATTTGGTAATTTTGCCAGAAATATTCGGTAGGCTATATTTATGGACATTCGGTACAGTTTTTAGGATTCAGTAGTTACCACGGATCCTGAATTTTGTTCCAGTTTCGACAAAATTATACCGAATACGAATATTATTCGAAACAATTCGGTATAGTAGACGTAGTTATACAGACTCCCGAACATGCTATCGGTTTAAACTTATTTGGTATAATAACTGGGATTCGGTATAATTGCCAGGATACGGGAGTTACCACGAGCCTCGAAACTAGGAGGAGGTCGAGTGAAGCACTGGTCACAGACAAAAGGACTGATCTACGATTTCATCCATAGTCTTTACGTTTATTTTGGGTCCCAAAAAGAAGATCTAATCATAAATGTTTCGAAAATTCCGGCTGCGTCGTTTTTCATAATATTCTCTATTTTGTGGAAGGGCGTGTCATTTGACTTGGTTTTTAAGCCAGTTTTAGGATTGGGATTTCGGAGCATTAAAAGCTAGCATCCGGATGGAAATAGTTGAATTTGGCAGGAAAACACCAACTTCAAAAAAATCTCGCCTGCGACGCTCACTTTATGTTATCATGGGCAGTATGGACCAGACTACAGTAGCCGCCACTGCCCGGACGTCGCTCCATCCGGTTTATGGGACTTCTTAGAGGCTCGGTATTCAAATCCACGGTAAACTATAGAATTTGTAGCAGAATCAGTTAAATTTTGGCCTACAGGAAAAAAATGGATTTCGAAAATTTTCACCTGCGCCGCTCAAAACGCCGCCTAATGGTTGGCGTATTGTCTTTCATGCTGCCCCTTAATATTATTCTTCCTACGTAATCCTTTCTGTTCCATAATTTAATGCTCAAATTTTTTAGAGATTCGGTAAAACTTTGGCTCTGCACCCCCCCCCCCCCTCCCCCCCCCCAACGAAACTGCACTTGCGACGCCCCCGCCTTTGAGATACATCATTACCTGCGTGTCCCTGTGAATAGTATACGTCATCCAACAGCATGGCTCCACTTGGTTCGAATCCAGTCCCCAAAATTCGAGCTCTTCTTCAAATATTGGCCCACAGACATTCGTTGGATAATGTAGCTTTCCTGTCCTGGAAAAAAAAAACTTCTCATTACACAACCAGTTCTTCTGATCCCACTTTACCCCGTCACGAAATATACAACAACAAGAGACGTCGTAGTTCCGCAAAAACATATAGGGAGGGGCAGCAGCGACGATCCGGGTTGGTTTCCGTTTAATCTCCCCTGGAAAGAATGCCCCCCCCCCCCTCAAATGACACCTCCGATAGGCTGTCCGAGCTTAGAAACGTCTAATCCTCCTCCTCTGATTAACTTCAAACCTCCACTAACAGCCCTGTATATAGAAGTCGTGTTAAGACTTTCGAAAGAAACTTTTAAGTAGCTTAAATAAAGGCATCCTCCGTCGTGGCTTTCAAGAATACGCATGAATCTCCTCCCCCAGCCAGTGAGCCAAATACTTTCTTGTCTCGTTGCCTACCAACTAAATCCCATGCAAGGAAGCAATTGTGTATCTCTTTCGTCTGCAATAACTCTCAAGTAGTTTCTCAACTACTCCCTACCTTGCCGTCTTACGTCAACGGTCAAGTCTTATTAACCTCTTTTCCCTTTTTCAACATCTGCAGAGTTCTCTGAGACATATCCTATTGTCGATAACACTGGCTCAGAGCCACTTTTTGTCTATGAAAAGACAATAATGACACTGTCACATTGAAAGATTTCAGCGAAGCCCTTTCTTTCTGTTGTAGGAGAACTGAAAGCATGTCCCTCTCATGAAGCCTCTCATCAACCCATGCAAATCTTACTTTTACGAATTTTCCCGTTGTGGCCAGATGCTAAGCGAACTACTTTTCTGGCATGAAAATAAAGTTCAAAAATCAGATTCAGTGAGTTTCCTTACAACCAGGGGTGGCCCGAAGGGGGGGTGACTCACCCCCCCCTGCCTTCTGTTAAATCGTATCAGTCGTTTATTTTGACCTTTTGCTAAGTTATATCAGTCGTTTATTTTGCCCTCGCCGAGGTCCAGGGCATTCATTTTAATAAAAAATAATCCGAGTCGTTTAAATTTTTTTGTTTTAATTTTGTCTCTGCACAGCTTCAGTCGTAAGCCAGTCCCCGAAGAAGTCGTTTAAACCAGGTTTTGTAACCCAATAGGTCGCAGACATGATTCATGGGGGCAGCAATGCGGCTACCTGTTCTACTCCCATGGGATTTGGATCTGCCTAACTTCGGTCTTTCAAATTTTAGCCTGTCAAAATTACAATGGGTTAGTTGTTAAAGTGAAGTCTGACTGGTAACGTTGAAATACCTTATAGACCAAAAGCGAGAGACAAGGTTATGTGCATTAATTTTTGGTCATCTTTGGCTATAAGTGAAAAAAGAAGGAATATAATTTTTAAAAAGAATGGAAAAGCCATAAGAAATCAAATGACAGAAGACCCGCGAAGGAATTGTGCCAGAACAAATCGAAAAATGTCGGTTACAAAGAGAGGTTGAGGTAGGAACAACGCTTGAAAAGGACAAGGAGGATTTTAATATACACC
Organism: Branchinecta lynchi; assembly: GCA_023053575.1. Lineage (NCBI taxonomy): Eukaryota > Metazoa > Arthropoda > Branchiopoda > Anostraca > Branchinectidae > Branchinecta > Branchinecta lynchi. The sequence goes on along the minus strand of JAKZAP010000013.1, from coordinate 6,751,625 downwards.
CGAAATTCGTTTCCCAGGACAGCAGGGGTTCCACAGACGCTGGAATAGCTCATTCTAGTCGGGAGGTAAATTTTTTGCCTCTATGCTAGCAGAGGCGTTACTATCGAAATGTTTGGGGGGGGGGAGAGGAACAAAATTGTTCTTTCAGCCAAAGCTGACTGCGAATCGTATGTATCACTGCTGACTGCGAATCATATCACTATCAAATATGGGAGGAGCAACGTATTTACAGACTGGCTGGTAATTTTTACCGTCTTTTTTTGCGGAAAAAATCGACTGATTTTAAGAAAACCGACCGTTTTTAAGAAAAATCGACTGTTTCCCCCAAAAATCCATGCATCCCCCCCCCCTCCTACGTGACGCCCCTGTATGCTAGTGTTAAAGCACATCTGAAAAGGCTTCGTAAAATTCACGACACTCATACAACTCGAAAATGATCTCTTTTATGTTTTATGTTGCTATTAGTTCGGAGCAAATCTACTTTCTTTTTTATGGGCTTTAATTGTCACTTTTTCGATGGATAGAGGCGTGATTTCATAGCTATTCTTAATTTTCATTGGGATCGCAAAATGACGCTCTACTCCTCGGCTTACGTCCATAAATCAGGATTTTTTTCAGGAATTACTTTTTTTGCTTTAATACGGAACAAATCTACTTTGTTTTCTGTGGCCACTATTTTGTCACTTTTACGACGGTCAGATTTGTTATTTCAAAGCTGTTTTTTTTTTCTTTTCAATGGGATTGCAAAAAGACGGTCTCCTCCTCAGCGTTTCACAAAATTTCGCCTGTGGCACATCTAATAGTATTCTCTACTTAGAGGAATGCTGTGTCATTTACTTGGCGATTAGGCCTGGAACTTTTTAGATCTGAAACACATTAAAGGCTGGCTAGAATCTTTCTAGACAAAGGCAGATTAAAAAAAAGTTCGCCTGCGGCGCTTGCTTCAATTTGTCACGAGTACAGGCGTTGAAAACGTTCCTCTTATGCGAAAGTTTAAATGTAAAGCTGAGGCTATGAAGGTATGTATACACAAATTTTGATTACAAGAATAATTTCAGCTGATGAATTGCAGCTAGTTTTACACCGGCTCTATTATTTGCTGGTGGGGAATGTGCACCATTGCCGCATAGTCGCAACAGTTCATTTTGTTGGTACCTGCGAGTCGTATATTACGATCCATGAGTCGTTGAAATGAGGGGTCTCACCCCCCCTGGCCTGAGTGCTTCGGGCCACCCCTGCTTACAACCACAATATTACTCTTACCAAATTTGCGGTTTTGACAGGATTCCGGTTCAACTATACTTGTCCCGAGGTGACAAAAGGTCAGATATGGATTCAGCATGTCTCTTCACGCTAAATATTGTGTTCGTCTTTTAAAGTGCGAACATACGATCAGGTTTTATCGGCCGGATTTAATGCCCTTTCCTTACAAAGGTGAACAAAAAAATCAACTTTTCCATATGGAAATGACGATCGTGCCAAAAATTCCGGGCAGGAATTTCAGTCCGAGAGCTCCCAATCCTGATCGTGTGTTCCCACTATTAATCTGAGGGATTAGAGTTCCTAAATGTCACTTCTTGAAGTTTTGAGTAATGTTAACCCCATCGTCATTACTCGAGTGGGTGTTTATATAAGTAAATGTTTAGAATTAAGAAAAAGTCTGAGTGTTTAATTTATATTTTGGTTGTTATTTTGTGTATACATAGATAGATAGATAGTTTATTGCTATAAGCAGCCCGAGGGCCATAGCAAAATTTAACAGACACAAGAAAACACTAACATATAACACTCGTTTCTCTTCAATTTGTTTTACGTATATGGAAATGACGATCGTGCCAAAAATCCGGGCAGGAATGTCAGTCCGAGAGCTCCCAATCCTGACCGTGTGTTCCCACTATTAATCTGAGGGATTAGAGTTCCTAAATGTCACTTCCTGAAGTTTTGAGTAATGTTAACCCCACCGTCATTACTCGAGTGGGTGTTTATATAAATAAATGTTTAGAATTAAGAAAAAGTCTGAGTGTTTAATTTATATTTTGGTTGTTATTTTGTGTATACATAGATAGATAGATAGTTTATTGCTATAAGCAGCCCGAGGGCCATAGCAAAATTTAACAGACAAAAAAAAACACTAACATATAATAACACTCGTTTCTCTTCAATTTGTTTTACTTATATGGAAATGACGATCGTGCCAAAAATCCGGGCAGGAATTTCAGTCCGAGAGCTCCCAATCCTGACCGTGTGTTCCCACTATTAATCTGAGGGATTAGAGTTCCTAAATGTCACTTCCTGAAGTTTTGAGTAATGTTAACCCCACCGTCATTACTCGAGTGGGTGTTTATATAAGTAAATGTTTAAAATTAAGAAAAAGTCTGAGTGTTTAATTTTTATTTTGGTTGTTATTTTGTGTATACACAGATAGATAGATGTGCATACACAGATAGATAGATAGATAGATAGATAGATAGATAGACAAATAGATAGATAGATAGATAGATAGCTATAAGCAGCCATAGGGCCATGGCAAAAATTTAACAGAAAAAAAAACACTAACATATAATAACACTCGTTTCTGTTCATTTTGTTTTACTTATTCAAAAAATCTACTTCTGTGTTCCAAGTGATCCATCGCTAGCCTCAAAAATATGGCCCTTGTGCTTTTGAAGTACACTAATCTATCTATCTATCTATAGAAACCTTGAGACCATCCCCGAACTTTATCTCTACCTTGACCCTCACCTTAAGTTTGCACAAAATATAACAACCACTTTGACAGGTATCGTCCTAACAGACGGACGGAGAGACGGATAGCTTACGACGGACGTATCCCGTCAACAACGTTTTACACTGTAAAAAAAATCTTGCAGTATTTGCTACTGGGGTTAATCTTGTCTTTATTGAGATAAGATTATCCCTAATTCGGATTAATTTTATCCCAATAGAGATAAGATTAATCCCAGTAGCAAATACTGCATCCTTATTCGGAGAAACTTTTTACAGTGTAGAATCCTAAAAAGAAAGAAGAGAAAAAAGAAAGACAGGTATGGGTCCGAAGTAGGTAGGATGTATGCTTTAGCCCCTCATGTTGACAAATACGTGAAGAAGGTGCGTGTCTGGTAACAAACATGCCTTTCTCACCTGTAATAATTCAAGATTTGCGAAAACACCCCTGGGTGTCTGTCGAAGAAGTATTCATTTAGGAAGGAATCATAGTTGACTAGTGCCTCAGTCAGCCGGGAAAGTCGCGTCGCCGGAATTTTCTTTAAGGTCGTCTTGTAGGTTTCAAATCTGATACCTCCAACATTGAGGATGATCTTGTTGTCACTGTCCATCTAGTCCCGAAAGGCCTTGGGGAGAAAAGAAGGGAATGTTAACAAATGACAAGTGTCTGATTGACAAAGTAAAATGATAAAGGTATGGAATACTGAGGGAGGAAATAGATCTGAGAGCTGAACCACCTTTGCTTTTTCACCTTCGCACCTTCAAAAATTCTAGAAAGCAGAGACCTCCTTTCCTTGACAGTATTCCAGGACAAGAAACCAGGACAGCTGAACAGGGGCGTCGGTTCTCTGTTATCAGTCTCGGTTGAGTAAATGTTTTCATTTCGCTCAGCTTTCTCACTCGACAAACAAGGCTACGATCACAACTGCAATTACAACATTCAGAGAACGTGAGAAAATAGAAGATAAACTGTCCTAGAAACAAGACGTTAAGGATAGCAGAAGGCCGACTGCAAAGGCGTGGAAATACAAATGGGACGAGGAAGGATTCCTCTCCAAAAACAATATAAAACAACTCTTTCAACATCAATTTCCCTACACCTGCTTGCCTACAGCAACCTCCTGCACCACGCACGGGTGCACCCGACTAACAATACAACGCCCCCCATACAATACCCCGGTATTGACATTCTAAACCACTCGATCAAGAACTTTCAGCCCTTTTACCAGATTCTGGCCAAATACTGGCCCAGCAGGAAAATTAGTAAACGCTAATCCAGTGAGCTGTTTAACCCTCATTGCAAAACTCTAAACGGATTCAGACGAAAATTATACTTCCCACGCATTTCCAGTTTTAGTCGTATTTACCCCAGCGAAAGACGTGTCCGGGCAAAAAACTAAGAAATTTACCTTACCAGTAAATCGGCAGTATCCTTAGCATTAAAAAAAAACCCACAGCTCAATTTTAATTTTAACCGCCACCCCTATAGGCTAGGAAACCGTCTACGAAATCACTATCCTTTGACCTAAAAAACAGTCAATATAACCTTGAATAAAAAAAATCTCAACTCCTTCGAGAGTAGTCCTGCTAACAGACACAGACATGGACGCACAAAGAGTATCCTGTCACTACGTTTTCGGGGTACCAAAACTAAAGGCAACTAAAGGTACTAGCACACGTCCACAGTGCACCGTCCGATAAAATCTAGCGTCAGAAAATGCGCATACGAAATTGTCGTCATAACGGGGATACTGCATGCGATGCATAAATATTTCAAAGCGAAGGAGGAGATTTGTACCCGACTGCAAAAACTGGACTCTGTGAGCACGTACCTTAAGTGAGTACTCCGACGGTAAAAAAAACGCAGCTATTAATGGTAAAGAGGTAGGTTTTTATTTTTAACCAAAACATTGAAAAGAAAATAAATTACATTAGTAGTATCCTATTGCAGCAAAAAGAAAGTCTTAAGGACTTGTGGTGCAATTTATTGCAGTATGGAAATAAATGGAAAATAAATATGGAAATAAATATTTAAAACAGATGACCCTGGTTACTCTGCACAACAGGTACAATTAAAAAGATTACTGGTAAATGAGTGGGCTCTTACAATCCTTTCCCAGACCTTTCATACAAACAGTCCTGCACACACCATGATCCAATCGAAGACTAACTTCTATCTTCGATAGAATATTCTTGGTTACAACCGTGTCGGCCCGCTTCCGTTTCCATCCGTTCTGCTAACGGAAGTCGTCTACTTCCCACCAGGACACCTCCGTTTCCCCTGTTTCCCGAAAAGCCCACATTCTTAGAACCAATTCCCTGATATTCCATCTTTATCTGCGGATTCCTCTACGTGAAACCATCATTTCAGGGAATACGAACTTCAGTAGAAAAGTGCACTTGGGGACTTGCATAAACTAGTCCGCTTGGAAGCAGAGCGAGTTAGAAGTAAGTAGAGTAACTCGACTGTTGGACGGCTATATAATAACAAATTAAAGAGCGAAATTCAATGACCAAAAACTTTACAATCGGCAACCTAGGTGAACTGGAACAGAAAGGTGAAAGCAATCGGACAATGTGGCCATTTCTCAGGAAGAGTTGCTGTTTAACTTTGCATGTTCAGGACTGTGAATATTTGAGAATCTTTAAATCAGTCAATCGACAGGATTATTTTCCGGTCTGAAAACCTGGCGAAAGCAAGGTAAAATTAAGCTGGCTTGTAAGGTAACGACTGCGGTTGAAGCATTACAACCAATCCCAGGTGCCCACCAGAGGTGGACATACCTTCTTTTGTAACCTTAGGTGCGTTTCTGGTATGTTCTCACCTGTGCCCAATTATTCTCTTATGACACCTTTTTTATATCACCGCTGTCCCCATCAGAAGCAAGAAGCAAGAACAAGCAAAGTAAAACCTCCGTCTTTGGTCCAATGTAGCGACTATGGAGCTGTGCTAGCTAGAGGTACTTCCTGAGCTTTGAATTGATGCCCGTCGAATTCCCTCATCGCCGCTGCGCATACCAGAGGAAAAAGTGCAGGAGGTGTGCTGTCCAGCTCTGCAGCGTGTCACACGTGAACTCTCAGCGATAGACAAGCAATCGGCTTTAACTTTGGAAATTTCTTCCCTGGGGCTTTACTGCGATATAGGTAAAACCAGATATCACTTGAGTACTTCTGGGACAAAGAGCTCTAGTACGGCGGGAGCTGGAGGAGGGAACTGAGACTTCTGCCCTGTTAGTTTTGTGTTTGAGTGTTATGACGTTACCATGCAAATTTGGCGCAAGCGAAGGCATGTTTTTGCTCAGTTAAAAGATTGATTATTGTCATACTCCGAAGACCACGATAGTTACTCTTGAGAAAGAGAGGTACACAAATCACCCCCTTCAATTACCTGGCATATGATCTGTCTTAGATGGGGAGGGAGAGGCATATTTGAGGTGAACTGAGCCCTCACGGTAGTTCAAAAACTTCGAACTGAACAAGAGCCTGGTCAAATCACTTCGTGTACGAAAACGGCTATAAAAGGAGCCAGTGTTCAAACTTGCCTTGCACCCAATTATCTATTACCGAGTCAGAGGCGTTACTAGCCAAAATGTTTGGGGGGGGGGGAGCGAGGCATTTACCGACTGGCTGGTTATTTTTACCGACTTTTTCTGCAGAAAAAAACGAGCATTTTCAGCAACAAAAATTACATTTTTGAAAAAAAGCGGCTGATTTTCAGAAAAATTCACTGATTTTCAGAAAAAACGACTATTTTGAATCGACCAATTTTCAGAAAAACCGACTGTTTTCATGAAAAAAATCAACTGTTTTGACTAAAAATCGCGGCGCTTCGCGCCGACTTGGTTATTTTTTACAGACTAGCCGACGGCATTGGGGGGGGGGGAGCGCCTCCCACCCCAGTGCCCCTGTACCGAGTCACCTTCAGTAATAAGCTCAGGTCAAGAACAACTGACTAAAGACCAAAACCTTCAAAGTGGAAGAAATCGGCTTGACCAAGAATTCTACTTGTAGAATAACTTTTGCCATTACCAAAACCTATTCTTTCAGCGTCTCCTGTCCAACACCGTATTCGTTACAATTTCCTTTTCCATTTTTCAAGACGACTTTGTGAACACCTGTCAGACAGATTTTGCCATCGATAGAGAAGACTTCGTGACCCCTTTACCGGTAGTGCGCAACATTAACCGCCATCTTCTGGCATCGGAAAAAGGAAACTTTCTTGTCCTGGTGAATCTCTCGAGCAAAAAGGACCGGATCTGTGTCGATGGATTGCATAACCATAAAGGCAACTGACCGTTCAGTCTTTTCGGTTTATCTAACGATGCCACAACTCTTTATTCCCCCCCCCCCCGGGGTCGGGTAGCGTTGTCGGGCAAGCTCACCCGTCAGTTCAGTCACCAGTCAAGCATCAAGCTTATAGTCCGGGATCCAGACTGCGGTATCGTTCAAAAAAGGGAAGGGGGGGTAGCTCACGAGCTGCAGAAGGTTTGAGAATTTTTCTATACCAACTTTTTGTGCTGAGAACGAAATACCGCACCGATGTAGGTCACAGACTGTTTAGCCTATAAAGGCAGATTAGGCCTATAAAGACAAACTGTAGAAAAACAATTTTCCTAGCAAGAGAGCATATGCTAAATCAAACAAATTATATATGTTCTAAATCCTCTTCTCACGAGCTATCGAAAGGTGTATATTTTATTTTTTAAACCTACAGATTTTTCTTAGAAATGTCTTAGAAACCAAGAAAAAGCGAAAAGTCTTTAACTTTTTTCACTAAATTGTCATTTTTCTCGGAAAAACTTCCAGCAAGCTACATATTTTTATTATTTTATTAGAAAGCTAAGCTCCTTACCAATCGTTTGAGCTATTAATACTTCAAAAATATTTAATTTTAACCAACATTTTGGTCTATAAGGGCAATTTAGGCCTATAAAGACCAGCTCAATGGAAACATTTCCCCATGCACAACGAAACAAGCAAAACACAACAAACTCGACAAACTACATCTATACTCTGAATCCTTTGTTTGTGGGTTCGAATTAACTATTTCATATTTTTCTAAACTTATTTACATTTCTAAGAAATGACTTTGAAAACGAGCAAACACGGAAATGGCTCCACTTTTTGTGTAGATGGTAATTTTTGTCGGTGAAGTGTCAACTACACTAGCCTACTTTTTTTTAGCTTTCCATTAGAAAGACAGGCCTCTAGCTAATCTTTCAAATACAGGAAGTTACCAAATTGTTGTTGCTAAGGATTATTATTAACCAAAATCAGGAACTAAATCTATCGATTTAATTAGCCTAAATTAAAGGATAGTTAGAATAGAATTTAATACTGACGATTATTTCACCTAAAAAAAAAAATGTATAGCCTATCTTCCCTGTAGGCTAAAGTAATGGATTTTCTAAGTACAACTTTTTTGGAAGCTTTCGAACGCTGAACCCACTGACTCGCGAAATAACACCAGCCTTAGAAGACAAGAAGTTAGGGCTCGTACGACAAATCTTGGCCGGACGCTGTTCTCAACTATTGACCCCGCGTGCAACCGAGTTTTCTTTCATGACAAAACAAGATTGCTCTTCGTGGCAGCCACCAAGTGAAGCCATGTCTCCTTCCACCCATCGCACTCATGGACGACTGGCTTAGTCATTAGGGCGAGCCATTGGGTCTCCCATAGTCTCTGACCCTTCCTAAAGCTACAATCGGTTCGAGGTCCGCGTTGACCGTCAGAAGCATATCTTTCGTCGTCCCCCCCCCCCCCGTTTACTTCTTCCACCCTGGGGGCGGGGGGGGGGGGTTGACTCGCGCCATAATTTGGACAGAGCAACTTCAGGCCGTCCGAGTACGTGCACGAACCGTCTTAGTCTTCTGGCTCTGATTGGGGTCGACAGAAGCGGTCGGTGTGATCTGACCAGTGTTCGCACTTCCTCATTACCTGTGATCCTCAGGTTGTATTTTCAGTATGGATCGCAGGCATCTATGGGAGAACGCACTGAATTCACGTGCTCCTATGGGTTTCAGCGGCGAAGCTTGGGGCCACATAGAAGTATCGACAGGACAAGACCATCGTAGTCTGAGGCAATATTTAGTACCTTATGTGCGCTTTCGACAGCGAGGAGGTTTAAATCCTTGGTACAATCGAGGGAAAAACGATGGAAAGGTTTGGGATGACTTCCACTCCCTTGTGCTTATCCATGATCCTTTAGTATCGGATCAATGATGAACTTGAAAAGAGCTGGTGAGAGGATGAAACCTTGACGAACGCCTTCTTCTACCAAGAACTGCGTTGATTGATCCGTTTCACCTCTCACCTGAGCCTGGTCATAGTATGCCAGGATAAGGCAGATTATTTCTCTGTGACCCCGTCCACCTGCATTCCTCGCTAAGTTATGCCTTTCTTTGCTGAGTCGATTGCAGAAACAAAGTCGATCAAGAATATTCCTGTTGATGCTTGAACCTGTGCTCAAGAATTTGGCAAAGAGAAAAGAGCTGGTCCGTGCAGCCCATCATTCTGAAACCCGCTGTGGTTTGGTCGTGTACGTCTGTCTGAAATCTCTGAAGCTTTGCAGTAGGATAGCTGCAATGACTTTTGCTGCACCTACTATCAGATATATACCACTGTAGTTTTTTTTACAGTCAACCTTGTCACCATTTCTTTTTCGGGGACATAGGCTTCGGGGACATAGGCTATTCCAGATGTCACCCATGATGTTGTATAGATTTCGCGGACGGGCTATTCTAACGGATCGTCTGCAGTTGCATTACCATTGTGTTAGGGATAGTCATAGATTTCCTTTACAGCGAGCGGGCTGAAGACTGGTGCGAGGGGTTGCTCTCTCTCCGCCACCGGTGTACACCTCGGCACGGCACCGGCACGGCACTGGCACGATACCGCCGGCCACCGACAAATTTTCTGCAGATTACAGTTTGGCGCCCAGTAACGAAGGTACTTAAACGAAAGAACTATCGAAAACATGCTGTCGAAGAAGAAGCAGAACTAGATATGAGGACGATGCTGTTGACCAAAAGCGCCAAGTAGCCAACCAAGTTTCTGTGCTAGTGTTGGGCGATATTCGGATTTTTCGACATATCGATATTTTCACTTTCAATATTCGATAATCGATATATCGATATTTTCGCTTCTGATATTCAATAATCGATATAGCGATATTTTGACTTTCGATATCCGATAATCGGTATTGATATTTGTTTACCATGTTTCGCTATAGGACACATCTCGTTTCGCCAAAAACTAAGAACAAAATTTTCGTTAAATAGCATCTTGGACCATCTCAAACTCCGAATAAATAAGAAATGAATTACGGAAACCATATTGCTCCAGTTTCGGATATATAAGTGTAGGTTAGGTAGGATTGTTTACAATAATTACGAATTTTAATTATTAATAATTACGTTTTTGATATCGATATTTTCTCCGATATATCGGTATATGGATATCCGATATTTCGTATCTTGGATCATCTCAAACTCCGAATAAATAAGAAATGAATTACGAATAAACAAAATATCGTTTTCGATATTTACGTTTCGATATCGATATTTGGTCCGATATATCGGTCTATCGATACCCGATATATCATATCTTGGATCATCTCAAAAAAATAAAGAAATGAATTACGGGAAACATATTGCTCCAATTCCGTATATATAAGTGAAGGTTAGGTTGGATTATTTACAATAATTACGATAATATTACGATAATAGCGATTGACAAGGAGGTTCTCTTTTCAGAGCAAAAAAAAGCAATTTTTGGGGATTTTTCTGAAATTTATTTGAGAGATTTGACGGATTTGGTCATTATGGCCTATTCAGCCTTAATTTAATATAGCCTATATGATCTATATGCATCACAAGAGAGAAACTACTGCCACAATTGGATTCCACGTCAAAAGCAAACCTTAAACTTACCTTCAAACTAATATATTTCGTTCAAAATTTCCACTGTCACTCACTGATGGAGAAGTGGATGCTCTGCTTTAAGAAAATCCAGAAATTCTTAAGACTAAATATTTTTCAAGTGTTAATAGCTCAAACGATTGGTAAAGAGATCATCTTTGTAATGAAATAATAAAAATATGCAGTTTGCTGGAAATTTTTTCGAGAAAAATTACAACTTAGTTAAAACAGTTAAAGAATTTTCGTTTTTTCTTGGTTTCCAATGCATTCCTAAGAAAATTAGGTAAGTTTAGAAAAATAAAAAATACACCATTTGATATCACACAAAAAGAGGATTCAGAATATGTATAGTTTGTTTGATTTAGTTTATGAGGTCCCGCTAGGAAAATTATTCTTATACAGTTTGTCTTTATAGGCCTTATCTGCCTTTTTAGGCTAAAAAGTCGGTGACCTACATTGGTGCGGTACGATTTTCATTCTCAGCACAAAAAGTTGGTCTAGAAAAGTTCTTCAAACCTTCTGCGGCTCTCGAGCTAACCCCCTTGAACGATAGAGGTGCCTGGATCCCGGACTATTTAATTAGGAGGTCGACAAGGAATAAGAAGTGTGACGGGCTAAATATCGGTGGGCTTTAACATAAAGACTATGGCATTAGAACTTTCCTAAACGGATTTGAGCCAACTGTTTCGTTCCCTTCCAGCTTTCGCCCTGTTGGGCGTCACCCTTCCTTGGTCTGCAACGAGCTTGTTCAGAGTTCCCAAGCTGCCCCCCCCCCCCTCCCCCTGCCTCCCCTATTACCACACTGTGCGACACAGAACAACGTTCGATAATGTCTATAACAACAGTAAGAGAGGTATATTTGACGGTGCATAACGGATAAGCCAGCTACATTTTATTCGAGCTATATTTAGGCCCTTTTTGGCAAGGGTCCTCTTCAGGCTCAAGCCGCTCAAGCTGGAAAATAAACTTGTGGAAAAACAATTAAAGATTCTTCCTTGAATATCTGCTTTTGTAAACTTCTTCTCTGAAAATTGGTTGGAGTTAAAGCTGGTGCTGCGATTTCATTCTGGACTCGGTAAGAGAGGTGAGTAAGTAGTTTATTTCCAACACAGAATTTTTTCAGAGGCGGAGTACCAACAGACTATTAGGAAATACTTTGCAAAATCCGACTGGGATTTGTACAATGGGGTCCAGTTTTGTGTCTTCTGTGGGCTTATCTATTTTACTCTACTGTATTCTTAAATTACATAAATATCTGACTGCGCTAAAAATATGTTCATGTGTTATTTTTTCTAGCTTAAACCTGAAGAAACCTTTGCCAAGACGGTGCAAATACCGCTTGAGTAAATATCAGCTGAATTATTCGTTTTGCGTCGCCAAACATCATTCGGAGTCAGCTTGGGCTGAAGGAATAATTATTTCTGACATAGTCAGAGATTTATTTTGCCTCCGGCCAAGATCTGTGTTGCACTTTGGAATAAACCAAAAATTAAAACTAACAAGGCCTTGAGAAATATTTTTAAACTAAAGATAAACATGTCAATTAGATTGACCATTATATACAGTTTATGTTCCAATATTGTAACACCTGGCTCCTGTAAGGCACGTGCACACACAATCCGTTTTTTGCAGTCGGATGCAAATTCCTCTGCTCGAAGTGATCGCGCACAGGTTTCACCATATAATCACTAATGAGGCAGATTTTGCATGTGAAATCACATCGATGTGAACTAAGCTTTAAAACCGCCTGTAACGCGGTCTCTGCTCCATCTTTTTATCCAATTACCTTTTTCAATATGGTTCCTTACTCAATTTTCGTCCAAAATGGAAATAAAGTCCTGTTTCAAAATAACGCGTCTCGTTCCTGAGACTTACCCCACAGAATCACACGATCTACTGATCCCATAAGTCTGACAAGACTACTACAACTACACTTAATTTCCAGCGCGATATACTGAAAAATATTTCTAAGGCTCTAAGGGTCGAGAGCTATCCACCCATGACACAGAGTCTTTCAAGTTCTTTTCTTCTGTCGAAGGAAGAACAATCCCAGGAGACTCGGGGATCGTGTTCAAGGTACTCGAGTTTCTGCTTTCGCAACGGAAGGTTTGGCTAGAGGACGAACGAGTAAACGCAAAAATTTCCCCTTCATTTCAAACCCCACCCCTAAATATAGGCTACATAAGACTTAGTTTCTTCTGATAAACCAACAGCATGCTAGGCATTGGCAGTCGACGTAGTGTGTTTGAAGCGAGATAGGAAAAGAGGGGAGTAAGAAGTCCCTTAGGAATCCTTCGCACTGCCTGTCAAAAGTATTGCAGACACGTTTAAACAAAACATAGATGGGTCTCAATAGCCTAGTGTGGTTCAAGCCATAGGTGACGTGAGGGACTATACTTGTGCCAGAACTACACACGCTCTAGATCGAGAGCGTGCTCGGTTATGAGTCTCCCAACAAAATAAAATGTCACGAAAGGCTCTAAGAATACTATCGTTCAAAGCCCCCCCCCCCCCTCCCAAGCAGAAAATAGCAGAAAATACTTACATTGTAATGGCAGTTCATCACCTATTTTGGGATCATCACTGGTGGGACTGAATGGTGTCTTTAGCTCGGGTCATTTCTCTACGGTTCTTATTACATCCCATGTTAATTAGGCAGAAACACAATCTTTCTCGTTAGCTCTGTACTTCTCTTGTTATTTTCCACAATCTCCACTGTTCTCAGATTTTCGTTCCACTTCACTGAATCCTTTCCGAAAGAAGCCAGCCCATAGGAGAAGACTAATTCAGTTCTGATAACAATTATTGCTAGTTCACGTTTTCTGGTTCAGTAAGAAATCTGCTTTCATAACGAGAGGTCACTTTCCTAGTCAGGCCACAACATAGTTTCGACCGCAGCTGTCCTTCAGACCAGAACACTGTTATTTTTGGATAATCCTCCATCCAAGCCGCCCCAGCTTTGTCCGCCACCGGTCCCAGTTTTCTAAAAGCTTCGACTCTTGGGAGAAATACTCATCTGCTTTATGTTCGTCTTCTTCAGTCGGATTTACTATGACTCTATTTCCGTTCATTTTACTCAAGTTTAAGGTGCGAAACTGATTTCCACAAATTTTCTATGGAAGTCCCGTCGCCCATTTCAAAACAAAGTCCTAGTGTTTCCTCGAACTTGAGTGTTTCCACTTTAAGATCCCTTTGGGAACCAGGAATGGCAGTTCCTGATGGTCCAGGCTGAAAGATAATGATAACGGGTGATTCCTCAACTCACAGCAGAGCGAATTATGGTCAATAAGGATGCATCACATTTGTACGATCCAGTGTTGTTTTTTTTGTTTTGTTTTTTCAGTGTTCTAAAGCATGTGTTCTTGAATGTTACGGACTTTTTTCTCACCTATAACTTTTTTGTAACCGCAAACAAACAAAAAACACACACAGGGATTCCAACAACCACTAACAAAACTACAAATACATTTCATTCCAGACTATCAAAAAGATATATATATATTTTAACCCATAGGCTGATTTTTTATGAAAATTGTTTTTATTTTCATTTACAATTAATTATTTTTATTTAATTATTTATTATTTTTATTTGTTCTATAATGAATTTTTCTTAGTCGAATTTATTGTTTTATTTGTTATTTTTTTATACGTCTTATATACGTCGTTACATTCGAATCGTCGCTGACGTATATCCGTTGTAAACATTGTTTGAATATATGTTTCAAAGTCAGCTTGGGCTCAAAGAATATTTAATTTTACCAATATCAAAGGAATATTAACAATCATTTTTAAGAGGTTAGGCTACTCAAGGTCATTACGAGAATAAAATAATTAACAAATAAATAACTGTCGTTCCAGAATGACCTTCGTTTCAGCTTTCGCTGGAGCTGGCAAAGCCACGATGGGTCTTAACGTAAGTCTTCAAGGCAAACTTAAATTGAGCGTCGCAGATGAATTTTCTAAATTCGGCTAATTCTGGCAAATTTTGACTACTTCCCATTTAAATTCTAGCTTTCGATTTGGTTCAAACGCAAAGTCACAAGCCGAAAACCCCACCTAAATGACCCACCCTCCAGTTAAATAGGCTACTATGAACAGGCGAATCTTTTCAAATCGGCCCTTTTTCTGGCAAAATTAAAGTAGTTTACACACAAATTCTAGTTTTGAGCATGGATAAAATCCCAACCCTAAAGATTGTATCTATTTGTTTTCAAATCAGGCACTCTCGTGATCTAGGTTATGTGGTGCATGACCTTTAAACATACTCGATCATGTCTCGTCATCTTGGCGGAATAAAAGCAATTTATTATATTATGTACTAATTGCGTTACAAGCGGGGCAGCGGTCAAGTTTCCTTGCACTTGAACAAATTCACCTTCATTAATGTTCACCTCGAGCTCGCTCAGAGCAAAATACCACCAAGGAGTAGTGTCAAGGCCTATGCTTTCCATGCTTTGCAACCGGGCCATACTCGTATTGTCGCCCACTACGCTTGCGGCATTTAAAGCGAGACAAACTTGCGGGCTTAGAAATTTCTAGTAAAGCCAAGGTGTGTATAATTTTTGTTGCTATGTTAAGAATATGAAGTTATCAGAGCCAGCACTGGTGAACGAGTGAATAAGTTTTAGTAGGCGCGTTCTCCATCACTAGTGGTGCTAGTAGTCCACGCCAAAAATACTGACACCCGTTGAACTGTAAGGCGTTTAGGCAACAAAGGAATTCCAGGATGACCTAAAACCGGCGCCGAAGTTGAACCTCAGTGAGATGATTTTTTTTGTTTTATATAAAAGTTTTTGCTAGCTCAGAAATGAGCCTCTCGTTTACGATTTTTTTTCGCATTTATGGTCATCCCAGTCGAACTGCGGAATTGACTAATATGAATTCGTAAATAAATATATGGCACAACGTACGAGGTTTGACGACCTTGTTAGATCACATGGCCAAGCAACACGCGTAAAATGCGAGGTAAAATGTGATAGCGTAAAATTACTGTTACTCGATGAGGGGACAGCAGATGGAGGGCCTACTAGTTTTCAAGAAAGAGAGAAAGAAAGATGTGTCATGCATTCAGTGGGAGAAGCCGATTTGGTCACGCCACCCCCCCCCCCCCCCCCCCCCGACGAAATATGTTACTTTGTCATAGCCATAATCTGTTACCTTCAAACTCATCTTCTTTTAATCACTGACTACCTGACCACTGTCAGTGACGACAGAAGTGGGAGGGCTGTTTTAGACAGAGCAAAATAACACTAAGGAGTAGCACCACGACTTTAGAAGAATGACACACAGTCGAATAGCAGCGACATAAGCAAAACTAGCGATAGAGAACGTCCCTACTTAAACTAATTCAGCCGTTCACCAGTGCTGGCTCCGATAACTTCATATTCTGAACATAGCAAAAGAATGATACAGCCTCCATTGTTTCCTTGGTATGTGCAAACCACACCTTTGCTTTACTAGAAATTTCTAAACCCGCAAGTTTGTCTCGCTTTAAATGCCACAAGCGTAGTGGGCGGTGCATCGAACATGGCCCGTTTGCAAAGCATGGAAATCATGGGTATTGGCAGTACTCTTTAGAGTTATTTTGCTCTGTTTAAAAATTAATTTATCTTCCAACAGAGCAAACTAACACTAGGGATAGTGCAAAATAACACTAGAAAGTAGCGCTAAGACTTGAAAAAATTGGCACACACTCAAATGGCATGGACACTAGCACCACTAGCGATATAGAACGTCCCTACTGAAACTCAATCAGTCTTTCGCCAGCGCTGGCTCCGATAACTTCATATTCTGAACATAGCAAAAAAAAACGACAGAGCCTTCATTGTTTCCTTGGTGTATGCAGACCGCACCTTCGCTTTACTGGAAATTTCCGAACCGAAAGTTTGTCTCGCTTTAAATGCCGCAAGTGTAGTGAGCGGCACTATGAGTATGTCCCTTTATTTATTTATTATCACCAAAAGTGGTAAGTCATAAAGACTTGTCACTACATACAATGTGAACATAAGGCACTAGTAATACAAATAAATCTATACAATGAAAAATAACCTGAATTAAACTTAAGTTGGCAAAAATGGGTCTGCATAAGCACTCGAATAAAATGTTGACGAAACAATCGATCGTTTGAAAATATCTACGTTTTCCGACATAACAGTTTCATCTGGTAGTGCGTTCCAATCTTTACAAACCCTATTTTGAAAACTATAAATGCCAACACGTCGGTTTGGCTTTGGCTGATAAAGTTTAAATCTGTGCTGATGTGTTGACGGGTAATTTGAAAAAATAAATAAATCTTCAGGGTTAACCTTTGCAAGGCATGGAAAGCATAGGTATTGACGATACTCCCTAGTGTAATTTGGGATCGACTAAAAACGGGAACGGAATGGAACGACACGGTGCAGGAGGAACGCGTACTAAAAACGGGAACGCGTACTAAAAACGGGAACAACGTACTAAAATCGGGAACATTGCACCAGGAGGATCATTACTAAAAAGGGGAACGCTGCACCGTCCTTTTTACTAAAAACGGGAATGCAGGACCCATGTTCTTTGGCACTTGTTTTCGCTTTCAAGACAACCAAGTACTAAAAACGGGAATGCAGGACCCCTGTTCTTTGGCACTTGTTTTCGCTTTCATGACAACCAAGTACTAAAAAAGGGAATGCAGGACCCCTGTTCTTTGGCACTTGTTTTCGCTTTCATGACAACCAAGTACTAAAAACGGGAATGCAGGACCCCTGTTCTTTGGCACTTGGTTTTCGCTTTCATGACAACCAAGTACTAAAAAAGGGAATGCACGAACCCTGTTTTTAATACCTTTCTCAGTGATGCAGGAGGAACACGATTGAGAACCCTATTTCCTACTTCCTATTCTACTCTCCCTGGTGCAGGAGGAACACGATTGAGAACCCTATTTCCTACTTCCTATTCTACTCTCCGTGTTTCAGGAGGAACACTACTGGGAGCCCTGTTCCTACTTCCTATTCTACTCTCCCTGCTGCAGGAGATGCCGAAGTCCGAATACTCGTGACGTAAATGATTTACTTGCTTACAGTTTTATCTGAAAGCTAATATTTGTGTACCATTTAGTAAATTATACTTAACTTCTTGCTTCGCCTTTTTTCGGCACAGACGCGGCCAGAGAGCTTGGTGAAGTCGGCTTTGCGCTAGACGTGACTTCACATTACCATCCAAAGAGGATTATATAAAGTCATATCAACCTTCAGAGAGAGGATGATATGAAGTCATTCAACCTCCAGGGAGGATGATGCTTAACACTAGTTTTTGTGAATCTTTTTCGTCCAGCACACAACACACATACCAGTGCAGAAGACATGCAGATCCAGTTATAGTGGCATCAGATACCTTGGTCAGTGCAAAATGACAAAATGCAGATCTAGTTGCGACGGTATCGGTTACCTTGGTAAGTGCAAAAATGACGTTATCCAGATCCATTCAGTGGAACCAGATACCATGGTAACTTCAAAAATCTTTGTCGTCAAGCGTACATGATTATATGAATTCCTATCAACCTTCAGAGAGAGGATGATATGAAGCCATTCAACCTCAAGAGCTGATGTTGCTTAACACCAATTTTAGTAACTCGTTTTCGTCCGGCATACAACACAGGTACCAGCGCAGAAGATATGCAGATCCAGTTAAAATGGCATCGGATACCTTGGTCGGAGCAAAATGACAAAATACAGATCTAGTTACAGTGGTATCAGATACCACGGTAACTTCATAAATCTTTGTCGTCAAGCATACACGATTATATAGAGTCATATCAACCTTCAGAGAGGGGATGATATGCAGCCATTCAACCTCCAGAGCTGATATTGGTTATCACAAATTTTAGTCAATCGTTTTCGTCCGGCATACAATACAGGTACAAGCGCAGAAGATATGCAGATCCAGCTACCGTGGTATCAGATACCATGGTCAGTACAAAATGACAAAATACAGATCTAGTTACAGTGGTATCAGATACCTTGTTAAGTTGAAAAATGACAATATCCAGATCCAGTTGCAGTGGAACCAGATACCATGGTAACTTCAAAAATCTTTGTCGTCAAGCATACATGATTATATGAAGTCATATCAACCTTCAGAGAGAGAGGATGATATGAAGTGATTGAACCTGCAGAGAGGATGATGCTTAATACCAGTTTTTGTAAATATTTTCGTCCGGCATACAACACAGGTACCAGCGCAGAAGACATTCAGATCCAGTTACAGTGGTATCAGATACCTTGGTCAGTGCGAAAGGACAAAATGCAGATCTAGTTACAGCGGTATCAGATACCTTGGTAAGTGAAATATGACACTATTCAGATCCAGTTACAGTGGAACCAGATACCATGGTAACTTCAAAAATCTTTGTCGTCAAGCATACAACACAGGTAATACGAACAGAGGTACCCCAAATCTGACAGGAGAAGTTCACTATTTCACTACCGTCCGGCATACAACACAGCGCAGAAGACATTCAGATCCAGTTACAGTGGTATCAGATATTTGGTCAGTGCAAAATGACAAAAATGCAGATCTAGTTACAGTGGTATCAATACCTTGGTTAGTGAATTATGACACTATTCAGATCCAGTTACAGTGGAACCAGATACCATGGTAACTTCAAAAATCTTTGTCGTCAAGCATACAACACAGGTAATACGAACAGAGGTACCCCAAATCTGACAGGAGAAGTTCACTATATTCGAAAATCGATTAATCGTGTATAGCGGAGCAATGAAGTAACGTATTTTCATCTGATTTTCAACCATACTTGGTAGCTGCAAATCACTCAGCATTCAATACATCAATTTATTTAATAAATTTACTGAAAAATTCTCCGGCTAACATTCAAGCCTCACCCTTCTTGCCCCCCCCCTCCTATTCTTTTTTGTTCCCCCCTCCTTTTGCTGTCTCCCCTCCTTATTTAGTACCTTTCTTCCCTCCCACTACCCTCCCTTTCTTCTCTTCCCAATTCCCCCTCCCACGAGTTTCCTCCCTACCTTCTCTTCCTTAGCTTACTACTCCCCAAGAACATTTTAAGAACGTTTCAAACATTAATGTTACCAAATTTCAACTAGTACATTAACGATTAAATTTTGCCATCATTACTAGCCCACAAGAAAAAGTTTTGTTTTAATTCCTGACAAATTACTTGCTTCCTTGCAATGACATTTCTTTGCTGTTCCTTCATCTGTTGAAACAATGACGGACGACGACGAATAGATCGACCTGCAAATTCACAGAAGTCAGTTCTTTCTTCCTCAAATAACTATATCATTCCTAGGTTGTTTTTATTAGATCAGTTTCGGCAATTTCCATTCTCCTTGTAGTTTATACAGCCAGAGGTTCTATTTGTTACACAATAAAACAGTAACGGATGTTACTATACTATTCCTTCTTTATACCAATGAAGTGATCTAAACTAAGGTAAGTAACCTACTGCTGGAAATATCCATTGATGATTAGTAGTTACTTTTACGAATGCAATAAGAACTTTTGCCAGTCAATTGAGTTCCAAGCTTTCTCTCACAATTTAAGATTATATTTGTACTGTTTTAGACATTTTATTATCACGGCATATTGGAGTTTCAGGACGTAGCACTTATTCCATTAACTTTCCCTGTTCTATTGCTTCGAACAGCTATAGCATCATAGTAATCCTCTTTCCGAAGATCACACCAGTCCGCCATGCGAAAACGGTACCGTAGTGTGCATGTCCTGAAATCGGCAATATACATTTATGATCTGAACGAACATTCAAACAAGTATACAAACACCTCATTCAAACAAGCAACAGACGTTCTAGTCACAACATTCCTAACAGTCAACATTCCTACAGCCTACCAGTCTTCACTATTTTTTCTAGACCTATTTTCCCTGTTTTCAACAATAAATCGATTTCCACTAACATGGACTGAAATTATGAATCTCTTCGTCGCCAAATCACATCCAGATAAATATCAGTCAAGGTGGGAGCATCACTCACTCGGCGAAATGGGCTCTCTGAAGCAAGTGGCTGTGAGGACTCGAACCCCCCAAAAAGGCACAACTAGACCCCAATGACCACAAGTACGTCCTGTTTCAACTTGATACTTTTCATGGTTCTAGAGTTACGATTTCCGAAAAAACGGTGAAAACCGAAAACGAAAAAGCGGCTACCTCGGCCGCAAGAGTGGATTGTTCCCAAATGAACACTTTTCGCACTAAAAATCGTATTACTTGTACTTTACTTAATTACAAAATTTTCAAAGTACTGACAAACAGAAGTGTGTGAGTGTAGATTTGAGTTGTTGTAGCATACACTATTATTTAGTTCAATTACAGATTCTGGCATGTGAATACTTGAACTTCTTACCTCATGTTGGTTCTGCTTTCTTGTTTGTTTGTTGTTCCTAGTTCATCTTTGAGTGAAGACCTTCTCGCAGGTACTTGGCCTGCAATACGTAAGTACCTTTTAATGCTTGGTCTAAAACCTTTTTTGACAGAGCATAGTACGATTTCTGCCTTGCAAACACTCGATTTTATATGCCATCTAAAATATGACTTGGTTTTATGTGTGAGCGAGACTTTGCTACAGAGCAGGGAATACAAGGCTTGTGAAATAGTATGTGAAAGTCTACTTTTTGCCATCCTTGCAATAAAGATTTCAAATTCATCTCACTTTAGCTTGCTTCATCGTCACATTGTATGGTGCACTGTAAACTGTTCATAATGTCAAGATACTTTAGGATATTATTATGGCTATTAGCTGTTCGCAAATCTCAATTTCGATTTTTGGTCAATGTACACTTAGCTTTTTTTTTATGTCTGCAACCACCACGGAAAAACCTGTGCTAAATTTTCTGGATAGAGGGGTCAAATAGAACAGTCAGGAAAAGTGATGTCTGTTCACTTTGTACATGTATATAAGTTGTTCGGCTAAGCTAAGATGAGCTGCGCCAATTTTTCTGCATAGAGTTCAAATAAAAGAGTCACGAAAAGTCATGGACGCAGTGGCGAAACTAGCCCATTTTCGTGGGGGGGGGGGGGGGGCAAGCCCAGATTTTACCGGAAAGATTTAACGATAACGAAAAGCAGTGATAGACACCGCAACAGATTACTTCATTGCTTGAAGATTTACGCGGCTGTCTTTTTCGCTTGCAAACTAAGCGGTTTTTGGGGGCATTATGCATTATGGTCGTGCTGTGGGGGGATTAGGGGTCGGTCCTGGACATTTTCTTAAATGCTTAGGGACCAAATCGATTGAACGATTGAGACAAACTTGGCAATACTGCGACCATGGGACTTAATTGTGTTATTCAGATATCCTTGCCTGACCCAACCTCGGTGGGCCGAGTTGGTGGGTGTATCACTGACGGGAATTAGAAATTCATATGTCACTGAATAAAGTTAACTATTTCTCGGACTGATAAGCAACCAGATCAACCCAAAAGGGCAGTTTATGGGTGGGGACAGAGAAACCACACAAAGAACAATTTGACGAAACAGGTTTGCCGGTGTGGTTGGTTTACCGCCAAAGAACAGAAAGTTACGAAGAAGTGTTTGGTTAGTGCATTTCGGATTTACCGACGAGAATATTCCAGTCAAAAAGTCTCGCACTGACAAATAGTTCAAAAGTGCTGAATTTAACGACAAGACTTTTATCCATTCCTGATGTAAACAGACCGAAAAAGAGAGCCCCATTTTACCGACAAGACCTTTCCCGGTCATTGTGTCGAAAAATGAAAAACAACAGATATCAGGAAATGAAATGAGGAAAGTGTTTGTCAGAGCCCTTACCGGTACCGAAAATCGAATCCACGCATTGTCTCCGCGCCGAGAAGCACTGCCAATTTTCCAACAAGAAGTTTCCTGGCTTACCGACAGAGATTTATCGGTATCAGAAACAGAATGCTAAAGCGTGCCGTACCGACAAACGCTGCCTTTTCCCAACAGGAAGTTTCCTGTTTTGCTGACAGAGCTTTCGTCCCCCCCCCCCCCAGTTTCGCCACTGGATAGCGTTCTCGTACATGGTTATGAGTTGTTCTGCTTAGGCCATATCAGAAAGATTGTTCTTAAATCCCACTGGGTGTGTTAGATCAGGTATCTGAAAAATTTTCACATGACAGATACTGGGACACGGGACTTACAGGAAAGAATTGGGCAACCCTTTTTATGTTTGGGCCTGTGTACAACAGTGAGAAAGTATAAGACAATAAGGATACAAGGCAAACAAATACAAATTAACAGGAATATGAACAATGGACCCAATAGCCTAAACTCAACATTAAACTACACTGTACAAAAATCATGCAGTATTTGCTACTGGGATTAATCTTGTCTCTAAAAAGATATTCTTATCTCTAATTCGTATTAATTTTATCTCAGTGGAGATAACATGAATTCCAGTAGAAATACTGCAGTTAACTTTAATCCTTACTCTGAGAAACTTTTTAGCGTAGGTAGGTAAAATTTACAGTTTAAGACAGTTATTGAAGAGTCATCCAAGGACGATCTAGAGTCTGCTGATCAGAAACTGGCTAGGTACTGGGCCAGACAGTAGCAGAAGCAAATACATTACATACTTGTTATAAATAATATACAAGACTTTCTTCTCGGACAAATGCATTTTGTTCGACAACCAGGCTAGCAATAAGGGGAACCGTCTTTTCGCCCACCCGTCATAATGCCTAAAAAATACGTCACATTCCCCACTTTTTCCGACAGTTCGCCTAACCGTCACAAGACCCAAATATCCGTCGATTCGCCCACCCGCTGATTCGCCCACCCGCTGATTCACCCACCCGTCGATTCACCCACCCGTCGATTCGCCCAACCTCGTTTTTTGAAGCATGGATTCACCCACTGTTTAAAGCTTTGTTCTAAGGCCAAGTATCAGGCTGACGAATTAACACACTTATTTTCGTGCCCTTGAAAAACGGTAAGTAATGTCTTGTAAAAGTTTGATCAGAATCGATTTGAGTGCCGAGGTAGGGGCACGAAAACCATAAACAAACAAAGTATCATATCAAAGATATTTTTCGGGTGGTTTCCAAAATCAGCACGATCGTTTTGCCCACTCTCACAATGCCCACGAGTACACGACTCAAAATGCCATAATTCAGGGTGTAGACCCTGAAATCAAAATCGTCAAAAACGTCAACGGTCCAAAATTCCGACAGTTTAAAATGCACTCATGGAAGGCTAAAATCGTCCTTGTTCAAAGTGCCGACGACTAACTGTCGGTAGGAGGGTCAAAATGATCTGGGACAACGGACAGCGAGATTAAAAGGGACAGGATTACTACGAAAAATTGTGTAGAGATTATTTTATAGTTCATCAAACTAGAATGATTTGCGCGAAAGTACGAAGAAATGGGGATCTAAACCTTGCACCCTGAAGGTAAGAATTATTAAAAATAACATTTTGAAATCGCTGTTTATTTTCAGAATTCGAAATTACATTGTAATTGAACAGTTTCAATGCACGATTATCGCCATCCTGATACTCGGTCCGTTCCTTTCGTTTCACATTCATCACTAGCTCCGTTACCACGACCTGAACACATCAAACTGTACAATCGTGGGCATTGTGAACCGTGGGCAATATGAGTCGTAGGCATTTTGAATCGTGGACATTTTGAATACTGGGCATTTTGAGTCGTGGGCATTGTGATCGTCATTATGAGTTTTTCGTGCTAGACCGATTCAGCTAAAATCAGGCACAACCCGGAACAACTGGAATAACAAAAGAAATCCGTTAAAAACTTGAGTGATAAAGTTGACATATAATTGTCGTTGGCCTGCTGTTAAGTAGAAGCTTGTAAAGTTACCGACTAATTA
Organism: Branchinecta lynchi; assembly: GCA_023053575.1. Lineage (NCBI taxonomy): Eukaryota > Metazoa > Arthropoda > Branchiopoda > Anostraca > Branchinectidae > Branchinecta > Branchinecta lynchi. The sequence goes on along the minus strand of JAKZAP010000013.1, from coordinate 6,727,146 downwards.
GTACAATTGTTTTCCGATTCATCCGACAAGGGTCATGTATAAGGAAGCATAACATGGATCAGTATATCCCTTGAGCTTCAGTGTTCCAGCTGCAATAGTTTCATAAATACTCTCCTCTGGTTCCCCTCGGAACCTTTGGTATTCCTGCCGACCAAAGGTTTCGCCGACATTGGGTCACGTCTGCCGAACAAAAGTATTGGGGGAGCACCAATCAAAATTTACTCTATTGAGAACTGAATGATCGTGGGGCATTATAATTTCCTTTAACCGACCAAATAACGCCAATATGTAGCCTACCGCTTTCGCTACATGTTGTACCTAAAAATATGGTAGCTCATTCCTATTTTACTCTTGCATTCATCCTCCATTTCCTCTTTCTTATCAGCACTGAGGTCTTATATCATGCTTCTCATCATTCTGGCTCAAGCTGTACGGACTAGTTTTCACCCTTCTTTACGTCGGACGGTATCGTATCCATTTTAATTACTCCCCTGTGACTAGTCGCTTTCGTCTACCGCGTTCAATCAAAAGAGCCGCGCTGGATCAAAGGTCAGTTTTGAAAATTGGGCGAACCGACGGATATTTTGGGTCTCGTGGCGGGTAGGCAAACTTACGGAAACAGTGGGGCTTGTGACAGATTTGTTGGGCGAATCGACGGATCTTTTGGATCTTGTGACGGGTAGCGGAACTGTCGGGAAAAGTGGGAGTTGTGGCGGATTTGTTGGGTCTTATGACGGGTGAGCGAATCGACGGATCATGGATTTGTGTTAATCGACGCTCAAGCAACAGGACGTTGGTTGAATCGACGTTGGGCGAATCGACGGGTAGGTGAATCGACGGTAGGATGAATCGACAGATTTTTGGATTGGGCGTATTGACGGTTGGGTGAATCGACGGATGGGGGTAGTGACGGCGACCCAGCAATACAACCAGGCTAGAATAGGATGGCTAAATAAAATAATAAAATCAAACAAATTTATTTGATTACTTCTCCTTCTCCCGACTGTTATTTTGAACAATCTATCAGTGAGGTAAGGAAATCAGATAGAGACGTCATTTTTTTTTTAATGATATCCCCCAGTGTAAGAGGCGGATTTTCTTTCAGCACCTCTCTTGATATGACTACACCATGGTTTTATTTTTTGTTTGGCTGTTTTTGGTTTGATTATTTTTTTTTCCTTTTAGTCAAATAAAAAGAGAAGATAACCAACTTGATATCAGTGAACTGATAAATATTAAAAAAAAACTCGTTTTTATATATTAAAAATTCTTCTTCCAACCACTTGTTAGAACCATCTAACAGCACGGTATAACCGTCTTAAGAGCTCCTTGTATTTTCGAACCATCATTGTCCATAATCTTTTTAATTATTGGTTGGATTCCTTTGCTAGTTGGAACAGTAGAGGTAGGTCATCCTTGTTTGAACACTTTTCTAAACTTGTCCTCATCTTGGTTTGGTTTCTTGCTTTTCAAGCAGTCAAATAAAATGGTAAAGTAACACACTTGATGTCAGTGAATAGTTAAAAAATTTCTTGCTAGAAATGATCTAAACAGCTTTAGAACCAAGCCATTTCACATACCCAATAACAAAACATTTATTAAAAAAACTAATTTGTAATCATCAGACTTTAAAAGCTTTAAATGTAACAAGATCAAAGTTTTTGATGGGATCCCAAATGTTCAAATTTGATCCAGACAATTGGGTCTTGTCTTCGCCAGATCCAGTCTTCGCCAGACTCATTGAACACTTTACTATTAAAATTTAGAAACAGATTAAGACCAAATAGCTGGCATATGAGAAAACCAAGTTCAGATATGGATTCAGCATGTGCGTTTACCCCTTTAAGTCATATCTGTTTTGACGAAGCAGATCGAAAATTCATTCCTTACTTCTGCCAATTTTCCGTTTTCGGCGGAATTCCGGAACTGCTTACCAAGCGAAAAAATAAAGCTCAAAAACGAGTTCAGCATGTCTCCTTACCCTACCTCCATCTTCTAATCAACTTCAAATTAAGCTTTTACTTTTAACAGATTTTCCGGTATCAGCCGGATTCCGAGCGATCTATACGTCCGGTGAGAAAATGATTGTCAAATGCGAATTCAGCATGCCTACTTACCCCAAGTAGAATTTCTTCTCAAATTTAAATAAAACTTTTACTTTAAACAAATTCTCCGGTTTTGGCCGGATTCCGGCCGAACTGATTGTCCGGCAAATAATTTTTAGATTCAGACTCAGCACGTTTCCTTGCCCCCAAATCGAACCTCCAATCAACTTCATATTAAACTTTTACTTTTCACAAATTTTCCCGTTTCCGCCGGTTTCCAGGTGAACTATTTGTCCGGCGAGAAAACAAATTTCATATTCGGATTCAGCATGCCTCCTTACCCCTAATTCGACTATTTCATTAGCTTTTAAAAATATTTGTTTGTTCCCCTTAATTTCAAACCCCTCCCCCAACCCCAAATATAGAGCTTCATAGCCCATCTTCGAACTTGACCTAAAAAGTCCTCATGCCAAGTTTGATCAAAATATCTCAACCCCTTCGAGAGTTATCGTGCTAACAGACGGACGGACGGACAAACAGACGGACAACTTTTGTGATATCATAGGTATCCCTCCACTTACGTTTTGGGATCCCTAAAAAAACAAATCCAAAGTATTATTGAAGATTTTGCCCGAATACTTGAGTTCCAACAATGGTCTGCCGGCCTGTCCGACCCTTTAAACCTCTTTTCCATTAGCAAGGTAATAACAAGTGCAATAAACCAAATCGTACCAGCCAAATACCCCCTTTGTCTTCATTAAGAACAGCAGATCTTCCCTTTGTCTTCATTAAGAACAGCACATCTTCGATCACTGACAGAACAGTCCAGTTTCCAACTGTTAATTACAGATTAAACTACATCGCGTTGTCTTATTTGTTGCTATTACACCAAAACCATCACCCATTGCTACATCTCCCCAAATATACAAGAGTCGGACTTAAGACCTGTCATAGACGAACTTAACTCATGGGAAATCTGGGCCCAGCTGCCCATGAACGGGAGGAGCGGGGGGGGGGGAGGGGCGGGACCCATCAAATGCGTATTTACACCTCTTTTTTCTCAAGTATACCAGCTTAGAGTTTGATTACCGTCACAGGTCAAAAACTTGTGCAATTTGGGACTAGGGTAGTTCAACTCCACATATATAAGTTTCACCTCAATACCTGTTGATTCCTGTCACGGGTAACAAACTTTACTCAATCTGGGCCCAGTTGTCCATGAATGAGGTGGGCGGGGGAGATGCAACTTTAAAAGCCATTTCCCAGCATTACGATCTATATGTACAAGGAATTTCATCGTCCTATGTCCCGTTCTGGTCACATTATGAACATTATTCACTGGACAATCTGGGCCAAATTGACCCTGAACACGGTTGGGGAGGGGGGTGGGAACCCCAGAAGGCACAACTAGACCCCAATACCCACTAGTGTCCCAAATTTCAACTTGATATTTGCACTGGTTCACGAGTTATGAGCTCCACAAAATACAGTGAAAACCAAAATCGAAAGCTGCTACAGTGCTTGCAATAGTGGATTGTTCCAAGGAACTATCCACTAATGAGTGTTATAAAATGTATCTGCTTGCAAACTTGTTCTCTTTGCATCAGTCTACCACAAAAGCTTTGTCAAGGAAACAGTTGCTGTGATCTGAAACTGAAAACTATATATTTGAGTAAAGATTTTTATTATGGAATTTATTTGTTTTGATATACAAATAAGGTTTATTTTGGCAGTCGTCCTTTAAAGTACAATGTTTCTGGTGAGTTTTAGACCATTATTGATCGATTGTCAAGGTCAAGCCCAGAGTAAGCCTATCCAGCATTTGGCATAGTGTATCTGGCATTTGTCGTAGGGTACACGATGGGTACCTGACCTCGTTTGTACACTACCTCAATTGTTGCTGTGCAAATGTTAAAATGGGATGTTCATGCTGTCCCGAGAGCCAATAGGCAAAATTTTCAACAGTAGTGTCCAAAAATTTTCAAATTCTGTGCCTTTTCATTGTTTTGAAGCTGCTACGAGACTGGATTTTCTGGCTATGGCCTTTGCGAAGTCGATCGAGGTTAGGTTAAAATGAAGTGATCTTGTTTGAAAAGAAAAATATGTTGATCTAGAAATTTTGAAGTAATATTTTTTCATCCAACATGTAAACCACTCAATTAGCTTCAATCTAGCATGTTTGTCATATTTGTTGGTTCCTCTTTAATCCAGATAAATTATTCTGAAGGAAAGACTTCTCTGGAAATTTGAAATCTTGTCTGAGGTTAGCTACTCCTACTGTATACCAAATGCTGGGTATGCTGTTTGACACAGGCTGTCCCAACATCACAAGTTTGTGGTGGACTGGCTTGGGTTTGCATAACAGATCATGTAGTGAATCTGAAACATCTAAAACAACAGTTCTTAGCCTAGTTAGTCTTCATTCCTGTTTTTACTGTAGCCACATCATCCTTAGTCTTCTGGTTTATTGAGAAATGGCTTCAAGGTCACCGTCAGCAACATTAGTTGCATTTTATAGAAGTTTTGTTCGACGTTTGCTTGGCTGGTTGCTCAGTTAATTTCCCTTTTCAAACGCCGACCAAGTTAACAGTTTGTTTAATTAGTGTTTTTACGACTCGGGCGATCCTTTCCTGATAGACGTTTCTTCAACGATTTCAAATAAACTTTTGACTTGCTAGCTCACAAAGTCTGACTGTCAGGTTTGAAGGACAAAGAAACTGTGACAGACGACCAGAAACGGTACTTAAATTGAGACCTTTGAGTTGGAAGGTAACGAAACTTCAAACTTCGATCAAAAAGGCAACTATTGGGAAGTTGGTCTATTACCTGGAGACTTGGCATCTCAATCCTCAAAGAACACTTCATCACGTAGATCATGCTGGGGCGCATTCAGCAGATTCAAATTTTCTGCCACAAGCCCACAAGTTTCTACATACATCTCTGCAGTAACTCCATGGATTTGTTTCCTACAAAGCGTTATCGGGAAGAAAACGGTTAGAGTGGAATTTCCGGCTCTGCTGGCATCTGTCCCTAAATGATTTGCTCAGTTATCGGTTCTGATCGTGCGTCAGGTACTAAAAAAGCCACAAGCAAAGATGGTGGCGAAGGATACTGAAGTCTCATTGACATTGAGGTAGATAAATTGTAGATACTGGGTACATAGTGTATATTTTCGTTTTCTGTCCCACAGCCCAATCAGCGTTATGGGAGCTTGTCTCAAGACTTGAGGGAAGCTAGCCTGGTGGTTACTTTAAGCTCTTAAAGCCTCATGTTGACTACTTGATACTGACGAATCAATGTACCAACAAAGAAGGACTGCTGCCACTTCTCGGTAACAGCACACATTCTCAAACAGCAAAACTGTTTTAAAACCGACTGCAATGGATCAGTTGTGTTGTTTGTGTAAAAATTTGTTGATTCGAATTCACACATTCAGCTTATCACTTCAGTTTTCGCTCGAGAGGAAAACTTAAAACGCCTGTAGCCATCCCGAACTAAAGTAAGAACTGCACAGGAACTGCGTTCCAGTCTTTGTTTATTCTGCCTTTTTCTGGCAGAATTGAACTAATTACCATACAAATTCCTGGAAGCAGCTCTGGGATAGCTCATGAAACCAAGAGCGCAAAAGTACTACCTCATAGGTGGCGTGGAAACATATTCTAAACATTTGAAGCAAAATCAGCAGTATGATATTTTTTGTATTATGTAAGTCGTAATTTTATTGGTCAGTATTTGTTCTTAATTTAAGCCATGTTAGTGGCGATCGATATATACTGGTTGCAGAGCTGAGTGATGAGAGTGCCATAGCAGCTAAAATACACCGTCTCTGTGGCTGGCAGACTGCCATAGTGTTATTTGAAGAAACTTCTGTTGATTGTAGTACCGAAGAAAAGTTTTGTTTTTTGTATGTAAAGTTTACAAAACTGCCTAAAATGTACAAAGATAACCGACTTACTTGCAGCTGATTCCAGAGCTTACAAGGAATTCTCACTTTACATTGTTAATATGAATATTTGTCCACAGTACAAATAATCCAGAGTATATAATAACAACAAACGGATAAGAAAAATAAACTCTGCTTATATTTGTCGAAGCTAGTAAATTCGAGTATGGCAGTCATCAACAAACACTGTAACGATATATTAGCGAAAATAAGTACCAGCTTGAAGTTTTCGCCCAACGCCCAACCACCCGAAAACGTCGAATACCAAATTATACGGCATTTGGCAGTAATCTGTGGCAGTGCTTAAAATGGCAAAGAATTTTTTTTAGAAATGTCCACCAAATCCAAACTCACATTAAAATCTGTGAAAAGGCCAATGACCTCACAAAGTCTGGGCATTGGGCGGTATGGGCGGCAGTTCTTGTAACGCCCAGGCTAAAAATGGAGAAACGCCCACCAAATCACCGCCCACATTAAAATTAACGAAAATTCAGATGAGCTGATTTTGTCTAGGCATTGGGTTGTTAGGGCGACAGTGCTTAAACTCAGGTTAGAAGTGGACAATACCCACCAAATCACCGCACACCTTACAGTCTGCGAAATTTTGGATTTGCTAAGTATGTACGGGTGCTGGGTGGTAAGGGAGGCAGTTCCTGAAACGCTCAAGCAAAAAACGGAGAAACGTCCATCAAATTAGCACACACGATCAGATTCAAGAAAAGTCAAATGAGGTAAATATGTCAAAGTGTGGGGCGGTAAGCGTAGCAGTGCTTAAACGCCCAGGCAAGACATGGTGAATGTCCGCCAAATGACTGACCGCATTACAACTCTCGAAATTTTGGGTTAGCTAAGTATGTACGGGCGCTGGGCGGCAAGGGCGGCAGTGCTTGAAACGCCCACGCAAAAAAGGAGAAACGCCCATTAAATCACCGCCCACTTTGAATTTGGCGAAAATTCGAATGAGCCAACAATGTCCAGGCATTGGTTGGTAAGGGTGACAGTGCTTAAACCGCTCAGGCAAGACATGATGAAACCTCCACCAAATCACCGCTCACGTTAAAATTCGCGAAAAGTCGAATGAGTCAACTATTTCTGGGCGGTGAAGGTGGCAGTACCTGAAACGCCCAGTCAAAAAGTGGAGAATCTCCCATTAAATCACCGCCCACATTAATATTCACGAAAACTCGGATGACCTTCGGGTGGTCAAAGATCTTTTTTTTAGAAATGCCAAATCAACACCCACATTAAAATTTGTGAAAAGTCAAATGTCCTAATAAAGTCTGGGCATTGGGCGGTAAGGGCGGCAGTGCTTGTAACGCCCAGGCTAAAAATGGAGAAACGCCCACCAAACCACCACCCACATAAAAATTCACGAAAATTCGAATGAGCCGACGATGTCCAGGCGTTGGTTGGTAAGGGTGACAGTGCTTAAACCGCTCAGGCAAGACATGATGAAACCTCCACCAAATCACCACCAACGTTAAAATTCGCGAAAAGTCGAATGAGTCAACTATTTCTGGGCGTTGGGAGGTAAGGGCGGCAGTACCTGAAACGCCCAGTCAAAAAGTGGAGAATCTCCCATTAAATCACCGCCCACATTAAAATTCACGAAAATTGGGATGACTGGATGACCTTCGGATGGCCAAAGAACTCATTTTTAGAAATGTCCACCAAATCAACACCCTCATTGAAATTTGTAAAAAGTCGAATGACCTAATAAAGTCTGGGAATTGGGCGGTAAGGGTGGCAGTATTTGTAACGCCAAGGCTAAAAATGGAGAAACGCCCACCAAACCACCGCCCACATAAAAATTCACGAAATTCAGATGAGCTGATTTTGTCCAGGTGTTGGGTAGTAAGGGCGACAGTGCTTAAAGTGCACAGGTTAGAAGTGAACAATATCCACCAAATCACCGCCCACTTTACAGTCGTAGGGTAAGGGCGGCATTTCCTGAAACGCTCAAACATAAAACCGAGAAACGCCCTTCAAATTATCGCGCACATTCAGATTCACGAAAAGTCAAATGGGGTAAATGTGTCCAAGCGTGGGGCGGTAAGCGTGGCAGTGCTTAAACGCCCAGGCGAAAAATGAATAAATGTTCACCGAATCAACGCCCACGTTAAGTTTGGCAAAAATTCAAATGAGCTAGCGATGTCCAGTGCTTAAATCGACCAGGCAAGACATGGTCAAAGTCCACAGAATCACTGACCACGTTCAAGTTCTCGAAAAGAGGAACACACCCACCAAATCACCGCTACGATACAATTTGTGACCTTCGATTTGGCGAGAAATGGAAAAAAAACCACCAAATCCCCCCCCCCCCCCCCCCCCACGTTACAGTTTGCAAAATTTCGAATATCTATGGGTAGAGGCTTTGTGCGGTAAGCCTGTCTGTGCTTAAACTCCCAGGCAAAAAAATGGCAAAATGTCCCCATTAATTAAAAATTATAATTAACATCCCCCTTAGTCACCGCCCACGTTGGATTTGGCAAAAATTCAAATGAGCCAACGATGTTCTGGCGTTGGTTGGTAAGGGCAACTGTGCTTAAACCGCTCAGGCAAGAGATGATGAAACCTCCACCAAATCATCGCCCACTCTAAAATTTGCGAAAAGTCGAATGAGTACTGAGCTGGTACCGCCCAGCGCCCGTACATACTTGGCTAATCCAAAATTGTAAAGTGGGCGGTGACTAACGGGGATGTTAATTATAACGTTTGATAATGGGTACATTTTGCCATTTTTTGCCTGGGAGTTTTAAGCACAGACAGGCTTACCGCAGAAAGCCTTTACACAAATAGATATTGGAAATTTTGCGAACTGTAATGTGGGCGGAGATTTGGTGGATTTTTTTTTCCATTTCTTGCCAAATTGAATGTCGCGAATTTTATCGCGGGCGGTGATTCGGTGGGTGTTCTTCCATTTTTCGCCTGGCTATCAATGAGGGCCATCCAACACCCAAATTTAGTTAACTTATTTGAATTTTCGGAAATTTTAAAGTGGTTGGTGATTTGGTGGATGTTTTCCATTCTTAACTTGGGCAATTCCAACTCAGTCGCTCTTACCACCCAAAGCCCGGAGATAGTCAGGTCATTCGAATTCTCGTGAATTTTAATGTGGGCGGTGATTTAATGGGAGCTTCTCCACTTTTTGTCTGGGCGTTTCAGATACTACCGCCCAACGCCCAGAACCAGACTTTATTAGGTCATTTGACTTTTCACAAATTTCACTGTGGGTGTTGATTTGGTGGACATTTAAAAAAAAAAGTTCTTTGGCATTTTAAGCACTGCCACCCATTACCGCCCAACGCCCCATAATTTGGTGTTGGGCGTTTTTAGGTGGTCGGGCGGTGGGCGTTTTTGGGTGGTCGGGCGGTGGGCGAAAACTTCAAGCTGGTAAATAAGTTGTCTAGGAATCTGCTGATTTCTGATTTACCATTGTATTGTAGGGGGTGGTAATTTGACATCATGATTGTTTGATCAGCCCATTGGAACTTTAATTTAAGCCTTGTTAGTGGCTAGCGATTTGAAAAATACTGGGTGCGCATTGGCGACGATGAAGTTCTTAGTTTTAAAACCATGTTAGTGGAAATCAATTAATTATCGAACTGGATGCGTTTGGCCGAAGCCGGAGTTTTTAATTTTCGTCATGTTAGTGGCCGGCGATTGGTTCGGTAGTGGCTAGCGATTTGAAAAATACTGGGTGCGCATTGGCGACGATGAAGTTCTTAGTTTTAAAACCATGTTAGTGGAAATCAATTAATTATCGAACTGGATGCGTTTGGCCGAAGCCGGAGTTCTTAATTTTCGTCATGTTAGTGGCCGGCGATTGGTTCGGTAGTGGTTGCGCACTTGCGGTGCTGATGTTCTCAATTTAAATCCATAGTGTCAATCCATTTACTATTGAACTGGAAATGATTTTGTGATGCCTGTCTTAATTTATGCCGCGTTGGTAGCCAGCGATTTACCTGGATGCGGTTTTGTGGCGATGATAATCTTGAAGTTACTTTCTTTAGTGGCAATCAATCTATTATCTAACAGAAAGTTCTGCGAGTCTGGGGTTCTTTATTTAAGTTATGCTAGTGAATAACGGTTCGTCCTATACTGGCTGTGGATGGGCGACGCCAATATTCTTAATTTAAATGAATGGTAGTGGCAATGGATTTATTATCGAACTGGATCCTTGTGGGCAACGCCGGGGTTCTTAATTTCCATCATGTTAGTGGCCAACGATTTGTATTTACTCTTAGCGAATTCGGGCCGCTGATATTCTTAATTTCAGTTCAGGTTAGTGGCAATTGATATATTCTCGAACTGGAGGCGGATCGGCGAACCCAAGGTTCTTAATTAAAGTCGTGTGGGTGGAAAGGGATTTGTTATCTACCAGGAGACGTTTTGATCTTCTTAAGTTCAGTCTTTTTTTTAGTGGCAATCGATTTATTATCAACACGGTTGGTTATCTGGATGAGGATCGGCGGTGCCGGATATAATAAACTATATCGTTGTAACGTCTAACAAGATTGAAGCAAAGTCATAGTATAACTGAGTTACGCGTGACATACCCAGGGAAAGGTTATACTAGGCCTATAATCAATATTTTCTTTCAGGAAACATCATAAGGACAAACAACGACTGTAAGCTACTGTCATGGTGTCTGGAATCAGAAATGATGAATTTCAGTAAAGGTAAGTAGACAGATTTAGCAATGAAAATTGCCATGGAGCAAAAACGTGTTATGCTTATCCATACAAATACCTCAGAAGATTTAAGGTCTATAAAAGATTCTGATTTCCGGAAGAGTAAGAGAGTACCAAATTGCTCCATGGCAGTACTATTAAAATCGAGCAGCGTCTGAGAAATGATGAGAAAACAGCAGAGGACTGATACAACCTGGTGAAGTCTGGTTTCTGTGGGGTTTCACATGGCGATCTATCGAATTTAGGTAGAGCTACAATATTTCGAAAAACCAAGATACTCTTGGTTCCTGTTGTTTATTGTAGCTGTTCTATAGATCGTAGAAACAGATAATTGTTAGACTTGTATCCGTTGGATCTATCGAATTTAGGTAGAGCTACAATATTTCGAAAAACCAAGATACTCTTGGTTCCTGTTGTTTATTGTAGCTGTTCTATAGATCGTAGAAACAGATAATTGTTAGACTTGTATCCGTTGGATCTATCGAATTTAGGTAGAGCTACAATATTTCGAAAAACCAAGATACTCTTGGTTCCTGTTGTTTATTGTAGCTGTTCTATAGATCGTAGAAACAGATAATTGTTAGACTTGTATCCGTTGGATCTATCGAATTTAGGTAGAGCTACAATATTTCGAAAAACCAAAAGACTCTTGGTTCCTGTTGTTTATTGTAGCTGTTCTATAGATCGTAGAAACAGATAATTTTTACACTTTAATCCGTTGATTTGTCGCATTATTATAACAAGAGACCTTGCCAGGGAGGGGCCGAAATACCGCTGCCAGAGCGTCCTAGCTGACGCATACTTTTTAATCAAGAACAAATAATCAGATAGGACCTCTTGGCACCATCCAGCGACTATGAATTACCCGATAAAAATGAGCTGACAAAAAGGTATTTACTGAACCCGTCTACTCTAGTTTCGCCTTTGCTCATCGCAGAGTAAGAAAATGCAGGAGGCGTACTCCGCGTGCTGACCCACTCTGGAGCGCGTCAAGAGAACCAGTCAAATTTGACTTCTACTTTTCTTCTACACGGACTCACAGCGATATAGGTATTTGTAGAGGTAAGAAAACGTGATGGGCCGCGAGACTATTAACCTCCGCTCGCACCAGAAAAAGTATGGGGAAATACTCGACTCCCCATGGTCATGTTACAGAGACACGAGAGACGGAGGTTCTATCTGATTATTTGTTCTTGGTTTATGCATTACTTGAATACATGATTCCCAGTCAGCTGGGGCTCAAGGAGTACAATCCGAAATTTGAGGTGAAAGAGAATGTCCATTGATGAGCAATAGTTCTTGGTGAGTACACTGTAAAACGTTTATCCGAATAAGGATGCAGTATTTGCTACTGGGATTAATCTTATCTCTATCGGGATAAAATTAATCCGAAATAGGGATAATCTTATCTCAATAAAGACAAGAGTAATCCCAGTAGCAAATTGTGTTTTACAGTGTAGTGAACTCTCGCTAACCAACAAATCAATGTACCGGAGGTTAAAATGAGTTCCAAGTTTTCTAACACGTAATAAACAGGGAATATAGGTCTAGAAAAAATATTGACGAATGGTAGGCTGTAGTAAAAGATTGACTGTTACGGATGTTGTGACTGGAACGACTGTTGCTTGTTTGAATGATGTGATTGAATACTTGTTTGAATGTCTGTTCAAATAATAAATGTATAATGTAGATTTCAGGACATGCTTATTACGGTACTGTTCTCTCATGGCGGACTGGTGTAATCTAACGGAAAAGGATTCCTAATGCTATAGCTGTTGGAAGCAATAGAACAGGAAAAGTTAATGTAATAAGTGCTACGTCCTGAAACCCCAATATGCATTGATAATAAAAATGGGTAAAACAAAAAAATATCTTAGATTGTGAGAGAAAGCTTGGGACTCTTATTGATTTTCAAAAGTTGTTATTGCATTCGTAAAAGCAACTACTGAATCAGAAATGGATATTTTCAGCTGTAGGTTACTTACCTTGGTTTAAGATCATTTTATCGGCAAAAAGGACGAATAATAGGCTACTTACCTTAGGTTAATGGAAGAATAGTAGAATAACATCCGTAATTGTTTGATTGTGTAACAAAGAGAACCTCTGGCTGTATAAACTACAAGGAGACTGTAAACCATTGAAACTGATCTAAAAAATAATAATATAGGAATAATGTAGTTATTTGAGGTAGGAAGTACTGACTTCTCTTAATGTGCAGGTCAATCTACTCGACGTCGAAGAAAAAGAGGACAACGAAGACGAGGAGAGAAATGCGAGTTGGGAAAGAACTACGGGGAATATGGAATTGACTGTAGCTGCTAAAAGTACTACTTAAAAAAAAATCTTTTAATTGTTTGCTTGTGGATATTTTGTCACAAATAATAAGGAAGTAAAAAGAGGAGCCGCAAGTATTCTGAGGTAAACCAACAAATATCTAAATGAAAAATATCTACCGGGTGACACTGTGTTCGGTGGTGATGCGATGCACGGAGAAGGAAGTGTCAATATTTTTATTTTTTTAATCATTCTTCTTATTTCACGTTTTATGACTATTGAAATGAAGCGAATTCTACTTTTTTCGCGTTTTTGTCAGAGCAGAAAACATGGAAATCTTCGCGATTCTGCAGAATCGAGAAGTTGCTCCGACCGTCGATTCTCGCTTCTCCGTTCTCCTTCCTGAGTGGTCAGTAAAGAGCGGGTGTTCAATTCCTCTGGAGATTGAATGACTTCATATCGTCCTCTCTTTGAAGCTAGATATGACTACATATAATCGTGTATGCTTGACGACAAAGAATTTGCACGAAAAAGATTACAAAAATTGGTGACAAAAAATGAAACAAGAGCTGTAAGCTCATATGGCACTTGCAAGTATATGCTGTAAGAAAAACTCCAACAAGAAAAATTGAAGGGGGTTGAAAATTCAACCTATGGTTTCACTTTAAATATAAAAATAGGAGACAGAAAGCAAAAGAAAACAAGAAGGAAAACAAAAACCAGCAAGGCTGGGTCAGAGGATGGAGTGATGGTCAAAAGTTCTTTTTTTTTCACTTTTCGGTTAAGATGCAAACTTTAACGGTGCTAAAAATTAATTTCAAAGCAAAACCCTTGAGGCAAAAACGTTCATGTACTCATGGCGATCGTGAGGAAGTAAATTTTGCTTAAAAGTACTTTTTGTATTTTGCGGTTAAGATGAGTCCTTTCAGGAATGGTCGGATCGGAGAAGGTGACGATGTCTAATCCAATGATGTCAAGTTTCTAATGCTCGAGCAAAGTTTTATCGTCATATCACTTCTGGGAGTACCTTAGCTCACGATCACCGGAATTCCGGACACCCCCCTACATCCCACCCTTGGTACCCGAATCCGGTCCGATTCTGTCACTGATGCACCTAGGACTTGTGCCTGTACTTCCCATCAAGTTTCATCCTGATCGCTCCCGCTCCACCCTCTGCGTATCACAAGATTTCTGGTTCTTCCCTCCACCCACCCCAGTTCATTGGATCCGGTCCGGTTGAAACGGGACATCTGAAACATGAGTTCTTTCAAGATGTCAAGTTTCATTAAGATCCGATAACCCGATCAAAAGTTATGCATGCCACTAATTTCCGGATTCCGCTGTCTCCCCCCCCCACGACGGTAGGATCGGGCAAGTGACTGTTTCCAAGTTTTATCGTCCTAGCCCACCTGGAAGTACATCAACTACGGGTCGCCGGAATTCAGCTCCCCCCACAGTGTCCAAATCCGGTCCAGGCCTGTCAGTTATTTATCTAGAGCTTGTGCTAGTGCTTCCCACCAAGTTTCATCCCGATTGCTGAGTCTCACACGATTTCCGGCTCCCCCTCAGATTTATCGGATCCTGTCCGGACTTAAGATGAGACATCTGAGACACGAGGTCTTCCCAGGTATCAGGTTTCATTAAGATCCGATCACCCATTCGAAAGTTATGCATGCGCCTATTTTCTGGATTCTGCAACCTCCCCCTCCCCCCACGATGGTCAGATCGGGCAAGTGACTATTTCCAAGTTAGTTTGGTCGGGTCCCTAATATGCCTGCCAAGTTTCATCGTCCTAGCATATCTGGAAGCACCCTAACTCGCAAACACCGGAGTAACCGACAGACCTACGGAAAAGTGGTCGGTATATGGCACTTAGCCGGAAGGCAAGTGCCATACAAACTTTTGTCATTTTGCACTGACGAAGTTGTCTGATACCACTGTAACTGGATTTGCATGTCTTCTGCGCTGCTACCTGTGTTGTAAGCTGGACGAAAAGGATTTACAAAAATTGGTGTTACGCATCTTCATTTCTGGAGGTTGAATGAATTCATATCATCCTCTCTGATGGTTGATATGACTTCTTATGATCATGTATGCTTGAGTACAAAGATTTTTAAAGTTACCATAGTATCTGGTTCCACTAACTGGATCTGGATTATGTCCTTTTGCACTTACCAAGGTAACCGATACCGTCGTAACTAGATCTGCATTTTGTCATTTTGCACTGACCAAGGTATCTGATGCTACTATAACTGGATCTGCATGTCTTCTGCACTGGTATGTGTGTTGTGTGCTGGACGAAGAAGATTCACAAAAACTAGTGTTAAGCATCATCCTCCCTGGAGGTTGAATGACTTCATATCACCCTCTCTCTGAAGGTTGATATGACTTCATATAATCCTCTTTGGATGGTAATGTGAAGTCACGTCTACCGCAAAGCCGACTTCACCAAGCTCGCAACTGGCCGCGTCTGTGCCGAAAAAAGGCGAAGCAAGAAGTTAAGTATAATTTACTAAATGATACAAAAATGATTAGCTTTCAGATAAAACTGAAGGCAAGTAAATCATTTACGTCACGAGTATTCGGACTTCGGCATCTCCTGCAGCAGGGAGAGTAGAATAGGAAGTAGGAAACAGGGCTCCCAGTAGTGTTCCTCTTGAAACACGGAGAGTAGAATAGGAAGTAGGAAACAGGGCTCCCAGTTGTGTTCCTCCTGAAACACGGAGAGTAGAATAGGAAGTAGGAAATAGGGTTCTCAGTCGTGTTCCTCCTGCACCAGGGAGAGTAGAATAGGAAGTAGGAAATAGGGTTCTCAATCGTGTTCCTCCTGCATCACTGAGAAAGGTATTAAAAACAGGGTTCGTGCGTTCCCGTTTTTAGTACTTGGTTGTCATGAAAGCGAAAACAAGTGCCAAAGAACAGGGCCCTGCATTCCCGTTTTTAGTGCTTGGTTGTCATGACCGCGAAAACGCAAGTGCCAAAGAACAGGGGTCCTGCATTCCCGTTTTTAGTACTTGGCCATGAAAGTGAAAACGCAAGTGCCAAAGAACATGGGTCCTGCATTCCCGTTTTTAGTACTTGGTGGTCATGATAGTGAAAACGAGTGCCAAAGAACATAGGTCCTGCATTCCCGTTTTTAGTAAAAAGGACGGTGCAGCGTTCCACCTTTTAGTAATGTTCCTTCTGGTGCAATGTTCCCGATTTTAGTACGTTGTTCCCGTTTTTAGTACGCGTTCCCCTTTTTAGTACGCGTTCCTCCTGCACCGTGTCGTTCCGTTCCATTCCCGTTTTTAGTCGATCCCGTGTAATTTTGCTCTGACTAGGGTGTAGTGCCTAGACTTATGCTTTCCGTATATCGGAAACGGGCCTTACTCGTAACGCCGCCCACTACGCTCGCGACATTCAAGGCTAGAGGAACTTGCGGGTTCGAAAATTCTAGTACAGCTAAGATGTGGTCTGCACACATCGATGAAACAGGGGAGGTTGTATCTTTTTTATATGTGTTATAGTTATTGAAGGTAACGCTGGTGCAAGACTGATTGAGTCTCAGTAAGGTCGTTCTCTATCGCTAGTGGTCCATAGTGTTATTTTGCTCTATCTTCCACCAGTGTCATCCTTCAGACTGTAAGCACCGGTGACGTCAACAGACAACCTTGTCGCTGGTGCGATTTAAGGCAATTTAAGGTAACCACTTTAAATTTTACGGACAAAAATAAGAAAAATAACGACTTGATTTATTACTATTCCAAGCCAGGCTTATTTTGCAAGAATCATGACTGGCAACTCTCAGATTAACGGATATCCCACGGGGAGACCAGTGTATAAAAGAGTCGCCTCCCTAACTGCAAACGCCAAATGTTCAGCTGACCTTGTAGGCCTAGGTTATTTTGCAGAAAGTGTGAGTGACAACTCCGTCATTGCCGGATATCTCATCGGGATCAGTATAAAAGAGTCCACTCCCCCTTTCTGCCAATGCTATTCTTTTAAGCAAATACTGATCATAGCCAAATCTTAGGATTGCAGTACTGCTTTCGTTCACAACAGGACTACCGAAACGAGAAAAAGAAGGCATCTCAGGACCGTTAAGAAGTCTGACATCCCGTAAAGCAAATACAGTAGTGCAGGTAATTCTGATGTAATCCTCTTCCATAACTGTTTGGTCTATTCTTTCCCGAGGGGTTACTCAATCCCCGGCAACTGCTGTACATCCTTTCCCGGCACCGGCTGAAACCAGTGGTGCCGGCAATAGATCAGGCAATTTCCGCATCCAAACACGCCGGTGCCAGCTGCTGTCAGCCGGTGCTGGCTCCGGCTGGGCACCACAGCAGCGTGCATCTGCTGTACACTAAAATCGAGAGTGGGCAACCCCTTGTTCTTTCCCTGAAGCTTTGTATATTCTGCGAGGTTTTCGACCTCTCATAACGACACTTAGCTAATCTTTGTATGTATAAAATAGAGACTCCTTCTTAGACTCCTTGCCCCTGCGGCACGCGTTTCTTCGTGGGGAAAGACGGTTTGTGGCGGTTTCAGCTAAGCGACCCAAATATAGGCGCTGAAATGGAAAAAGTTATATTTTGAAAGTTAGAGAATGATCACGATGGAAGAATCCTGCGGATCCTTCTGTCAAACATTATGATAGATGCTGAAAATATTTATATTACGAGATACCCGATGAAAAATTATCTAACAAAAGTAGTATGAAGTTGTACGAAAAAGTAGCATGCAGTACCAACTGATGCTACTACATGCTACTATAGCAAGAGTGGATGCTACTGGAGCAAGCCGGGATGCTACTGTATACTACTGCTTAAGATTAGCCTAGTGGGAGGCAGGTTAATTAAAGTATTCTGTACTATACTTGCAACTTTTTCGTACAACTACCATACAACTACAAAGGCTACAAATTTTTCATCGGGTAACAGCAAAAAGGTCATAGCATGAATCTCGGAAACCATAATAATATTTACCATAAGGATAAAATTCGGGCCTCTTGTGGTATACTGTATGTATTTTGGGGATCCCAAAACGTAAGTGGCGGAATACCTATGACTTCGTAAAAGTCGTCCGTCTGTCGATCCCTCCGTGTGTCTGTCCGCCTGTCAGCACGATAACTCTCGACGGGAATGAGATATTTTGATGAAACTTGGTGTGAGACTCTTTAAGTCAAGGGAGAGGTCGAGTTTATAGATGGGCTCTGTAGCTCAACATTTAGGGGTGGAGGAGGGGGTTCAAATTAAGGGGCGAATACATTTTTTTTTTTTTTTTTTTTTTTTACAGATAATCAGATAGTCGATTTAGGGGTGAGAAGACATACTGCAGACGAATATGAAAACCATGTTCTCGCCGGACAACTAGCTCGCACGGAATCTGGCCAAAATCGGAAATTCGGTTAAAAGTCAAAGTCTTATTTAAAGTTCATCCAATGTTTGGTTTAGGGGTAAAAAGACATGCTGAATCCTCTCTTGACAATCGTTTTTTACCCGGGCATATAGTTCGCCCAGAATCCGGCTGAAACCGGAAAATTTGTTAAAAAAAAGTTTTATCTGAAGCTGATTAGATGTTCGATATAGGGGTACGCCTCGATATAGAGATACGCTGAATTCGTTTTGAGCTTTAATTTTTTGCCAGACAACTAATTCGCTCGGAATCCAGTCAGTCGAAACCAGAGATTTGACAGAAGTAATGCAGGAAGCTTTGATCAATTTCGTCAAAGTAGATATGACCTATAGCCTAGGGTCAAACTCACACATGCTGAATCCATATCTGAACTTGGTTTTCTCAGATGATTAGCCATTGGCCTTCTTCTGTTTCTAAATCTTAATAGGAAAAATATTCAAGGAATCTGGCGAAGACCGGATATCTATAAGACCCATTTGTCTGGATCAAATATTACATTTTTGGGATCCCATCGAAACCTTTAGTCTTGTTTTATATTGACGATCGAACTCTTTACTTTCTCTCTTACGAAGACCGGATATCTTCAAGACCCATTTGTCTGGATCAAATATTACATTGTTGGGATACCGTCGAAACCTTTGGTCTTGTTTTATATTGACGGTCGAACTCCTTTCTTTCTCTCTTATGTGCTAAATGTTCAAACTGCTGATACTGCAGTGTTGATATCCCTTCAATCCTCTGAGCTTGTTGTAGACAGCTCTAGTTACCTATAAGGACTCTTCCTCTCGTCCCAAAACAAGTTGGTACGAACCTTATCAACTGAGCTTCCACCATTTGGTCCTTCTTTACCCTCTAGAACCACTGTATCAAAGCCAAAGTCGGGACGCTCGTGAATGACTGCGAGGCACTTGTCAATTTCCTTGTAAGCCTCAGTTAGTTTCTCTTCAGGATCGATGCGGAACCCCAATATAAGCATTCCACTTGACTCGGATGTTTCTAACACGATCATGGTTCCATAGTGCTTTGACACCCGCAGGTCGGCCTGAAAACAAAGTCTTTAAAGCAGACAGAAACTTGATAATGTTCCATTATTCCTTCTCAATAACAAGCACCATCACAAGTCCGCCGGTTTTCAAATTTACTTTTGAAGTTATTTTCATCCTTTTGCTCTAAACTTCGTCCCATAAAAAGACTTTTCACAATTAAGCCCCGCCTATCGCGTCGTGTGATTGTTCAGTCGGAGGAACGGAGTGTATACAAACCAATCAGAGACGTTTGTTGGCAATTTTAGTCAAGATTGAGCGTAACAGGTAGTGTGCCTTCAAAGTGGAGAGACATGGCGAGAGTTAATGGACAAACTAATAAATCTTTGCGCTTTCTTTAAGAAATGGCTATGGCCGGGAGCAACAATTTGGTCTGTTTCTTCACTATCGGTTAAATGCTGAAGTAGTCAGCTCATCGTGGTTTTAAAAATTTTATATTCCAAGCGCATTATTTTGTCCTGAACTGATGACGCAATCAGTAATCTCATAGGCGTAGCTATCCCTCAGCGATGAACAAAAAAATCTACTGGAATGCATTTCAATTCAGATAAATCCCAAGTTGTACTTTTCAACTGGAAATCTAACCCGGATGTAACAGTACGACTGGGAAGTGTTCATGTGAAGCCACTGGATTCGCTAATTTACCTGGGGTTACCTGTTAATTTACCTGTTGGTAAATCCATCAAAGAAACCCGTGCACTACTTATAAAGCATATACGTAAAAGAATTGCAGGTGCATACGGATCTGTGGTATCGAATAAGCTACGTTTTCAACGTCCTATCCTCGGGGCTATCTACAATTCAGTCGCCCTACCTCACATCCTGTATACTGCACCTTTCTGGAGACTTTTCATCAAATCAGACAAAAAACAAATCCGGTCAACATTCTATCGTTTTGCCAAATATCTATTGCGCCTCCCCCCTTGGACGAGAAACTCTAAAGTTTCTAGTCGTTATCAAATTAGTGATCCACCAACAGCAGTGGACAAACAAATAGAAACTTATATCCGAAATATTGATCACGACTGGACTCTTGGTTTAGTTGTATGATAAAAGTTATACTGTATATTTTGTAAGTCATTCTCTTCCGTGTTTTCCTTTCTTTTTCTCTTTTTTTCCTTATTATTCACGCCGTCTTTGTGCCTTGTGTTTATTTTGACGGGTCAGAATAAAATCATCATCATCATCATCATAGCCGTGGACGTTTCGCCATGGGGGACGTTCCAATTGGGGACGTTTCGCCACGGGGACGTTTTGTCATGGGGACGCTTTGTCACGGGGACGTTTCGTCGGGATGATTCGCCAATGGACGTCCGAATGGGGAAGTTTCGCCGGAAACCCGAGTGAATCTGTCTATACTCGCAGGGAATATGGAGTGGAATGCTGCAAGCATACGCCCATGTCGGGAAACTAGGACGATAAACTCTTGATTGAACCCTTAATAATACAACAACACTGGTAAATTAGTTATTCCAAGGAGCCTTCCCCTGCGAACCTTTTAACACAGCGATCTTTCCACCTTTTCTTTGGCGTCCACAGTTATTCCTGGAATAAATATTTCTTCAGCCCAAGCTGAATTCAAATCATATTTGACAGTGCAAAACGGATACGTCAGCTGAAGTTTATTAGAGCTATGTTCGACCCTTAAACCGGACCCGGTGGAACTCCTCCTCGGCCTTGTTTTCAACAATTCAGTCTTTTTTTCTTTTTTTTTTAATCCCACCTCCACTCCTCTTAGTGGCGCAACTTTCTTTATTATTACAACTCAAATTTCTTTTCTTATACGTCACCTACACTTTACTCTTACACTAACAAGTCAGTCTTTGCTGGACGAACACTTTTTGTCCGGCAGACATTGTGGTTGCTGACCAAATAAACGCTGTGCTTCCAATATAGACATTTTCGTTCCTGTAAAATTGATTATAAGTAAGTAAGTCATTTATTTATGACCCGCCATTTCGAAAAAGCGGAGTAAATGAAGAAAATAAACAAAACAAATTAACACACAGAAAAAGACACTTAATTTTCAATCTTCGGTCAGGAAGCAGTGGATGACGTCGTGCGCTCATTCGGCCCTGTTGTCCATGACTTTTGAAAGTCATGAGGAAACACCTATAGGGTAACATCTTGAATTCTGAACTTCTCCGCCAACGTATGGCTATGACATAATTTCGACAAATGGACCAGGTGCTTTGCATATTTAAAATAACATCTCATCTTTTTAATCTCCTTCTTTCGCAGAACATGAGCGACGCCAGAACGAAATAATACAGAAGGAGCGCAGAAGGTGCTGTACAAATTTCCCAAAGCTTTACGATTATAGCGCCCTCGGTTTACGATTATAGCGCCCTTATGTCCGGAACTGTTCAAACTATCCAGATAGGATGACTGAAAGTGCTGCAGGGTTACCCATGCTTACCTTCTGAATATGCATGTAGGGTATGGACACATTGTAGATTGTATTGCAAGAGGCGACCCATATGATTCTTTTCTGTGTGATGTAAAGGACTCCAAGGGTTCCCTTAAAATAAGAAGACAAATCTTATCACATGCATGCAAATCAAACTTATTCGTTCTTTATCTCAGACTCTTCAGAGTGAAACTTTCTTGCTATCATCGCTTTCTTATACCTCAGCAGTTAGACATTTTTACTCAGAGCCACTTCCTCAAGGAAGATCACAGGCTGAAACTGAGCCAGTGTTGAAACGAAACCAAACAATTTTTTCTCAGGCTGAAACGTATGTAGATTATTATAAGGAACCGGTAACAAAGTCCAACTCATCTATCACTACCGATCTTCGCATAGCTTACCCTTTTTCCACAGGCAAACAATTCAAGCTCCTCAACTTAGAAAATAGCTTTTGTCTCTTATTTCTCACAACTGACAAATTAATTTGCGACGTTCCAAGGCTCTTTATCTCAAAGGCGGCTTGGCCTTAAGCCAGTTCTTCCCTTCAGCCAGATTTGTCTCTGTTTGTCTCCCTCACCTCATTATTCGCATCCATCACACAGAGATAGTATTCATAAATTAATGAACATGATCATAAGTTAATGAACAGAAAAGAAAGCTTTCACTTTTTATAGAAGATGGTAAAAGACAAATTCTGATCGTCAGCGGGGTTCGCTCCTTTTTTCAAGGCTCAAGAGTTTCAAGGTTCCTAAACCGCATGGTGAGGAATTTCATAAATTCTCTTTTGTACCTCCCACGATATTACAAAAATTCCCAAGTTGCTAGTAATGTTTTGCTCGCTGATCCGTGTTCAAATTCGTAATCCGTTACTCAAGACATGGGTATCGTTCCAGCGACTTATTATTAGTTACGATAGTTACTATTCTTGTTGTTACTGCCTTTCCAGAGTCCGCCGTAATAAGTAAATTGGCTCCCCCCTCTTATTATTTTCGTTCCACGACTGTTATGATTGTTACAATTTACTTATTATGGTCCCGAGCATCATAAGCGATAATAACTATCGGTTCTGCAGGAACTCCCACAAGAGTGATGACGTATGTCCCGTTATTATTATTTTCGTTCCAGAGAGCGTGATAACTACCACAAATCACAATACGGCGCTCGCCCCTCCTCTCATCATCGTAACCTGTAATAATTTCACTGGAACGCTGTCATGGTGGCTCTGAACTGGAATTTCATTAATTCTCTCTTGTACTTCCAACGATATTACGAAAAGTCCCACGTTGCTTTTGATGTTTTGTTTGTTGGTCTGTGTTCAAATTCGTCATCTGTTGCTCAGCTCAAGACATAGAGGTTCTGCAAATTTTCATTTTTCAGGAACGATACTTTATGCCCGATCAGTTTTTTTGCGATCTTTTTTGTTTGTTTTGGTGATCACATGCATGTCAACGCAAATGAAAGCTCGGGGTAATTAAAAAATTTGTTTCTTTCTTTCCTGGACTGTTTCGCGTGGGTGTTGAAACGGCATTCGTCCAGTGACTGAAACATTCGGAGTTAATCAAAATTACTCTTTCACAAGCTATTGAAACTACCGGCCTAAAAATCCTTAAAGTTTAACAAAAAAGCCAACTTGTTTTTGTTTCATTTAACTGAACACTTACTTTTAACTTATTTGGATCCAGTTAAGCGTTTTTTCTTTCTTTAAAGGACACCTGAACAATGAAACCATACTTGAACACACCATGGAGAAAGCATTTACAGACATGGCCACGGAGAGCATTTTTCTCATGAGCGTGGCGTTTTCAAAACAGGGATGTTCGTTTCCGGAGGTTTGCACATGCAGACTTCAAGACAAAAAGCGCAATTCATTCAAATCTTGTACAGCGCTGGCCGGATCGTATTGGAATTTCTTCTAGATATACGTTAGGGCTTAACTGGTTAAAAAATATCCCAGAAGAAGGGTTGATTGGAGACATTTGTTCATTTCTAAAATTGTTCGGTACTGAAATAAAGACAGATGCAAAATGAAGCAAAAATCATAGCTTGGAAAAACTATTTCGTATTTGGATTGGGTTTTCTGCAAGCAATGTTAACGGAAGTCATACAGATAGGGATGATACGTGATGCTCTTCGTTCAGGTGTCCTTTAATGTATGCCCTATTACTGACTTTCGGAATCGCTAGTACTCTACGGCAGTCTGCACAACCCAAAGTTTTACTATGAGCGGAAAACTTGAATCTCAACAAAAAACGCGCGGCTCAAATATATATGGGCGAATGCCAAACACTCCATCTTCACTTTCTTCTGTATCCCAATCGATTTAATTTTCATATTATTTTTCATGAACCACTTTCATCAAGCATTCAACAAAGGTACAAGCGTATAGAGGTCCCACAAATCCGACAGGGAGAGTCCACTATATGAAACTCGATTATCCATGAATAGTGGAGAAACGAAGTAACGCATTTTATCGGGTCTTCAAGATTAAGTGATGGGTAATAAGTGAGTTAATAAGTAATTAACTGAAGTAAGTTAATGAGTGATGGGTAACTAGATCAGTGGTTCCCAACCGGTGGTACGAGAGACCCTTGCAAGGGGTACGCGAAGGTACCAAAGTTGGTTTACTCTGTAGCTTCAAAATCTCGCCCCACTCATTTTTCATTGCCGGAAGAGCTAATATTACCAGCAGAGGCATCACTAGTCAAAATGTTTTTTTGGGGGGTGGGCAAGGAATTTTCACTGACTGGCTGGTCATTTTTACCGACTGTTTAAAAAAATAGAACTGTTTTTAAGAAAAATTATTTTTAACCGTCTTACTGGCCGACCACTTTTGGGGGAGGGGTGTTGCCAACTCCTGCAGTGACGCCTCTGGCTACAAGACCTGATGAAAAGTTAATGAAATAATGAAGATTCCAAAACCGCTAGTCTACTGCCGTAAAAGCTTTTTCTGTGTCAAACAATATTGCTTCAAGAATAATCGAAGACATTGCAAGTGATGTTGTCATTCAGGTTGTGAATTAAGCTAACGAAAATGTAAGCGATGCAGCTTGTGAAAGCACGGAAAATATCAAAACCAAACACAGAAACAGGCTGACTGTAAAAGATATTGCCGTTAATGACGTCGAGCCGAGATCCGACAAAATTTTTACTACAAGAAGTCTCAAATGTCTCTTGAATTTTGTATACTTTTCTACACATGTACGCCGTATCATTTATGATAGTAAAAACTTCCTGTAAATACCGTATTTATCACGTTCTGAAAAAGGGGGGACGCACCCTTTTCGAACCTTGATTAGGGGTACGCGGTATGGAAAAGGTTGGGAACCACTGAACTAGATTGTCTTATCACAGCCCGTTTCGGATAAATTTAAATACAGACCTGATCTGAAGTCACGTTCCAAGTTCCCTCAACTGCGCTCAAAACGCTTTCGCCAGGCAATAACGCGACGGAATCCGTGTAAACGGATGAAGATCGAAGTCTGACTTGCCGGATAAGGCCCGTCTTCGAATACAACCTGGAATGGTCAGGAATTCTAAACCTGTCCTAACTTGAAAGCATACGTCCGATAGTATATACTCCTATAGTATAGTATATACTCCTTACAGGCTTCACACTCATTAAAGCGCTTGGTTTCTAGACAGATGAACGAGTTATATTTCCTGGAAACTTCCGCAAAAATGTACACATTTATCACAGAGACAATAGCTGCGTTTCTCTGGTGTTTTGTCACCAGTGTCCGGTTCTTCTTTTATAACGCGTTTTTTGGTTCACCTGTGAGTTGATGAAAACTTGCTAACTCCTCCCTGAAGCCGGGCTCCCCGAGCAGGTTTTGGTTAGTCCGCACCGGTGAGGTAAAACCTGACACCGGTTAGTTCAAAAACGGGTTATAAGACTGGTGAGTACTCACCAGTTGATGCAGAAACGGCTTATAAGAAAAACCGCAGACTACCGGTGAGAACTCCCGTGACAAAGAACGCAGCTAATTATAAGAAAACCTTTTCATAACGTGGCCCTTTATTTAGTGCCTTTATTATAATTTTATAACAATTCTTGAACAGGTATGAAACGTATATCTCCCTATATCCCACTGGACATTACCGCAGGACAGTATTATGAGAATGAACTGTGTGGAGGCTGAAGCGATATCGTATCAGCCTCCAGAGGGGATGATACGAAGCCGTATCAACCTTCGCAGAAGTTCATCGAGCACTTTTCTTTAACCACTGAAAAGTAGAACCTGACCTCCAAAAAAAAAAAATGAAGATATCACTTTCAGAAAGAAAAACAAAAATAGCTAAAACTAATACAGAAAAAAATGTTAAAAAACGTTACAGAATTTTTTTTTCAAAAACTGAAAGAAAATGTTGCTTTCCTAGCCAACCAACCTGTGCCAAACCTTGTTACAATCATTTTCCCACTGAAAATGCAACTTGTCACTTGAAACAACATTTCTTCCAACTTAATTCCACCAGGGACCCATACATTTCTTGTAAAGTCATTACAGGAAATTTATGGGTCCCTGCTTCAACTTATTTTCCTCTTTGGTGAAAAGGGCCTAGTTTTGCAGGTGCCAGAATGTCATTATTTTTTCCGGACAAAAGTCACATGTTCCATCAGAAAAGTGGCAACACTGTAGTTTTTGGGATCCCAAAACGTAAGTGGAGGAATACGTATGACATCGCAAAAGTTGTCCGTCTGTCCGCCCGTCCGAGGCTTCGAACTTCTGGACACGGGCACGAAATTTTTGGAGGGATACGTACGACTCGTAAAAGTTGATAACTCTCAAAGGGACTGAGGTATTCTGACGAAACTTGGTGTGAGGACTCTTAGGATCCCAGTAGCAAATACTGCATCCTTATTCGGAGAAACTTTTTACAGTGCACCACACATAGGCTACTCTACACCCAAGGACCATCCTTCCAGACTTCATTGCACTTTCTCTAGGACCTAACACACGAAGCACGAATTATCCTAGACACAAACTTCTTCCTCAGCCAATCAAATCGTCAGACCAGTATCTAAAGTCATTCGTCCTATACTTCACATTTTAACCGTTACTTAATTTTGTATTTTCGATTCATATTCTTTGTTTGTGTATTATTCGTACTATTCATAAGTGCTTTTTCCAGTTTCTGTCCGTGTTAGCCAATTGCTAGGGTCGAAATAAATCGATTGCTCGATTCAGTGACAATGAAGCTCCAAAATTTCCCCAACTGATCGCGGAAATCATCCGCTACAAGCGATTAAACATAATTCAACATGGAGCTGAGAGGCCGAGAAGATTATTAATTCACGATTCCGTATTCTCCGGGCATTCGGCTGAAGTTAACAACCCGTCCAAGGTGGCGACAGGTCAAGCAAATGCTAACATTCTTCGCCAGGTGTATACAGCTCAAACACGGTGCAACTTTACCACAGCGTCTCAAATTAATATTCTCATAGGCTCACCTAATTGTTTCTTCTGCAATTCGGTAGATTTCCAGGGCTTTGGACTCGGGCGAAGAGAAAACAAATTCCAATCGGGAATTCCCACGTTTGCACAGCACGAACAAAATATCTCTCTTGTTCAGATTGGTCTGAAAGCAGGATTAATTAAGAGAACCCAAATATAATCAAAACTTGTAGGGGTGTACTCTACCAGTCGTGGCTCGTGAACATGGGATCGCCCTTGGTTGTCCAAGAAAATACACTGTAAAAAAAAATCTCCCAGTGAGGATTAAAGTTAACTGGAGTAATCACAGTAGCAAATACTGCAGTTGTACCTCCCTGAGCACTGGCTCCACCTCCGGTTCATTTGAGATTTGAGATGCATATAAATTATCCGTATGGGGGGGGGGAGGAGGTGGGATCCCGAAAATTGGGACCCGAATAAGCTGCGAGCGTCCGATTCGAGTTAAACTTGATCTGGGGTAGGAGCAGATGCCCAAGATTTTCCGCTTCTGTGTTCAAACCGCCCCCGACCACTGTGTGTGTGTTGGGGGGGGGGGGGGGGGGGCAGCGGCAAGCTAGGAATTTTGTAACATGCTTAAGGACCAAACAGACAGAGGGATCGAAGCAACCTGGATCGTAAAATGTATGGGCATTGATATATTATTTCAAGGTCCGGCTGGGTCCGGATCGGATCCTGCCTCGGTGGGGGATCTGGAAGGAGGTAACGGAATTGCTCCGGTTTAATTGAAAATTGTTGGATGATAAGAGCAAATGCCCTATATCTGACAGTCATGTGTCCTGACTGCATGTTGATGTAGGGAAGTTGGAGGGGGTAGGCTAATTGTGTGATAGGCGTACCAAAAATATGCGTGCCAAACGGATGAAGGGATAGCGACGAGACTTGGATGGTACTGACGTCACGGGCCCTAGATCTGCCACTTGAGGTCTGGACCGGATCCAACCTCGGCGGGGAGATGAAAGGGGACATTACTGAAGTTCTCAGATTCGAGTGAAACTTGATGGCTGATTAGGAGCAAATGCATTAGGATGTGGCACGTAGCCCGTCCGAGTCGGGTACAACTTCAGTGTGTGTGTGGGGGGGGGGGAATTCTGGATACTGAAATTTTCGGGGGATCTTGTGGCGTCCATATTTCTAAAAAGTGTATACCCATCTGGATGAAACTCGACAGTTGGTAAGAAAACATGCCCCAAATGTTCCATTTAAAGGGCTGGGATGAAGGCGGCAACTATTGGGGGAGTTGTATGGGGTACTACAAATCTCTTATCTTGCTTAGAGTAGAGGGACGGGACTTGGCGGGTAAGAGTCACAAGTCCTACGTGTAGCCTAACATTACAAATTCGGCCCGTATCCGAGTACTGTGGTTTTTTGAAAATCTAGTCAAATGCAAAACTGTCGAACGCGTGATCCGAATCTGGATGGAGCTTGACAGTTGGCGCGAACGCAGGTCCAAGATGTCCCAGTTGTAGGCCTTACGAACCTTGGCTGAAATACACGCTTCCTACCCGTTCAAGTGTCCTAAGAGCTTTCAGCTCTTGTTTATTATTGCTGAAAAGTGTGTCAGCAGCTGAACTGTCATAGCCCAATATTCGAATAAAAAAACTGGCCCAATCAGAGTTTACCAAGGATTTCGTTAGATTAACGATGCCAATATCCCCACTCCTCTCGTTTCCTCAAAGCGAACTTGGAACTACTCCGGTTGCTGCAAAGGTAGATAAAGAAACAAAGGAACTTGATGAAGTTAAACCACCGACGGAATTCACTTTAAAGATGGGAAAAAATTACTACCTGTATTATGGTGTGACGACATCCCCCCCCCCCCTCCCGGTTCACTGCTGTAGACTGGTTGAGGGACTTTCATCTTTAGTGTGCTCCATCCTGTTATACATATATTTGTTTTGGTTTACTACATTATGTTCATTTATGGCTTAGGAATCTGAATGAAGAATCGTCGGCCACGCCTCTCCAATCCAAAGATGTAAAAATAATGAGCTCGCCAGCTCAGTACTTACTTTCTCCATTACGTTGGATGTGATCACCAAAACACAGCCGTTTCCCATGGCTATAATAGAAAGGAAAAGCATGAGTTATCAGTCGGCAGAATCCCAGCAAAATACTCTAGTTTACTACCTTATACTCAACCTATACTGAACCATATCATAAAGACCTCGCTTCAGGTTCAGGTTCTTTTTTTTTTTGTTCTTTTATTTCAAAAACACTTCGTAACAAACAAGATATTTCGGTCACTGGGGCCGGCAAGGATACGAGCTCGTTAGCTCAGCATCCAAAGGGCGTTATGCAAACAAAGCAAAGAAAGAGCTATGAGCTCATATGGTACTTGTTACGAGTAGGTAGTACAAGAAAGTAGATGAGAATATCACAAAATCCCCCCTTCAACCCCCTAGTATTGGACGTAGAAATAAGGTATCTAATTTCACACGTGCCTGAGCATTTCCGTCATCGCCTCGGATAATCTATGGCAAATGTTTCACCATAATAGTTTGATTCCTAGGATTATAGATTATGTAAGGCATCTTCTCTGACCGGATATCAAGTTTCACTCAGGTCAAACCTTTTTTCGAGAAACTCCGGTCCCCCCCCCCCCCCCGTGTTTAGATCGGGTCTGGACCCTCAAACATGTCATCTAGGACACATGGCCTCTATTCTTTCCAAGTTTGATTCAAATCACACCATCCGTTTCACCCCTACGCGAGCTACAAAATTCCCCCCCACCCGTCCAAATCCTCCCACTGTGGTTTCCGCGGTTTACGGTGTCCGCCTGACCCTCCTCCTTTACCATTGCCGGATCCGGTCCGGATTGATATTTCGGCCCTTCTTGGCAAGGGTCCTGTTCAGGCTGTCAAACTTTGAATATATGTTTCCCAGCAAGCTTGGGCTCAAGGAGTATCTAGTTCAAACCGAAAAATTTGTGAAAAAGTAAAAGTTTAATCTGAAGTTGATTTGAGGTTCGATTTAGGGCTAAGGAGACATGCGGATCGCGAATATGTAATTTATTTTCTTGCCGTACAAGTGGCTCCCGGAGAATCCGGTCCCCGATGAAAAATTTATCTCAAAATAGTAATGAAGCAGTACGAAAAAGTTGCATGCGGTACTAATGATGCTACTACATGCTTCTACTTCAAGGCTACCGTGTTACTGCATACTACTACATGTTACTATTAGCAAGACTGGATGCTACTATGGCAAGACAGGATGCTACTGGATACTACTACATAAGATTGGACCAGTCTGAGGCACATTAAATGATAGTATTATATGCTATTACATAGTATTACATGCAACGTTTTCATACTACTACCATACTACTACGCAGGCTACAACTTTTTCATCAGGCGATAATACCGGAAAATTTATGAACAGTTAAAGTTTCATGTGAAGTTGATTAGAGATTTGATTTAGGGGTTAGGAGACACGCTGAATCCGAATATTAAAATTATTTTCTTCCCGTACAAGTAGTTGGCCCAGGAAACGGCAACACCCGGTAATTTAGTATGATACTGATACTGATACTGATACTTTATTGTAAAACGAGACTTTCACAGCATTGGATTGCCGAACTTGTCGTTTTCGTCAGGTACATCATAATTACAAAACATTTAATAAGGCGGTTGTACATAATAAAGCAATAGTAAAAAAATGATCAAACAGAATAAAAACCCTAGACAATTAAAACATTAAAGGGATGAAGCCCTAAAACCCAGTCATATAGTCGATATAGGGTGAGGAGACGTGCTGTTTCAGCTTTCGAACATGCTGAAGATCGATTAAGAGATTCGGTATTCGGGGTTAGGAGACATGTTGAGTCCAGTTTTGAACTTAATTTTCTTGACAGGATTTGCAAGGCAAGATTTGCAAAACCCGGAAACTTTGATCGAAAGGTTCGCCTCTCAATGTCACCAGCTCTTTTGCTCTGCATGCTGTTCGCCGAGACAGGGGTGGCCCAAAGGGGGGGGGGGGATTCACCCCCCTGCCTTTTGCTAAGTCATTTCGGTCGTTATTTCGGCATCGCCGAGGTCCCGGCATTCATTTTAATTAAAAACAATCCGAGTCGTTAACAAAAAGTTTGTTAATTTTGGCTCTGCACAGCTTTAGTCGTAGGCCCGTCTCCAAAGACGAGTCGAGTCGTTTAAATCAGGTTTCGCAATCCTGATAGGTTGGAGACATGATTCACGGGGCCAGCAACACGGCTACCTGTTCTACTCCCATGTGATTTGAATCTGCCTCACTTGGATCCCTCAGATTTTAGCCTGTCAAAACTACAATAGGTTAGATGTTAAAGTGAAGTCTGAACGGATAACATTGATATACCTGATAGACCAAAAGTGAGAGACAAGGTTATGTGCATGGGTTGTTGGCAGGCCCGTATCCAGGACCCCCCCCCCCCCAATGTTCTCGGCCAGTCGGTAAAAAAAATTAGCTGAATCTGCGCGAAGCGCCGCGGTTTTTCGTATAAACAGTAAAAAAAAAAATTCGGAAACAGTCGATTTTTCCTCAAAACAGTCGGTTTTTCGAGAGTTGACTTTTCTTAAAAACGGTCGATTTTTCGTCAAAATAGTCTTTTTTTTCGCAAAAAAAAGTCGGTAACAATGACCAGCCTGTCCGTAAATACCTTGCTCCCCCCCCCCAAACATTTTCGATAGTAAAGCCTTTGCGAGCTTAGAGGCCAAAAATTTACCTCTCGACTAGAATGAGCTATTCCAGTGTCTGCAGAACCCCTCCAGTCCTGAAAAACGACTTTCAGGTGTATATTAAAATCTTCCTTGTCCTTTCCAAGCGTTGTTCCCACCTTCAACCTCGCTTTGTAATCGACATTCTTCCATCTGTTCTGGGCAAACTTGTTTTGCGCGAGGTCTCCTGTCATTTGATGGCTTTTCCATTATATTTACAAATTCTATTCCTCCCTTTTTCACCTATAGTCAAAGTTTGACCAACAACCAAGGCCGTATCCAGGGGGTGGTTTAGGCGGTTGACCCCCCCCCCCCCCGAAACGCACAAAAATAGTCATTTTAACAGGCTTTTCCCTCTAATCTATGTCTTTTTTGTACTTTTTTGTCCGACCCGCAGGCAACCCCCCCCCCCCGAAAGATCTTGATATTCCTTTATCTTAAAACAAGCAGATACCGATAAAATAAAATCACTAACTACAAACAGGCACGGCGTGCCGAGCCTTTCTTCATTGGGAGGGGGGGGGGGTGCGAACCTGGTAAAATTACCGAATCGGTACCTGATTTTTACTGAATTTATTAAAACAAATTCTAAAACAACAACGATTAGTTGCCTTCATGAAGCTACAACGTAAATTGTCGCAGAGTATACACAAACAAGTCTAAAAAAAGGTCCTCTTAGGAGGACCTTTCCAGTTTTGCCAACAGGACTTGAAATAATCGCAAAAAACGGCGTTGCTGCATAGCGACGACGTCGCTAAAGGCTGTAACCAGGATTAATTAAGGCGCCGCCGGCGAAATTTTTTTAATCCACCTTTTTTTTCTGGCAAAATTTAACTACTTGTCATGAAAATTCTAGCTTTTAACATGGTTCAAGCCCCCCAAAATTACAAGCCTCAAACGCACCTATTTCACTTATACTTATACCCCCCCCCCCCCCCCCCCCCCCCCCGAAACAAATAGTCATTTTTACAGGCTTTTCCGTCTAATCTATGTCTTTTTTGTACTTTTTTGTCCGACCCGCAGGCAAAAAAAAACCCGAAAATAATTCCTGGATACGGGCCTGCCAACAACCCATGCACATAACCTTGTCTCTCACTTTTGATATATCAGGTATATCAATGTTATCCATTCAGATTTCACTTTAACAACTAACCTATTGTAATTTTGACGGGGTTAAAATCTGAGGGATCCAAGTGAGGCAGATATAAATCACATGGGAGTAGAACAGGTAGCCGTTTTGCTGACCCCGTGAATCATGTCTGTAACCTATCGGGGATGCGAAACCTGATTTAAACGACTCGACTCGTCTTTAGAGACGGGCCTACGACTGAAGCTGTGCAGAGCCAAAATTAACAAACTTTTTTTTAACGACTCGGATTGTTTTTAATTAAAATGAATGCCGGGACCTCGGCGAGGCCGAAATAAACGACTGATATGACTTAGCAAAAGGCAGGCGGGTGAATCTCCCCCTCCCCCCTTCGGGCCACCCCTGTCTCGGCGAACTGCATGTAGAGCAAAAGAGCTGGTGACATTGAGAGGCGAACCTTTCGATCAAAGTTTCCGGGTTTTGCAAATCTTGCGTTGCAAATCCTGTCAAGGAAATAAAGTTCAAAACTGGATTCAACATGTCTCCTAACGCCGAATACCGAATCTCTTAATCGATCTTCAGCATGTTCGAAAGCTGAAACAGCACGTCTCCTCACCCTACATCGACTATATGATTGGGTTTTAGGACTTCATACTAAATTACCAGGTGTGGCCGTTTCCTGGCCCAACTACTTGTACGGCAAGAAAATAATTTTAATATTCGGATTCAGCGTGTCTCCTTACCCTAAATCAAATCTCTAATCAACTTCACATGAAACTTTAACTGTTCATAAATTTTCCGGTATTATCGCCGATGAACAAGACCAAAGGTGTCGATGGGATCCCAAAAATTTAAGATTTGATCCAGACAATTCGGTCTTGTCTTCGCCAGGCTAATCATCAGAGAAAACCGAGTTCAGATATTCTATCTACCGCCATATCTATTTTGACGATATTGACCGAAACTTCCTGCTTTACTACTGCCAAATTTGCGGTTTTGCCCGAATTCCGAGCGAACTACTAGTCCATCAAAAAAAGAAAAATTCAGAAACGAAGCCGGCGTATCTCCTTATCCCTACAAAGAAATCTAATCAACTTTAAATAAAATTTGACTTAAAAAAAATGCGGGTACAGCCGGATTCCGGACTAATTATATGTCCGGGTAAACAATGATCGTTATATACAGACTCAGCGTCTCTTCTTACCCCTAAATATACCATTTAATCAACTTCAGATGAAGCTTTTACTTTTAATATATTTTCCGGTTTTGGCCGAATTACAGGCGAACTAGTTGTCCGGCGAGAAAATGGTTTTCACCATCGGGTTCAGCATGTCTTCTTATCCATAAATCAAACATTTAATCAACTTCAAATGAAACTGTTACTTTTAACCAACTTTCCGGTTTGGGCCGGATTCCGGAAGAACTGCTTATCCGGCGACAAAATGATTTTCACCATCATGCTCAGCATGTCTTCTTACCCCAAAATCAAATATTTAATCAACTTCAAATGAAACTTTTACTTTTAAGCAACTTTCCGGTTTTTGCCGGATTCCGGACGAACTACTCGTCCAGCGAAAAAATGGTTTTCACCATCGTGCACAGCATGTCTTCTTACCGCTAAATCAAAAATTCAACCAACTTCAAATGAAACTTTTACTTTTAACAAACTTTCCGGTTTTTGCCAGATTCCGGACGAACTACTATTCCGGCGAGAAAATGATTGTCACCATCGTGCTCAGCATGTGTTCTTACCCCATAATCGACTATCACATTAGCTGTTTAAAAATATTTTGTTTGTCCCTTAAATTGAACCCCCTCCCCCACCCCCAAATATAGGGCTACAGAGCCCATCTACGAACTCGACCTTAGCCTTGACCCAAACAATCCTCATACCATGTTTCATCAAAATATCTCATTCCCTTCGAGAGTTATCGTGCTTACAGACGGACGGACGGACGGACAACTTTTGCGATGTCATAGGTATCCCTCCACTTACGTTTTGGGATCCCAAAAAGTTGTAGCCTGCGTAGTAGTATGGTAGTAGTACGAAAACGTTGCATGTAATACTGTGTAATAGCATATAATACTATTATTTAATGTGCCTCAAACTGGTCCAATCTTATGTAGTAGTATCCAGTAGCATCCTGTCTTGCCATAGTAGCATCCAGTCTTGCTAATAGTAACATGTATGCAGTAACACGGTAGCCTTGAAGTAGAAGCATGTAGTAGCATCGTTAGTACGGCATGCAACTTTTTCGTACTGCTTCATAGTACTATTTTGAGATAAATCTTTCATCGGGGACCGGATTCTCCGGGAGCCACTTGTACAGCAAGAAAATAAATTACATATTCGCGATCCGCATGTTTCCTTAGCCCTAAATCGAACCTCAAATCAACTTCAGATTAAACTTTTACTTTTTCACAAATTTTTCGGTTTGAACTAGATACTCCTTGTGCCCAAGCTGGCTGGGAAACATATATTCAAAGTTCGACAGCCTGAATAGGACCCTTGCCAAGAAGGGCCGAAATATCGCTGCCTAAGCATCGTAGCTGGTGTCTCCGTTTTATATGCATTGTATCCTGGTGAACTACTTGTCCGGCAAGGAAATGATTTTCATAATCGGTCAGCATGTCGCCTTATCCTTTCCCCCATTAGACTAAAAAAAAAATCGCCTCTTAATTTCAAACCCCTCCCCAAGCCCTAAATGTAGGGCTACAGAGCCCATCTTCGAACTTGACCTGTACTTTGATCAAGAGCACCCTCATGCCAAGTTTGAATAAAATATCTCACCCCCTTCGACAATTATCGTGCTAACAGACGGACAACTTTTATGACTTACATTTTGGGATCCAAAAGGAAAATTATTATCTAAATGATTATTTATGTAAATATCCCTCCAGCCCAAGCTGATTGCCGCTCATACTTGACGGTGCAAAACGGATACATTAGCTGAATTTTATAAGAGCTATATTTCGGCCCTTATAGCAAGGTAGCCCTTCAGGCTCAAGCCGTTAAAGATGGAAATCGAACTTGTAGAACAAGACCAAAGGTGTCGATGGGATCCCAAAAATCTAATATTTGATTCAGACAATCTGGTCTTGTCTTCGCCAGATCCAGTCTTGGACAGGCTAATCATCAGAGAAAACCAAGTTCAGATATACCTCTATAAGCCATATCTATTTTGACGATACTGACCGAGACTTCCTGCCCATTTCCGACCGAACTACTAGTCAAGCAAAAAAAAAATCAAAAACAAAACCAGCGTATCTCCTTATCCCTATAAAGAACATCTAATCAACTTTGAATAAAAGTTTGACTTTACAAAAATCCGGTTACAACCGGATTCCGGAATAATTATATGTCCGGGTATAAAACCATTGCCATATACCGACTCAGCCTCTGTTCTTACCCCTTAATCTGTCATCTAATCGATCTTTTGCTTTTAACAAATTTTCCGGTTTTGGCGGATTCCGGGCGAATTAGTTGTCCCGCGAGAAAATGATTTTCACCATCGTGTTCGGCATGTCTTTTTACCCATAAATCAAACATTTAATCAACTTCAAATTAAACTTTTACTTTTAACCAACTTTCCGGTTTTCGGACTAACTACATGTTCGGCGAGAAAATTGTTTTCACCATCGTGTTCAGCATGTCTTCTTACACCTAAATCGACCATTTAATCAACTTCAAATAAAACTTTTACTTTTAACCAATTTTCCGTTTTTTGCCGGATTCCCGACGAACTACATGTCCGGCGTGAAAATGGTTTTCACTATCGTGCTCAGCATGCCTTCTTACTCCATAATCGACTATCACATTAGCTGTTTAAAAATATTCTGTTTGTCCCTTAATTTGAACCCCCTCACCCACCCCTAAATATGGAGCTACATAGCCCATCTACGAACTTGATCTTACCCTTGACCCAAAGAATCCTCACACCAAGTTTCATCAAAATATCTCATTGCCTTCGAGAGTTATCGTGCTCACAGACGGACAGACGGACGGACGGACGGACAGACGGACATTTTTGCGATGTCATAGGTATCCCTCCACTTACGTTTTGGGATCCCAAAAACAACTAAAGATTCTAGCTTTAGTAACGGAGTAACTGACTGTGATTTCTTCGTGAAAGTTACTTGGAGTTAGAGCTCGTGCTATGGTTTCGTTTTGGACGCGACTGCAGTTTTTGCTGCTCGATTGGGATTAAACTTCAGATTAAACTTTTACTTTTCACAAATTTTCCGGTTTTTGCCGGATTCCGGTGAACTCAGTACTCCTTGAGCCCAAGCTCGCTGGGAAACATATATTCAAAGTTCGACAGCCTGAATAGGACCCTTGCCAAGAAGGTCCTATCGTCGTTAAGATGAGTACAGATTTTTTCGCATTCTTGTTCTGGTACCACCTGTCCCTTCTTTTCACTTACACAAATTGTCTCGAATCGTCTTTTCGGAATGCCAAATGATTCGAAGATTAGTGATAATGAGGACACCACTGACATCGCAGTTCCCCTTGATGTCCTCGATCTGGCTCGCTTTGGTAATGACCTTCTCTCCATGCGTAAGCTTCAAATTCCTAAAAAATAAATGTGAAACTGTATGTTTCGCAGATAAAAGAATCGGTACGAGAAACAGAAAGCAACCACCCAGTTTTGTTTGCTTTTAAACATGCATAGACTGAGCTGAGGGAACGTGTTCTTGCAATCTGCGATTCCTTCTGGAATGTGATTCTCAGTCTAAAGGCCTTCAACTAACTAACAAGAGCTGAAAGCTCATATGGCACTTGTCGGAACAGTTACTATGTATGTCAGTTTGTCCTCCTCCAGCTCCCCCCCCCCCCTCTCAGTGATCAGACCCACTACGGACTTGAAACTGAACATTTGAGACACTTGTTCTTAATATTTACCAGTTTCATACACGTTCAATCACCCGTTCCAAAGTTGTGAATTTCACCAGATTCCGGATCCCCCCACGATGATCGGATTGGGGAAGGGACTATTTTCAAGTCAATATGGTAGAATCCGTAAAATGCCTGCCAAGTTTCATGGTTCTAGAACATTTGGAAGTACCCTAACTCGAGATCACCGGAATTCCGGTTAGCCCTCTCCATCTCCCCCCACTGTAACACGATACAGCCCTATTTTGTCAGTATGGATCTAGGGCTTAAGCTTGTTCTTCCCACCAGGTTCCATCCAAATCCCTTGAATCTGAGCCTTTCAGAAGATTTCCAGTGACCCTTTCAGCCCCCCCCCCCCCAGTTATCGTATCCAGTTCCGGATTCGAAAAGGAATACCTGAGGCACTTCTCCCTGACACTTGTCAAGTTTCATGCATGTTCGATAACCCGTTCCAAAGTTATGCATGTTACTTATTTCCGGATTCCCCATCCCTCCACTCCCCCTGCGATGGTCGGATCGGGGACACGACTGTTCTCAAGGCAGTCTGTTCGGGTCCCTTATATGCCTACCAAATTTCATCATCCTAGTACCGAACTCGCGGGATCACCGAATTCCGCCCCACTCCCCAACTCCCACCACAGTGCCGAATCCGGTCCGTTTATGTCAACGATGTATCTAGGACTTGTGCTTGTTCTTCCCACCAAGTCCCGTCCCGACCCCTCCACTCTAAGCGTTTCCCAAGATTTCCGGTCCCCCCCCCCCCTCCAGCTCCCCCCAAAGTCACCGGATCGGTTCCGGATTTTAAATGAGTCGTCTGAGGCACGAGATCTCTGCAAATGAAATTTCATTGCTATCCGATCACCCGTTCAAAATTTATAGTACCTCAAGATTCCGGATTCCCCCTCCCTCCACTCTCCCAACGATACTCGGATCGAGGAAGTTACTATTTCCAACTTAATCATTTGGGGTCCCTGCCTGCCAAGTTTCATCGTCCTAGCTTATGTAGAAGTGCCCGAACTTGTATGGCACTTTGCCGAAGGGCAAGTGTGGTAGCTCACGAGCTGCAGAGGTTTGAAGAAGTTTTTCTAGACCAAATTTGTGTGCTGAAAACGAAAATCGTACCGCACCACTACCTATTAATGTACGTCACCGACTTTTTAGCCTATAAAGCCAGATTAGGCCTATGAAGACCAGTTGTAGAAAAACAATTTTTCTAGAAGGACCACATAAGCTATCAAACAAACTATAAAATTTTCTGAGTTCTGTTTTTACGGGCTATCGAATGGTGTATTTTTTGTTTTTTAAACTTACGTATTTTTCTTAGAAATTCTTGAACTTTTTTTAACTGAGTTGTCATTATTCTCGGAAGAACTTCCAGCAAACTACATATTTTTATTATTTTATTAGAAAGATAAGCTTCTTAACAATCGTTTGAGCTATTAAAACTTCAAACATATTTAGTTTGAAGAATTTCTGGAATTTTGTAAAGCAGAGCATCCATGTTTTCAACAGTGGGCAACCGTGGATATTTCAAACTAAATATATTAATCTGGCGGTGACATTACCGCCAGTTTTTTACGTGGAGTCCTATTATGAAATTAGTTTTGTTCTGATGATACGTATAGGTCAGGTAGGCTAAATAGCCTATAAATCCAATACTGTCTTTTTTTGGGAAGACAAAAGTTCTGAATAGTCTTTCCAGACCTACTTTTTGAGCCGAGAACGAATAGTCGGATAACACAGCTCCTGTGTAGATAACGGGCTGGCCTAATATTTCCCCATGTACAACGAAATAAGCAAAACACAGCAAACTCGAAAAACTATATATATATTCTTGTTTGTGGGCTATCGAATTAAATATTTCATATTTTTTTAAACTTACTAACATTTCTAAGAAATGCCTTAGAAAATAAGCAAATATGGAAATAGTTCCTCTTTTTGTGTTGAAGGCAATTTTTGTCGGTTTTTTGTAGCATTCCATTAGAAAGACAGGCCTCTTGCCAATCTTTTAAATCTGGTTTTAAATACTCCAATTATAGTTTCTAAGAATTATTATAAACCAAAATCAGGAACTAAAAATATGGATTTAAAAATATAGCCTGCATTAATGGATAGTTAGAATAGATATATTCAAACAATGTTTACAACGGATACGTCAGCTAAGATTCTTCATCAGCGATATTTCCAGGTTTGTTTCCTTCCCTGACGTTGACCCAGAAGATTGACAGCCTGACGAGGACCCTTGCCAGCGCCAAAATATCGCTGATGAAGAATCGTAGCTGACGCATATCCGTTGTAAACATTGTTTGAATATGTGTTTCAAAGTCAGCTTGGGCTCAAAGAAATTTAGTTAGAATATAATTTAATACTGACGATTGTTTCATCTAAAAAAGCCTATCGTCCCTGTAGGCCAAAGTGATGGGTTTTCTAAGCAAAAGTCTGTTAGGTTCTTGTCGCCAACGTAATGGCATGCTTGCCCTTTTCGGGAAAGCTTTCGAACGCTGAAGCCATTGACTCGCTAAACAACATCAGCCTTAGAAGACAAGAAGTTAGGGCTCGCACGACAAATCTTGCCCGGACGTTGTTCTCGACTACTGACCCTGCTTGCAACCGAGTTTTCTTTCCCGACTAGATTGCTCTTCGTGGCAGCCACCAAGCGAAGCCATGTCTCCTTCCACCCATCGCATTCATGCATGGCTGGCTTAGTCATCAGGACGAGCCATTGGGTCTCCCATAGTCCCTGACCCTTCCTAAAGACTACAATCGGTTCGAGGTCCGCGTTGAACGTCAGAAGCAATGTTTGTTCCCCCCCCCCCCCCGTTCACTTCTTCTCCCCTGGCGGGCGGGGGGGGACTCGCGCCATAATTCGGAAAGAGCAACATCAGGTCGTCGGAGTAAGTGCACCGTCTTAGGCCCTGATGGGGGTCGACAGAAGCGGTCAGTGTGACCT
The DNA here is from genome assembly GCA_023053575.1 of Branchinecta lynchi. NCBI lineage: Eukaryota > Metazoa > Arthropoda > Branchiopoda > Anostraca > Branchinectidae > Branchinecta > Branchinecta lynchi. Next base: position 6,686,271 of record JAKZAP010000013.1, on the reverse strand, counting down.
GCCGGTCTTCGCACTTCCTCATTACCTGTGATCCTCAGGTTTCATTTTCAGTATGGATCGCAGGCATCTATGGCAGAATGCATTGAGTTCAGGTGCTTCTGCGGGTTTCAGCGGCAAAGCTTGGGGGCCCTATAGAACTGTCGACATGACAAGGCCCTCATAGTCGGAGGCAATAATTTAGTATGTTCTATGCGCTTTCTCTATGCGCTTGTTCTAGGCCCCGCCCATTGCCAGTCCTTATGTTAGGCCTTATGGTGTTTTTATTTTTATGAATAAACTGAAACTGAAACTTCATCAGCGAGGAGGTTTGAAGCCTCAGTATAATCGAGGGAAAACCTATGGAAAGGCTTGGGATGTCTTCCATCCCCTTGTGCTTATCCATGATCCTTTACCATCGAATCAGGGACGAACTTGAAAAGAGCTGGCGAGAGGATGAAACGTTGACGAACGCCTTCTTCTATCAAGAACTGCGTTGACTGCTCCGTTTCACCTCTCACCAAGGCCTCCCTCTGGTCATAGTATGTCAGGGTAAGCGGATTATTTTCTCTGGGATCCCGTCTTCTGCGTTCCCCGCTAAATTGTGCCTTTCTTTGCCGAGTCGGGTGCAGAAACGAAGTCGATGAAGAATTTCGTTGGTTACTGTTGATGCTTGAAGCTGTGCTCAAGAATTTGGCAAAGAGAGAAGAGCTGGTCCGTGCAACCCATGCTCGTTCTGAAACCCGCTTTGGTTTCGTCTTGTGTGTCTGTCTGAAATCTCTGAAGCTTTGCAGAAGGATAGCCGACTTTTGCTGCACCCAGGGGCGTCACGACTGGGGGGAGGGAGGGGGCCCCCCCCCCCCCCCGATGCTGTAGGCCAGTCGGTAAAAAATAACCGAGTCGGTGCGAAGCGCCGCGATCTTTCGTAAAAACAGTTGATTTTTTCCATGAAAACAGTCGGTTTTCTGAAAATTAGTCGATTTTTCGTCAAAATAGTCATTTTTTTCTGAAAATCAGTCGATTTTTTTCAAAACTGTCATTTCTTGTTGTTGAAAAGAGTGTTTGTTCTGCAGAAACAGTCGGTAAAAATTACCAGCCAGTCGGTAAATGCCTCGCCCCCCCCCCCCCCCCCAAAAAAAAAATTTGGCTAGTAACGCCTCTGGCTGCACCTACTATCAGAAAGATACCAATATAGTTTTTAGTGGAATGTTCCTTGGAACAATCCACTATTGCGAGCGCTGTAGCAGCTTTCGGTTTCCGGTTTTCACCGTATTTTGTGGAGCCCGTAATTCGTGAACCAGTGCAAGTATAACGTTCAAACTTGGTAAACTCGTGGGTATAGGGGTCTAGTTGTGCCTTCTAGGGGTCCCACCCCTCACCCTAGCCCGGTTCAGGGGCAAATGGGCCCAGATTGCCCAATGAATAATGTTCATAACTTGACCAGAACTGGACATAGGACGATGAAATTCTTTGTACATTTACATCCTAGGGTTGGGAAATCGCTTTTAAAGTTGCACCTCCCCCACTCACCCCGTTCATGGGTAACTGGGCCCAATTTGGCCCAGAGTAAAGTTCGTTACCCATGACAAGAATCAACAGGTATCAAGTTGAAACTTGGCAAGTTTGTGACCGTTGGGGTCTTTTTTTGCTTTTTGCGGGTCCCAAACCCCACCTCCACTTGGTTCAGGGGCAATTGGGCCCAGATTGCTGGCCCCAATTTTTTAATGTTTTTAACTTGACAGTAACTGGAGATACGGCGATGCAATTCCTTTGTGCTTTTGGATCATAGGGGTTGTGGATATATACGTGGAGTTGAACCATCCCCCACCTGCCCGTTCATGGGCAAGTGGGCCCAAATTCCCATGAAGAAAGTTTTTGACCCGTGACTGGAATCAAAGTCTGAGCTAGTATACTTGAGAAAAAAGAGATGTAAATACACATTTTATGGGTCCCGACCCCCCCCCCCCCCCCTTCCCGTTCATGGGGAGCAGGGACCAGATTTCCCATGAGTTAAGTTCATCTATGACATGTCTCAAGTCCAAATCTTGTATATTTGGGGATATATTTCTATGGATGAGTATTTTGGTGTAACAGCAACAAATAAGACGACGCGACGTCGTTTAATCTTTAATGAACAGAAACTGGAATGTTTTGTCATATGATCGATGATGTGCGGTCCTTAATGAATTGTGACAAAGGGGGTATTAGGCTGCTACGATTTAGTTTATTGCATTTATTATTACCTTGCTAATGGAAAAGAGGTTTAAAGGGTCGGACTGTCTGGCAGACCATTGTTGGAACTCAAGCTAAAAGTGCAAGATCTTCAACTTCTCTTCGGATTTGTACTTGTGGTTTGTTTACCTTTAAAGCTTTTAAAGTTGGATGATTACAAATTAGGTTATTTCAATACTTGTTTGGTTATCGGGGATTTAAAATGTCTTGGTTTTAAAGGTGTTTGTAAAAAATGGGATAAACATTTTTACTTTCACACTCCACGTCTGAGCGCTTGCGCACTTGTTTACAATCAACCTTGTCACCATTTCATTTTATAACGGGAGGGACTGGGCCATGGAGGAATTGCGCTAGTCTTCAGGGACGTATTCCAGATGTCAGCAATGATGCTGTAGAGGTATTGCAGACGGGCTATTCTAACGGATTGTCTGCGGTTGCATTGTCTTTGTCTGACAGGGATAGTCATAGACAGCGAGCGGGCTAAAGACTGGGGTGTTCCTCTAGAAACATCAGCAGAAATGCTGACAATTTTGTTTTCTTCTGAGCACCACCACATGTATGAAGGGGCGTCACTATGTGGGGGGGGGGCTCCCCCCCACCCCCTCCAAAGGTCTTGAGAAAGTTCACTTGTTTGTCCCCGGCAAACACAGAAGAAACAAAATTTTTGCATGCTTTTGTCAGGCGTCGGTCGACTCGTTCTTTTTATATCGGGTTCTTTCTATACGCAAAAAATGAAATCTTGCAAACATTCGTGGGGCCAAACACTGAAGAAATCGAATTCTGCATGCTTTTGTCGTGCCTCGGTATTCTCGTCGGCACATCGGGTTCATTTTATATATAAGGAATCTAGAAGAGATTATTTTTTTTATGCTTTTGTCGGGCGTCGGTCGACTCGTCGGCACATCGGATTCTACTTATACGTAAGAAATCAAATTTTGCAAACTTTGTCGGGCGTACACGGGAAGTTCAAGTCTCATCGGCACAAAGGGTTATTTTTACACGTAAGAAATCAAGTTCTGTACACTCTAGTTGAGCAAAACACATAAAAAATCAAATCCTGGATGGTTTTGTTGGGCGTCGGTATTCTCGTTGGCATATCGGGTTCTTTTTACACGAAAAAATAATAATTAAATTCTGTAAATTTGGATCGGGCGCATGCCGAAAGTTGAAGTCTCGTCGGTACATCGGCTTCTAGTTACACGTAAAAAATAAAGTCCTTTACAGTCTTGTCGGGCAAAACACAGAAGAAATCGATTCTGAATGCTTTTGTCGGACGTCGGTATTCTTGTCGGCACATTGTGTCTTTTTACAAGTAAGAAATTAAATTCTGCAAACATTTGTCTGGCGCAAACTTTTCCGGAAAAAAAAGATTAAAAAAAATTTCATCGGCGTTGCTTAGTTCAATTTGTTCTGGGTACAGTCGTTGGAAGCTACGCTTTTTAGTTGAAACGAAAAGCCGAATATGCGAATTTACATCAAAGGAACAATCTTAGCTGATGCATTACAGTTAGTTTTACACAAAATTTCGCCTGCGACGCATTTTGTAGTATTCTCTTCGGATGTTGTGCTTCTGCCAAGTAATTCGTATACTTATGTATACGAATAGCGAGTATCACTGTGGGTCGACGTCATGGCTAGACCACATATTAACGAATATAAGGTTTGAAGCCAAGCTGACCATTCATTACGAAAGAAATAGAAAACCGTGATTTTCGGGGCTTTTTATTGATCAGCTAATTATCCCTCTACGATGATGTGCGAGGGATAAATATAACTTCGGATATTTCGGTTGCACTTCCGGCAAACCGTCCTCAGCGAAAAACAAACAACTAAATCATAAAATCCAACACAGTACCAACAGAAAAGTGATGCGGAACCAACAAAACGCACAACGATATGTAACTTAAAACCAGAAAAAACGATGCTGATTGAAACGACAATTAATTCAAATAAAATAACGAATATTAAAATGTGCGTGTTAAAAGTGTATATGTACAAACCTGTGATTATTTTACAATTCTGAATTCTGTGTCTATTTACAATTTACCAATTCCCTGGGAAATCGCAGAAGCTTTCACCCAGCCATTATATAATCCTTCGCTTTAACCATCACTATACAAATAATTTCACAGAACTAAGACTTCTCTGACCAGATTGACCAGATTCATGCGCGCGTGAAATAGCCTCCCTTGCTCGGTGTGCCCTAAGGGGTGATTACATATTCAGCTCGCATGTTCGCTATGTTTGCTGCACGTCTGGACGGTCGAGTATTATTGGAAGGGATGGTCAAAGTAATTGGTAGGTTTGATGGCACACAAAGTGGGGTTTGAGGGGGTCTTAGAAATGTGGCATTCTTCTCTAGGAATCTATTGTATGATGGGTTTATACGAAACTCATCAGTATCTCTGTTTAAAGCTAAGTCCCTTATTTCGTATTTTTTTTATTTCAAACGCTTCACGTATGAGCTGCACCAGACCTGTCTCTCTCCCTATTATTTTACTTTCATCAAATCTGATACTGTGATCGGGGTGATCGTAAATGTGTTCAGCTAGAGCACTAGAGAAATTCTCGGGTCTGTTTTGGCACCGAAATATTCGTTATTTTATTTGAATTTGTTTGTCGTTTCAATCAGCATCGTTCTTTCTGGTTTTAAGTTACATATCGTTGTGTGTTTTGTTGGTTCCGAATCACTTTTCTGTTGGTATTGTGTTGGATTTTATGATTTAGTTGTTTGTTTTTCGCTGAGGACGGTTTGCCGGAAGTGCAACCGAAATATCCGAATTTATATTTATCCCTCGCACATCATCCTAGAGGGATAATTAGCTGATCAATACAAAAAAAAAACGAAAATCACGGTTTTCTATTTCTTTCATATATGAACGTCATCTGCTTGCCATTCTCTGATTGAAAATACGAGTATACTTTATGAGTTTGGTCCAGACCATTTACCTTTAATGTTCATTATTTTAAAATTGGAAGTCGCGAATTATTTCCCTTCATGCAATATTATCTAGACAGATAGCCTTGGCCCCTGCTTGGCCCTTGATTGGGAGTCAGTTTCCCAAGAAATCTACAAAAGCGGCTTTTGCACAAGCTGATCATACTAGTCATGCTTTTGTCTGTGAGTCTTCATGTTGCAAGAGTGAAGAGAACAGACATAGTATCGCTGGATTGTACCTTACGGTCATTAATGCAATTATTTTAGCGGCTCGTTTGGCAATCCCGACTAGGCAAGCTTCTCGCGCTCGGAAGGGTTTTACTTGTATTCCTGGATGGAATGCGCATTTACGCGGGATTTATATGTTGTCTAGAATTGCATTCTTAACGTGGGTCCTTTATTCGGACCAATTTATGAGGTAATGAAAACTGCGAGAGTGAAGTTCAAGACACGTTTGAAATACTGTAGAAAAAACGAGAAATTCTTAAGAGTAGAGAGACTTGCTGAGTCGTTTTTGGCCGCTAGAGATTTTTGGGGACAGGTCCGTCGTAATTTTTGCCCTAAACAAGGTGTGGTTGGGACATTGGATAGTGTTTCCGGTGATTGGAATATAGCTGAACTGTGGAAATGTAAATATTCATCATTATTTAGTTCTGTAGATAGTGACTGTTCGTGGGTGGAAGGTCTCAGTTCAATGAAACCGATTGAAACCCCTGATCTAGTTGAGGTTTTATTAAAGGATCTAATGTAAATAAAGCTGGTGGTGCGGACGGTATTTGGACAAGACATTTGAAATTTGCTGCAAATGAAAAGTACTGTCTGTTAGCAACGTTTTTCAATCTTTTTATTACGCACGGTTTTGTGCCCTCATCGATTATGGATGTTAGTATTGTGCCAATCCCTAAAGGTCGTGGTTGCGATACTTAAAACTCTGATAACTATAGACCAATTGCATTGGTTATTTCTAAATTCCTTGAAAAATGTGTGCTTATGAAATTGTCGGGTTGTTTGCGAATAAGAGATTTTCAGTTTGGGTTTAAGTCTTCACATGGAGTAGACTTTGCTATTTTTTTTTGTTTAAGTTCTTGGTTGAATACTTCATACTTCTGGTTTTTACTCAACACCTGTATTTGCGTGCTTCGTCGATTCGACTAAGGCTTTTGACAGAGTCAACCATGGTAAAATTTTAAAAATTTTGCAGGATAGAAAGGTTCCGGTGCAATTTCTTCGCCTTTTGGCTTTCTGGTTCCGGAATCAGTGGTTTTGTGTAAAATGGGGTTGTGAAACAAGTAGTTCATTCGGTTTGATTAATGGTTTGCGGCAAGGAGGGGTGCTATCGTCATTGCTTTATGATGTTTATGTTGATTTACTTTCTCAAAGACTGAAGGATTCAAATACAGGTTGTTTTATTGGTGGAGTTTGCTTTAACCATTTTCTTTTCGCTGACGATCTTGTTGTTCTTTCCCCTACGGCGTTTGGTCATAATAAGCTTCTGAGGGTGTGTGATGGATTTGCAAAGGAGCATAACATTATGTTTAATCTTAAGAAAACTGTGGCTATGGCTTTCCTACCTATTGGTTGTTCTGTACCTAGGATTCCCATTGTGTTGTCGGGCCGAAATGTTCGCTACGTTACTGAATGTAGATATTTAGGTTTTTTCGTCAGAGGGAATTTGAAGGATGATACTCACCTCAGTTACCTTGCGCACAGTGTTTGTAAGAGAGGGAACTTTTTAATATGGAAATTTGGTTTTGTAAACAGTGCAATTAAAATTAGGCTGTTTAAGACGTATTGCTACCAGTTTTTGCGCTAGCTTTATGTTATCGTTGTACTAACAGGTCGTACTGTAATGGGGAAGCTTGTTACAAGACTTAGGCGTCCGATTCGTCTGCCGGCTCGAGAGAGCTTAAGTCAGGCATTTGTCCAGAACCATTACTGCAGTTTTGCTGAACTTGCTCGTAAAGACCGGTCATCTTTGGTTGTAAGGTTATGGCGGTCGGAGAACTGTCTGATCATCCTGGCAGCAAACCCCATTTTCCACAATCTACCAGTTTGAAGGCATCTGCTGGAGATACATTGATGTTGTACCATAGTGTTGTTTTTTTATGGCACTTGCCTTACGGCCAAGTGCCATATACCGATCACTTTTCCGTCGGTCTGTCGGTCGGTCAGTCCGGTGTCTGCGAGTACTTTCAGATGTCCTAGGACGATGAAACTTGGCAGGCATACTGGGGACCCGATCAAACTAACTTGGAAATAGTCACTTGCCCGATCCGACCTTCGTGGGGGGAGAAGGAGTCGGCGGAATCCGGAAAATAGGGGCATGCATAACTTTCAAATGGGTAATCGGATCTTGATCAAACTTGATATCTGGAAAGACCTCGTGTCTCAGATGTCTCATTTCAAGTCCGGGTCGTATCCGATGAATCTGGGGGGGGGGGGTCGGAGGGCGGAACCGGAAATCGTGTGAAACTCTCAGAGTGGAGCGATCGGGATGAAACTTGGTGGGAAGAACAAGCACAAGCTCTAGATACATAACTGACAGAAATGGATCGGATTCGGACACTGTGGGGGGAGTTGGAGGGGGATTCCGCAATTCCGGAGATCCGTAGTTAATGTACTTCCAGGTGGGCTGGGACTATATAACTTGGCAGGCATATCAGGGACCCGACAAGATTAATTTGGAAAGAGTCACTCGCCTGATCCGACCATCGCGGGGGGAGTGTATCAATGAAACTTGATATCTTGAAAGACTTTATGTCTCAGATGTCCCGTTTCAAGTCCGGGCCGGACTCGATGAACTGGGGGGGGGGGGTCGGAGGGGAGAACCGGAAATCTTGTGACACGCAGAGAGTGGAGCGATCACGATGAAACTTGGTGGGAAGTACAGGCACAAGTCCTAGGTGCATCAGTGACAGAATAGGACCGGATTCGAGTACCGAGGGGGGGGGGGGGGAGCTGTGGGTGTCCGGAATTACGATTATCGTGAGTTAAGGTACTTCCAGATGTGCTAGGACGACCATACCTTTGCTGGAGCATTAGCCTAGAAAGTTGACATCATTGGGTTAAACATCGTCACTTCTCCGATCCAACCATCCCTTAAAGAACTTATCTTAACCGCAAAATACAAAAAATACTTTTAAGCAAAATTTACTTTTCCACGATCGCCATGAGCACATGGTCCTTTTTGCCTCAAGGATTTTGCTTCGAAATTATTTTTAAGCACCCTTAAAGTGCGCATCTCCGAAAAGTGAAAAAAAAAACTTTTGACCATCACTTCCATTCTCTGAACCAGCCTTGCAAGTTTGGCGCATCTTAACCGAAGGTGAAAAAATACTTCCGACAATCACTTCCATCTGTCCCGGCCTTGCAAGTGCCATATTTAATTTAAT